>OY019134.1:15188497-15788497 GCA_955652365.1 Eristalinus aeneus
GTGTCGATTTGTACTTCTTGGGACTTCTCCAGGATCTGCCGCAATGTGAAGATCTGGTCGATTGTGGACTTCCCTGGCCTGAAACCACACTGATAAGGACCTATCAGGTTGTTGACGAACGGTTTCAGGCGCTCACACAGTACGGCAGAGAAAATCTTATATGTGATGATAAGGAGACTGATAATTCGGTAGTTGCCGCAGTCGAAGGGGTCTCCTTTCTTCTGGACCGGGCAAACGATGCTGAGATACTACTCGTCGGGCATGCTTTCCTCTGACCATATCTCACAGATGAGCTGGTGCATGCACCCAACCAGCTCATCCCCAGCCGCTTTGAACAGCTCTGCGGATAGTCCGTCCGCGCCAGCAGCTTTGTTCAACTTCAGTCTCGATATTGCTATCTTGACATCTTCGAAGTCGGGGGAACGGAATTCATGCCCATCATCGTCCAAAGTGAGCGGGGCAGTCTGCCTAACAGCGGGATTTGCGTCTTCATCGCCGCTTAGGAGTCTGCAGAAATGATCCTTCCACATTCTCAGCACCGACTGCGACTCTACTACCTGTTGTCTATTTTGGTCCCGGCAGGCTTCTGCAAGAGGCTTATAACCGCGGGATAACTGTTTTATCTTGCGGTAAAAATTTCGGACGTCATTCCTGCCATAGCACCTCTCCATTTCTTTTAACACAAACTTTTACGATCCTAATGGCAACTAATTAAACTGTGAAGAAGTGGTGGAAAGGCAGCAGCATCCGCGACAGCCCAGCTGTGCTTCCGTCTTTGCATAACCTTGTAACCAGTTCTAGGAACAGTAATGCAAGTCTTTCCTTAATTTCGTAGGCAGAGGATAATCCTTAAGCCTTATCCTGGTCTTCGAACAGCACGCGATCACCGTAAATAAGATAGCCAATATACTTACAATATAAGAATCAAAAGAGGCATTCATAGGGCATGATCATACCTTGAGTCTGGCCGCGTGCTTGGCTAGAGCTGTCGTTGTCAGTCCTTTCTTTCAGTAGCACAATAAGAGATAGCATGACTTTCCGGGATGCAAGCTGGCCAAACTAATGCTTCCAAGCGTCATCAAGAAATCCGAGGCATTCTTACTTTGTTTACACGGAGAAGCCTGCAAACAGGCTGTTAGTGTATTTTCGGAACATTTCACATTCGCAAAGTACTGAAGTGTGCTTGGGCTTAAAGATGAAAATTTTCAAAGCATATACAGAAGGTGAAGAAACTACATGGACACTCCCTGTCCATGTGGAAAACTCTACGTCAGAAAAGCGCTTGCAGGTTTTCCTCCAGAAAACGTAGAAATAATTTTAAATGCGGACTGTTCCCAGGTAGTAGTTTTCCAGTGTAGTGCTTCGAAACTTCCAACAAAATCAAAAAAAGAAATGAAGCAGGCAGCTTAGACAACACAGCTCTTACTCCCATCACCACAAAGACGAAACGACCCTGCTTAGTTATTGCATTTTGGTTTCGATTCAATAATAATTCTCTGGTCGCGGTTTACGATTTTGAAATGCAACACAGTCGGAGATTCAAATCCTCTGTATTGTAATTTATTATTTTAATTTCACCCACATACAAGTCGCTGTGCACTTGTAATTCGTCTTCAGCAATCAATATATGCACACACACACATATGAATGTAGGTATGAAGCAAGTCCCTCCATTTTCAAGCTCATACACCAAATATCCAAGAATTTTCTCCGGGGTGATGAAATCATAGAAACTCTTGTATGAAAAAATAACACCCTGCAACAAAAACTTTCACCCACCACCCCCTTTACAGTTCAGTTCTATTCCATCTCTTTCTCACCATGGCGCACCCACTCCTCCCACATGAATCGCTCTCGTTTTTCTCTCTTTCTCACTTTCTCACTCACTCCACTTATGAATTCCATTCCCTAGATGCAGCAATATTTTGAACGTGACTGGAAAATTTCAGCTTGCTTACGTATTGGGTAGTATACCACACTGAAACCCATCGATCGGTGGTAGTTGTGTTGTGATTTTATAGAAACTTCATACCGAAATACGACAAAAAAAAACGTAACACACAGAAAAAGGAAAACAGACAAAGTATAAATACCCCCATTCCAAGAGTACACGGCCGAGGGAGAAAGGATCTCCGACAACAGCATCAGTCATAACGATGAATATTGGGGCGGCGTGTGTAGTGTGAGTGCTGCTGCGTAGCAACAGTTTGCCATGGCAATAATTATGATTGAGTTTTATTCGAGAGAAGTACCATTAATTTGTTTTCAGAGTATGTAAGTATGTTCGTTTGGATGTTTGCACATGTATTTATAAATGTATGATTGTATAATAAAATAAGGACTCAACCAGAGTATGAGAGATTTATCCTCTCGACATTTTCGAACTGAACAAGCCGATGCTCGCGTGTGTGTGTCTGTGTGCATGTTGATTGTGTTGGGGGAGAGATATTGCCTTCTTTTTTCTGGCGTAGCAGAGCTCAAAGTGCATGAAATAAAAATTAGAACATCCCTCATTGTCGGCGCTTAGCCCGGAATTCGTTCAAATTACTTCGCAAACTATTGTCGTTTAAGCAAAGTTCAATGAACGGCGTTTAATTATCAGATTGGTGTTCATCTCATCGCTCTGAGAAGGGGGTGATTTTTTTCTTGTTCTTTGTCGGGGATGGATAATTTAAAAGGTTTCAACAGCTCAAAAAAAATAAAGGGTTTCCGTCCCTATTTGGCATATTTTCACAAGCAAATGAAGGCCCGATAAATTGGAGAAAAAAAATCGCTCTAAGGATATTTGCACAAGCCAGTTGGGTCCGTTATTAAATTTAAATTTGCGTGGCTACCAAGTGGCTAAAATGTGTAAACGGATATTTTGCAAGATGGACACAAATAGGCTCATAAATAGGCAAGACGAGAACGACTGACATGCATGGGCAGAGGGTTTTTCTTGAATTCCACAAAAAGGATATCGTTGCAAACCTTAATTTGCGTCTTCTTTGGTGGGAAACACTCGTACATCTTCTTCCACTCCCGCGATCTGAACTCCTCAGAAAATCGGAGAAATTCTAGAATTTAAAATCAGGAAACACCTCAAATCTTACATAATCCGCTAACAAACAATGCCTGTTTAAGAAGAACACAAAAACGTCGAAGAAGAAGCACAGAAGAAGAAAAATACAAAAAACGATAACAATAAAGGAAAACCTGCCTCACCAAAAAAGAAAGAAATGAAAAAAGAAAAACACACCACACACCGGACACCTACATCACACTCCGTACTCTCTCTTTCATTTGGAAGAGGCAGGTTCAAAAACATATTCAACCATCCATACATTGAGTATCCTTGTAACGTCATACAGCTCAGGTCCACCCCATCAACATTTCATTAATCCTGTTGCTAGTGCCAACGGTTGCGAAGTCAACGCTGCTGGTTAAACTTTGGGTTTGAGCTCCACCCACGTACAAGAGCGTTACAGAGGACTGATGACTGCCGGTGCTGCTGGTTGTGCTGTTGCTGTTGTTGCTGCTGCTGCCGCTGATGCTGATGCTGATGTTGTACTCATCTCGTTTGGTCTCACTCACGCTCTAGCTCATCATTATTATTGTTGTTCCATTGTTGAGATATTCCATGGGTACAAGGATATCCAAATGGAAAATATATTTTCCAGTCAGTGTGTAAGTTAGGGTCGGTGAACAAGGTGGGTCTGCTGGTTTTTCAATGCGCGCGTGTTTGTGTACGTGTGTGTTTCAGCGGGTGGGCGATGTGTGTATGTGAATGGAATGTTTTGTGTTACTACAAACTCAGGTCGCAGAACATAACATGAGGAACATCTCACACAAGAGCAGTTCTGCTGTTTATGCTGTTGCTCTCGAAGCCTGAAGCTTATGTTGATAAGGATGATGGAACGATGTTGCCTTTATTGTTCCTTCGGTGTAATATCTTAACAACACTGAGACAGTTTCTCTTTAATTAAATAACTACAAGCAGACGAAGTATTCTGCAGTAATGTATATCACACGTGGAGAAAAACAAAACACATCGTCGGGGCACATATCCACTGAAATAATCGTGCATTTATGGGAGTTGGGGCCATCTTCATTACCGGTAAGATGGACACGGGCAGGAAACAGAGTTTTAATTTTCTCACAGATACAACGTTGGTCTAGTTTTTAAAAGCATTGCAAGAATATGTATAAGCAAGCCAAATTTTTCTAGGAGTGGTATAAGGCTGCCTGATTTCTTATGCTCAAGAATTTCCTTACTGTAGGAGTACATTTTTTTTCCTACAGCTTTTACATCAGTGGGTTTGTATTGAAAACTATAATTTTTGGGCCATAAATATTAATGTGGACTGATGTTGATTATCGTAACCGCGAGCATCAGTCTATTGTGCATATTTTCCCAATTCCTGTGAATATCGAGCTTCCCTCATATATAACCCTTTCCAGGTTTACCGTGGGTTTTTGTCACTTTCTATGGGGGGGGGGAAATATATTAATTCCCCAGAATTCCCTCTAATGCGGTTTCTTTTATGAGTAACAATCTGAGAATGCAAAACGTCTCTAGTAATAGTTACTGAGCCATTTCTGTCCTTTGCGGGCAAGTGTCTCACGGGTTGACAGAACTTGCGCTTCCGTTTCTCCACGGAATTTGTAGAGACCTTCATCAGATAACTTTAGTTTCCTGAGTTGTTCCCTAAGCCTGCGGTGAGACGTCTGGAAGACACTTAGGGTACTCACGTTTTTCTTGTTCCGTTAAGTGCTTGCTCCAGTACAAAATGTGTACTGACCTCAGACTGATTTTGCTTGCCTCACAACTAAAACATTGTTCCAGTCTTCTGTTCAGATGGTTGTTTCCATTATCCTGAAGTCTTCATTGAGGATGTGATCTCATAAAGCGCAAAATGGTTCAAGACCAATAAGGGGTTTGATGCCGCTCTATTTGCTTGGGAGTCGGTCTCTTTTATGGCCAAGTATACAGCACAGTCTTACTTTGTTGTTCTGCCTCTTATAGTTTCTGCAGACATTCCAGTGGAAGCTAATTTTTGAAAAATTAGGAACTAACTTAAGGAGAGCCATGATGAATATACGGTTATCTAGCATTATCTTTATGTCGCGATTGGTATACTTTCGTCAAATTTAATTCGAACGTATTTTCAACTTGTTGGTTTTCCGTCCCATAAGTTCCCTTTTATTTCACTCTTGGTCCCAGTTCCTTCATCCCTTCTTGATCTGTCCATGTGTCATTTGGTGATGTGGGATTTGTTTCTTTAGTTTGCACTTTTAGTTATGAATCTACAGACAATTTTTGATTGACAGACAGAGAGAGAGAGAGCTGTAGAAATCTATTTCCCGCATCGCTCAGGGTGGTGGGGGGAGGGGGGATTCAAAATGGAAATTGTTTGACAAGTTCATCGTATTGTTTCAATTTAAATCACTAACTCTCTTTAAACACCCCCATGGTTCTTTCGTTTACACTATCGGCCACCAACAGGTACAGAGAAGACAGCTTTTTCAGGTTCATAACTCTTCGCATTACAGGGGCTTATGCATGGAAGCGGTTGCCTACTTCGTTCGAAAGATGTGGTATTATGGTGCAACAGCGGCTGTGTCAGAGTACAACATTGTCTTTTGCGTCTTCGAAAATGCCGAGTTTTATCTCTAATAAACAGCATCTGCAGAAAGTTTCGATTTTCTGTTTTAATTCGGAGAAATAAGCAACGAGACCTACTTTATGGCGCGGAAACTTGGACGTTAGCAAAAGCGGATGAGAAAGCCCTTAGTGTTTTCGAAAGAAAAGTTTTGCGTGCGATTTTTGGTCCTGTTAGCGTTGATGGCACCTGGAGGAGAAGATTTAATGACGAACTCTATGGGCTGTACAGTGACATGCGCCTTGTCAAGCGTCTACGCATACAACGCTTAAGGTGGCTAGGCCATATGAAACGTATTGACACCACTGCTACGGCCCGAAAAGTCTTTGAATCCGAGCCATTGGGACAACGCAACAGAGGACGACCTAGACTAAGGTGGCGCACACAAGTGGAGAAAGACCTCAACCAACTTGGAGTGCGCAACTGGAGACAGCTGGTGAAAGATCGTGCTGGCGGGAGAGGCATATTGGTTGAGGCCCGGGTCCACCCCGGACTGTAACGCCACAAGAAGAAGAAGATGAATATGAAATGATTCTTCTCTGACAAATATTTTATACAGAGATGGGTTTCGACGCTTCAAAAAGTGTGATTTCATCTGATTGGGGGCTTCACTAGATCACGTTCCATGCCAAAGGCGAAGTGAACCTTTAAAATCGTGGGAGGTGACTTAGCAAATAATTCCCGTCCTTTTCTAGAAAATTGGATTTACCCAAAAAGAGAAAAACAGTTGCCATACGAGTTGCTATAGATGTCGAAAGGCGAATTTGGACTTCAGGACTGCTTCTTGAAAGATATCGGAGTGAAAGAGTTTTACACCGGAAAAAATTTTATGTAAAGCCTGGTGAGCCCGTTACCTCCTCGTATACATTGAATTCAAAGGAACATTCATGTATAAGGCTCATGCTCTATATTAAAAGGGCTGAGCTTTTAAATTTTTTCATCCTCCTTTCCTTAATAAATAAAACGTCTTAGTATGAATAAATCTTCTTACAGCAAATAATAAAGTCGTTGAAAAACATAAAGAACTAGGTTAGCCGTAGATAGCCCGCGAAGGGCCAGTAAGATTATGATTACACAATGTCATGTAAACTCAGCTTTAAGCATTTTGGTCTAGAATGTAAGTGTAAAAAAAAAACAACAAAGTTCATGCTCTGAATGTCGTGGGACTAGAAGAGTCCTAGACGAAACAATAGATGGGAAAAATTAACTTCTATAGCCAATCTGTTCATAAATGACCAAAAGCCACCAAAAGGCTTAACGAGGTGATTTTGCTTTTGATGACATCGCTCGGC
Source organism: Eristalinus aeneus (assembly GCA_955652365.1). NCBI lineage: Eukaryota > Metazoa > Arthropoda > Insecta > Diptera > Syrphidae > Eristalinus > Eristalinus aeneus. Next base: position 15,195,432 of record OY019134.1, read on the forward strand.
TCCTTGTGGATGTGTCAAAAAGTTCCTGTAAACGATTAAATGGAATGTACTTGCCCTCATGCCGATTTGTCTCATTCCAACTATTGGGGCTTTGGACGAATTCAAGACCATTTAGAGCGTTAGCAATTCAGAACTTTAAAAGTAGTCAAAGAGCGGCTGCATCATTGGATCGATGCCAGGGAAGATTGTTTTTTTAGAGATGATATTTTAAAATTACCAGAGAGATAGAAGAATGTAGTACTCGAATCCCCAATATATTATTAATCCTACTAATATTTATAAATTTAAAATTATATTTAATAAAAATTACTTTTATTGTCCTAGATGAGTGAAATTTCAACAGGATTCAAACAAGGTCTACATCACATAGGGATTATCGAAAATGATCGCAAAATGTCCTTAAATAGGTCACCATCAGAATCACGACCAGTCAACGACACGGATGACTTGTGCCAAGGATCAAGGCTAAGAGGTTGCTTAGGGGTTGCAGTTGAAATTGTAATTCATGACAGACAGTCACCACTTTTAAATTCTTATAATTTTGGTAAGCATCGTCAAGAAATATTTTTCTTATATTATTAGACCGTGAAGGCTGTGATCATTTTGGGCTTGGTGGGAAGCCATGGATTTGCTCTCCCGGATAAAACTTTAAAAAATTGAAAAATAAAAATTGAAAACAAGGTTCCAGGTTTTAAATTTGTCTGATTATCACATAGAAGTTGTTGCATATGCCAACCAGAGGTCAAATACTACAATAGGGCAAATTTTGCCCTAATCGGTTTGCCCATGTTTTGGTCAACCAAACTATTAAACTGGCCGCCGTGGCGTAGTGGGTAGAGTGCGACGCTCACACGCCGAAGGGGTAGTTTCGATTCCCGGCTGAAGAACTTGATCTTTTCACGGCACCACCTCTTTCGGGCTGCTAACGACACTCAAAGAGTAATAACTATCTAAGAAAGCTTCTCAAACTTCGCCGTTAGGAGTCGGCAAAAAACTGTAGGTCCCTTCGAGAACAGTAGCGCGCACAACACGAGTAGTTGATGAGCAAGCTAGGCCTTGATCCCCCTGTAGACTGTAGCGCCAACAATTATTATTATTAAACTACGACTGCTGCTGGGGCATTGGGGGGAGACTAGATCTTATAATCATCTAGAAGAACCGAACAGATGATATAACCAGAAAAGAGTGACCTGAACAATTTGCTAAAGCACGACATTTAATACATGGTGTAAGCCTATCATCTGTGCACTTTACCAAAGTTTGGTAATTTTCTTTCTACAAAGAATAAATCTCAAAGCAATGGGAAGATAGAGAAAGTTGCTTATATAACGAGTCTTGGAAGTACTACTGAGTTTATCATTCCTTTTTTCAAGTGGTTGCAGAGTACACAAGCAAAACAATCGTTTGAATGGCGATAGAAATAGTAGCGCAAGGGAATTGTATTAGGTTGAAATAACTCAGGCGAAATAATTTCCCCTACTGACCCTAAATGCCAGGCGCAAGAACATTCATATTTAAAAAGCTGAATGTTGCGACTGACTTCAAATACAGACTGACAGAATCAACCGCTGCAAAAACCTATAAAGAGAGATCACCCGTTTGCCACGAACATACTGGATTTCCTTGCAAGAGCAAGACATATCGGATCTTGTGGGAGTATTTGCAGAAACGCTTAGAACTGAAAAGAAGAATCAAAATGAAGCCCCTTTTGTATGGGATAATGCGCAACAAGATGGCTCCTTCTGTTGCAACAAGCATAATCAACGGGGTCCTTCAAAGGCCGTATACCGTGTACAAGATCAAGTTTTTCGAACGAATACAGAATACAGAAGTACGTAATTGTGCATAAGCCTAAGGCGGGAGGCAGAGTGAAGTGTAACGATGTAGGATGCTTAAATCAAAAAAAAAAGAATAATAAAAACGCTTTCTGCGAGTAAAGAGCCAAAGTATGGAACTACCAATAGTCTCCACAAATGAGGTCTACGATCTCTTTGTGAGATAAATGAATTCCAAAAGAAACTACTATCTTTGAGTTCGTTGTAAACTCTGAAAATGAATATTTCGTTAATTCCAAAAATTAGTTTTGTGTGACCTTTCCATTTGTACTTTTCACAGATAACGTATTGACTATATACCAATCAAGATCATGGTCAGTTCAAAGTACATCCCTACAATATGTAACCAGGAATCAAAGCTGTAATTAAACGCAGACTTGTTAAAGAAACCCGTATCGCATTTCTGGGAAGGAAAAAGTTATTGATGTTGGACATGGTACGCGCGCCAATTTCGTAGAAATAAATCAGTCTCCAATCAAAACGCAAACATACGATACTCCTTCATCGAAGAGCGCTTATAAATATTGTGTGATCCGGTGCCTGAAGTTGCAAACTAGCTGATGCTACTTGACTACAGTCGGTCAATGAAGGGACTCCATCATTATTCTGAAAATTCGATGGAAAAGCTTAAATTCATAGATTTGCAAACATACATTTACATTTATGTTCTTCTACTTTGGTACACTTGTGCTATCGTTTTCACTGTAAAATCAGTTCAAGTAGCCTCTAGAAACAATTGAAAACTCCGAGAAATGCTGGCATCTCGTTACAGAATTCACTATTGTACAGGGAGACAACGGGTAATATTAAATAGAAGGTTTTCCCAGAAAAAACATTTCAATGAGAATATTTCAAAAATAGACGTAGAGCAACATCCAAGGATTTTAATAATAACAATAAAGGTTCAGGTTTCGAGAGTGCCTTCGAGACACTGCACACATACCGAAAACCGAACAATACACTCCATCTCAGTCTCTCAACATCAAATTAAATTTTCACAATTTTCCGTATGATCTAATGAAATTGATATTACCCAACTTGTAGCCATGGAGCTCACGGAGAGACCATACATTCGTATGTACCAGCCAGTCCTTGGAAAACACATCTATTTACACACTCAAGCATAGACCCTCTCAGGTTGTCTGCGACTACGAATACCCCCGAGTGACAGGCGTTGAGCAACAGCAATTCAAAAATGGAATGATTTGAAGGGTTTTACTATTGCTTCTAGGACAGATATGCATGCACACATACATATCTTCGGGTACGTTCATAGAGATCTGTCAGAAGTGGTGAGGCTTTGAAATGTCACACATAATCGAAGTCTTCAATTCTTTAAGACGTAAACGTGACATAACTTGTATTACGATGTACGACATATGTAGACACACAAGTATGTACTACACATATGTAGCATAGGTTTTTTCACATGGCGAATAATTTATCGATTTCTCGGTCTTATAAAGGAATTTGTAATAAATATTTTGGAATGTATCTGATGTGTTTTGATGTGTGACATCGTCTTATGTATTGTTGCAGTCGGGGATGTGCCTAGTTAGTGCTCGACACTATTAGTGAGTTTTGTCTTAGCACTAATGTCATTGAGTTGTTTGGTCAACTGAGTTTAGTCTTTAAAAGGAACTAAATGAAATTAATTACGATGTCTTATATCTAAATCATTTCTCAAACGCTTAACGGCACAATATTCTTTTCAGCTTTTGAGATATTTATAATCATATTGAGGTGTAAAACTATAACGATGCACAACGCACTCTAAAGTTCCCAATTTATTCAATTGTTTTACCAAAAGGATTATATTAAGTTGAAATGCTCTTAGGCGACGAGGTTCTTTACTTGCTGAGTTTTTTAAGGAAAATATGCGTCGTTAGGCGGACAGCTTGGGGAACCATTGAGCCCCAAAATACAAAGAGTTTATATTTAACGATGTGTATATTACATGCTGCGATAGTCCACAGTTGGACCATGGCCATGTTTTTTCTTCAAATACCGGTATTTTGCGCGCTACTATTCTGTCACGTGTAGAAAGGACCTACAGTGTATTGCCGACTACTACCTTTTCAGAACTTTCAGTTGCTATTGCTCCTTGAATGTTGTCTGCACTCTACCCACTACGCCATATGTAATTTTAAACCATATATTTTGCTAATGATCCAAACCGCCATGATGCTTTGAAAAGTGACTAGATTTGAATTCAGTAGAAAACAATACAAGTGATGTGCGGTTTTTCAAGAAAATTGACCAGTCTCATTTTCTCCTAGTTCTGTTTTTTAAGCACTTGTACTTCATGCTTTAGGTTTTTAAGTCAGCCACGATAGATTAGCTCAAGGTCATTATTAAAGATACCATACTTGGCCATAACTGTCTAAGAAATTTTCTCAAACTTCGCCGTTCGGAGTCTACTATTCGTGAGAGAACAGTGGCGCACACAACACGAGTGGTTGATGAGAAAGCTAGGCCTTGGTCCCCCTGTGGACTGTCGATCCAACAATTATTATTATTATTAATTGGCGTCCAAGCGCATGATGAAGGTGGATTACTGTGTGACCCCTGCCTTACGAGGGTTGCCGTTTATGTTTCGGGATTAGAGAACAAAACCAAATATTAATCATCGAAAATACTGTTTTTCAAAATATTCTCCATTAAAATCTGTACACTCTTGCATGCGTTTGCATGCACGTTTACCACTCTGATTAAGGTATCTCCAAAAATGCATTCTGAACGCATCAACCGCTTCTTCAGGTGTCGAAAAACGTTGACCTCTCATTTTCTACGTACGGGAATAAAAAGAAGTTATTCGATGCCAAGTCAGGATTATACGGCGGATGACGCATCAAATTGATGGCTTGAGTGCTCAAAAATTCAGTTGTTTGAGCCGATATGTAAGACCTCGCATTGTCGTGGTAAAGACTGATCCGTCTTCGGCGGTTGGTTTTCCTGATTTCTTGGAAGACAACTGGTGAACAAATGGTTGTGTACAACTCAAAATTGACTGTTCTGCGTTGTTCAAGTGGTACGGTTGTGATATGTCGAGTTTTTCCGAAAATACAGGCGACTATTTGCTTGGAAGTGGTGGTCGCAGTAGCGTAGTGGGTAGAGTGTGACGCTCACACACCGAAGGGTGTAGGTTCGATTCCCAGCTCGATACCAATTGTTCGAATTTTTCACGGCACCACTTCTTTCAAGCTGCTGACAACACTCAAAGAGTATTAACCGTCTAAGAAAGCTTTGCAAACATCGCCGTTCGTAGTCGGCAAAAAACTGTAGGTCACATCTAATAGTGAGAAAACAGTAGCGCGCACAACACGAGCAGTTGATGAGCAAGGTAGGCCCTGGTCCCCCTTTGGCCTGTAGTGGCAACAATTATTATTATTTGCTTGGAAGTGCGTCGTGAGCGAGCAGGATTTGGCTCAATTTGAAACACCCATACAGTCGACTGCTGCTTACATTCGGACTCATACGCGTCAATCTACGATTCGTCACCTGTTACGATGTCATAGACGTGTTTCGAAGCACCGCGATCGTATTTTCGGAAAATTTCTCACAACCAATCGACAGGAGCCTTTTTTGTGAGCGATTGACACATTGTGTGGGATCCAACGCGAACAAATATTTTTGACGATCAAACGTTCATGCAATATTGAATGTATACTGGTCCCACTAATGCCTAGCGTTTTCTCAATCTCACGATAGGTCTTATGACGATCTTCAAATATCAGTTGGCGCACAGCATCAATGGTTTCCGGAACAACAACTGATTTTGGACGACCTTCACGAAATTCGTCTTGGAGTGAACTACGATCTCGGTTGAATTCACTATACCATCGATAAACACTGGTCCTTGATGGAGCTTAATCGCCACAAATTGAATTAAGTTCATCGATGCACTGTTGTTTAGTTAGTCCACGAAAGTTAAAAAAAATAATCACACGAAAGTTTTAATGATTTAACTCAATTTTTTTGGGCGAGATAAATATTTTAATTAACTGTAAACAACACAAATAGCGGTCGTGTGTCAAAACGTTCTGAGTTGCAACACTAGGTTTGCTCATTCCCGAAATATAAAAGGCAACCTTCATACACGGTTACCATACTCAATCTGAATTGAAAACCTAAGCTCTTTATCACAGGTTCGCCTTCTGGTCTTTCTTCAGAAAACGAAGAAAAAGCATTAAATAAAGGTTTCTGCCTGGTAGTACAATGGAAAAGTTAGTGAGTTTGAGCGCTTCAGTGCAGTGTATCCCACTCTTCAACAAAAAATACTTAATCCTAAACATATTGATTGTAATATATGCTGTGTGGTTTGTGTATGGTGCGTCAATTAAAATCCCTAAATCCAAGCCCATTTATATAAATTCGAGCCCAATAGCCCGATGGCTGTTTTATTATTTTTTTGATATGACATCTTAATTCTTACCAGTAAGGCATATTTAGCTTTTTGAAGAACCCATTGAACGTCAGTACTGAAGATGATCTTACAATGAAATTCATCATCTTGGCTTGGGTTTTGAAGAATACGCATGTTCCTCAAAGCCCAATCGGAGAACGTACGTTGCTTCCAATAGTCCATTAGTCCTTATTCTAGAGTTAACCTGATCTTGCGCTATTATGTGCTCTAATAGATTTGCAGTTCTTGAAAACGTTGTGAAACTGACTGATTTCGACGGATTGCTACTGACGCCTGAAGGGCAATGATATATGAGGCACTACACCCAAATCGAACTCTCGTTGACACGGCAACAACGCAAAAGATTCTGTTGACTCAATTTTTTACACTAAACTTGTTAATGGCTGTTTACTATGATAAATACCGAAAACTGGTGAAGGGCTTTTACAATTTCCAGATATCGCTCATTCTTTCTCATTACGACGAGTTGTCTGAATACCGACAGTGGCACTTTGATGATAAGGGAAAGAATGAACTAACAAATAAATTTCAAATTTATCAAATCTATTTTGAAAAACCTCTTCCATTGCGGATGTCGCGGTTTGTTTTTTGGACCATATAGACAATTAACTTTTGAACAAATCCGAACATTTTCAAAGAGGCAAAAAGCATTGTTGCTGTTGCTTTGAAACAGACGCAAACTAATTAATGTTGACAAATATCACATCTTTCCATTGAAGAAGGTAACCGCTTCCACGATCAAACTCAACTCTTAAGTGGTGCCACCTTTTGAATTTCATTTTAATTTATTTTAATCTTTTTGTATTCTCCTTGGTTAAATTGATAACACAAGCCCTTGCTGAGACTTAAAATTTGTTCATTTTGTCTACTCTCCTGTGCGACGTTCTTACGTATGCCAAGCCCATTCCTTCATTTTAACATAACAACGGTAGAAAAAGAACACACGCAAAGTCCGAGGACGTTAGGTGAATGCGACCAATTTTATCGTAAGATCAGTGTAAGTCACAGAACTCATCGTAAGACTCAAATTTATTTTAGAGTCTTTGTGTTGTTGCATGCCTACGCCGTTGTATGCAATATATCAGGCAAACTAAACTCGGGGATATCCTTTAACGGTCTTAAACACTCTGCCAAAACCCGATATCTTGTTCCGATTTGCCATTTCAACACTGCGCCAAAACAACTTACATGGAATCTCTTAGAGGGTGCAATGGAAGACTGAACATAAAACGCTTGACTGCAAAGCGACCATAGAATTGCAACAACTGTTTCCACACGCTGCTCACGTTCTTAAGAATTTACGCGAAATATTTTATTGCACGCCTCTCGAAGAAAACTTACGTCCTCGAGACATTAAAAATTTATAACATAATTTCACCGGGTTGCTTGCACACAAACACGCACTGGGCGTGCACGGCAAATCGTTTCCACTTGAGCAATTTGATGAGTTTCACTTAATTCTGCAATGCATTAACATGTATGACCGTTCCAGAGTAACAACTCGCTAAAGTTGCGCCTAAATGAAAGGCGAAAAAGAAATAATCAGAACGATTGTGCTCGTTAACCATCCACCCGATACTCCCGACAAAAATGAATTTCTTTTGTTTTGAAACACAAATATCACCCAGGTGCGTGGGCAATTACAACATTAAGACTTTTACTTACGCTAAATTGCAAATTTCAGTGAAAATCCTGTCTTCCTTACGCGGCCGGTCTCCTCTTTACATATTTACCCAGTGCTTCAGCGTTTCAATAAAAGTCGCAAACAGAACGACAAGAAAGTGTCCAATTTAGCTGAGTATAGGGAGAGAGTGCCAGGGATAATTATAGTCAATTATTTATTTAACGATCGCTGTCTGCTTGCAGAGATAGTAAAATGAATTGTTATTGGGTGGTAAAGGTATATTTCAGCATTTCAAAGAACAGTACACTGAGCTCTTGGTATGTGGGCGGGCATTAAAAGAAGGAATTTTATTGACTATTCGGCAAATAGACTGTGCCACATACAACACAACGTTAAAAGGAAAATGTGGAGCGATTACATAACAAAACCACAGGCGGGAGTAATTAAGAAAACACGGACAGCATTGAAACAAATCGAACAGGATGGTGCCAGTTGACGGCTGTCATATTTGTTTTAATTTTTGGATATTTTTTGAGCTGTCATTTCTTGTATTCATTTTTTGTGAATGATCGAGGAAAGCTTTTGAAAATTCTCTGATGTGTTCCGGCGTTCCCTTTACAGAGAGACTTGGGTGGTATGTGCCGGATTCTGCAGGAAGTGCGTCAAATTGAATGACAGTGAAAGCAAGAACATATGCATCTCTCTCTCTCAAATAAATAAGTCACCTCCCGGTGACTCGAGTATAATACTTTTTTAACTGTCCATAAGAAGTGTCCTTAGCATCTTAAATAATAATAATAATTGTTGGCGCGACAGTCTACAGGGGAACCAGGGCCTAGCTTGCTCATCAACTACTCGTGGTGTGCGCGCTACTATTCCCTCACGAGTAGAAGGGACCTACAGTTTTTTGCCAATTCCGTACGGCGAAGTTTGAGAAGCTTTCTTAGACAGCTATTACTCTTTGCATGTTGTCAGCAGCTCGAAAGAGGTGGTGCCGTGAAAAATTCGAGGTGTTCAGCCGGGAATCGAACCTAGACCCTTTGGCGTGTGAGAGTCGCACTCTACCCACTACGCCACGGCGGCCACAGCCTCTTAAATGGTTATGTTTAAAAGCAATAATGAAAAATGGGAAATGAATTTTACCTAAAAATATATACGTTGCCGTCAACGATTAGCATTTGTAAATCCGAAGATTCGCCCTGGAATCTCGATTCACGCATTGAATGTGAACACACTTATCAAAGGCGCTGATTGGTCCGCACTCAGGCGACAAAAACACAACCGTCACATACTCCATATTAGAGTAGAGATTAGATTAGATTGCATGTAGAGCCCCAAAACATTTAGACTTTGGCATAAAGTTTTTGTTAGTTTAATAATAATATGGAGGGTGTTGCTTTTATAGAGTTCTGTCTTGGTTGGTATAGAGTTCTGTCTGAGTTCATATTAACAGAAGGGAACTATCACAGACAATTTTGTACAAGCCTTTGGTTGTAGAGGTCGGAAAATATATATCAGCGAGAAAAGTATGCAACACATGCGGCATAGAAAAAGGATGAAAGCTATTAGAGGGCATACTATAAAAGACAATCAGATCCAGATGACAAGCATCAAACAAATTTAATGGGGCTTTGAAAAAAAAAAGTACCTGCTAAATCAGAAATTAGAGCAGTCAGCACAAGAAAATTTCCTTTTTCTTCGTGAAGCGCTACAGTCCGGATAGACTTGGACCTAAATCAACATACCTCTTCAGGCAGCACTGTCGCCAACTACCTCCAGTTACGCACTTAAAGTAGGTTGAGGTTGTTCTCCCCTTTTATGCTCCATCTCACTCTAGGCACCCTCTGTTGCGTTGTCCAAAAGGTGAGGGCCGGAGCAATGGTGTCAATGCACTCAAAATGATTTAGCAATCTTAAACGTTGTATCCGAACACGCATAACTAAGATTCGTTGTTGAATCTTCTCCTACGAATGTCATCAAAGCAAAAAGAGCAAAGAATCGGACGCAAACCTTTTTTCATCCGCTTTTAATAACATCCCAGTTTCCACGCAATACAACAACACTGAGCTGATCAAGCCAGCTTAGTCTCTAGGCTGAAAGCTGTTTTACTGAATTGTCTCTTGATTCCAAAGAAACAGCGATTGTCGAGAAGACTGATGTTGTGAGGAAGTTGAACTACAATTTTCAAAAGCTAAAAGTAAAAATTCGAATGCTTTCGTGGACTCTCGCAATGATTCTATATTCCAGTTGAACCTATGAAACATTACAGAACAACCCGCTTGGAAGAATCCGATAAACTGACAATGAAGGCTTTCTATCAAAAGAAGATCAGACCAAGTTGGCCCAATCTGACCATCAGCATCAATAGATGACAAATAAGGAATTGCACAAAAAAAGGAATGTACAGGGAGAAAAAACTTCTCTTGGTACAGCAATCTTTTTAAATTACTGTGAATGGGCCTTTACTTATTGAAAAAAAATAACCGCCGTTAAAAATAAGTTTATTAGAAAGTTTACCACCAGTAATAAACAGGTGAAAGAAGCTATCATAACATTACCCTTGCTTGCTGACCTATGAATCACTTTGTTAAATACAAGTTATATGCATACTTGCAGAACATATTGTATAAAATATTATTCGAACATGTTCTCTATAAAGAACTCTCTTTGTTACAAACTTCTTCATTTGTTAATCTATGTTTTAATAAATTCAGAACTCAGACTAATACATGTAACACACTTATGCAATTTAATTCTAATAAATATCATGTATTCTGAATGTATGAGGCACAAACCCAGAAAGTACAGCAATTCTCGGACCAGCTCCTCTTCTCAGACTCATTCAAAGAAGATAACACTTCATTTGAATTTTCCACTACAGGCAACAATTGATGTTCGTTACCCTTGAAACCTTCCGAGTAAATTTGCCAGTTTCTACGTATTAAAAGTATATTTTTTTTTGTTGGAGGTTGGGATCAACTACACTGGAGCACTCAGACTCAAATACTGGTCCATTGTACTGCCAGGCAGTAACCTTCATTTAATGTAGTTTCATGGTTTTCCGAAGAAAAACCAAGATGCGCTTTTGTGATATAGAACTTAGGTTTTCAGTTCCCCACCACATCAGCGCCAAATAAGCGCCACCTGATACGAGCGAAAGCAGGACATTGACAGAGAAAGTGCTCTGAAGTGTCATCACCTTCTCCACAGGCGTCGCGGAGAGTGACATCACTAAGCCCAAGCCGACTCAGGTGCATAGCGAAGGTAAAGTGTTCCGTTAATACGCCAACAAGTCTTCTGCACTCGTTTCTGTCTAGAGATAGCAGAGAAGAGGCGGATTTCTTGCAGACGTTTGGGAGCATACTCTTGATCACCCTGCATTCTGGAGAGTCACGCCATCTCTGGTTGTGCTGTAGGGAGACCCAACCATCGACGGAGGCCCTGACCAGGGACGCGGGTAATCCCAAGATGGTTTCGGGTCTTACGAATGCCTCTGCTGAACCTAGCATAGCTAGTTCATCGGCAGTTTCGTTTCCCAGGATCCCGTGATGACCCGGGACCCAGACAAGTCTCAGCGAATTCAGCCTGCCGACCGAATTAAGGGAAGACTTCCATTCCTGAACTATCTTGGAAGAGGTTGAAGGGTTGAGTTAGGCCTTGAGCACAGCTTGACTGTCGCTGCAGACGCAGATACTTCTTCCCTTCCACCTATTCTTCACAATGCAGTTGATGGCCATTAGGATTGCGAAAGCTTCCGCCTGGAAGACCGTCGCGAAATTTCCTAAGGAGGCTTGAAGTCTAATGTTGTCGTTTTCCACGAAGGCCCCAGCTCCAGAACCCTCCGTTGTCTTGGAGCCGTCCGTGAAAATCCGACTACATTCCTTTTCCGGTTCAGTTTCTGGCCACAGCCAGTCCAAGACGCATGGAAAGTCGACTTTGAAAAAGCGTCGCAGCTGTATTATTGGCGACCTAGCATCAGACGGCATGTCCATGAGAGTAGTATCATAGGAGTGCGAGTGGAACCAAAGACCATTCCTTTTTAGTCGAGAGATGGCCTTGAGTGTACATCCCATGATGTGGTGGTCAAGGGGGGGGAGATTAATCAGAGCCCCTGTGCAGCCGAGACAAACTGTTGAAAGGATATAGTGATATGCGATGTAAGTACGTCGTATTGTACTTTTGCGCTATCGCGGATATCCGTTTACTTTAGTTTTTTTCGTGTGCGTTCTATACTAGCAACAAATAAAGGTGCCTTGCTCAGTATTATCAGACTTAATACAAATAAGAACAAAGACTGTAATCTATCGATCGACGTGAAGTCAAAACACAAAAACTCTTAGGGTTACAAGTCGACCGAAAGGCTACTTTTCGAGCATGATTGCTGGAGTCTTATTATTCTTAAAGGGGAATCATTTTAACGGAGGACCCTTTCTTCTTTGCTTCTTTAAGGCCGCCTCTCGATTCAATAATGAATTTATTCCAGTAATATAAAAAGCAATAAGTAAAAATACAACAAAGAAATCAAAGTTAAGCAAGTTAAACAACTATTCTGCTAGTTTAGGATGTGGTCGTCTTGAACTTTCGGCGGTCGATCCCCAATAAGCACAAACGGAAAATAATAATAATAATTGTTGGCGCGACAGTCGACAGAGGGACCAGGGCCTAGCTTGCTCATCAACTACTCGTTTTGTGCGCGCTACTGTTCTCTCACGAGTAGAAGGGACCTACAGTTTTTTGCCGACTCCGAAAGGCGAATTTGGAGAAGCTTTTTTAGACAGTTGTTACACTTTGAGTGTTGTCAGCAGCTTGAAAGAGGTGATGCCGTGAAAAATTCGAGGTGTTCAGTCGGGAATCGAACCTAGACCCTTCGGCGTGTGAGCGTCGCACTCTACCCACTACGCCACGGCGGCCACGCAACAATAGGAAAATAGCCCCCAAAAACGAAACCACCTCTCTCACATCTGCCATCAGTGCTCGTTTTAGTACACCTTAAGGGTGATCCTACATACATTAATATCCAGTAGTGAACTAGAAGAGAATTAAGTTTTGAAAAGAATAAATCGCCGGGCTTTTCTTTCCCAGTGGATCCAAACAAATCACTCACAGGGCTTTATCAATATTTGGGTCCTCATTGTGACGAAAAAATCTCTGCTTCAATCTGAACATCAAGTTGACACTGAAACTAAAGCCGTTGGACCATTTAAGGCTTCGCCAGTTTTAGAAGTCGGCTGAAGAATGAATGCTGAATTAAATTGAAAAATTACTTTCAGTCAACAAGCATAATTCGCGATACGATGCACGTCGCCATCCACCCCTGCATCAAAGAGCGCCTTACATCTGAAAATATTAGCCATTGGTGTGGATTAAATTCTGGAAGTGTCATTAGACCATATTTTTTTATGGTACTAATCGGCTGTTTCTGTGAATGAAAATCGCTTTCGCAGCATGACAAGTGATTTTTATCGGGCTCAATCGTATAGTAGAGAGTATGTAGGCCAAAATGTGGCTTCAACGAACGATGCAACTAGCCAAACAGCATCTGTTGCAATTGGTCTGCTGAAGGATACGTTTGGCGGCCGACTGTTATTGAGAAATAGTCTCATCGCTACCTCGCTCATCTAACATTATATTTGTATACAATTTTCTTTGAGTTGCCTGAAGTTAATGCCTTATTGAAAGGTGCAGACAGCAATTAATAAGCTCTGAGACATAACTGAAAGCTAAGTAGATAACATTTTGTCAAATTTGTGGGAAAACGTGGTCGAAAACTTAGATGCCTGTGGTGGTCATTCAAATAAAATATAATCCTTTACATACTTGAAACTGAATTTTTGAATTTTTGGGAACACGGAACAGTTTTCGTTTGAATATCTTAATTCGGTTTTGCTTTATTTCCATTAGTTTGTTCTTAATGAAAATACTGTCACAATCTCAATTAAAGACCTCAATTAAGCTTACCTTGCCTTTTGTCACTTGTTTTCGAATGTCATGTGTAAGTTCTAGAATCCTTTCTCTTTTAAAGGTTCCAATTTCAAGGCGTACTTAATATTCCCATTCTCGTTCACGGATTTATGGCTTGATTTCCGAATAATAAAATGGATCTCCGGCATGCTTTACAATTCTCCTTGAATTCGCTTTCGCAGACTCATTTCTCTTGTCCGTTAGTTACTCTAGTTTGCTTTGACAAACTCTACCAAAATTGTATGGTATTTGACGTTGCACCTTATGAGCAAATTTTGATCAAGTGCAATCCCCTTCATATTTTTATAAGAGTTTTCATCGAAACATGAGACAATTTAATTCCCTAATTAGTGCTCGTTAACTGACATGGAATGTGTTTGTTGACTCTATTGAAATGATGTGTATATCATATTGTGATTATTTTGAAATTACAGTGTTCCCAGAAGTGGTAAACGTAAAACCATTAATTGCCAGCTCGTAATGAATCCGCTGGTTGCTTAATAAACCACAACAAAGGGACGGAAACAACAAAAAGCGTTAGTTGGATTTCTCCGTGGTCGCACATTTGACTCCTTGTGGCTTGTCATCACTTTGTAATGTCAATTTGTGGATTTAATAAATATCTTGTTTGCTTGGTGCCGAGGCAAATCAAACGTTCGCACATATGCATACACCCACGGCTTTGCAGACAGAAAGTCTCTCAATGAAGTTGAGCAATGTGAGCTCTTGTGCTGAATTTAAAAAAAACTAATATATGTTGAAAATTTTGATATCAATTCTTACTTACGAGGGGACTTCAATATATTCGGTGTCGGGGTGGTTATATATACATTGAATTATTTGTTAAGTAATATTATAATATTATTTTAGTGCATTCATGTAAGATTTCATATAAATGTGAATATCAATTCGTGTTTAATAATAATAATAATTGTTGACGCTACAGTCCGAAGAGGGACCAGGGCCTAGCTTGATCATCAACTACTCGTGTTATGCGCGCTACTGTTCTCTCACGAGTAGAAGGGACCAACAGTTTTTTGCCGACTCCGAACGGCGAAATTTGAGAAGCTTTCTTAGACAGTTATTACTCTTTGAGAGTTGTCAGCAGCTCGAAAGAGGTGGTGCCGTGAAATATTAGAAAAATTGGTGTTGAACTGGGAGTCGAACCTAGACCCTTCGGCGTGTGAGCGTCGCACACTACCCACTACGCCACGGCGACCACTATTTTTTATATTTATTAATTCGCGTTTATGTCTAGTTAAACAGAATCATAAAGGCAACTGAGATGATGATACTGAAAATTGAGCATCGCGCTGTAATTAAATTTCTCACTAAGTAAAGAAAAAGTCAAAAAAGTATTCATGAAAAGATGGTGGCTGTTTACCAGGGTTCCGCACCTTAATTACCAACTGTTCAAAAGTGGCCAAGTGAGTTCAATAGAGGCAGAGAGCATTGAAGACAACCCTCGCTACGACGCCCCGGCTATTGCTTGTACGGGAGAAAGCATCAAAGAAGTCGAAAAACTTGTTCTTGAGGATGCCCAAATAAAGGTGAAAATGATGGCAGAGATCACCAAGCTTTCAACTGGTACCATTCACACCATTCTTCACGACCATCTTAACCTTTCAAAGGTCAGTGCAAGGTCGGTGTCACGAATGCTCACAGCGCCTCAGAAAAAAGTAAAGATCGCATGCAGTAGAAAGTTTTGGAGATGTGTAGTGAGAACGCGGACTATGTTATGGATCGAATTGGTACTGGGGACGAGACATGGGTTCACCAATATGACCCTGAAAGTAAACAAGAGTCCATGCAGTGGCATAAAAAAAGCCACAAATCCCCTCGAAGAAGTTCAAAGTTGCTCCGTCTGCCGGGAAGCTGATAGCCACAGTTTGTTGAGACTCAAAGGGAATCTTGCTCATCCAGTACAAAAAAAAGGTGAAACCATCAACACCATATTTTACGCTTCCACTTTGCATAATTTGCGGGAGGAAATTAACAAGAAACGATGGGGTAAACTCGCAGCGGGTGTGTTGCTTCTTCATGACAACGCTCCTGTTTACACGGAGCGAGTTTCCAAAGCTGCTGCGCGAGATTGTGGTTTCGAAGAAATCCAACACCCACCCTATAATCCAGACCTTTGCCCTAGTGATTATTTCCTGTTTCCGGATGTGAAAAATTTCTTCGTGGAAAAAGATTTTCGGAAGATGAAGAACTCAAGTCGGAAAAAAATCGGTATTTTGCACAGAAAGATGAAATTTATTTTTTTGAGGTTTTAAAATCGCGTATCTCAAGATGTAACAAATGCATTGATGTTAGGAGAAATTATATTGAAAAATAAAAACAATTCAATATAAATTGAATTTGCATTTTAATTCATACCGATACCGAGCATATATTGAACGCCCCTCGTAGACTAAAGTCGATGCGAGGGGATGCCCTTCCGAAGTGTTGGTGAACGCAGGATCACTCTTTTCTTTGGGCTATAAATGCAATTCAGTAAAATAGCCCTCAGATAACTCACAACAGTCCTTCTTATGGAAAACTTAAGGCGGGAAAGGAAAATCTAAGCCTTCTCTAGAGTTAATTGTGTTGTTTGCGTTACTTTCATTCGAAGGAGGATTCAACGTCGAATTTTATTGATTGTACGGCGGCCTTGTGCTGGTCGCCGTGGCGTAGTGGGTAGAGTGCGACGCTCACACGCCGAAGGGTGTAGGTTCGATTCCCAGCTCAACACCAATTTTTCACGGCACCACTTCTTTCGAGCTGCTGACAACACTCAAAGCGTAATAACTGTCTAAGAAAGCTTCTCAAATTTCGCCGTTCGGAGTCGGCAAGAAACTGTAGGTCCCTTCTACTCGTGAGGGAACAGTAGCGCGCACAACACGAGCAGTTGATGAGCAAGCTAGGCCCTGGTCCCCCTTTAGACTGTAGCGCCAACAATTATTATTATTACGGCGGCCTGCACCTAGACAAGCGTTTTAGTATACAACGCTTAAGATGGCTAGGCAATGTAGAGCGTATGGACGCCACTACTCTCGTCAGAAAAGTCTGTGAATCTGAGCCATTGGAACAATACAACAGAGGACGTCCTAGGCTTAAGTGGTGCAAACAGTTGGAGAAGGACAGCAAATAAATTATAGGGCACAAGTGGAGGTAGCTGACGACTGTGCTGGCTGGAGAGGCATGTTGGTTGAGGCACAATACCACCGCACGCTGCAGCACCACGCAAAGAAGAAGAGAAGCAACCAATAATGAGGGCTTGATGGCATACCATCACATATTAAAGTTGAAGCTGATGTCGTAATGTTGAAGTATTTCATGAAGAGGCAGTAGAAAGTCCAAAAGTTCGGTGCCTTTGCTCTGCTGAAGCTAAGCAGGTCTTGTAATTCATGCAAGTATGCTTTGTTGTCAATTGGCACTATTTATACATACAGACGAAAGATCATAGACTCTCTACAAAAAAATGCTTTAGTCATCTGGGTCTGGGGGAGGGGTCGAATAGGCTTTACCGCGAATGTGTTGGCCAAGTGAAGGATCCTCGCCCCATCCCTTTTTCATTTTAAAAATAACCGTTAGTATAAAAATATTCTGCATCAGTACAACATATCCTTCCCATCACACATCTTACAGTTTCGCGCTGGAAACCCACTGACGTTGATTTATTAATTGCAAGTGTGCCTTCGTCCTTCACGAAAAAGAATAAGAAAGCCGGCAAACCGAGAAAAAAATAAGCTTGTGCTTTTTGTGCTTACTCATTTCATTTCGTATTAAAATAGATCTAAATCATTGATTACGTGGTACGCCCCACGGAGGAAAGCAAAGAAAAAATATAATCAAATAAGAGAGCCACCTCTTCACCTTACGTCAATGACAAGCAGCGACGTGTTTCCTTTCTGCGAATTTATATTATACCGAGTTCACCTTCAATTTGATCTGATAAAGTAATTTGTCTTAGTGACGGTAGCAAACATTTTATTGAGAGCTCGCGCACACACCCGCGCTCACACAGAACGAAAAATAAAATTGTCACTGAAAGGACTACAATGACGAAGGAATAGCAACGAGCAAAAAAATAAATAAATAAAACGTAAACGAAAGACATGTATTAAACTTTTATTCAGTGCATGCAGGAGAAAAATGGATACATGCATATACATTAGTACATACTTTCATAAAGGCACATAGAATATTTCTATTACTTATGTACGTGTGCACAGTCACGGTTGGCGGGACGGATGGCTTGGGCGAGATCGGGAAAGTGTTTTTTGCCATCGTGATGGTTTGCTGCTGGTATTTGCGTTGTGCATTTCATGTTTCAGCGTTTTCTTTTTTGCCGTCTGTGGAAACATTTTTGTCGCGCTACGGGGTTTTGCGCTCAAAAACCTTTTTAGGTTTATGACCTCAAACAGCAGAATATCGACATAAAACTAAAGTGCACTGCACATTTGTTGGCTTTATGTCACTCGATTGAAATGTGCTGATAGCTTTTATTATTTGGGAGGTAACTAGCGTAGACGGTCCAATAGAAGCTAATGGCACTGGAAAATGTGCAAATAATGACGAAACGCTACAGTTAAACATGATTTCTTGAGGCTATGTCGAATGATGACAACTCTTGTTATGTGCACTCGTCTTGAACGTCAATCTTCGTGGAATTCCACAGTGCTGTAGTCTATTGCGTGAAGGACATGTTCAATGTGTGAGTTTCCGCCGCTCAAATGATGATGAGTTTGAAATTTGTATGAGCCTACAGTTATTCACACGCATGCTTCTAATTCAGTAAGTCAGTCAGGGCACAGACAAAAAAGTCTGCTTTACAACGACTTTAAATTCAAGTGACGCACAGTTAATCGAACGCTTCTTTTTAAACTACATTTTATCTCCTCAATGCACTTTAAGCATGAAACTAGGTATGTACTTTTGAACAGCATTTGCAGGCAGATGGTTGAGTCTCGGATGAAATTTTCGTATATTTGGTGTCATCACTATAGAAATGGAAAAGGTGTTGCGTCATTTATAAATAATTTCCGATAGACCTACGCTCAAACGACGTTACAAGAGCTAACACGTTGGCGGATATTCGCATCTTAAATTTTTATAAAATTTGAAAACTGTTTTTATCTCTTTATGTCGGGTCCAGTTGTTACCACAAAAGTGTAAGATAAAGCAGTTATAATAATAATAATTGTTGGCGCTACAGTCCAAAGGGGGACCAGGGCCTAGCTTGCTCATCAACTACTAGTGTTGTGCGCGCTACTGTTCTCTCACGAGTAGAAGGGACGTACAGTTTCTTGTCGACTCCGAACGGCGAAATTTGAGAAGCTTTCTTAAACAGTTATTACTCTTTGAGTGTTGGCAGCAGCTCGAAAGAGGTGGTGCCGAGAAAAATTTGAAAAATTGGTGTTGAGATGGGAGTCGAACCTACACCCTTCGGCGTGTGAGCGTCGCACTCTACTCACTACGCCACAGCGACCATAAAATTAAGCAGTTGGTATCATGAATATATATAAGGCTGCTCAAATGGCTTTGAATTTAGTTGCCTAAACATTTGATTGAGTCTTCTTATTACTAGAAAGGTGCGGATCATATTTGTCTGCTTCAAGTCCAAACGGCTATTGCAGAAGTCGATCATATTGCTGTCACTTTTTGTATGGTTACATCGTGCAGTAGGCACGTTTGTTAGTGAATGTACATGAATATTTCCTAGTCTATTGCCGTCGTTTGTACCTATGCCTGACTATCAAAAAAATTAATGCATCCAATGTCGGAGGTATTTTGCCTGAGAATTATGTTTCCCAATTAGTGGTAGACTCACTCCCTTCTTGTTCATTCATGTGCTATGTCTTTGCCCAATAAACCATCATCATCTGGATCACAACGTAAGCTAAGATTGCACCTCATCCATAGGTAGTTCTATTGATGATGTTTTCTCGGTCTTTTATAGCCATTTCACTGTCTAGTATGATTAATTTACCATCTTGCAGGTTAGCTAACATATGTTTGAAAGCTTCAGTTAGTGATTTGTTTGCTGCTTTGGCAATAAGGCAATGTTTGACAAGGATATAATATATACAGTTCACACATTCACGGCCAGTCAATGGCTCCTAAGACTATTCCCTCTTTCTTTTTGAGCTATACGAGAGGATTAATAGGGCCGCAGTAATTTTATATACAATTCAGAAAGGTACTTTTATGCGTAAGTCCAAAGTGTCTCAAGCGTGTTTTTGCACTGATAACCGTCCACTCCAAGCTAACCGAACCTACTGAATGTGTTCAACATGCCGCACTGAATTTGTTTGAGAAAATTACTTCTTGCCCAGAGCTGGCGCTTTTCCATTCACTTAAATAAACTGGCGAAGTAATTGAGTGGAGTCCCTGAATGAGAGATGTGGTCAGCTAACCCACAATGGGTTGCTGACGCTACGTGCATCTACACCGATGGATCAAAAACAAACGGTTGCGGAGTCTAACTAAATTCAGACTTCCCAATCACTGTACCGTGTTCCAAGCTGAAATAATGGCCATTCGCGAAGCACTGCCTTGGCTGAAGAGAAATAGAATATCCTCAGCTGATAATCTTATTCCTACGGATAGTCAGGTAGAACTCAGAGCCCTGGAATCTGTCTCAACAAACTCTAAGACGGTTATAAACTGCCGAATATCCTTAGATGAGATGGCTGAGCAGTTCAACATACGCCTGTGCTGGGGGCCAGGTCACAGTGGCATTCCGGGTAACTGTAAAGCAGACGAATTGGCCAGGCTTGCCACAATGCAAGCACTACTTCAGGAACACAAACACCTCGGCATCCCTCTCGCCACATGCAAGTTAGAACTGCACTTGAACGCGATCCATCAGACTAATCAAAGGTGGTCTAACCATAACCTTTGTCGCGTCTCCAAGGAGGTGTGGCCCTCTCTCGAACTCAAACGCTCCAGACTGCTACTATCGCTCAAAAGATCTGACATAAGCCTGGTCATGGGAGGCATAACCGGGCACTGTCTAATCTGTGAGCATGCTAGCAGGCTAGGGACTCCCTCAAACGATTTTTGCAGAAGCTGCAGGGATGAGGAAGAATCAGAAACTCTCCTACACTTGTTATGCACATGCCTGGCGCTCTCGCGCCTCAGACACAAGCACTTTGAAAGCTATTTCCTCAACGGCCTACATGACCTCAATGAAACCCCTCCCGCTGATATTTTAAAATTTATTATCGGCTCCAGCTGGTTTTAGGTTCTTCCCACATGGTGTGGCAGCACAATGGTCCTGTATGGGACTAAGTGCATTCTTCAGCCACCTTAACCTAGCTACGTACTTATCGAATGAAGTAGAGAGATGACAGTCGACCCTGAACACTCTTTCCTTTAAAAAAAATTACTAGGACACTATATGTGTCCCTCAAGCAAATGCTGAGAGGGGCAGCTTGCAAGGGGTGTTTTTCTTGAGCCGCTGTTTTGAAATAGCATGGAATTTATTTTATTTAAAATATAATTTTTTGGCATTATATACTTAACATGATTTCTGGCATACGGCATCTAAAGCTAGCTTGAAGGCAGTCTATTCTGGAGGTTCTATTCTATGATCGATGGCTTTTTTCATCATTTGTGACCGTATACCGGCAATAAGGCGGCAATTGTTCTTTCAAACATTTCCTCGGAAAATCGGCAAGCGCTGCTTGATTCCAGGTCCTAAGGTCTTATTCTCAACCCCATATACGAAGGTATGTGAATACAGAACATTCCCGTCAATAAGACAAATGCAGCATGCGTTGTGCGATATATTGTGCCGTCTAGTTGTTGGATAGAGAAACGAAAACATTTCTAATTATTGCCCTGTTGCGGAAACATTTGGCCGTTACTCTCTGAACGGGATTGTTTTAAAAAAAATGTATAAGCCAATTATTTCAGCATTTCAAACAATAATTTAGTTGTGGATGTAACGACGTTTCAAAACATATTTGAGAATTATGATCATTCTAATTGAATGAAGTGCGCACTAGGTATTTTCAACAGAATAAATTTCACAAAATTCGGAAACGTTGGTCAACTGCCAGTCTATTCACATTAAAGTATCAAATTCTTAATTACGCCATAAAGAGTTTTGATGTGCAGAACCATTATGTCTGTCATTTTTTTGAACTGACATTTTAAGGATTATCGGAATAAACCGCACGTATGCTAATGGTGTCATCATTCGTTCATCACCAGAATCTGAAATGGCGAAAAAACGGATTGCACAATGTACCCATCACATACTTCTTTTAAGGCATATTCGTTCTCTTTTCCTTGTTATAGTTCCCGACATACATGAAGAATTCAACAAATCTTATGAGTGCTGTAGGAGCTGCAAACACAAAGAAGATATGAAATCAATGTCTTACCAATTATACCGGTATGAAGTGAGCGCAAAGATACAAATGCATCGATAGAAAACATTTGTTGTGAACGAGCCCTTATTTTTTTTCGTTTGTTTGCTATTATATATGTGAAAAATATTTAGTATACATCAAGTGTTTGAACAGACATCATATTTTTTCATCGTTTTAAAAATGTCGAATTTTGTTCCAGAAAGTGATGATTTGCGGAAAGCATTAATTTTTTGTTTTGATTTGAAGAAAAGTGCTGCAGAGTCGCATCGAATGCTTGTCGAAGCAAGCGGTGATCATGGTCTATCAGAAGCAACATGCAAAAGGTGGTTTCAACGGTTCAGAAAAAATGATTTTGATGTGAGAAATGAAGAACGTGGAAGACCACCGAAAAAGTTTGAAGACGCCGAATTGCAAACGATATTGGATGGAGATGACACTTAGAGTCAAAACCAAATGGCAGCAATGTTAAATGTTGCACAACAAACAATTTCTGACCATTTAAAAGCTATGAGAAAGATCCAAAAGTGTGAAAAATGGGTGCCACATGAATAGAATGAAAGACAGATGGAAAACCGAAATTTTGCTTCAAAGACACGAAGGAAAATCGGTTTTGCATCGGATTGTTAATGGCGACGAAAAATGGATTTATTTTAAGAATCCTAAGCGGAAAAAATCATGGGTTAATCTGGGACAACCATCAACATCGACTGCAAAACCAGATCGATTCGGCAAGAAGACAATGCTGTGTGTTTGGTGGGACCAGAGAAGTGTGCTGTACCACAAGCTTATAAGACCTGGTAAAACCATTAATGCTGATCGCTACCGACAACAAATGATCAATTTGAAACATGCATTGATCGAGAACGACCAGAATGGGCCAGAAGACACGGCAAGGTTATTTTGCTCCATTACAATGCACCTGCACACAAAACAAAACCGGTTCAGGATACAATCAAAACACTTGGCTGGGAGCAGCTACCCCACCCGCCGTATTCACTAGACTTGGCTCCTTCCGACTACCATTTGTTTTCATCGATGGGACACACATTGGCTGAGCAGCAAGGAAAGGAGGTCGAAAATTTGGTGTCTGATTTGTTTGCTTTAAAAGACGAACAATTTTATTGGAGTGGTATTTACAAATTGCCAGAAAGGTGTTCAAAATGTAGAAAACAATGGCCAATACTTTGAATAAAATTGTTTTACTTTCCCAATAATAATAAGTGTTTTATTTTCAAAAAACGCCCTTTTCATACCGATATAGAGCTCTCACAACTAGAAAATGTTAAAAACAAGACCAAGCCAAGTTACAGAAGCCTCAACACCTACACAGCTTGCTAGAGTGTTTTTATACTGAAAATGAGACAGTGAACGCGCGGCATTAAAATGAACCAAATAACATGGCTTTTGAGAGCTTTTATTTGATTATATTTTAATTTCAGGCTATTTCTTTGAATTAAAGAAACATTTTATGATTTCGTGAGAAGAAGCAGAAGTCGTCTGGTCTGTTTTGAATCGTAAGACTTCTTACCATACACTCCTAACGTAAACGAGCTTTCCCCATTGTAGCCTCTTCCTCGATTTCCCGAGCATTCCAATACCATATATAGTTCCAAGCAGTTCAATGTCACATATAGTTCCAGGCAAGACACATAAGAAGAGTAACACAAGCACAATAGTGAGGGCGTATTCAGCAACTGCCTTAATTAATCAGTATCTAGAAAGCGGGTCTATTTCTGACAAATCAATGATTGGCGTGGCTAGTACTCCATATTTTTCTTAGGAAATCGTCATTCAATGTTGCAAGAGATATGCAGAATCCATTCTATGATGTGAACCATACGTCCAGTGGAATAATATTTCGTTGCAGTTCTTAAATAAAATTTTTCCCTCTCCGACACAGAAGTGGTTTCGTTATAGTCATCTCGAAACGGAATAAGTCCTTCGTAACGTTTGCATTGAAAAATCGAATAAGACCTTGTTATTCTCTTATTTCCAAGCATCTTATGAATGTAATCATCTGTGAAATACAAAGTCGAATGAAATATTTAAATGTGCGGATAATGGATGTTGGTTAACATCAAAGGAATATTTTCTCCGATGCATATTATCTTGAGACGGTCGAATCGCTCGCTTTCTTTATTCCATTTCAAAAGGCAGCACAAGGAAGCAGATGCGGGAACGGGAATTCCGATTCGTTCCGGATTAACGTGCACCACTTAACTTAAAATAATTTTCGAACGGACCGAGAGAAGTATTTTCTATTTGCCTGCATCGAATGTCTTCATAGGGATCATTGCATTGGAAAAATCAAAATAGAATTGTTCGATTTACCGTGAAATAAACTCAAGTGCGTGGAGTAAAAAATTGCAAAAAATAAATTAAACCTGCACTTTCAGGAAAAATGATGGCGGCTTGTCAGATTGGAATTATCTCAAGTGCTTGTTTATTTGGAGAGGATGAGTTTGTTTTTAGTTCGAGAGCTTAAAAGGTAAGTGGGATGAGATAGTTTTGTATATATTCAAAAGTCAATATTTCTCAGAGAAAAGACTTATTATAAGTTGATGTAAGATGCAACCTTCTTTTCTTAAAAATAAATTGTGCAGTTCATTTGATGATTGAGTGAACATGAATGTTTCTTCTTCATTTGGGGCTAAATTACGGGGTGGACTTGGGCCTTAATCAACTTGCTTTTCCAGTAAGTACGAAAACTGCTTCCTGGTTGCGGTCCTTTTCCACTTGTGTGCGCCGCTTCTGCTTAGGCCGTCCTCTTTTACGTTGTCCGAATGGCTCAGAGGTGAAGAATTTATTTTAACAGAGCATTGGTGTCCATATGCTCTAATACTCAAGCCCTTTTAAGCATTGTTTCCGAAGACGATTGACCAGATACGTACCGCTGTACAGCCCATAGAGTTCGTCCTTGAATCGTTTCCTTTGAATGCCATCATCGCAAGCAGGACCAAAAATCGCACGCATAACTTTTCATTCGAGAATGTTAAGGGATTCCTCACCCACTTTTATTAACGTTCAATTCTGCACGCCATAAAGCAGGAGCTGAAGACTATTTTGCTTAATCGCCTCTAGAGCCTAAAGAAACAGTGATGAACAATAGTGATTATGCGTTTGATTTTTGTACTGATGTTGTTGTCCTTATTTACCGTGGATCTGAGATAGACGAAGTACTTGATTATTGTGACACTCTGGCCGAAACGTCGACGAACTTTCTTTATGACAGCATGTACTTTGTTTTGTCATTTACCGCCAGACTCATTTTCGCCGCTTCCGCTGCCAGCAATACCAGCAAATACCTCATTGACGACTCGCTGTATTCGTCCAATCACGTCAATGTCATCAGCATAGGCTAGCAATTGATCTGACTTTTGGAAGATCATGCCTCTGGTGTTGAATTCTGAGTTACGAACGATCTTCTCAGGAATTATGTTAAAGAAGTCACATTACAGTGTTTTGCCTTGTCTAAAACAGTTTTGACATTGAAGGTCTCGGTGAGCTTCTTACTGACCTAGACGGAGCAGCGAGAGTTCTCCATCGTTATCCTGTACAGTTTAACGAGTTTGGCAGGAATGCGAAAAGTAGACATGGCAATGTGTAACTCGTCCCTATCCATACTGCCATATGCGGCCTTAAATCGAACAAAAAAGAGAGTGAGCATTGATCTGTAATTTTTGGACCTCTTCTGGGGTCTACCGAAAACGAAAGATCTGTTCTATTGCAGACTTCTTTGGATTTGAACCTCACTAATAGTGATTTATCAGTTTGTGAAGCAGAAACGGTTTAAGACGCTTAGACGATACAGCGATATCTTGAAGACGACATACATTTTTCTAATCTAACTTTAAAAAGACTACATAGATCCCCGTGCATTCGGAATTCGGTTTGTGATATGTTTGCATTTATTGCTGCAGGATGTGACATATTGTTCATGTTAGCGTTATTGACAATCAGACAGGAATGTTGCCTGTTACATATTTCAAATGTGTCTAACAGCTAATGAATAAGTCATATTTCGGACACTGTTACCCATACTTCAAAAAGCTAAAGTATAAATCTCGTGAGATGTATGATGGCACCAGACACTGGTCAACCAACAAATTTTGTAATTTTGAAATGAAATATCGTCTTTTTTCGACCCAAAAAGCCTTTGCCTGCTGAAGATGTCGGACAAAATCCTAGTAAAATGACGAACAAACCTTCATCGTCTGATCGGTGGAAAACCTAAACGCTTCCTCTATCCCGAAAAATTCTTCACCAGTCCGGCGTTTTCGGAGCGAAACTTTCGCATAACGTCGGCTTAAGATAACTTTGTCTCAAGATTTCGCGCAAAACTCACTTTTTATTATTAAAGTAAATCTTAGTGAAGAACTAACGGCCAAACACAAACAAGACACAAAGTATGAAATGGTGGGTAAGTGCTATATTAAGTTGTAGTGAGCTACAGTTCATAAAGGTGGGTTGTTTTTTAAAGTAATCAGTGACTTTTTGTAAATAAAAGTAACAGGTGGTCAAATGACTTTGACATTTGTTTGGAATTCCTTTAACGGCAACTGCGACGGAAACTTATCTCGGAGAAAATAAGTACAACACAGGCTATGCACTTGCGACCAAAAAATTTGAACCTACATGGTTTCTAACAATATTTATCGGTTGTTATCGCTTTCCACAAAGAAGCATAGTCCATCTTTTGCAAATTATCTGGCGTTATATTAGCAGAACGGACATAAGTTTAATGCCCCACATACAGATCTCTTCAAGATGAGATCGGAATATAGTCAATAAGCATTTTCTTTGTGCTGTATTCAGAATGAGTGGTCAGAATTGGCAAATTGATCATTTAGTGTCTTCGCGTCAAAGCCCTTTCATTTGAACTTTAGAAGTTCACAGGTAACTCATAATTAAAAATTAGTTGTACGTACAAAAGAATCGATTCTTCACTAAATATGTCAGAATTTAGATTTAATTGTTTATGCGAACCGGTTGATGCAATCTCCTGAAAACATTCTTCAACAAACTTCTATTCTTTATATCCATCACAGAGTAACACAAAACACTACGTTCTCTAAGTGTTAACTCTCAGTATCGCTTTACACAGCAAATGTTTGCTGAGCGACTTAGGATCATCTACCGACTCTTATCTTCTTCAATAAATAACATTAATTCAAATACGATGCAATAATCATGTTTTTAAATTCTAACCGTGGCAAGCTAAAATCAAATTCGTTGCAAAGATCATTCAATGTATTTATACACCTTGTAATAAGTTCATTGCGACCATAATTGGTTCTGTGCCTTTTGTCAAAAAGTAAGTTTCTCACCCGTAGAAATCTTTGGGGAGCATATATATTTATGAGAAAAAGTAATTCTGGTGAATTTAATTGATAATTAATAATAACACGAATAAACATGGCTGATGTTGCCTTACGCCTGAAACTTAAGGTTTGCAAGCCAATTGTTCTGCATCTTTCAACATAATTAGGAAGATCTTCAAAGGAATACAACTTTCGGAAAGCATATCTCGTGAAATCCTTTTGAACTCGTTCGAGTCTATGTTCTTAATTATCGTAAGCTGAGTCCCAGACAATGGATGCATATTCCAAATAAGGTCTTACTAACGAAACAAAGATGGTCTTTAAACTGGATATGTCGCGAAAATCTTTACTATTTCTTTTCAAAAATTCTAACACAGAATTCGACTTCGCAATGGTGTAATCATAATGTAGTGAGAAATCCAACTTGGGGTCGAATATTACTCCAAGGTCTTTAACTTCTTCTAGGCGATCCAGTTTATGATTATTGATAAAATAATCATAAACAATTGGAGATGTTATTCTATGTGCCGTAAACATTTTACATTTTGAAATGATAAGATCTAGAGCATTATGTTTACACCATTCCTCTAGGTTATGTATATCCGACTGAAACTTAATGCAATCAGCTATACTGTTAATCGACAAAAATAATTTAAAGTCATCCGCGAATGTTAGAATTTCGCAGAATGTAAATATTTCGTGAACATCGTTTATAATTAAAAGAAATAATAATGGGCCCAAGTAGCTAACCTGTGTCACGCCCGATGTTACCTCTATTACGCGAGAAATATAACTATCGACCTTAACCATTTGCTTCCTCTCCTTTAAATAATTGGAATTCCACTGAAGGCCTATTAATCCTTGTTAAGAGAATGGTAGAGGACCAATTTGTTTGTTCTACAGCAATGTTCAAATTAAGAGCACCATGTTAAACGTTTTCACGATTTTGTCACTATTTTGCTAATAACTTCTCTACCGCCATGTAAACACTCCAAATAATGTACAATCCATCAGTACTAAAACCTATGAACAAGATAAGAAGAAAGTGCATTCTGAATTCTAAAAAGGTCCGTCATCCGGAATAATGCTGCATTTCGTTGTGTGCAAAATAATAGCACCAAGATCAATAATGCATGAATATGAAGTAAATGGATTAGTAAAGTTTTTTCTTTTCATTTTTGTTTTGGGTTGGTTCTTAGTCCTATAACCTTTATTTTTAAGTACAGGACCAAAAATCGTACTCAAAACTTTTCTCTCGAAGAGACTAAAGTCTTCCTCATCCGCCTTTGCTAACGTCCAATATTCCGCGCCATAAAGTAGGACGGGGATGATCAAGCTGTTATATAAAGCGACCTTAGTCCTTCGAGAGAGGGCTTTATTAATCAATTGCCTCTTGAGCCCAAAGAAACAGCCATTGGCTGTGAGTGAGTGAGTGAGTGATTCTGCGTTTGATTTCGGTACTGGTTTTGTTGTCCCTATTTACCGCGGAGCCGAGGTAGACTAAGTCCTTGACTACCTCCAAGTTTCTGGTGCCAAGTGTGACGCTCCGTCCGAGACGTCGATGTTGTGTGTCCTTCCTTGATGACAGCATATACTTCGTTTTGCTCTCATTTACCGCCAGACCCATTTTAGCCGCTTCCGCCTCAATGCCAGCAAACGCTTCATTGACGGCTCGCTGTGTTCGTCTAATCACGTCAGTATCATCAGCGTAAGCTAGCAATTGAACTGACTTCTGGAAGATCGTGCCTCTGGTGTTGACTTGTGGGTTTCGCACGATCTCCTCAAGGATGATATTAAAGAAATCACTTGACAGTGCGTCGCCTTGTCTAAAACCTTTTTTGACATTGAAGGTCTCGGGGAGTTCGTTACCGACCTTGACGGAGCAGCGATAGTTCTCCATCGTCATCCTTCACAATCTCACAATCTGCAGGAGCTTGGTACGTCTGTCAAAAATTGACAAATATATGAAAGGTTTCAATTTGTACTTTTCGGTTCTTCTCCAGGATCCAACGTGGTGTGAGAATTTGCTCTTTACTGGTTTTCCGTACCCTAAAACCACTTTATGAGGAATCTATCAAATTTTTATAGAGAGAACCTTGTACTCAAAATCACGCATTCCATGTTGTAGATTTTTATCGATGTCGTACAGCGAGAGTTATCCATCGTATGTGTGAACACTGATTCCTTAATTTAATGTGTTTTTACTTATTTAAAAAAGCAAACGCTTTTTTTAGAGCAAATCACAAGCATAGCTTCTACAACAGTTCATCCTACACAGCTTCAACTTGCGTTGCCAAGAACGTAGAAGTGCCTGAATCACTTCAATTAATACATACTTCTCGGAAAACGCATTAAAATAATTCCAATAATACCACGACATCGGTTGTATTCACAAAAGCTCCCGCACAATGAAGAAAGAAATAAGAAATGGAATTGAAATTCCATCGCAATTACACAGGTACTCGGAAGTGTTTTGTTAGTCGCACCACCTCAGTGGCTCTGCTCAAAATAATAACTCCTAATATCATTTTAATTTAGCAGAGTACAGTGCACACATTAGTGCGCACACACTCTCACGTTTTAACAATGTGCAATGCCGCCTATAAAGACTAGAGCGTACGCTCAAGGAATCAATAATCCTCTTTTCCTAATTACTCTGTTCTTGTGTAAATAAGTCTATTGACATTGAATAAATACGGAGTGGGCGAAGGGCACTTTGCACACATCCTTCGCACGCCGGAGCTTAGTTGTCCGCAGGCAAGCAGCAACACGGTCTCGTTTCGTACATCCGATTAAGGACGCCAGCCGCAGTAAGGGGAACTCGATGGAGGAACGAACACCCAACCGAAAAATAAAGCTAAAACCTCGATAAAGCAACGAGCGAGCATGGATTGTATTTAGGACGCCATCTTCAACATCATATCACACATATTATTACGAAAACTAGCCCGAGGGCAGAATAACATCCGAGACTCTCTCTAAAATATAGAGAGGAGTATGCATAATCGTATGGAACGGCGACTGTGCTGCCGGAGACAGAGACGATGATTATACACGTACATTACATTAAATACTCGTTTATCCGCAAAAGAGATCGATTCGGGTTCGCAGTACGAACAGTACGAGCAGTACAAGCAGCACGAGCATTACAGCACGGACGGGATGGCTGATGTTTCCAAGCACTCAAAGTTCGAAAGAGACTTTAAGGATATGTTCTTCATCCTCCTCCAGAAACTCATTTGAGCGCACTATATGTGGCGGGGCATGCAAAGCATGTTTGGAGATGAAATGACCAATAGTCCCTGGCGTATACGTAATCTGTCTGAGGATGATTTCCTGAAGGCATTTTCATCTCTCGGATTTCCGACGTTATTAAAACAGATCCCCAAATAAATATTGTAAAAGTTTATTTTATTAGTGCACTTCTCTATGTGCGAGTGCTATCATGGGTCTGAACTGATGGCAAGGCGTGCTTGGACCCCCAAAGTCATCGTTTTTTTGTACTTCTGCTCTGCTTCTTGCCGAGTGCCATGTGATACTTTTAACATGTTTGGTGGTACATAATCATCGTTGGATCATCTTCCGGAAGCAGATTGCCCATCGGGTGTTTAGCATTTAAATACGAACAGCTCTTAAGAGATTCTGTTGGCTTTTATTTATGTTTCGAGTTCTGACGGAAGTTGGGTGTGGGGTGACTATTCAAATTATTGCTTGCGGGTGGTATTGCTTAAGTGGCATATTTAATAGAATTTCGGCGGACAACTGCTTTTATTATTTATTAGTAAGTGAAAACGCCTTCGGCGAGTTGACGAAATTTTTGTCATTATCGCTTATTTTTTTAATATCTAGCTTTGGTAGCAACTTTTGGTTGATTCTATTGAGAATAAGAAAATTTCCGTCACTTTTCGAACATGACAAACGCCAGACACTTTCATTATTAAACATATTTTTTTTATTTTAGAGATGGTATTTTAACAATTAAGCAAAAGAAGACTTTCAATTTAAATTTACAAACTTTTACAAACTTAATTTATTTTACAAACTTTTATTTTTGTAAATTTACAATTTACAAATTTACAAATTTAAATTTATAGTGTATGATTCTTTTCTAAATTCTTACCAACGGCTTAGAAGTCTCACTCACCTGAAATGAAAAGAAGACAAAAAAAACATAAAGAGCAACCGTAAAAAATAGACTTTATTTTCTTAACTAAAAATCAAGGCTAGGTACCCACATGCGATTTCGGCTGTACGATTAGTCAAAACGTGCTTCACATTTAATGACTAAACAGGCTTAGGACATACATCGCATGTGCGCACCTAGGCCTACTATTCATAAATAGGTTTTGGTCATTTTACTTCTCTTTATCGGCGGAGAATGTGCAAAAAAGGATGTTAAGAAAGTTAGTTCTTGGTTATAGCCAAAACTAAAAAAACATTATGCGAAAAGTCACACAAAGCGTTACAGTGCACTTGTTAGGCGTATATGAAGTAATTTGATCGACGCTATTTTATTCTGGGGTCTTATCATGGATAAGGACTATCATGCGACGATATTGTTAAAACGAGAGTTTTGCATTGCGTAAGCAAAAAGAAAAGAGTATATATTCGTAGACGATTGTTTTTTGACGAAAGCCGTTTCACTCTCGTTTTGCATTGCATTGGAAGTATATAGCACTGGAAGTACAAGTTATGAAAACTTAACGAAAAAGTAAAATCAAACATGTGATTAGTAATTGCAAAATGTTTCGATTTGTCCTCAGCTTACGCAAGTAAGTATGCTCATCCAAAGTTATTTTAAAAAAGTATCCCTAAAATCAAATCTGATACATTTTACGAGTTCGGTAGCACTCAAACTGTGTTTAACATAAACAACAGAAGAGACGATGGTGGTTGGGTTACGTGTTAAGAATTATAAGGTGGATCGTCCGGACAATAGTCGCTTGAAAAGTTACGTGTTTACAGCCCTGGCTCAAAATTTACAATGAATGGAAAAAGGACAATGTTGCGAGCACACTTTTTTTTAACCTTTCTCAATATTATTTCATTCTGGACAAGGCCATATACGTAAAATTTGATCAAATATTGGAAAATGTATTTCAATATTATTGACTGCGAAATGTTGCTCCTTATGGTAAAGTTCTCTTCATCCTGGCAAAAATATAAAAAAAATCCTAAATAAGGAACAGATTTCATTTTTGTTCCTTTGCAAAATTAAGATATGGCAGTGTATATATTTTCGTAAACACTTTAGACTGTGCAAAGGTATTTAATAAAGTCGATATAAGACCATGACAATCTATTGATATTACAACACCGGGCCAACGAGTCAACATTTCACAGGCAAGTATACAAGAGGACATTCTCAATTGCATGCAAGTAGAATAGCACCTTAACAATATTGCACTCGTTTTCAAAGAAATATTTTTCGTTAGAACGTGAAATATAAAATAAAGTTAATTCTCTGAAAGACAAAACTTTAAAGATTGGTTTCGCAATGCACTGAACTTTTGGAGCTATCTGTTCAAAGCGATTTTCAGCCACAATTAAGCAGTCAGTTAAACAATTGGATCAAAAATTGATCCATAGTCTATGATGCAAATAAATAATTGTAATTAATACCTACAGAGGCGAGCAAAAATGAGTACATGTTTAAAGAAAATTTAGAAAAATGAAAAAAAAAAACCTTATGTGTTTTTAATAAATGGTGGAAAATTTTCAAATTTGCTGAGAGGATGAAAGTCTGTCAACGTACTGTTCTTTTTTTTTCAAAAAATGGAAACACGTGATTTGTAAAAACAATCGAATGTCTCACTTTTAATGGAACGATTATTTAATCGTAGAGACTGCAAGACCCCAAAGACAGCACACAAAGACAGCGGCAAAATTGATCAATAAGAACGTGAGTGAATGGGCAGCTACAAGTGCTCTGCAAAAGATCGGATTGGTAGCATCTATAAAATGGTAATCTGTAATGAGCACAAAAACTGGAGTGTTGATGATTGGAAACTTGTAATTTAGACGGGCGAAACTAAAATTAATCGCTTTTAGTCAGTGGCAAGAAATACTTCTGGCATCGCCAAAATGCTAGTCTACAAAAGCATCAAGTAAAAGAAACCACGAAGTATGGAGGTGAGAGCTTAATGGTGTGGGGATGTTTCACCGGGTGGAATATTGGACCACTGATCAGAATAGAAAGTTTAATGAGGAAAAAACAATACGTTTCCATTCTACAGAACAATTTGCCCCAATTTGTTGACGGGCAGACCTACCCAACTGACTAAACCATTTTCAACAAGACGGTGGCTTGGAGAGTAAGCTTTTCAGACCATGAAATTGCCAGCTCGAAGCCAGGATCTTAATACAATTGAAAACTTTCGAGCGACTTTTAAAATACGCTTGGCATCTTGCGAAGAGCCTCCAAGAAACTTGAGTAGCTTATGGGAACGATTAGAGGAGCAGTGGCCCAATACGAGGGTTGCCTTTTATATTTCGGGATTAGAGAACAAAAACAAATATTAATCAAAGAAAATAGCTTTATTGTTTTCCAAAATATTCCCCAATAGGTCTATACACTTTCGCATTCGTTTGAATCAATTTTCAAAGCACTTTTGCTACTCTGATTGAGGTATCTCCAAAACATGCATTCTGAACGCATCAACCGCTTCTTCAGGTGTCGCAAAACATTGATTCGGTCATTCGTTGTAATGTCAGGACAATACGGCGGACGACTCATCAAATCGATGTTTTGATTGCTCAAAAATTTAGTTGTTTGAGCCGATGAGTCAGAGTTCGCATTGTCGTGGTGAAGAATGATCCGTCTTCGGCGGTTGGTTTTCCTGATTTTTTGGAAGACAACTGGCAAACTAATGGCTATGTACCACTCCGAATTGACTGTTCTGCATTGTTCTAGTGGTACGGTTGCGACATGTCCAGTTTTTCCGAAAAAACAGGCGACCATTAGCTTTTAAGTGCTTCCTGCGGGAGCAACTTTTGTTGGATTTGGCTCAATTTGCAACACCCATACAGTCGACTGCTGTTTACTTTTGGGCTCATACACTTAAATCCACGATGTCATAGACGTGTTTCGAAGCACCGCGATCGTGTTTTGGAGCATTTCTTTCGACCAATCGACACGAGCCTTTTTTTGAGCGATTCAAAAATTGTGTGGGATCCAACGTGAACAAATTTTTTTGGCGGTCACATGTTCGTGCAATATTGAATGTATGCTGGTCCCACTAATGCCTAAGGTTGTTATAATCTCACGATAGGTCACATGACAACTGATTTTGGACGACCTTCACGAAATTCGTCTTGGAGTGAACTACGACCTCGGTTGAATTCACCATACCATCGATAAACATTTGTCCTTGATGGAGCTTCATCGCCACAAATTGAAATAAGTTCATCGATGCACTGTTGTTGAGTTAATCCACGTCGAAAGTTGTAAAAAATAATCGCACGAACATTTTTACGAAATAATTCCATTTTTTGGGCGAGATGAGTCTTTTAAGTTACTGTAAACAACACAAAAAGCGCTCGTATGTCAAAACGTTCTGAGTACGTATGTATCGGCAACAATGTTTGTGTTTTCATATTTACTTTATACTCCAAGAAAATATTTTCAAGATTCAAATAAATTGTTTACCATTTATTAGAAAAACGTATCGGTCTCTTTTTATTTTTCTTAGTTTTCTTTACACATGTACTCATTTTTCCTCGCCACTGTATATTCATTTATTTGGAAAAATAATTTGATACCACCTAATACTCGTGTTTTGCATGCTACTGTTCTCTCATATGTCGAAGGAACCTGCAGTGCCTTCGAAGAGCTCCGAGAGGTACATTTGGAAAGAGTTTTTATTGAAAGGTAGTACTCTTTAAATGTTATCAGCAACTCGAAAGAAGTAGTACCGTAAAAATTTCGAAGTCTTCAGTCCAGGAGTCAAAACTGTTACCTTCAAAGGGTTAGAGTCATGCTTTTCCCCACTGCGCTTTGGTGGCTTTGTTTGAAGCACTCACACAATTTCTCTTCTTCCCATAAATTTTACTGCAGAATTAATTTTCGCGCAATTTATTATTGTGGCTTTTGTTTAACTGCCCACAAATGGACAAAGTGATTTATTTGATGTCACAAGAACTTTTTATACTTCCTAAGACGTCATACCTTCATAACCCCAGCTTATGTTAACGAGTGCTTTATCATTCTGCAGATTCATCGTTAATGCCTAACCTCTCCGTATCATCCATAGTAATCATCTTCAAATTTGAATGCAAGATGCATCCTCCTTTTTTGAGTGGCTCTTCCAGCTTTTGCACGTATATTATGTCGAATAACATCTGAGACCCTATGCTGTGCTTCACAATTTTCTGACAATTTTTCTCGTCTGTACTGAGAAGACATGAAAATTAGGAAAAATAACCGCAAAACTCACTTAAGATGTCTGAAAGTTGAAAACTTGAAATGCGAGTTGTTTTAGTTTTTTAAACCATTTTCTGTATAAAAATTTTGTGTACGTTGTTATTTCCTAACAGCCGGCGAATCCTTTTGGCATTCTGACATGTTCTTTTCAAGTTTTGATTTTAATAGTTTTATAGCTTTGGTATGTTAAATTTGAAGTATATTAAAATGTCGCAAACCTTTAGTCTCAAGTACTCTGTTTCGGTTTCATATATTTTGTTTATAATTCATTTGACGGTTTATCCTCCCTATTAGTCATAGCACATCCCGACGGTATGTAAGAAGAGAAGGTTCCGGTAACCTTTCTCAATGACTGTTCAATGATTGTAATTTGGTGCAGTTAAAAATGACTTCCTTTATTTTGCAGTACATCCAAAAGGGGTCTTAGAGTTTAGTTGGTGCATTAACCATTAAAAGGATTAAAAACAAGCATCCTGCCGTAAAACTGGAGCAATGGTATGGAACATGCAAGAAGCCTTCTAGTTCAATATAAATAAATTCTTCTAGTTCAATATAATAAAATTGAGCATATGTATCCTGATGCACCCTTACAGGCCAGCGCAGATAAAGGACGTACCGGGGGAAAGAAATGTTCCTTGATAAAAGTTTTCTCAGACTCACTTTTCCTTAGAACTTGCGGGGCACCTGCCTGCAAAGGACGAAACTACCTCAGTACAAATGATGTGAAGCTACTATTGGAACATTCTCTTTTTTTCAGATTCGTTAAGGAAACCGGTCTAACGAGAATTCTGTAGAAAAAAATGTCTTCTACCTGTGCATAGTTCGAGAAAAACCCTAAACTAATCCTTGAAAGGCGTATGTACACATGATGGGAGCTCGATATGCACACATATTCATTGTACTCTCACGATTATAAGGGACCTACATGGTTCTTTCACGAGTAAAAGGGACCTACGGCGAAGTTTGAGAAGACCCTTTGGCGTGTGAACGTTGCACTCTACCCACTACGCGACGGCGGCCACTAATGTTAATTCTTAATTTGAAATATTTCTTTAACATTTTTGGCCCTCGAAAAAATGCATATTTTAACATTTACTCCAATAAGACTAATGCCAAATTGCAGGAACTAAAAACTATCAAACAGCGCTGTCCTGTTCCTTGTAATATTTTTAATTTTTGTCGCAAAACTATAATGTAACAGTTGAAAATGTTGTCCTTCCTTAACTTAAGCGTTATTACCATTCTCCTAAAAGTAGAGAGGTCCATTTAATTATTATCGAATCTAAATGGCGAAATTTGGCAGGATTTAAACCAAAAATTTGAGCTATTTAAACGATGTAAACTATTCGAGGAAAGTGGTGCAGTGTTAAGAGGCTAAATGAGCATGTCTGTCATGCGATCACACATGTCTACGCAGCACTTTATGTCACTGAGGTAAAAACGCCCACAGTAATGTACAAATTAATTGGGACAAACGAGATTTTCAATATATTTTACTTGTTTTCAATTAAAATTAGAAAAACATAAGACAGATCAATTTTAGTACTTTATATGGAATCCCTTGGGCTTTATGAGTGCGTTGATTCCTTTTGGTAATGATGAAACAAGACGTTGGCATATATTTATTAAATTTCTTCGTCATGAAATATCATTTAGTCAGCTTAGTTTTTGTATTGTACTCTCCCTTTCTGTGCTTTCCTTTGGTAGTTGCCCACCGATTTTCATTTGGATTAAGGTCAGGGGAGTTGCCAGGCCAATCCACAACATAAATTTCGTGGTTTGCGACATACTGTTTCATTTTTTTTCATGTGTGACATGGAGTAAGATCTTGTTAGAAAATTGAATTTGCTACGAAACGTCTCCTCTGAATGGTTGGAAGCAGCATTTGAGTTATAACTTCTGCTTATTGGGTGCTGTTCAAAATACTTTCTAATGGCTTAAGACTTCCAGGGCCCTCAAATGCAAGACAGCCCCAAAACTTGACTTGGAGAGGGTGCTTGAACGATATGGCCGGGTCAGAGTTTTTCTTTCAGACTTTTTCTAACGACACTAACCAGATGTCCTTGGCCCTCAAAGTGACTTTCAACCGAAGAAACAACTTTCTTTCAATTGTGCACTGTCCATCTCTTAAGTTTCTTAGCCCAATTTAGTCACTTCCGCCTCATTTTTTCGGTCAACAGCAGTTTTTTCAAAGGCTTTGTTGACTTTCAATCAACTTCCATAAGGCGCCTACGGACTGTAGACGCAACTACCTGTATGTCCGCTTTTTTCCACTCCTTTTGTAGGTGAAAACTTGTGTTACCAGGGTTGAATATACTATTTCTTATGAAAACCTTATCGTAATGTTTTTTTTGTTTTGCGTTTCCATCCACAACGACCTTTCCGATTGGATTCAATTAGTCCAGTGACCTTGTGTTCAGAAATAATCCTTAAAACAATACATTTTCAAACTCCAACGTCAGCTGAAATTCGTGCGTGTGCATGTAACGCAATAACTTGTGCCATCTTTTCTTTTGGAATATCCATGATGAATCAGAATAAAAACCAAATGCTATATCCGTGGTTATTTTTTAAAATGTTCAAAAATAATGATCCTTTAAGCAATGACAACAGGAAAAGAAATTGCATCATCATAAGCACATAATAACCTCCTCCTCCTTCTTTATGTGGTTGTTAAACTGTGTGTTTTAAATAGATAAGAAAATTTATGTAGATTGCTAAAATGCGATGTATTTGACCAAGTGTGTTGAAAAACATAATTTTTAAACATAGAAAATACATTTTTTCAAAACCTAAATGGAAGGTCTTCATTTCGTTGCCAACTTGCTCAATCAACTCAAATACGAAGGTTGCCTTTCATATTTCGGGACTGGGCGACCCTAGTGTTGCTATCTGGCAATTGCCAGCTCTATCGTAAAGTTTGATATTTTTGAGGTAATACGTACTCAGAACGTTTTGATATACGAGCGCTATTTGTGTTATTTACAGTAACTTAAAAGACTCATCTCGCCCAAAAAATGCAATTAAATCGTAAAAATGTTTGTGCGATTATTTTTAACAACTTTCGACGAGGATTAACTCAACAACAGTGCATCGATGAACTTAATTCAATCTTTGGCGATGAAGCTCCATCAAGGACCAGTGTTTATCGATGGTATGCTGAATTCGACCGAGGTCGTAGTTCACTCCAAGACGAATTTCGTGAAGGTCGTCCAAAATCAGTTGTTGTTCAAACGAAAACCATTTATGCTGTGCGCCAACTGATATTGCAAGATCGTCATGTGACCTATCGTGAGATTAAAACAACCTTAGGCATTAGTGGAACCAGTATACATTCAATATTACATGAATATTTGATCGTCAAATATATTTGTTCGCGTTGGATCCCACACAATTTGTCAATCGCTCTAAAAAAGGATCGTATTGATATATAGAAATGCTCCAACCATACGATCGCGGTGCTTCAAAACATCGTAACAGGTAATGAATCGTGGACTTACGCGTTTGAGCCCACAAGTAAACAGCAGTCGACTGAATGCTTGTTTCAAATTGAGCCAAATCCAACAAAAGTTGCTCCCGCACGAAGCACTTCCAAGCAAAAGGTCTCTTGTTTTTCGAAAAACTGGACATGTCGCAACCGTTTTACTAGAAGAACGTAGAACAGTCAATTCTGAGTGGTTCAAAACCATTTGTTTGCCAGTTGTCTTCCAAGAAATCAGGAAAACCAACCGCCGAAGACAGAGCACTCTTCACCACGACAATGCGAGCTCTCACACATCGGCTCAAGCAACTGCATTTTTCAACACTCAAAACATTGATTTAATGGGTCATCCGCCATATAGTTCTTACTTGGCACCGAATGACTTCTTTTCATTCCCGTATGTAAAAAGTAAAATGAGACGTCAACGTTTTTCGACACCTGAAGAAGCGGTGGATGCGTTCAGAATGCATGTTTTGGAGATACCTCAATCAGAGTGGCAAAAGGGCTTCGGCAATTGGTTCAAACGCGTGCAAAAGTGTATAGATTTTAATGGGAAATATTTTGAAAAACAATAAAGCTATTTTCGATGATTAATATTTGGTTTGGTTCTCTAATCTTGGTGATTGACTTTTCAAGTGCTGCCAAAAAAAAGTTGAAATGTGGTAACTTTGAAAAATGTGAAGACGTGGAGAAGTTCATAGCCTTTTACTGCCGTTTTCCTGAAATTCGCAATCCGTGAAGCTCAAAACTTACGAATCCGAGAAAAGCTAAGCATAAACTGTCTAAGCGCAAATGCAGTCTCTGTCTTCTGCAGAGGGTGCTCGTCATGTTATATACATCATTTCGAATGCTTTTTGTATTATTCTTCCATTTTACAACGAAGATCTTAAAGATATGTACAAATCCGTTTAAACTTTGTTAAGACAAAGTCAAAAACCTACTGTTTGGGTTGCTTGCTTGGGTAACAACTGCGATCAACGAACAGAGATCATCTTTATGGCCGGTATTTCTTGACGCGTATATGAGTATTAATCTGTCTCTGTTATATCCCTTAAAACCAAACGCTGCATTCGAGTCAACTGGGCGTGGTTGATTGAAATTCAGTTCTTCTACAATTGATATTTAATTTTGCTGTGACACT
Organism: Eristalinus aeneus; assembly: GCA_955652365.1. Classification (NCBI taxonomy): domain Eukaryota; kingdom Metazoa; phylum Arthropoda; class Insecta; order Diptera; family Syrphidae; genus Eristalinus; species Eristalinus aeneus. Next base: position 15,236,009 of record OY019134.1, read on the forward strand.
TAACTTTCGAACCGAATCGTCTACCAACGTTTGTTTTAATTAGCGGAAATCTGCGCTTCTGTCAAAATGGAACTTGATGTACTACATTTCTATATGTAAGTTTGTTAATCAATTGCAGTCCAGATTACCTCTGATAAACTTAAACTAATTTGTTCTTGGTTTTGGATGAAAAGTACGCGAAAATGAACAGTGTCTGAATAGAAATGTTTAAAGTTTGCAATTAAAAGTATTCAGATAATACTCAAAAACTGTCACTGCAGCTGCTCCTGAGTCATTTATCTTATTCATGCATTTTTCTTTCGTGACTTTACGTGTATGTGTACAAAGAGCAAGTCCCACTGACATTCACTGTGTTAGATATCTTGTGGGTAACACTAAATCATCGATTTAATGACAATTTCTATATTGATGTATCAGAAAAGAAAATGTGACTTCACTTAAAACATGACAGATGAGGGGAATGGCTCAAGTCACCAGCAGTTAATAAATTATGGCTTTATCGAAGGATTCAAAGGGACACCTTTTGTGTAATAAATGCTGCGGTGTTACATCTTGTTTTAGAAATTTGAGTAATTTATTGACTGTTATGTGCGAGGTTTCTACTATTTTTTTAAAATATCAGTGGAAAGTAATGAAAGCTATAGAGCTATCAGAAGTGTTTCCTATCCTTTCTGAGAATGCTATTCAAATACTTACGTAGTTAATTTTCAAAAGTTCCTAGAAGGCCCACGTTTAAGCCCACAAACCATCAAATTTAATCCCTTAAACGATTACCTGACTTAATGCGAATGCTTAAACTGAGAAACAACATATTTAAAACTCACCGAAAGTGGTGCATGATTTTATCTATTGTCTGTTATGGAAAGATTCCCTTTCAGGAGCAAAGCTCTCACTCTAATTCAAAGCACGACAACAAATTGCAACTTCAAAGTGCATTGGCTGCATAACAGAAAAACAGCAAAAACAAAAAGCAGACGAAAAAAGAATGTACGGAAGGAGCGGCCCTGCACTGATACCAGCTGAGAAGTTCCTGTGATGGAGAACAAATAAATGAGCAAAAAGAACCAATACAATTTCTAGGCCTAAAGGAAGCATGTGCCAAGGATGAACCAATGCATTTTAAGATCTACACAGACCAAGGATCCTATACCGTCTACTATAACTTTGTATGCCAAAATGGGTTGATTATTGGGCGCGGTTTGGCAACTAGCCAGAGCCTCGCGATGAATTTTCGGGTTGTGGACACGCTTTAGTTTGCTTGGGGTAGAAGATAGTTTCCATTGTGCAAAATACATTCGTACTTGTGTATGTTTCCATTGGCGAATGCATCAGTATAGTGAATTTCATTGACAACGACAACGGCAACAGCACGATGTATAAAACGACTGAAGGGGAAAGCACCAGCATAATGCTAGTGTAGGAAACACCCGTGAATGGTGTGATGCGATGGCAAGGGGATTGTGCTTTTTTCCAACTGGGGTAGCGCATCATCTCCCCAAAATGGAAAGTGGAAACTGTGCAATTTTCTCCCCAACTCTCCATTTCGCTTTTGTGTGTATTGCTGGTCGTTTTTCCTCGTACTCTCCTTCACTTGAAAGTGTGTACATGGTGCGGTGAATCTGTGTCAACAGGTTGCCTGTAAATAGAACGGAACATTTAGTCCTATAACTTCAGACATAATTCAGGGGTGAGTTTTACTCTGTGCACTCTCGAGCAACTGAGAAGCTCTTGCAGTTGTGTTCCGTGGGCGCTGCATTAAGAGAATCATGTGAGTACCGAAATGGTCGGAAGCTGAGCCCCAAGTTCGTTGTCACGGCAATTCAGTTGATTTTTCACATCCATATGTTTGAGTGTAGCACCTGCAGATTTATGATTGGTAGATACAACAGTTGTGTTTTTTACGCAGGCCTTTCTGTGTACTTACATACGTACAGAAGACGAAAAAGGAAATTAACCTTGAATCCTAATGTATTGTGCATCGATGCGGTGTGAATGGATGTAGAGATCAGTTGTATTCGGTGTTCATTTGGAAGATAGCATTTAATTCAATGTTTAAGAACTCTCAAAGAATTGACAATTCTTCTCTTTTCATAACGAGACTAATATGCTTCAAAATTAAGGAGCTGTAGGTCATTGAAATAAGTCGAGCTTCTAGTATTGTAGCACTTACAAAAGGCTCTTAATAAAATGAGACAAGTGCACTTCAGTACGATATAATGGTTAAAATTAATTTTCTGTAAAGTGCACCCTGCGAGTAATGGATTCTAGAAACTTATTAAAACAAGCTGATGAAAAGAACTTTTTATCTGCTTCGCGGTAAACGATCTTGTTTTCTTCTCAGTTAATAATTCAGTAAACTGTCCACCATTGAAATTTTTATTTATATTTTAATATCTTGACATTACCTAAATATCGTGATAGAAAATAATGTGGCATATGGTTCTTTGGCGGGGTTGCGCCCTGATTCTAGCCTGGCCAGGGCCAAAAGTCAGAAGATTATGAGAGTTCATGGCGAGAGTGGTGTATTTGTTATTATCTTCTGCATTACAAAAAGCAGTGGACTGCAATATGGTCCACAAATCATTGAAAATATTGTAAAGCGAGATTGATATGAGGTTCCTAGTTTAAGGACTGTGGATGAAATATTGCAAATTTGTACCTGGACAGAGGTACTACACAGGAACCTTTTATGTTTTGTTTCCGAGCTCTCGAAATAAATGCAGACATTTTTCTTAATTTTTTTTAATTGTGCAACACTCTACAAGGGGGCGAGGGATCATTCTTATGTCACGAGAAGAAGAGGCATACTGTTTTCTGCTGACTCCCAACAGCATTAATAAAACGCTGTGGATATTGACAGCAGTTCGAAAGAGCAAGGGCCTTGAAACCGTGTCAGGAGTTCATCCAAACATTGAAGCTGTGATATTTGGTGTCGGCGACCACAAAAATCGAATACTGCTACATTTTAGAACGCAAGAGAACAATTAAAAAATGCACTTTGTACTCTGACAACTACATGGTCATCAAGACCCTTCCCAAAATTAAACATATAAGTAAGTTTGCTTACGTCAATAAGACAGCGATAGGTATAGAAGACTGGCTCCGATAATGGTTTGCCTGAATTTGGCATACCGTACGTTCGGATACATTTAAGTATTGTACGTGAAAAAACAGAAAACGAAAAATAACGACGAAAAAAATTTTATTGGAAAGAAAGGTAAGTTGAACTTAAAAAATAGGCTGTCGAGAAAATAAATCCTTTCTTCAGTTTAATGGGAGGTAAGCCGGTTTAAAAATTTTGATTCAAACTCCGTACGCATGAAGAATTATACATCTATTTAATGTTTTCCCAATTACAAGTATTGACCTCTTAAGATAGTAAAGACGGTCACAATTTGAACACCATTGGATAAGCCACGGTTGGACGGTTAGGCTATGCTTTTTCACACAGTTTAAACTACTCATGATGAACATTTGAAGGCACTTCCTAAAAATGGCAAAAAAGTTGCAAAATCTTCGAGCAGTTCGGACAACGCAACAGAGTACCTAAGCTAAGGTGTCGCACACAAGTGGAGAAAGAACTCAACCAACTTGGAGTGCTTAATTGAAGGCAGCTAGCGAGAGATCGTGCTGGCTGAAGAGGCTTCGGTCCACCCCTGACTGTAGCGCCACAAGAAAAAGAAGAACTTGCAAAATTTAAGTTAATTTGATTCAATAAAATAAAATCTAAATAATTTTCCTATTTCAAATATGCTCCACAGTAGATTTTTTGTGGCGTAAAGTTGGTACCCTACATCTAAAGACTTCGGTTAAAATATGACAGCTGCACTGCTGATACGAACTCAAGTTAGTTTTTTTTTTTCTTTTGAAAATAAAAATTTAGAAGGAAGGTTTTTAAGGCAATGTAATGCATTTTTCAGATTTTGAGAAAAATCTTCAAGTAATGCGTTGTTCTTGTGGCAGCCATAGCGTAGTCGGTAGAGTGCGACACTCAGATGCTGAAGGTCCAGGTTCGATTCCCGACCGAACATCTCGAATTTTTCACTGCACCATCTTTTTCGAGTTGTTGACAACACTTAAAGGGTATTAATTGTCTTCTCAAACTAAACCATTCGGAGTCGGCATAAAATTGTAGGTCCATTCTACTCGTCAGAGAAAAGTAGCGTGGACAACGCGAATAGTTGATGAGCAAGCTAGGCCCAGGTCCTCCTGTGAACTGTCGTGCCACATACTTATTATTATTATTTAGTACGTTGTTCTATACATACCTCATATGAATATAAACGCACTCGTACGCGCTTGCTTAGATGTATGTAGTCCTATTTAATTGTATTTCTGCTTTTCATTCTGTGTACATATGGACGACACGACAGAAAAAATGTTTGCTGAGCGTTGAAACTTATGACAATCACCCATCTATGCATATCAATCAATCAAGCGTCAATCAAGAGAGAGTTTTGCTTAAGAGTGTCGAATAGAATCTATGCTGCAGATATCATAGTAAAATAAAACTGATATGTGCATTATAACAGCTGAGGGATCAAGTTAATTGAATGCAAAATGTACAAAAAGAAAAAATGTTTAAAAAACATTTCGCTGTAGTTGTAAAATTTATTTCATTGAAGGATGTAACGTATAAATAATAAACACTGATAAGGGAAGTAAATGGGAAAAATAAATCGTATGGCTGGATAGCGATAATATAAATATGTAGTCAAATTAATTTCAACATAAACATTCAATTACAACTTAATTGAAATATCCACGTGCAATCAAAATAACGATCACCGCTGCTTAAGGTCGATATATTATGAAAGCACATTGGGGACAATTATTTTCAGTATTCTCAGATTTTCATGGCGGTAACAAATTAAAAATTCCAATACATATTTATATATATTTACTTAGAGGGAAATTTTCCTGAGATTCATTGGGAGCATTTTGATAACTAATTATGTATAAAAATATAATTTAATTCGTTGACGTATTGTGGTTGTATTACAGTTTTGAGTACTTTAGTGATACACTGCACTTTAATACATTTTTCTAGCAAAATTTGTGGTACGACGAAATTGTCTTGAATATGGTGGTCTTCAGCGCTTGTTTACTAAACTAAATAAGTTTTTAATGAGATAAAAAAATATTTGTTTGATTTGATCGAGTACTGTCAAAACGAAGACTCAAAAAACTGTGAAATGTTCTTACTGATGTAGTTTGAACGCATTTTCATTACACTTTACTATTTGAAAAGCACTTGTGTCGTTATTATTATTTTTTTTGTGTTAAAATACATTTGATTTGATATTTGAAAAAAAAAACTGAGAATAATAGGAATAATTTTATGGCACGATAGTCAATAGAGAGCCCAGGACCTAGCTTGATCATCAAATACTCGTTTTGTGCGCGCAACTATTCTCTCACGAGCAGAAGCGACCTATACTCTTTTGCCGACTCCGTACGGCGAAGTTTGAGAAGCTTTTCCTTAAATAATAATTAATCTTTGAGTGTCAGGTGCTTGAAAGAGTTGATGCCATTAAAAATTCGAGGTGTTCAGCCGGGAATCCAACCTGGACCTTCGGCGTGTGAGTATCGGTTTCTACCTACTACTACATTCCGACCAGAAGAAGATCATTATTTACTTGTTATTTCATAAATTTTTTATTTTGTGTTAATACCTTTTAAATTTTTCTATTATTAACTTTAAAGAACCTTACGAGTTCTTGAGAATTAACGTAACCTCGCGCATCTCGAACAGATAAAGAAGTCTGTGACATCGAAACCGAAAGGTTTACTGCTAATGGAATAGAAATATCCTTTCAAATTACAAGGAATTTTTCGTTACAGTAGTACGTACATGTATATACTCGCCTGTATGTTTTGTTTTAAATTTATTCTGAAACCAATGGTCTCAATCAATGGAAAATGAATTAACTATAAATAACTGAGCTTAAATTATTCGCTACACTTTAATATTAAATTTCATTTTTCATCTTCCGGTTGGCTTAGTCTACTTTTATAACTTCTAATGATATTTTTCTTCTTAATGTTGTCAAATTTCAACTTATCTTTATGCTTCAAGGGCAAATGCAGATTCTCCTTTTTAAAATCACAACAAATAATTCAGAAAGGACCGAGAACAAGAAGGACAAGAAGTTTAAAAAGTCTTAAAAAATGATTTATCTTAAAAAACCTTTCTTTTAATATGTAATGGTAAAACCCAATGATTGATTGTGGCTGCCGTGGCGTAGTGGGTAGAGTGTGACGCTCACACGCCGAGGGGTCTAGGTTCGATTCCCAGCTCGACACCAATTTTTCTAATATTTCACGGCACCACCTCTTTCGAGCTGCTGACAACACTCAAAGAGTAATAACTGTCTAAGAAAGCTTCTCAAATTTCGCCGTTCGGAGTCGGCAAAAAAACTGTAGGTCCCTTCTACTCGTGAGAGAACAGTAGCGCGCACAACGCGAGTAGTTGATGAGCAAACTAGGCCCTGGTCCCCCTTTGGACTGTAACACTATATCCGATACAGAACTTTGCTATTTTACATGAAAAATATTAGGTTGTTATATCTCCTTCACGCTTTTTTGCTCTTCATTCAATGCTTCATAAAAAGTGTTACAGTGATCGGATTTAGTTCAAATATGCGCCGTTTTGTTCGATAATCTGTTTCCATCTAGACGGCAACTTCGTAATACCCCCTCGTCGAAGCCACCTCTTTATTTGCGAAGAACTCAGACAGCCATTTTTCACAAGCCTCTTTTGAGTTCAGCTTCACACCACCAAGGGCGTTCGCCATGGACAGGAACAGGTGGTAATCACTTGGCGCTATGTCCGGGCTATACGGTAAATGCTATAAAGCCTCCCATCCGAGCTTCCGTACCTTCTGACGAGTCATAAACGAAGTGTGCAGTCCGGCGTTGTCCTGGTGGTGCGCTACACCCTTCCTGTTGGCCAATTCTGGTCCACTCCAGTCGCAGTAGATGGTAGAATTAAGCGCCTGGCCGTATGGGAGCACCTCATAGTGTATGATTCCCTTCCAATCCCACCAAACACACAGCAAAACCTTCCTGGCCGTCAATCACAGCTTGGCCACCGTTTGGGACAATTCCCTTCCTTCAAGCACGACTGTTTTCGCTTGATATTGTCGTATGTGATCCATTTTTCGTCGCCAGTCACCATCCACTTCAAAAATGGGTCGAGTTCGTTCCGTTTCAGCAGCATATCGCAGGCGTTGATTCGGTCCAGAAGGTTTTTTTGCGCCAAATCACGCGGCACCCAAACACCAAGCTTTTTTTTTGCATCAAGCCTTCTACAGATTTTTTCAAATGGTTTGGTTACTAACTCCCATCTCCTGGGCGATGTCACGAGATGCATACCGATCTAACTCGATGATTTCCATGATTCGATCGGTATTCGTTGTCACAGGTCTTCCGCCGGCTGGCTTATCCATGGTGTCGCTTTCACCATGGTATCATTGAAACCATTTATCCGCGGTGATATAGTACCATCCCCCAAGACACCATTAATCTCATGGAACGTATCTCTAGCGGATTTTCGAAGGAAAACTTTAAAATAACGGGAATTTCGGCGTTAGTGAACTCCATGTTAATGTTAGACCTTTCAAATGATGTATAGTATTGCCAGATACGAGCTCGGCTTTGTACATAGCCAGAGAATTCAAACGACAAAAAGGCGCAAGGAAGATATTTGTAAATTGTATATTGTAAATCATATAAAACTAATGGTTGAGACTGTGGGCTTGCCACGCAAACCATCAAAGGTTCGATATCTCGGCAAGTGAGGCCTATTTTTGATTGAAGGGCTTCCCATGGGATTCCTACACAAATGACAAGGCAGTCGGATATATCGCCTTCAAGGAGTAATTAAAAATGACGCCTAACATTGAGGAATGTGTATGTCAACTTCCTTAGTTTTTTTTTTGTTTATTTTCGCATATATATTTTCAAGAATAAATAAACTGCCAAAAAAATCTTAAATAATTTTTTTTCCCGATTTTTAGTAATATTTAATTAACATTTACCTAGAACCGCGTTAAATGCTAGGCTGAACTCGAGTATCGGTTTCCCGCAGCTCTGTCAGAGTAAAAAAGTCTCCAAATTATCGCGATATATGTAAGTAAACTATTTTATGAAATACCTAAAAACGCAATAGAAAACGGTTGTCTTTCTTACTTCGATATTTTCGACCTAGAAAATTAGCCTTTATACATAATGTCTTTAAAAGATATTAATTAAAATTAAGATAGAATTAAGAACACAACAACACAATTTAGAACATTGGCACTGTACAATGCCATTGGTGAACTAAAAAGGTAAGCTTCTGTCGTTTGAAAGTATTTTATAAGCATCTTTTAAACGGTTTCCAACAAAAATAACACTCTGACAGTAGGTGGATATAAGTCAGAGCCTGGAAATTAGGTGGCTTAATAATTAATTGTTGGCGCTACAGTCCAAAGGGGAACCAGGGCCTAGCTTGCTCATCAGCTACTCGTGTTGTGCGCGCTTCTTTTCTCTCACGAGTAAAAAGGACCTACAGTTTTTTGCCGCCTCCAAACGGCGAAATTTGAGAAGCTTTCTTAGACAGTTATTACTCTTTGAGTGTTGTCAGCAGCTCGAAAGAGGTGGTGCAGTGAAAATTTCGAAAAATTGGTGTTGAGCTGGGAGTCGCGTGTGAGCGTCGCACTCTACCCACAACGCTACGGCGACCACAATTAATTAGGTGGCTTCTTCACTATAAAACCCAAGAAAAAATTGGGATATGAAAAAATGAATTGTGGATGTTTCTATTTTGGAAAGCTCATAACTAATTTGAATCAAGTTCTATAAACTATTTAAAATGTATCAACTCCTTTGAGAAAAAGAAAAAAAGAAAATCAACACAGTGTCTTAAGTATTGAGTTGTGATCAATAATTTCTTTCATGCATTTTACAAATAATTTATTTATTTATTTATAATTTTATTTTTAAAACCACATTAACGGAGTTTGCAATATCTCAAAATCCAAAGCTCTAATATATCTAAACTTTCTATCAAGGAACTGCGCACTTCATTGAAAATAGTATAGTGGAGAAATAAACCTAACAAGATAGCTCTGGGTGTTGTTTGCATTCTATATTACATATTTATCGACGCAACAAGACTTTGTTTTCCAGGACAACCACCAAATACCTTTAAGTGCCCTTAAATTTAAAAAGCTTCTTAAATTTTTCTGACAGGTTAAAGATGACTTTATTTCATAAAAGCACTAGGAAAATGTGCTTCGTATAATTAAATATTTAAAAAGGATAAAAAAAACGCAATAATCATAGTCAATAAGCTTTTATCAACATAAAATATGCCATCGAGGAATCTAGCATAAGATTAATAATTTTTCGAAAAACTTTTGAAATTTCGAGGCTTGAAAGCAAAAACAAATATTCGCTGAAAATAACAAATTATTTTTTTTTGTGTGACAATAAAACTTAGCTGAATATCAAAAACTTGTTTTCCAATTTTTTTCCAATTCTGATTAAGGACTTACTTCCTGTCCATAAGAACCTAGTACTCATAGAGACCATTGAGATCTGACTGATTGGAATAGCGGTTTATATTTTGTTTTCAGGAAACGGCAGTAAATATATCGGGCAGTTTTTATAAAAGGTGTAGTAAAAGTAGAATACAGTTTGTCAAGAAAGCTTTTAAACTATGTAAGAAAAGCAGTATATTTTATATTCCTGCACTTTATGCACGAAAACTCCATATAACTTACCATTAGCAATTACAAAAAGGACCTATAAACGTACTAAAAGGGAACAAAAACTGAACTTTCCAAGAAGTGGAAGAAGTACACTCTTCATTCTGCTTTCTTTTCGAAATGCATGTGTAGTTCAAAAAAGACCAAATTCTACTACATGGTGTGAGCAACTTGTTCGTCAGTAACCACTTAAAGAAACTGTCGAATTAAGCTTTTTTCTGTTTTTAACATTCTCGTACAGTCATTGATATGGATCAGTGAATATCTGCAACTCCCAAAATATCCAATTTCATCCAACGATGCATTGTAACACAATAGATTTTTCACTGTATCTTTTGAGAGGTTTTGAAAATGAAATTACCTTTTTATATGGTATGGAGCAAACAACTTTCATAATTATTTGAAATATGTTATACATAAAACTGTGTCCTCAAAAGATTATTTTAAGACATACGTTTTAAATGAGTATATTTTGAAGCACACGGCTGATAAATATCCATCCAAACATTAATTAACTTTGCCCAAAGAGCCTGAAACAAAAAATTAAAATCGGTTACTATAGTCCAAATTCAATATGCATTCACTGGGTTATCTGTATGCATCATTTTAATTCAGCTCTTTTCTCTGCAAAAGTCACATTTACCCTATAGCACGTATATCACAGCACCCAGAAGAAGGTTTGTGTACATGCTGAGTTCAACCATAAAGGAGTTTTAATAAGTGAACCAGAAATTTGGTCGGCGTGAAGTGAATGCATAAAATGTTCTGTGGTTCGAATCATAGAGCGCATTTAAAAAGAGCTTAATACTAGGCATTTATATATGACCATGTATACGAGTCAGCTTTAAAACAGTTAAATATCGTAGTTCATGCCGAATGAAACGTTAAAAATGTGTTTCCGAATCATCTTGGCTATAATATTTGTTGCAGTGACAGTCCACAGGGAGATCAGGATCTAGCTTGCTCATCAACTACTCGTGTTGTGCCCGCTAATGTTCTTCCACGAGTAGAAGGGACCTACAGTTTTTTGCTGACTCCAAACGGCGAAATTTGAGAAGCTTTCTTAGACAGTTATTACTCTTTGAGTGTTGTCAGCAGCTCGGCAGAGGTGGTGCCGTCAAAATTCGAGGTGTTCAGCCGGGAATCGAACCCAGACCCTTCGGCGTGTGAGCGTCGTACTCTAACCAATACGCCACCACTACTGTTGAAAAAGCTCTCTACTCCTTTGCGGTTAGGCCAAACACTTAATGCACATTAGGGTGAATATATAGCTTTTCTAAAAGTTCAAAATCGTTTCAGGAAGCTTTTGACAGAAGATGCAACTCAAAAACGTCTTTTCACCTCAAGCCAAAGTCCTCACTGTAATAAAAAAAAGCTCACTGTAAAAAAAAGTCCTCACTGTAATAAAAAAAAGCTCAACACAAGCTCAGTTTGAAAGCGCACCTGTTATAAAAGACAAGTTGCTCTAAAAAAGCTCCTGTTATATTTTTTATAGGACGAATTTCCCTTACTAATTTACCAGCACCTCTGGGGCTATTATAATAATACTTATCACATATTTATAATAGAATATCATCATGGCGTTTTTCGCCGTTAAATATTCAATAGACTGTGCGTTCCATAGTGAGAATGTCCTTCGGCTGCAATGTATTCCCAATCCATTAAATATTCCCCACACCCCATATGATTCATTGCAAGCCGCACACAATGCCGAGTCTCTGGGAGTTTTTGCTTGCAGGCCTCAGTTTTGGGCTGGTACGCAGTCGGTAAGCTGACAAATTTGTAGTTGAAAGGCAAATTGTGCTGTCTTCATCATCCCAGGACGCGTGAATCCTTACAGTTGCTGTTCTGGTCATGGTTTTGTCTCTGCCCCTTGCGTGTCCTCTTCAGACTAATGGAAACCATTAGTGAAACAAGTTGTAGTTTCACATTAATGGTTCTGTTTCACTACCACAATCGCTAGGATAGCAGGCGCAAACCTCTAGGCCAATTTCAGTTTTAAAAGCAGAACCCCACACAAGATCCTCTTCATATGTATGAATTGCATCACACAATAGTAAAAATGCCCAGAGGCCCATTTAATTTAGTTGCTCCTGTGAACTATCCCAGCTAACGATTGTGATGACGATGATAAAGGAAAAACAGAGAAAGACAGAGCGAACATGCAAAAATCGCATATGTTCGCATATTGCATACAACAGAATGTAAAGCGTTCGGTGCAACAGTGGTGGCAACAGCCATTATAGGCTGTCGGTGTGCACAGGTCCAACTGACACTAGTTGTTCCGTCTCACACTGAATGAATCTCAATTAGATTTATGTTCTATTTCAAGGCGTGTTGCGTCAGTGGAATGCATAATGTTCGGTATACATATGTATGAGCGTGCATATGGCTTGTATAATTATAATGCACATTTGTTTCTATTTGCGTATGTGCATATTTATTGATACAAGCGGTGACGAACGTCTGTCGGGGGCTATCCCCGAAATATCCTTAGGCTGCTAGGTGCTTTGTTTAGACGGTGATTGAGACTGTGTCATTTTGGCGTGAAAATATTGCTTGGATAGTTTACCTAAAGACTGCACGGTATTCAGGAATGATGAAATGAGAGTTCTTTGCTGCGTTCATAATTTTAGAGAAGAAATTCGTCTTAGGGCCGATTTTTCAATAGTCAGATAAACAGACTGATTGCTAACGAACGAATAAATTTATTCGACTCTTTATCTGCTAGATAAGTAGTTTCAGTTTTTCAATCGAAAACTAACAGCTGGATAGTTATTTGACCGTATTTTGCAGAGCGGCAAATATCAATTGTGTCTAACTTCACATGGTATTTGTGTGAATGAAACAGATTAATTGGTAATTGTTTGTGTTAGAGCAAATGCGCTGGTTATGCTCTCAGATAAACGTCTATCTTGAGATCTCCGGATATTTTAAATAATTTCCCGAGTATTTTCGAAGTTTCAAGTAATAATTAGTTAAAATGGAAAACGTTGACCTACAGACAAAAAAGCGCGAGAGGGCTGTTAATTTTAAGCCTAGTGAAACGCGGTTATTAATGGATTTGATGTTCAAATTTCGAAACATAATAGAAAATAAAAAGACAGATGCAATTACCAACAAAGAAAAAGATACTGCGTGGACCAAAATTGCAGATCTGCTTAACAGTGCGAGTGGCGTGAACATACGACCATCTAAAAATTTGAAGCTGAAGTATGAGAGCGTTAAGAAAAATACAAAAATGAAAGCCGCACACAATCGCCAAGAATTATTCAAAACAGGTGGTGGAGAAGCCTGCAGTATTCTCAGTCGCGGAAGAAAAAGTACTGGCTATGTGTTCCAACATTGACGGCTTGGAAGTTGAGTTGGGTGAATCCCGTCTATGATTGGTGGAATGACAAAAACGACTAGTGCAAAAAGAATTAGAATTTAAGCAAATTAAACATGACCTCCATATTCAACATAAAACAGAAGAGCATGAACTCAGAATTCTTTATCTTCACAACGAAGAAAAGAGAAAACAAGAAGCACACAATTTAAAAATACAAGAATTTAAAAAGTAGTTTCTTTCTTTTTTTGTTTCAAATAAAATGTGCGTATGGCACGTATCAACCAAATTAACAAACTCTTATTTTAGTTTTATTATGTTCATAAATTAATCATAGCTTGAAAGTACTCCAAGAAAGTATCCCTCGTTCCACGGTTACCTGTGAGAAATGAAAAATATACATATGTATATTCGAATGTATCTGCGTAACTAACCTTTCTGTTTAATGCACAATTTTGTCGTTTATTAATGAAAGTAGGTATTCGACAGTATCTTTCTGCAACCTTAATCTTCGTTTGAAATCTTCCTCTTCCCATTACTTATAATGATCGGATCACTTCCTCACTACTCTTTTCTTTCTTGAAGTTGAATTGAAGCGATTATATATTATTTCTTCTTCCTCAATAAGTAAATCGTCGACATAGTCCAAAAAATCCATTTAAAAAAAAACAATTTGTAATTATTTACATGTTTGAATTTGACAGCCCATTTACTTTAACTAGGGGATTACATTTTATCTGACACAGAAACGGACAGATAACTTTAACAGGCAGTTAGATGGTATATTCCTCAGATAGCTGCTAAACAACTACTGAACAATGCATTTATGCCTTAACTGTCAGTTAACTCCTATCTGATTGTTTATCTGACTATTGAAAAATCGGCCCTTTAAAAAGTTTAGTTCAAAGGGTTATCTTTAAGTTGCGTTCTTCCGAGGGCACACTCTTTAAAAAGTCCGCATAATAGCAGTTGAAAAAGGAGCTCCTCGGGTAATTTGTCTTCGGATTTCCCCAATTTTAATATTACTTTTGTTCTACTCACTAAAAGCGATTAGAGGTTTGTGTAAATCGCGAGAGCAGATGCCATGAAAACTGGTTGCATCAACGTTTCTAGACAATTTCTAGCCAATAATAAGCAGAAACAAAGCGAAGGTGCTTCATGTTTTGGTGAGCTCATGAGCACTTTCTATGTAAAGGCTGTACAAATTCCCATCCGTCACATCTGTCAATATTGATGCGATAACTTCCATGTCATATATGTCAAGCATTTACTCCTTTTAGACACTTTCGTGTGACACCCAGTATTTAATATGGTCATGTGCTACGTTTTCTTGTGGCAGTATATTGCACTTTGCGAGACTGATGGTTTTTTTTTTCAATTAAAATCTTTATTCGACTCTTCAAGAACTACTTTTCATTAATTTGCAGAAATTCCAGATTTTTCACGTTCAATATTGAGTCTGACTCTAATTGTTAGTTGCCGGCTAGTTGGTCTGGACCAATGACTTCACCGAATCACAAACAAAGTCGTCATGAGGCGTAGAATCACTTGAACGAGGAAGTTATTCGGCAGGTCAATATATTAAACAGTTCATTCGCCAGATTTAGATTTAATCTAATCCATTCTAACATCGGTCGCCGTGGTCGCCGTGGCGTAGTGGGTAAAGTGCGACGCTCACACGCCGAAGGGTCTAGGTTCGACTCCCAGATCAACACCAATTTTTCGAATTTTTCACGGCACCACCTCTTTCGAGCTGCTGACAACACTCAAAGTCTAATAACTATCTAAAAAATCCTCTCAAATCTCGTTGTTCGGAGTCGGCAAAAAAATGTAGGTCCCCTCTACACGTGAGAGACTAGTAGCGCGCACAACACGCGTATTTGATGAGCAAGCTAGGCCCTGGTCCCCCTTTGGACTGTAGCGCCAACAATTAATATTATTATTCTAACATCCGTCATCTGTGTGTGGGTCGAAGTTCGGTCCTACTGAGCCTACATATGTAAAGTAAAGTATTTATTTCCTCATCTCAGAATGTGATTTTTATTCAACGCGAATTTACTCAAGAAGTTTGAGCAACATATAAGAACTCTAACATGCGATAATTTATGATATACATAAATATGAATAAATTTGTCAAAAAATTTAAAAGTATGTCGTCATTTACCGTTCCTATTGATAGTAAATTTAGCAAAATTTTGATTTCAAAACAATAAACTATCGGTTTTAAAAATTTTAAGGTTTCCTTATTGAAGCTCGGTTTTTCTCTTGAATAGTTTGGTTTTTCATAAATAATTCGGAAAAAAATTAGTAGAACACATCATCTATAAGTTGACACTCATGGTTGAAGGAAAATATTATTATTATCCTTTTGTAGCATATTGTTTTGTTTATTGTATTTTAACTTCTGCATAAAAAGGAGGTCAAGCAAAATTTAGTAAGGAACAAATTGGCATTTGATGGCTTCTGACTAAAGTTAGAATATCAATATCCCTCCTGAGATTATGAATAACCATTCTCTAGCAGACTCAGTTATATAGGGTTTTGAGGGATATAAAGGGAAACCCAAATAAGTCACGCATATCGGATTAAGAATACTAGGAATGTACGACAATTTTTTTTTGTGCTATTCATTTGTTTAAAATTCTGTACATTTTCAATGAACAGAAAAGCAAAAAATAAAAAAATAAAATAAAATTATACATCACACCATTCGAGCACTTCCTCACGTTAGAAAAACAAGTTTTTTAAATATTTAGTCCACGGCCCTTTATTGCTTATGATGCTTTTAATGCGTTTTGGCATGCCCTCCACTAGTTTTTCAATTAAATTATTCAGTACGTTTTTTAATTCTTCTTCCACCCTTCGCCAAAGCTTATTTACATTCTTCGGAACCCTTTCATAGACTGTCAGCCTTTTTTGATCAATGCCCACAAATTTTCAATCGGATATGAATTCGGGCTTTGCGTAGCCTACCTTTACATCTGAAAGCGTTGGTCGGAAGGACTTTGAACAAATTTGGCGGTGTGCTTGGGATCACCATCTTGCTGATGAATTAGATCCTCCTCAGGATATGCGCTCCTTTCAACAAATTCTGGTAAATGTACCTGGATATGTGAAGATAATCCTCCTTCTTTATAATCCCTTCAATTTTTACTATTGGGCCAACGTACCACCAAGTAAAGCAGCCTCATACCATCAGGTTGCCACCACCATATTTTATCGTTTGCTTTACTTGGTGCTTGTGTATTGGGTAAGGTGCGACTCTCACACGCCGAAGGATCTAGGTTCGATTCCTGTCTGAACACACACGTCGCCTCCTTTTTCGAGCTGCTGAAACACTCAAAAAGTATTAATTGTCTGAGGAAGCTTCTCAAACTTCGCTGTTCGGAGTCGGCCAAAAACTGTGGGTCCCTTCTACCCGTGAGAGAACAGTAGCGCGCACAACACGCGTAGTTGATGAGCAAGCTGGGCCCTGGTCCCCTGTGGACTGTCGCGCCGTACAATTATTATTATTATTACTTGGTGCTTCTGGGGGGTTTCTTTTGGTTGGTGCCGAAAATATTGATTTCTATCTGACTGGAAGCGGTTTATTCTTGTTTCATCACCAGATCACTCTTTTTCAGTTCTCAACAGTCCAATGCTTATTTTCTTTGCAGAACTTTGACCTCGCCTTTTTGTTTTTGTTCGATAAAACGATTTTTTCTTTGTTTCACTGCTGAAACAAGTCCAATTCTTGGAAGAGCTCTACCCGCAGTCATCTTACTTACTTGATATTGATATCTTTAGCAGCTAATTTCAGCGTTGATTAATACTTATGTCCTATCAACGCTCCATCAACAACCTTCGACGCCCTGTAGAAACTGCATTGTTGCTTACATTTCATTTTGCTTGGGTGCAATATACAGTTAAGTTATTGATTTTTAATATTTTTGCAATTTCTTTTCTGTTTTCGAATTATTCCCATATTTTAATCATCAGCAAAAAAAAAACAGATAACGGGAAATTCATAGCGGTTTGGCTAGTCCAAACATTCCGTGCAAGAGTGTTGGAATAGGGTGATGTTTAACTGTTTGATTTTATTTTTTTTTACTTTTCTGTTCATTAAAAATGTGCAGAATTTTAAACAAATGAATGAAGAACAAAACATTAAAAAAAATTGTTGTGACCGTCATGCATCTCGTGACATCGCCAAGGAGATGGGAGTTAGTCACCAAACCTTTTTCAACCATCTGCAAAAGGCTAGATACAAAAAATAGGTTGATTTTTGGGTGCCGCATGATTTGACGCAAGAAAAAACCTTCCGGACCGAATCAACGCCTGCGATATTCTGCTGAAACAGAACGAACTCAACCCATTTCTGAAGCGTATGGTTACTGACGACGAGAAATGGATCACAACTATGATCTCATTTACTTTTACTCATTTGTAAAATTATCTTTCCTTGGCAGGTTTGCTTCTTTGTACAAGAAAGAGTCAATTGTACTGGGATACGGGTGTGCAATTCAACCTTAGGCGGGTCCAGAGTTTCTGCCTCCCTATAACCCCAAATCCACTTACACTTTAATATGGAAAGAGCTTATGTTATACTACAGCCGATAACAATGCAAAATATTTGACTGAATTAGCATCATATAGGATATACAGTTTTCCTTTTTGCATTCCACACAGTATGTTCTAAGGTCTATTGTATCCAGCGTGGCTATCATGTGTTTTTAAAAATGTTTAATTCCCTCTCAGGTGGTCCAGAAATGATTTTTCTTTATTGATATGCCCGTATATGTTGAGTGTATTTTAACACTGTTGAAATTCTATAAAGGAAACGGGTCCTGGGAAAGCGTATGTGAACTTCTTTTTTATTCTAAACGGCACCCTTTTAACCAAGTACACAAACCGTTAATTTTTGACAATATTTTTAACATGCCTTAATAGCCGGAAAGTCTTTAGCATTATTCTCACAAGCGTGACATTTGATTATGTAAATAATAAGCACCTTACTGAAAGTTGTCATTAAAGTCTTATTTGAATTTTCGATTAATAATAATTGTTGGCGCGACAGTCCGCAGGGGGACCAGGGCCTAGCTTGCTCATCAACTACTCATGTTGTGCGCGCTACTGTTCTTTCACGAGTAGAAAGGACCTACAGTTTTTTGTCGACTCCGAACGGCGAAATTTGAGAAACTTTCTTTGAAAATTATTGCTCTTGAGTGTTGTCAGCAGCTCGAAAGAGGTGGTCTCGTGAAAAATTCGAGGTGTTCAGCCGGGAATCGAACCTAGACCCTCCGGCGTGTGAGCGTCGCAATCTACCCCCTACGCCATGGCAGCTTAAAAATAAAAAAAAACATTTTGCGGAATAAATTCGAACGATTATTTTGCATTTTAATCTAAACCATGAATGAATACAGTGAGTTTAGTTGAAGGCAATGATTTCAATTCAAATCACTGTTGATAGTCATCTCAACCCCAACTAATTGCCTCGTTGATATGTTAATCTAACATTTATTTCATATGCAAATACATTGCTCTGGGAACGATTTATTAATGGCTGCATGGAATATATGTTGCCTAGAGCGAACATTGCAAAGTGTATATATTTGTGTAACTCGTTTGTGGTTGTGTTAATTTATTTTCTCTAACAATTCGGTATTGTCTATATGCATTGCCGCATGCTAGGGATTTCCTACTTTCTAGAGACTTTTCAAACTCCAAATTTGAATTACGAGGGTTGCCTTTTATATTTCGGTATTAGAAAACAAAAACAAATATAAACCATCGAAAATAGCTTTATTGTTTTTCAAAATATTTCCAGTTAAGATCTATATACTCTTTCATGCCACTCTGATTAGGGTATCTCCAAAATATGCATTGTGAACGCATCAACCGCTTCTTCAGGTGTCGAAAAACGTTAACATGTCATTTTATTTTTTACGTACGGGAATAAAAAGAAGTCATTCGGTGCCAAGTCAGGACTATACGGCGGGTGACTCATCAAATCGATGTTTTGAGTGCTCAAAAATGCAGTTGTTTGAGCCGATGTGTGAGAGCTCGCATTGTCGTGGTGAAGAGTGGTCCGTGTTCGACGGTTGGTTTTTCTGATTTCTTGGAAGACAACTGGAAAACAAATGGTTGTGTATCATTCGGAATTCACTGTTCTGGGTTGTTCTAGCTGTACGGTTGCGACATGACCAATTTTTCCGAAACAAACGGCCGACTTGGCTTGGAACTGCTTCGTGCGCGACCAACTTTTGTTGGATTTGGCTCAATTTGAAACGCCCATACAGTCGACTGCTGTTTACTTTCGGGCTCATACGCGTATATACGAGATTCATCACCAGTCACGATGTCATAGACGTGTTTCGATCGTATTTTTGGAGCGTTTCTTTGAACCAATCGACACGAACCTTTTTTGAGTGATTGACAAATTTTGTGGGATCCAACGCGAACAATATTCATATCATGCAATATTGAATGTATGCTGGTCCCACTAATGCCTAAGGTTGTCTCAATCTCACGATAGGTCACATGACGATCTTGCAATATCAGTTGGCGCACAGCACCAATGGTTCCTGGAACAACAACTGATTTTGAACGACCTTCCCGAAATTCGTCTTGGAGTGAACTACGACCTCCGTTGAATTCACCATACCATCGATAAACAATGGTCCTTGATGGAGCTTCAGCGCCAAAAATTGAATTAAGTTCATCGATGCACTGTTGTTGAGTTAATCAAAGTCAAAAAATGTACAAAACAAACGCACGAAAATTTACACTATTTCATTCAATATTTTGGAAGGGGGGGGGGGGGGGGGGTGAATCTTTGAAGTTACTGTAAACAACACAAATATGTGAAAACTTTCTGAGTACGTACAACCTCAAATGTGTCAAACCTTACGATTGAGCTGGCAGTTGCTAGATTGCAACACTAGGGTTGCCCAATCTCCAAATATAAAAGGCAACCTTCGTACTAAATACTGACCACCATTGTTCAGAAGGAAGACAGAAAAAGGAAAGGCAATATAGCAGTGTCCCTCGAAAAAATTATGTCCTGAGGTCTAATTTGCTGTCGAGCTATTTATACATTTACTTAGAGTTTATGAAAATCTTGGCCAAATGTGATTGGTGATAACTTAAGTTTCATTCTGTTAGAAAAAAATATTTTTCTGAAAAAATTAATTAAAAAACTCAGAAATTTAAAATGTTGGAAAACGCACACTGTTCACAGTTCAACTCATTGTAATTTAAAATACGTGCATATATATTATAAAGGGCCTAGCTGGCTCATCAAATATTTGTACTCTTGTTGTGCGTGCTTCTGTTTTCTCACGAGTAGAAGTGACCTACAGTTTTTTACTCTTTCTTAGACAGTTATTAATCTTTGAGTGTCAGGTGCTCGAAAGAGGTGGTGCCGGGAAAAATTCGAAGTGTTCAGCCGAAAACCGAACCCGGACCTTCGGCGAGTGACTGTCCCACTCTACCTACTTCGCCACGGCGGCCACAATAAATTATTACTGCACATGAAATATTAAAAAAATAGATTAACTGAGTGATGCTACACTCTACGAAATGCCAGACTTCAGTCTTTAGCAAAATCTAATCTAGTTTTTTCTCAGTGTCGCTTACATTCGGAGGGGTCCACAATTCAACGTAAACTCTAAGAAAATTTCCACCTGACGCTCTCAAGCTGAAATTTTGACCTACTTTACGGGACACTTTCTCTACAAAGTGATACCAAATAACTTGTTTCTGTACAAATGGGAAAGGACAGCATTAAAAAAATAGTTTGCAAGGCCGATCCGACATCGACTTTTTCGACGAAAAACAGTCACAGTTCAAAAGCCATGCTCAGTAAGCCGAGCGAAGCCGTTATGGAAATTTTTTTCGACGGCATCTTATCCATTTATGCCTTGTATTATGGGAAAAGGTGATTTTACAATATAATAAGGATTAGTCGCGCGTGGTTGTAACGTTCAAAAAGTATCTGAAAATTCTGAAGATTATAACCCACACGCCGTAATCTGCGGACCTTACTCCTTCCGAACACTGGCTTTTTCGACGGATGGAAAACATTTTGATTTGGTGAAATTAATTTAAATAAATACCAAAAGAGAAATTTGGTCACATACTCCAGCCGTCGTTCAATTTCTTGTGGAACGTACGATAAACAGCTAATTTTTCAGTTTTCCGACAACCGCGAAGGAATGAGAGGGAGAGAGAAAAACCCGGCTCAAGAGATTTGTAGGTTTTGCTTTTTTCGGCATGTTGATATCTGTAAGTATTTTTGACAAGATCTGATTTGGGAGCATTCGCATCGTTGGTTTATTGTACCTAAGAACGAATTTTGAATCAGAACCAACTGGAAGAGGTTTTTTATGTCTTAGTTAATTACCAAAAGCGACGTTGTATCGATCCACTTTCGATAGAAAATACTTTTAGTGGTGTTTTCTTAACGTAATTTCAACACAAAATAAGCGGACCTAATGTGACAGAACCTTTGTTAATGCTGACTTTCCTTTTGTGGGCATAATTTGCAAGAGTGCAATAGGCATTCAGTATTTGAGCTGAAGTGCTCCAAGCTTCATACAGGTATTATAAATAAGTTCAAACAAGCGAGGTATGAGCCGAACCCAAGATTTACTGTTTGTATTTCTAAAGAAAGTGGCCGCCGTGGCGTAGTGGGTAGAGTGCGACGCTAGAATCTAGGTTCGATTCCCGGCTGAACATTTTGAATTTTTCACGGAACTCCCTCTTTCGAGCTGCTGACAACTCTCAAAAAGTAATAACTGTCTAAAAAAGTTTCTCAAACTTCGCCGCTCGGAGGCGGCAAAAAAATGTAGGTGTAGAAGCACATGCCTCCACGGCAGACATTCGCCACAATGTTTTTCGAACAAGCTACAATTGAAGGAATTTTTACTTTCTTCACCTTCCGCCCTGGAAACTAACCCACTTGCTAAACGAATTATTTGTTTGGTAGTCTACCTGCATTCAGCAACCTCGGCGCGTTACTTCCAAGGCACGATTACATTGCCAGCTCAAGAGTGTGTGCCATGCGGCCTTTCGCAACATCCTGAAATTAAACTGAGCACATAAAACTATCACTGTCCTGTGGTCCTACTGCTCAATAACGACTTGGATGAATTTCTTTAATTAAAAAGGCAATCTTATGCGGAGAAAACCAACCCTAGACAGGCTTGCAAAAAAAGGAGCTGATACTTGGAATTGCATAAGGCGATTGCATTTTGACTTGTGTAGTGTAAGAGTGATCTAGAAATAAATAGTTAATTAACTTTTTTAATACCCACTAGTGAAAACGAGAGAAATATGTGACACACTTACTACAATAAGGTAAGGAATCGCAGGCTGAAACTGGGTAACATTTCTCACTACCCCATTTTGGTCCGCCCAGTTATGTCATATGTGTCCGCTGTGGCGTAATGGGTAGCCACACACACGCTGAAAGTTTGGGTTCGATTCCCGGCTGAACACCTCGAATTTTTCATGGCACCGCCTCTTTCGAGCTGCTGAGAACACGCAGAGAGCTATACTGTCTAAGACAGCTTCTCAAACTTCGCCGTTCGGAATCGACAATAAACTTTAGGTCCCTTCTTCTCGTGAGAGAACAGTAGTGCGCACAACACGAGTAGTTGATGACCCAGCTAGGGCATGGTACCCCTGTGGACTGTAGCGCCACCCAGTTATAATTATTAGCTATGTCATATAAATGCCAAGATATTTGACACATGGTAAATGAGTGCCGCCAAAAGTAACCTATACATTTGGCTAGTGGATCGTCGAATAAAGGAAGATAAACTCCATACGAGGTTGACCTTAAAATGTGTGTAACACAGTCAGTCATGTTTTCCCACAAACAAACCAAAAAAAAAACAGTTAACAAATTGTGGGAAAAATGAAACATTTACACATCTTTCTGGCCGAAAATAAATTACAAATAAATCATTTTCTAATTTTCTGTTACATGGTTTGATTCGAAAAATACCAAAGACAAAATCAAATGCATCTGTGCGCACATTCCCTCAGCATGTACACATATCAGCACAAACGCAAAGTCAGCAGTAAATTTGTTGTTTACTTAATATTGTTCATGTTTGTCCTATTGGATGGGATAAACTTTGCAGTTCGGTCAAAAGATACACTTTTTAAGCAAGCGAAGAACACAAACAAAACATTTCGATTTCTAGAAACCACCAGCAGCTATACCACAGACAGTAACATTTGTTTCATAGGAAGAAGGAAAAATTTGTAGTTTCGAAAGTTCTGTCCCGATCAACAAACTACTTACAAGTCCTTACACAGGGTACATGACCAATTCGCATCGGCATTGTGTGTTGTGCGGCACAAGTGCCGTTGGTAATGGTGGGAATGAGGTCGCCCATAGTTGTTGTCCCGTACATGGATTGAGAGGACCTTTGATACCACAAACTATAAGTTTCCTTCATCTCGACGGTGGCGATCCAGCATCAATGGTAAGGAAATACATTCCTTCGGTTCCCGAAATACACCGAAGATATACTTTACGTGAAGATGTTTTTGCTTTGAGAAATACCAAAAACTTTTAGTTGGTACTGGTTGGCACTGGCTGCATGTCTGTTTATAGGCTTGCGTTATCCTTTTGGGATTGGGCCCCACAGTGGACCACGGACTGAGTTTATATGGTTTCTCATAAACTTTCCCAATGAGTTTCTTAATTGACAGCCTCTTTTGCTGAGGCAACATTTCAAGTGGAAAACTTTCCATACAGCTACCCCTTCAAATAAAAATGAGAAGCGAATGCAGAAATGATGGAACTTATTTAAGAGGGATTTTAAATAGCCGCCTCATCATGGATGGGCTTGTTTGTTTTTTTGCGTGTGTGATTTTTTTTTTTTTTTTGAAAACAAGCTTAATACGCGTATTTGCACTCATTAAAATCAACCGCGATAGTTAATGAACAAATTTCAGTGTGCTGTGGACTCGTACATGTTGAATAAACAGTTATTTGTGGGACTTAGGGGCTTAGAGATGATGAGTAAAAAGAGGAATAAGCAAGCAATTAATTTGTAACTGACGAGAATAAATATGAATTCAGGCTCATGCACTGCTGGGCGAAGTGTTCGACATATTCTGAATTAGTTTTTTTTTTTGAACTGCTTATGGGAAACATGTAGAATTATTCACACTATTATTGCTCTGCGTAAATCGCTGCGAGACCAGATTTCAATGTACCCAATGGTATATACGATGGGAAGTTACTTTCCAAGCTTATTTCAGTGACGATCTCCTGGCAAATAAAGCCGTCATGGGGAAAGAAAAGAAAAGATGGGATACCGAACATTGTTCTGTGCCATCTGCCATCTGAGGTGGCAGATGTATACACAACTTTGTTCAACAAGGCACTGACTAAAAAGACCCAACGCATTGGAAAAAAGCTGTTTTATAACCTATTCTGAAACGGATCAGAGGTAAGGAGGTATTACCTTAGTAAGGTTTATGCAAAGGTTGTTATTAAAGCTCTAACAAACGGGTGAAAAAAAAAATAATAATCCTGGAAAATTAGATTGGCTACAGGGAGGCGACACTATACACGGTGAATCTTAATTTATTTCCCACATTCAATGTAATATAAACAAGAAACAGTGCACAAGTTTCTGCCATGGCAACAAAGAAGGCGTTCTACATCGTATCGTTAAACCAGGACTATAAACGCCTTCGCTATGCCGAAAACGCTCTTTTACAGCAGTCAATTTGACACAGGGTCGAAGCCTATTTGTACGTGGTCCTCATCCGGCCAATCATGGTATATGAGTGTTCTGAACTGGTTGGTATGAGTCCTTCCCAGATGGAAAAGATGAAGGTGTTGGAGAGGCGGTGCCTTCGAGACTTCGAGATAATCCCAATATAACAAAATAATTTATTAAAAGGTCTTAATATTAAATTAAGTTAAGCTAATATAGGTACATCCCAAGTTTTTAAAGTTTTCTTAGGAGAGAAATAAAAAAAAAATTAAAAGTATTAAAAAAAGAACAGAAGAAAATAACACGAATGGCAGAAATAAAAAATATTCCGAGGTTAGTTTAGCCCAATTGTGAAAAGTCAGTAAGTGAGAACTTTGACCATCAAATTAGAAAAGTAACCTGACCTATTTACAAAAACAATGGAAAAAATGCATTAAATACAAAAGTCTAAACTTAACTATCTTTTCTTTTTATAGATTAAAAAATGTCTGGGTTGTGGAAGTAAGCCTTACCAAACACGGGCAGCTCTATCCTTCTCGATGAGAATTATAATTCTTTACAAGCCATGCCAATGGGTGTTGAAAATTAGAGAGGATTAATGGTATAAATTTTTGGCGCAATTTTTACTGGCTTGACGTACGATGCGATATAACATGTCACTCAATAAGTACCGGAAATAACCAATAAAAACACGTTTTCTAGACAAAATTCGACTTTATTCATCAACAGAGTTTCCTTCAAAATTGATAAAATCCGTCCAACGTCGCTCTAACATTTTAATACCTTTTTAAAGAACGGTTTACCTTTGGCCTCTAAATAGGTTTCAATTTCTGCCATCACCTCCTCATTCGAGCCATTTTTTTCCGTCGGCCATCTTTTTGAAGTCTGACAAGAGTTAGGAGTCGATGAGGGGAAGATCTGGAGAATGCAGCAGAAGCGGAAGCAATTCAAAGCCCAATTGGTGCAATTTGGCCATGGTAGCCAACGACTTGTGACACGATGCCTTGTCTTGGTGGAAGAGTATTCTTTTCTTCTTCATATGGGTCAGTTTTTTTTCGCAAGTGCGCCTATAGAGCCGTTAGTATTCCCTGTTAGTTCTTTTGCCTTTCTCAAGAAAGTCGTTAAATAAAATTCCGTGCGTAGACCAAAATACGGATGCCATAACCTTGCCAGCCGGCTGCTAACCACTCCGCAGACTGCCGATTTGACTCTGGAGTGTAGTGGTGGATCCAAGTTTCATTTCAGTTAACAATG
The DNA here is from genome assembly GCA_955652365.1 of Eristalinus aeneus. Taxonomy (NCBI): domain Eukaryota; kingdom Metazoa; phylum Arthropoda; class Insecta; order Diptera; family Syrphidae; genus Eristalinus; species Eristalinus aeneus. Next base: position 15,262,072 of record OY019134.1, read on the forward strand.
CAATCTGGAATTCATAAACATTATTGTTTGTAACCCAAGCGACCTCTAAATCCAAGAAACCACTTGAGCATCGGAATGATTTTCAAAAATGTGCATCAGTCCACATTTCAACCCCCATCCACAACGAGTCACATGAAGAATACTGAGTTGACTTACTCCGAGTAGCATCCTATAAAAAGCAATCGAGATCCAGACGTCGAACGGTTCAGTTATCGAGATCCAGTTGCCGGACAGTCCAGTCCTCGGACGGCCTGCTCGTGTTCGTCATTTTATACTTGTAATATATAACCGTACTGTTTTTTTTTTGAAATAAAGTTTTTTTTATTATTACTATGTAATAAATAAATTAATTTCCATTGTGACATACCGATGCAAAAAGTCCTGTTTATTCTGGCGAAACAGCTCTCAGAATCATTGATACGTTGTTGTGTTTGGTCTCTTGTGAGCAAACGCGGCAATCATTTCGAAAACAGCTTTCTCATGGACAAATGTTCATGCAATATAATATACACATTGTCTTCTGATATCTTGAAAGTGTCAGCTATCTCACGCAATTTCACTTTACGGTTTTCCAAAACGATTATGGGTACTTTATTGACGTATCGTTTCCACCTCAATTGGCCTTCCAGAGCTTTCAGCATCGTTGTTGTCTGTACCGCCAAGTGTTTAAAGTGTATTTTTTTGTTCGGTACTGTAACACTTTTTAAGGTTGCACGATACTTTTCTCCGTGCACGAAATTCTGTTTTTCCACTGTTTTAAAAATCGCAGAAGTAGCGTCACTTGAAGCACTGTAGCTTGTAACCTGATAATCAAATTGTCATGAAAATTTCACAAGTACAATTTGAACGTTAGTACTTTATAAAGTTAAAGTGTATTTTTTTTATAGCGGTCCCTTAGTCCCGTTGCTGAGTGATGTGATGATGATGATGAGTAATGAGTTAGATGTCAGTACTTTACACGTCTATGTAATAATTCGAAGCACCATAGTATAAAATGCTTCGCCGAAACTTGTTGTACGTGGACAAGAAATTTTCCACTTTATCAATAATGACCATTTTCAGGCTTTGATTTGTTCAAATCACATTATACCTAAATCATAGTCATAAATTCCCGCACATATATTCGCATCTCTGTAAATCCTCCTTCTTCTTCTTCTTGTGGCGCTACAGTCCGGGGTGGACCTGGGCCCCAACCAACACGCCTCTCCAGTCAGCACGATCTTTCGCCAGCTGTCTCCAATTGCACACTCAAAGTTAGTTGAGGTCCTTCTCCACTTGTGTGCGCCACTTTAGTCTAGGTCGTCCTCTATTGCGTTGTCCCAATGGCTCGGATTCAAAGACTTTTCGGGCCGGAGCAGTGGTGTCCATACGCTCTACATGGCATCTTAAACGTTGTATCCGTAGACGCTTGACCAGGCGCATGTCGTTGTACAGCCTATAGATTTCGTCATTAAATCATCTCCTCCAGATGCCATCAACGCAAAGGACCAAAAATCGCACGCAAAACTTTTCTCTCGAAAAGACTAAGGGCTTCCTCATCCGCCTTTGCTAACGTCCAAGATTCTGCGCCATATAGTGGGACGGAGATGATCAAGCTGTTATATAAAGCGAGCTTAGTCCTTCGAGTGAGGGCTTTATTACTCAATTGCCTCTTGAGCCCAAAAGAAACAGCGATTGGCAAGAGTGATTCTGCGTTTTATTTCGGTACTGATGTTCTTAATCCTCCACAAGTGTCTAAAAAAATGATCATCAACTCGAAGAGGGTACGAAGGTACGTAGTTAGCCACAATCACGATTATTCGATTTGGAAATCAAATCTTTCGTACCCTACGCAAGGTGGCCTTATATTATTACCTTTCATTTTCTATTTGTATACATTGCATTTATTCTAAAGTCAGTTATATAGCCAGAAGGGCTCTTACGCTTGAAGCTGGTCGTACACTCAATTTCTTGAATTTTTTACATTACCTCGTCCTCTCTTTAGAGTGTAGTTATCGTAACGTTTCACAAATGTTATGTTGCCAAGTGAAAGACCACCCACAAGAATGTAAAAGAAAAAAATGAAAAAGTATGTAGAGTGCATGAAAAAGAAAAGATGTTTTCCTTTCAATGTTTCCAAATAAGTTTAACACCACAAGCAATATTCGGACTTGTAATGACTAAGAAAAGACACTTTAAAACTCAAGAAAACAAAAATTGGAACATTAATTTATATACATAAATATATATATATTTATGTATAGGACTAGAACACTTTTCTTCCCATAAAGCTGCCATTGTTATACCGCAATATACAGAAGTTGAAGGAAAATATTATTTGAAATAAGAATGTTATTACACACTATATACATATGAGTATATATACGAGGGTTGCCTTTTATATTTCGGGATTAGAGAACAAAAACAAATATTAATAATCGAAAATAGCTTTATTGTTCTTCAAAATATTCCCCATTAAGATCTATACACTTTTGCATGCGTTTGAACCAATGGTCGAAGCACACTCCAAAATATGCATTCTAAACGTATCAAACGCTTCTTCTGGCGTTGAAAAACGTTGACCTCTCATTTTATTTTTTACGTACGGGAATAAAAGAAGTCATTCGGTGCCAAGTCAGGACTATACGGCGGAATACGCATTAAATCGATGTTTTGAGTGCACAAAAATGCAGTTACTTGAGCCGATGTGTTAGAGATCGCATTGTCGTGATGAAGAGTGATCCGTTTTCGCCGGTAGGTTTTCCTGATTCCTTGGAAGACAACTACCAACCAAATGGCTATGTACCACTCAGGAATGACTGTTCTGCGTTGTTCTAGTGGCACGGTTGGACATGTCCAGTTCTTTCGAAAAACAGGCGACCATTTGCTTGGAAGTGCTTCATGCGCGACCAACTTTTGTTGGTTTTTACTCAATTTGAAACGCCCATACAGTCGACTGCTGTTTACTTGTGGGCTCATACACGTAACGCGATTCATCACCTGTCACGATGTCATAGACGTGTTTCGAAGCACCGCGATCGTATTTTTGGAGCATTTCTTTCGACCAATCGACACGAGCCTTTTTTGAGCGATTGACAAATTGTATGGGATCCAACGCGAACAAATTTTTTGACGGTCAAATGTTCATGCAATATTGAATGTATGCTGGTCCCACTAATGCCCAAGGTTATCTCAATCTCACGAAAGGTCACATGACGATCTTGCAATATCTGTTGTCGCTAATTTTGGACAACCTTCACGTCTTGGAGTTAACAACGACCTCGGTTGAATTCACCGTAACATCGATAAACACTGGTCCTTGATGGAGCTTCATCGTCAATAATTGCATTAAATTCATCGATGCACTGTTGTTGATTTAATTTTAATTTAATTTTAATTTTCACGATTTAATTTCATGGCGAGATGAGTCTTTTAAGTTCCTCTAAACAACACAAATTGTCCTCGTATGTCAAAATGTTCTGAGTACGTATAACCTCAAAAATGTCGAACTTTGTGATAGAGCAGGCAGTTGCCAGATTGCAACACTAGGGTTGCCCAATCCCGAAATATAAAAGGTAACCTTGGTATATAGTTTTATTTAAATGGAATGGTTCTCGGATCTTATATGTTAAGGCACCTTCTTAGTTTTCAACTGCTCAAGAGCCTTTAGTTGTCTATAAATCGAGAATGCCGTCCTTTTTATATATTTTAGCTCCCTGCATCTCATTGTCGTTATTTTATTTTAAATTTACCTTATATAACATTTTACTATTATTTATTTACAATTACTTGTAACAATAACTGCTAAATGAAGAAATGCTTCAATTCTTTGGTGTGATCCTTTTTGTGGGTTAACAGTGATCTAAGGTACTTGTGATTGGCAGCCTTGTACTCCAGCTAGATCAATAAAGTATATGACTCGCATCAACTCAATCTGATCTGACAATTAAACCTGTAACTGGTATTAAATGCTTGTTCTCAACTTGGGAACTGGAAAATGCGGACTATAGCCCCCAGTGGGCTATATACTGGCACGTTACTTCGTCGGTACTTCTCATTTCGCACACCAAATTAGTCAAGATCTTTACCCTATTTTATGGGACATCTTCGATGGGAACGTCTCTATCCCGAATGGGTAGTAGTCCGAAAAAAGTACGTAAAAGCGATCATTTTCCTTCTTCTTATAGGAGTGGGGCTAAGATATTCGAGGTGCAGATGGTAACCATGCCGTTTCCGCAGTCAGAGTTGGTTTACTCAATTGTCCCTTTAACGTAAAATACCGCCGATTGATACAAGAATGATACAAGATTTTAAAGTCTGTACAGATTTATAGGGTCCGTATTTACTATAGTGTGTGATACGTTCAAATCCCTTGGGAACCCCCATTTGGAAATAAATGTCTCTCTATCTCCATGACCGCAGTATACACCTCGAGGGAACAAACCGAAACGTGGTTTGACGGCTCCACTTGTCTTAACAGTCATGCTATTTTGGCTTTTTCTAGCTAGTCAAAATCCATCTACAAAGTATAATTGGCATTATCACAGCCTACTTTGCAAATATAATATTATTTGTATTTGGGCCAATACAAAATTGTCGTTGATCGAAATTTTCCTAAGCCTATTTTGTTTATAAATGAAGCTGACTGCTAGTTGAATAGATATGTCACTCCGCTGTATTTTAAGGCACTTCAACATCCACGAAAACTGACTGTTTGGTGTGCTTGAACGAGTTGGTAAATTAATTGGTCAGTATCTCTTAAGGAATCATACTGACCAGAACAGTCTATAATTACCATGATTAGCTACTATTTCCTACAATAATCTACGGGGACTGCAGCTTTATAAAAACCTAGCAACATCTTTTCTTTTTGGAGGTTGCGATATATTGCACAGAAGCGTCAGGAATCGCTGTTATGATATAGAACTAAGGTTTTCAGTTCCCACCACATCAGCGCCCAACTACTTGATACGCGAAAAGGCGGGGCACTGACAGAAAAAGTGCTCTGAAGTGTCTTCACCGTCTTCACATGCGTCGCAAAGGATGACATCACTGAGCCTACTTAGGCGCTTAGCGAAGGTAAAGTGCACCGACAAGTCGCCTGCACTCGTTTCTGTCTAGAGGTAGCAGAAAAGACGCGTTTTGGAGCATAGTCTTTGTCACCCTGCATCCTGGAGAGTCACGCCATCTCTGGTTGTACTGTAGGGAGACCCAACCATCGACGACGGTATGCGCACGCCTCCAAACTTGGCACCTTCCACAATGACTTCCACAACCGCAGCTGCTAAGCTAATTAACTAGAACGAAGAAACATCGTGCCAAAAATATGTTGTTTGTATTTCTTTGCGGTGCAAAGTGCAAAACCACTTGAACCACTCCAGTTTCTATGCCAAACAAACTTTGGTATAGAAACTGGCATAGAAACTGACACTCCAGTTTCTATCACTGGACTTTATTGGCTGCTCGCCGTGTGCGTCCAATTACTCAAAAGTCATCCAAAAAATCCAATAGCTGCAAGGGACTTAAATAGGATCTAGCCCTTGATATCTAAATTTTACTCTGGCACGATCATGTTACGATAGTGTTTAAGAAATCTCAGTGTATGGCCATAAAGTACCCTCTTTCTCTGTAAGGAAAGCCATTTCTGAAAATCGACGGTAAACTTTATAAAAAAATTTTGTGACACACAAAAATGAAGAAACGCTTGAGCCAAACACCGTTGAATGACTAAAGGTAGATTTTACAATAAAAATATCGAAGCATAAAAAAATGAATCCTCAACATCTTCTTCATTGTATTTCAACCCGAAGACGCCAAAGGGATACACATCATACTCCATCTACACTCAAAACCATCTGCGAAGAGATATAATAAAATTACCAAAAGGCGTCGATAATGTTGTTTACACTTACAGAGCATCCATTGCACGCCGGTTTCCAGTTTACAGCGCATATGCACGCACTCGCTCAAGTCCTTCCAAACTTCAACATACCAAGCCCACGGCAACCATTTTCAAGTGACTCCTCAGCGAATTAACGCGGAAAAGTGCTACATCGCAAAATGTACAACTCTTTGAGGGTTAAAGAGGACAATTAGAAATTCGTTTGATATTTCCACGTCGTCGTCGGCCGGATACCGTGAATAAGAAATAAAAAATAATTACCCTCAACAAAAATGCTACTCCCCAACACATTATCACATCATGAAATAAGGTGAGGTTCAACAGCATTGCTGAGAACTATTAAAACAATGGTGGTGACGCTTTGTGATGAACAAACGTGCACACCCTTTTACATCAACGGCACAGCGTCACAGTCATTTGGAATCTCGTACCTCGTCTTTGGCTTTTCTCCTCTTCGGCTTTTTCCTCTTCGTCCTCTTGTTTTTTTCCATTCATTTGAAAGGAGTATTCTTGACAATAACAGCCCCCTGTACCGTTCTTCATGGATCACAATTCAAAAACTTCATTTAATTAAAGTCTTATGTGGAGAGTTGCTCCTTTTCTTTGTGTATGTCCTCTTCATGCGCCCACTCCTCCGCCATTACATTGCACCATCATGGCAAAACGGATAGCTTATGAGGGTAAAAGTCCTAGTAGAGGGTAAATAAGTTCCAAGTTTGTACGTTGCTTGTTATCACCGTCCGCAGTTTGTTTGGGAGTAGCCCTGAGTGATTTTAACACTGTGCTCTGTCCTTCAAACTGATTCCAATGTGGACACTTCTCTGTCATGAAGGAATGACAACAAGTCACTCAGTCAAGCAGTCTCTGTGTTCTCAACTTTGCCCTCTAGAGGGCAAATGAAAAACTAAAAACATTTGCACTATTTCCCTTTATTCATTGGTAGTGTTGCGCATACATACAGACATCGGTCGGTTGGTCGGATGAATTTGTACGCCATCTACACTCTGCCACCGTACATGACGTACTTATATGCATCAACAACTTGGAATTTAATTTTTTGCCCATTGTCTTATTGGAATCGTTGTGTTTTTTGTTCCCTCTTGGTCCTTTTCGTTTAAATCTGCCTCCGTCGTAAGACACACTCACCGCAAGGGTTTCTTTTCAACTTGAAACAAGTACTGATGGCATTTTATGTTCCAACAATAAAACAGGATGTGTACCTAGACTTGCAGGTGTGTACATAGGTGCGCATAGTAGTTTATTCTATTTGACTTACAAGCCTCTCCGGCGCAACTCGTCTATGTGCATCACGTTCAAACAGAATTAACTTCCATTTATCGCTTTTGGGATTCAGTTTCGAGGCTGGATGGGTGCTTGGTTTGTTGGGACCAGGGTGAGTATGGTTATGTGTGCATAATTTTATTTCGATACAATGAATTGCGACGTGCACAATCAGGATGAAGGAAAGCACAATAACGAGCTCAATCCTTGTCAGGCGGAAGGATTATCTTTCGATGCGTGCGAGTAGTGAATAGTTTCTTCTTGTACCGTGCACAATGTTAGGTCCTGGAAACGCACACTTTTAAAATACAATAGATCAAAATTTTGAAAGTAAAAAAAAATGAAAAAAAAAAAAACGCTTTTAAAGGATATCTTGACATGGTGGAAACTGAGCAAGCACTAAAGTAGAGAACGATGTTCATTGTTGAGGTTATGGTTTTATGAGGGCATGAAACATGGTCTGGTACTTAATTTGAAGAGTGGTTAGTTAATTTTTGAATAGTCGTCTGCTCGGTTTGTTTTTGTGTGTGTGTGGGAAGCGGGCACTCTTGCGTCGAGGATGTGGTTGGCTTTAATGGAAATCGCTTGTTTATGTATCACTTAATTGCGTGTGTCAGTGATAAACGCGTACCCAGTTGTGTTTTAAAAGGCGAATTTTCATATGAACTTTAATTGATTTTCTTATGGTTTGAAAGTCCATCCAACAATGCTGCGAAATGCTTTTATTTCGCTTTTAATGAACTCACGTGAATTATTTATGACGGTGAATAGCCGTGGGTATTTTAAAGTACTTCCATTTTGCATTAGGGAACCAGACTTTGAATTATTGGAGTTATTAACTAGCCTGGTACGTGCGCAGAGCTTGCAGTCTCGTTTGTTAGGCTTGCCCGGAGTAAGTGGGATGATTTAGTTGCACTGTAAATTTGAAAATTATTTAGCTAGGTTACGATGTTTTAGAAGTTCGAAAAAAAGAAGAATTCTGTCCGTTGTTTTAATGGTTAACAATTTGCTATTATTGAAAACACGTAAACAAACACGTTGGGAGCGGACAATATTTTAAATGATGAAAAGCCAGCAGCCCGAAGGCGCATTGGAAAAGAGAGAGCGAGAGAAAGAAAACACAGCGAGTGCGGCAAGACCAAGATTTCAGCGTTTCGATATAGTTTTTGATATTCACTATTCCAATGTGGCACGGATTGCAAGCGATGTATGAGTAGAACCCACAAAGCTGCCGATGATTAAGCCTGAATAAAATCAGTAAGGGTTTTGTTTCCTAGATCTTGCGGAACGCTTTGTTAATACGGATGAAATGAAGTCTAAAATGTATCGCTGCAGGACAGGTGTAGAGTGAACTTAGTACGTTTCCAGTTTAAGTAGACCTTTGTGGGAATACATAATACCAGGTTGTGAGGCTTTATTGCAGACTCATGTCTGATCCTTGGGAATTGTGTCTGTTTTAAGTATTTTAAAAAACGAAATTGTTTAACTAAACAGTCAGCTTTTTTTCATGGTTTCTCAACGACCCAGTATTCAACAGAGGAACTCATTCCCTCGGCATCGTTCAAAGATACCTATTTCCCTAAAGACATTTTTCGTGAAAATTCAATTCCACTTAAGGAGGTGCTTCACGCGTCTCCAATACATTTACACATGGAAAGTAAAAAGCTTAAATTGGTATAATTTCTTGTAAGTAAATTCTGCAATACACAGTTCCTCTTCTTATTTGTTGTGGCCCTACAGTCTGGGGTGGACCTGTGGCCGCCAAAGCGTAGTGAGTGAGCACGACACTCACACGTCGAAGGTCCAGGATCGTTTTCCAACTGAACACCTCGCATTTCTCTCAACACCACCTCTATCGAGTTGCTGGCAGTATTCAAAGAGTAATAACACATGACTCAACAAGTCCTGGGACTAGCCAATAGAAACACGTTTTCTAGACAAAATTCAACTTTATTCATAAACAAAGCCTTATTCGAGAGTATTGTATCACTCAGCCCAACGTCGCTCTAACATTTCGGTACCTTTTTTGTAGAACGATTTATATTTGGACTCAAAATAGGCTTAAGTTTCGGCGATCGTCTCCTCATTTGAGTCATATTTGTTTTTCTTGGAGAGTACGGTGGGTGCGGAAGCAATTCAAATACCAATTGGTGTATTTTGGCAATGGTAGCCAGCGACTTGTGACAAGCTGCATTGTCTTGGTAGAAGAAATTTTTTTCTCTCGATATGGGACCGTTTTTTTGTAATTTCTTCCATCAAATTCACAAATAATGTCATGTAGTGTTCGCTGTTAATCCTTTTGGCACCCGTTTCGAAAACAGCTTTCCCATGGACAAATGTTCCTGCAATATAGTGTACACATTGTCTTCTGATATCTTGAAAGTGTCAGCTATCTCACGCAATTTCACTTTGCGGTTTTTCAAAATGATTTTGTGAACAATTTTTGACATTTTCAGGGGTGACCACCTTAATTGGCCTTCCAGAGTGTTAAGCATTGTTGGTGTATATATAGCCAAGTTTAAAGTCAGCATACCACCGACAAATAATTGGTTTTGATGGAGCAGAATCCCTGTAACACCTTTCAGGCCATCACTGTCCTTGCACGGTATTTTTCCCATCAAAAAGAGCTGTGTTTCATCATTTTATGTTTTTTCTATTGTTTTAAAAATCGCAAAAGTAACGTCACTTGAAGCGCTGTTACTTGTAGCCTTAAATTGAGATTGTCATGGAAATTTGGCAGGTATCATTTGATTGCTTGTACTTCCTAAAGATTGTATGGATTTTTTTTAGTGGCACCACCTATAAGTCAGTCGCGGGATTCATTGAGTGATATACGCGCACAACACGAGTAATTTATAAAGAATCTAGTCCCTGGTCCCCATGTGAACACTTGGTTAAGACTTATCTTAGTCAAAAAAAAAAGTCACAAGCAAAGAATCTCCAAATTCTTGACCTGAATCATACAAGATCACACAAGATCTCCTCTTTAATCCTGATTTTTTTACAAATAATTTAAAAACCCATACATATTGCTATATTGTATCGCACGGGTAATCGATTGCATTTGATGCAGTACCCATTGGCACAGGTAAGTATAATTTTATGTCTTAAGCTTATCATGGATTTTAAAGCTTTTCACATATTTTGATATTGGCAATGATCGTTAAAGTTTACATTATAAGACAAAAGTAAAAATTGCTGGCTTTGCCATTGTTTTGGCGTCTTACTTTTATTCTTTTTACTGTCAAATAGTAGTTATATTTTATAGTAGAGTTATGTAGTTGCGGACCTACATAGTTCCTGAACCTAGTTCCACCGTTGAAACTAATTCCAATCGTTCCACATATTCCACCTAAACACTTCCGATAGTTCCGACATGCTCGGTAGTTCAAACATGAAAGATGCAATATATTTCTGACACAAGTGTCAGTCGGAAATTTTGTTTTTTCTTGTTTATTTCTTTGACTTCTTTGTATGATAAACACAATCCACCTTACGTCAAACACTGTATATTACGGTGTGAAAAGAAGAGAGAAAAAAGCAAATACCTTCAACATATTCCTTCTCCTTCTGACGTTATTGTTCCTGAGAGATATATTTTTGAACCCGAACATGCTGATGGAACTACTAGCGCATAGTTCCATGGACGTGTAACCAATGTTGATTAGTTCAGGAACTATATCGGTCCTGGCACTATATCGGTCCTGGAATTATATCGGTCCTGGGACTATATAGGTCGGGGAACTACATGGGTCCTGGAACTATATAGTTTCGAGAACTACAACTGTCCTGAAACTATATAGGAACATCGGTTCTGGAACTATATAGGTTCGAGAAATACATCAGTCCCGGAACAATATCTACTGCGGTAGTTTTGAATGTTGTTTCAACTGGCAACATGTTAGTTGAAATAACACTTTGTTTTGTTGACATCTTATGAAACATTTCAGATGTTTTTGACTAGTTTTGTTGCTAGGCAAATGGTCAAATCTTCTTCGGGTATATCAATGTTAATCCACTTGTTCCTTTTTCTTCATCAATAATCATCCTGAAACTGTACCATTTATTCAAACATGTGTCTGGAATGGAACTATTTAGTTTTGCGAACATGAAACGCGTTCCATATGCAAATTGGAGATGGAACTAAACAGCTCTTTAGAACTAAATAGTTCCTTGTAACTAGTTTCAAGAACTACTTCCTTTCCATAAAGGAAACGTTACATCTTCGGTCTGGCAAAGGTACTGTACTAACGTACTCTATTATATAGTACGTTAGTTCTTGATATTTTTTCGCTAATGGTAAATATGTTTCCATATATTGTCTTTCGATGTTTTATATGACCCCTAAAATTTTACAGCCACACGCTCACTAAGCGTTTATGATCGATTTGTAATAATGAATTTGGATTTTTTTAAAAAGCCAGTGGAGATGTGTGTAATATATTTGGTTATACTATTTTTTTTCCAATTAAGGAGTTAATGTCACTTGAAAGTGAAAATACGTTCCGTCTTTTATTTTCATTTGTTGAATTCATTGAACATTCTTGTCGTAAATATTAGATGTTAGACTCAATTATCTTGATAAGTCGAAATTAAAACGCTACATTCTTCGACAAGGAAATTTTTGTTTATTGAAACTAACAGTGGCAAAATGTGCAGGGTTATAGCATGTTTTTTAGATTTGAGCAATAAAATACTCGAAAATTTGTGTCTTAATTCGATATAGATGTGGTCGCCGCAGGTCACGCCGAAGGTCTGGGTTCTATTCCCAGCTCAACACCAATTTTTCGAATTTTTCACGGCATCACCTCTTTCGAACTGCTGGCAACCCTTAAAGAGTACAAGTCGTTTTGGATGGATTCAAGTCTGATATTCACCATATTAATGCTGGTGTTCCCCAGAGCTCTGTTTTGTCTCCGACACTCTTCCTCATTTTTATAAATGATCTATTGTCTGCTACTTCTAATCCTTTTCATTCCTTCGCTGATGACAGTACCCTCAGCTTTTCATATTCGTTCCTTGGCTCACGTCCCTCCGCTTCGGCCATAGACTCGGAACGGCAGCGTATGTTGAGCACATTCAATTCCGACCTTGACAGCATAATAGATTGGGGAAATATGAATAGAGTGGAATTTAATGCTTCCAAGACCCAGTGCTGTCTACTGTCGTTAAAGCGATCGCAAAATATTCAGCCGTTATCCATGAACGGCACTTGCGTTGTTGAAACCGAAAGACTTTCCATCCTCGGTATATGTATCCACCCAACAATTAGTTGGAACGATCACATATTTGAGGTCGCCAAAAATTCTGCGAAATGTCTAGGCTTCCTTGAACGATGCAAGAAGTACATCTGGCTACAATATACAAGGCCTACATACGCCCGAAACTTGAGTATAATGCTCCTATTTGGTCAGGTGCTTCTAAGACCTCCCTGCACTTGCTGGATAGAATTCAAAAGCGAGCGACAAAACTTATAGGTGACAGTAATATTTCTTGTTAAGCGTCACGACCACACATCGCATGCTTTATTCGCGAAGCAGATTAACCATAAACCACTGGCGTTCTATTGGATTCAGCTGCATTTTTCTCCTAATTCAAAAGAAAATCAAAACTTCCCGCAGATGCTGTTTACTTCGGAAAAATCAATTGAAGATGACTAAAATTAAGTTGTTGTCTAAAACAGAAGCTGATGCACACGTATTATTACTGATAAATGTCGCACCATTCCAATGAAGCGCGTAATCGCTTCCAAGAGCAACCACAACTTACACTGACCTAAAAACGGAACACCAACACATATACGAGGACGTATGCTTTAAAAACAAATATATTAGAATTCTCTGTAAACCGAGGGGTTGCTCACTTAGTTCAGTCACCAACTATATGAAGCTAACTTCAAAGGACCTAATCGTCAAAATTTTTTTTAGTAATGTACCAGAATTTGGTCTTTCTTTCTCCCTTTCAAAAGCCACCACGAATTCATTTTTGGAATACCAGGTGAGAACTAAATTGGTGTGCAACTTACTGCACTTGTGAATACCACACTAAATTGATTGCACCTGCAACCGGTTTAACTTATAAATATGCATTTGCACAAAAAAAAGTTAAACAATCAAATTTCTTATCTCTTTATTATAAGAGGTTTGAAGAGCGCTAAATTAGTGTGCACTTGTTCGAAGAATAATTACCATTCGTCGTTCCTCGGTGCGCACGTTCGCGTTCCCCGTTCCACATCGGTAGATGAATATGTAAGCGGCCCTCTTCGCCAGGTGGATGACGATGAATCGGTGAAAGGACATTGATTGATATTAATGACGGTAAGGGAAATTAATTAGTTTTGGTTGCCTGTGTTGCAAATCAATTGGGAACGCCAATTATTCTCTGTAACTGGTGGCCATTACTTAAAGTCATTGAGCCTGGCTATTGCGGCACAACCTGGATTTCTTCCCTTGCCTATCGTGGTTCGTTTAATGAGCCCAACTATGGTGTGCATGGCTGCATGCAGCTGAGTGTGGTGGTGTGAGGTTTAAAAAATATATTATACTGTTTTCCTTTCGCCGGCAATGTGCTCTTTTAACGATAACGTCGTCAGCTGCGATTAGCGCAAATTTGCATTTCATGAGCGAGATTCTGTTGTAGGAAGTGTTTTGAAATTGAGTACATAGTTTCTTATTTTTAATTATTTTTATAGTAATCTATGCCTCTTCGCATGAAGCAATTATTCGTGAAGCTTAGGGAGAAAGCTTCCTTTAAGGTAATTTTTTTAATTGACAATTTGTTTTCATGCTGGGCGGTTTCCTTTGACATTTGTTTTTTCTTGTGCGGTTGTTTATAGTTGATTTTGAATATTCCCTCGAGTCGGCAATATGAGTAATTGAATGATGATAATCTGTTGCACCAAAATCCGCAGGGGACCAGGATGTGCATTGTTCGGAACAAACTAATAGGAGTATTCTGTTGGATACCAACTTAAAATAATATAGTAATATAGAAAATCCATATCCTAATATGAATGAAAAGTTGGACAATAACGAGAATAATGCCAGTGTTAGATCAGTTTTTTCAGTACAAAAAGGAGGCATGCGAGGGTTGCCTTTTATATTTCCGGATTAGAGAACAAAAACAAATATCAATCATCGAAATTTCAATCATCGAGCTTTATTGTTCTTCAAAATATTCCCCATTAAGATCTATACACTTTTGCATGCGTTTGAGCCAATTGTCGAATCACTTTTTCCAATCTGATTGAGGTATCTCCAAAATATGCATTCTGAACGCATCAACCGCTACTTCAGGTATCGAAAAACGTGGACCTCTCCATTTATTTTTTACGTACGGAAATAAAAAGAGGTTGTTCGGTACCAAGTCAGGACAATGCGGCGGCTGACTCATCCCATCGATGTTTTGAGTGCTCAAAAATGCTATTGTTTGAGCCGATGTGTGAGAGCTCGCATTGTTGGGTGAAGAGCGATCCGTCTTTGGCGGTTGGTTTTCCTGACTTCTTGGAAGACAGCCGGCAAACGAATGGTTGTGTACCACTCAGAATTGACTGTTCTGGGTTGCTCTAGTGGTAGGGTATCGACATGTCCAGTTTTTCCGAAGAAACAGGCGACCATTTGCTTGGAAGTGCGTCGTGAACGAGCAACTTTTGTTGAATTTGGTTGGTTGGTTGAGTTTCAACCGGAGTGTACTGTAAAGCTCGGCGGAGCAAAAATTAACGTATGAGGATACTTGATCTATTAAAGTACTGGTCACATTGTTTGGATAAAACCGATGACGAGTGCTGGAGTTTATGTCATGCTACCCTACGCAGAGTGGAATATGCCTCTTAAGTAAATTCTACAGCAACACAATGACCCTAAACATACCAGCAAACTGACCAAAGAATTTTTCCAAAGCAATGAAGTTCAAGTTATGGAGTGGCAGCCTCAGTCTATTTGTCTTTGGACAAATGTTAAGAAATCTGTATATGAAGCAAAACCCAAAAATACAAAACAGCTTTGGGATGTTATGCAAGTTTCGTAGAGAGCCATTCCTGTTCAGCGATGTCAGGCCTTAATCGACTCCATGCCACGACGTTGTGACGCTGTACTTAAAAATAAAGGTTATAGGACCAAGTACTAACCCAATAAGAAAAATGAAAAGAAACAACTTTACTATTCCATTGGCTTTTATTTTTATATTTTTTGACCTTGCTGCCATTATTGTGCACACAACGAAATTCGGTGTTGTTCCGGATAACGGGTCTTTTCTAAGTTCAGAATCCACCTTTTTCTTGTCTTGTTTATAGGTTTTATTGCTAATAGAATAAGCATGTTGAGCCATAAATATGATGTTCACATGATATGTGTTTACATGACGGTAGGAAAAAGTTATTGGCAAAATTGTGACAAAATTGTGACAAGTTTGAACAACAGTGCTATTATTTTGCACAGTGCTGTATATCGTTACGTTTGCGTCTTCTTCGAATCTATTCATAAATGGCTATTTAAGAAAACACTTTCAGAAACTTATTTCTAACACTTCAAGCAAACAAATACGCTGTACCACAGAATACGCTTCGTTCAAAGAAAAATCTGGGAATGTCACCGAATGAGTATCCGCTCAGTCATCAAATTGCTCAATCCATTGCCTGACAGGAAATTGATAATTGAAATTGAGTTCTTAATGTCGCTAGAATTAGATTGCCGATCTCATGGTTAGGCTTTCTTGCCCCGGCCATAACATTCGAAATTCTTTCTATAACTTAAAAATTTTCACATTTTTACTACAAATTCTTCGTAATGTCTCGAGTTCATTATTCAGTTCGTCATTTTCGTTTGATTTCATCTAACTTGAAGACTGGTCAGCAGATTTGTCTTGTTTGCTTACTGATAGGCTGTTTTCTCACATTTATTATTGTAAATCTTGGCCAAAAATGCAGCCACTGTCTTCTGTTCACGGATTCTCAGTTCCGCTTGTGTTCCCCTAAGTGGTTATCTGAGGCTTCTCAGCACATCTTTAATCACAAAAAACCTGCTTCAAAAGCGACCCCACTTCTGATATTTTGTAGGATGAATGCGGGGAAAATATGAACAAAAAACCACCGCTTTATTTGACAAACTGAAGACGAAATTGTACTGAAGACGTATTTATATTGAGGATGATTTGGAAATTCGCCTGTTCGAGTAGATCACACGGTCAAATTGAAAGAGAGATATGAATGAGTTTTGTATATAAAAAATAAAAAATGGACAGCCATTGGTCAGATATGGTTGGGCTTACAAATACCTTGCAGTTTTAAATCAACGCCTACTGCACGAAATTTAACAAGGTCGACTCCAAACGGCGAAGCATGAGAAACTTTTTCAGTTATTGCTCTTTGAAAGTTGCAGCTCGAAAGAGGCGGTGCCCTGAAAAACTTAGGGTTTCAGCCGCGAATCAAACGTGAACTACGTCACGGTGACTACTTGATTTCAATATTTTTCTAACCTTTCGTTTTAATAAATCGGGGATGACTTTATTCCCTTTCTTACTTTATCAAATGTAGGAATGAGAATGTATTTCATTACTACAATTTTGGATAATATGTTTTTTTCTGTTGCCTGGATTACTTTGTTTGTTTAGTTAATTATACCACATCAATTTGAAAAATCGATTCATCCTTAATTCGGTCAAGAGGACATACATTTTCTAACAATGTTTCTCTAAACTTCAATTTACAGAAGTTTGTGTTAAGCCAGCACTTTCCCATTAAGCTTATTGATCGACTTGTCATCCAATAATGACCCAGAATACATCTTCCCCTGCAGCCCACTAACAAACATTGATCCCGTATGTAAACCACAGTTCCTCCATCCTCCGGCATATAAAGACAACATTTGTGGTATTTCTCAATCGGCATGACAAGTAAATCTTCAGAGCTTGTTCGATTTTTCTAATTAACCATAGTGAGGGCTTCGGAAGTTGGTAATCAGAAATGAACTCGTACACCGCACTCAGCCCACTCCAGTTTGCAGGTTTCCATGCTAATCATTTATACAACTGCTTCGGAATGGAGAATCTGGTCATTGTTTAGCCTATTTCAATGTAGCAGTATCTGCAAATGCAGATGTAACACACTCACACATGCCTGCTTTTACGTACCTACATGCACATCTTCAATTGATTCCTTCCAGGTGGATGAAACGTGAAATGCACTTATTAAAAACGAAAACCACCCAAAGGCACAACCAACAGATCCCCTTCAGCAATCAGTGACAGTATCATTGCGGTGATATGGCGACAGGAAATTTTCAAGCGCACTACCTTCATTGTTCTGAATAAATGCTGATTCCTGCAAACACCTTGATGATTGCGAGAACAGCGCAGAGGAGTAAAACGCATACGTTTTATTTGTTCTTTTGCAGGCACATTCATACGTGTGCACACGCACTTTAATCGGGTAACAAAATTAAAGTCTCCCTGTGCTCGTATCCGCACACACATAAATCTACGCACAATATTCACGACAGTCACCGGGAATCATGTAATCACGCATTATAAGTTATATAGGCCTGGACGATATCACAATGAATGCGAAGGGTTTATGGGGCATTGTGTCCGCTTACTATCTTCCCATAATGAAATTGCTTGCATCACTTGTCCAAATGCAGACATGATATCAATATTGATTCGTATACGCACGGACCTACGTGTGGACACGAAAAATCATCAAAATTTGTTCTATGCCATGCTGCAAATGGACCCCGTACTCTGCAATCTACAAGACCAGCTACACTATCCCTCGGGTATCACTTCAACGACCATTATATCAACGACAGATATATAATTTGTGTACACATACAAACACAATACAGACACAGCCAACTGTGTTTGAAGCTATGCTTGAGAATCTCGTCACATAATCGACAGCTGAAGTAACATCGTTCTCATCATGGCGAGGAACGGCATGGCTCTGCTGAAAATGGGTAGCATGGGTAATTTGATTCACTTATCTGTCGCTGGAGAACTGTTGATGCATAGTGTCAAGATGGATATAGGTTGGCGTTGATTAGAATTTCTAACGATAAACGAAGTATTTTCAGGTGGAAAATCAATATGATTAAAGGGCTTTAATTTGAAAAATGTTGAACTTTTTGCAAGGAAAATACTTCACGTGAAATTGTGTATCCAATTTTAAAGCTTTCAAACATTTGAGAGACAAGACAATTAGTGGAATTTGCCGAAGCAGTGACCTACCAAATCTAAGGCACACTGATGGGCTGCGAAATCCGAAAGGCTCTTAAATAATATGACGAGTCATTTAACGATGATGTGGAGAGGAGCAGAAAAACCATTGAAGCAGCATTTTGCTCATCGGCTTGGTTATTATTAAATTAAATGACATTGCATTCTACAGGGAATCAAAGCCAGCTTCTTGAAAACAGCTTGTATTGTGAGTGCTTTTGTTCGAGTAAGGTTTTTTTTTAATGTAGATTCAAAAACATAAAATTGATACAGTTTTTCACATACAACAATGCCCTTTTGTGTTTTCTAACGTGCGTGCCCAGAAAGGAACTTCCGCTTGTAAGTCACGGCACTGCGCGTTGGTGAACACATAAAACTAATAAACTTCAACGACCTTGCAATAAATTTTTTGCATTTTTGAAGGTTTTTTCAAAAGACCTTTTCGGCAACCATTCCTTTTTAATAAAGGTATAAAGTATGTATAAGGTACAATGCCGTTATTTGAGGCACGTACTATGCATCAAATGATGACATAATGAGAGTCAATAAAATATTTTAAAGTATCCATACCCAACCATGGTTCAAAGAACTAAAATGAAGTCAGAAATCATCTGCACAAACGGAATACACATTTATATAAATCAAAAGGTGGCTGACGTGGCGTAGTTGGTAGACTGCGACGCCCACACGCTGAAGAGTCTAGGTTCGATTCCCAGCTCAACCGAATTTTTCGAATTTTTTACGGCACCACCTCTTTCGAGCTTCTCAAATTTCGCCGGTCGGAGTCGGCAAAAACCTGTAGGTCCCTTCTACTCGTGGGAGAACAGTAGCGTTCACTTCATGGATTGGTTGATGAGCAAGCTAGGCCCTGGTCCTCCTGTGGACTGTTGAGCTAAGCAATTATTATTGTTATTAGGTTTTTCAGCAGAGACGCTAAAATATTCTGTTGTCAGCAACGGTAAACGACGCAATTTTCTTCGACATTTATACTCATATTTGAAGTTACTCCCATAAGTATTCGATATACATTTATAAGATAGCGAAAATATTCATATAAAATAATTAGGATAGGTACAAAAATCGTATGTACATATTTTTATTCTGTATTTGTATTAAGTACAATTTTTGATATTTGCAAGAGTACAATTTAAACCTCCAAAAGGTTTTCGCTCAACCCATTATTATCGGGTCATATCTCCACGTAGAGAAAGAGTTAGAGACGTTGTTCATTACAGTAAACATAAATTGACAGTCCATTTGCGAATGGCGTTCAAGATATTCTCGGTCTTGACTTATGTATCACATAATACTATTATTTTAGTGCATTCATGTAAAATTTATTTCATATAAATGTGATTATTAATTCGCGTTTAATCTCTAGTTAAACAGAATCATAATGGCAACTGAGACGATGATGGTGAAAATTGAGTATCGCGCTGTAATTAAATATCTCACTGAATAAGGAAATTAACAAAAAAAAACTTTCGTGAAAAGATGGTGGCTGTTTACCAGGGTTCCGCAGCGTCATTATCAACTGTGCAAAAGTGGTCAAGTGATTTTAAGAGATGCAGATAGAGCATTGATGACGACCACCGCTCCAACGCCCCGGTTTCTGGGGGAGAAAGCATCTAAGAAGTCGAAAGCCTTGCTCTTGAGGATGCCCGAATAAAGGTGAAAATGATGGCAGAGATCACCAAGCTTTCAACTGGTACCATTCACACCATTCTTCATGACCACCTTAGCCTTTCAAAGGTCAGTGCAAGGTGGGTGCCACGAATGCTAACAACGCCTCAGAGAAAAGTGAGAATCGCCTGCTATAGAGAGCTTTTGGAGATATGTTGAGAGAACACGGGTGGTCACTGGCGACGAAACATGGGTTCACCACTATGACCCTGAAAGCAAACAAGACTCCATGTAGTGGCAAAAAAAAGGAACAGACCTCCTTCAGATGTTCAAATCACTCCGTCTGCCGGGAAGCTCATGGCCACAGTTTTTCGGGACTCAAAGGGTATCTTGCTCATTGAGTACAAAAACAAAGGTGAAATCGTCTACGTCACATAATTTTCGGGAGGAAATTAAAAAGAAAAGACGGGGTAAACTAGCACCGGGTGTATTGCTTCTTCATGACAACGCTCCTGTTCACACGGCGCGAGTTTCCAAGGCTGTTGCGCGAGATTGTGGTTTAGAAGAAATCCACCACTCACCCTATAGTCCATACCTTGCCTCTAGTGACTATTTCCTGTTTCCGGATTTAAAAAAAAATGTCTTCGTGGAAAAAGATTTTTGCTTGACGAAGAACTCAAGTCGGCAATAAATTATCTCAAGATGAAACACATACATTGATGTTAGGGGAGATTGTATTGAAAAATAAAGAAAATTTAAACTAAATTCGCATTTGCCGTCATATCGATACCGAGAATATATTGTGTGCCCATCGTACATCGAAGTTTTACGCGAGTGAGTGTTTTTAGCTAAAATGGGTCGAAATTCGAAAGAAACAAGACAGAAAGTGCGGGAAATAATTTTAGACTTGCGTAAATACGATCAGATCGATTTGAAAAAATGTTAATTGGTCTTATAGATAGATCTTCCGGCAGAAACAGCATGGCGAGTACTCCTACATCGGATCGCCCACGTATCTTGATCGATAGAAAAAAGCGTCGGACTTAAAAAAAAAGTGAAAGCAATCTTCAAGAAAAGGTGCTACACAGATTTGTGCTTAAATTCAAATGAATTAGGTCTCGAAATGTGTGTAAGCACAGCAGGAAATGTGTTGTATAATGCTGGCTATCATGGGAGAGTAGCACGGAATAAACCATTTATTAGCGGCATCAATAAAAAAATGAGACTTATATTTGCAAACGAATACAAAAGAGCACCAAAAGCGTTTTGGAACCAATTTATATTAACGGACGAAAAATAAATATAGTGTTTATGGTTCAGATGGTCGATGTCTGGTATGGAATGCAAGAAAAACATCTCAAACCGGCATTTAAACATGGGAGTGGTTTTGTGCTTGTTTTGGATTGTATGAGTGTTAAGGGGGTTGGTAATTTGCAATTTTTTGATGGTATAATGGATTACGAAGCTTACTAAAGACAAACGTTCAATCCAGTGCAAATAAAATGGGTCGTTGTTCCGATTACATCTTTAGTCAGCACAATTATCCCAAACATACAGCTTTGAACACACAGCAATCCAATCGAATACATATGGAGTATTTTGGAACAAAATATAAGGAATTTTTACCTCCGGAATAAAGTTGATTTACAAACAGCTTTGATAACTGAAAGGGACAAAATTTCGTCTTGTGTAACTCAAAACCTAGTTGACTCTAGTCTAAATTGACAACCTCACATAATAAGAAATAAAGGTAGACCGACAGTATAAGATAAGTTAAGGACCAATTTATTGTGAGTGTGAGTGAATAAATTTTCGAGGGTTAAATTATATTTTTGTAAATATTGTTGTAGTTTCTTTTGTTAAAATTTCTGGGTTTGGTATTTTCATTTCCTTAATTGTAGCTTATATTAAACACAGAATAAAAATATTTTTTTTCTATGAATATTTTCCCTTTCATATAGTCGTATGAGTAAATACTTATTGTAGTCACTGTAGATGGCAAACCATCATACAGAAGTACACATTGGTTCAAAGATTGTCGGATTTCATATTTATTATCAAAAGACGCGTTCAATCACCACAAATTTAGGAGCATAAGCCATCTTCAGTAATAACGCTTGTTTCAAGCTGAATTGTCTTGTCAACATACAAAATATAGGTTATGGGGTCGACTATCCAATACCAATACATCCCGAAAAATCACTGTTTGGTGTTGATAACATGTCGGAGGTGTCATTAAGTTTTAATATGCTATTTTTGCTCCTAATCGCCAGGTCATTGTGAGTGAAAATCACTATTGCGTCATGTTAACACAATTGCTCCAATTGCGCGGTGTAGACTAGACTAAGAGGTGTTTTTATTGGGACGGTGCCACACATCACATTTTACAATCGATCTACTGAAGAGTATGTTCGGTGAGCGTTTTAAAAATGCATGGTCGCGCAGCCCATGTTCTTTGGAGCTCGGTGAAGTTTGTACCAACAACGAGATATGATCTCGGAGCTAAAATTGAACGTGAATTAATTACAATTTGGACCAATTTATGCAATATATGATGGAAAATGGAATTCAACGAGTGCACTTTCGAAAATGTGACCTTTCGATGGATATTTTGTTTCACAAATAATTGTCACTTAATGTTTTTTCACTGAACGAAAACTTCTACATTATAAAAATGCATAAATTCCTAATATTCAGAGTTAACGCATTTATATAATGAAGGAGTTGCGTCGTTGGTGATTGCGTCGTTGGTGATAGCGTCGCTCTTGAGCCAGTTGCAACGTTTGGTAACTATTTCATATTTTGGCTACATATGTTTAAGAACTATAAGGGGAAAAAATTCTAGAACTCTAGTCAAGTAAGCCTCAATCTCATTTTAAAATATTTTTCATTTGATAAATCATACGCTATGATTTCATACAATTTACCAATTTTAATAAAGCTTCGTATATCCTCAAATTATGTCTCAAAAGGTTCGTGTACGTGCAATGATTAACGAAATAAGAATAGAGTATGACAGATATGATGGTCGAAGGAATTGGTTTTAAAAAAATAAACTAAATCTTGACCGACTTGAATTGCAACCATCTTAAGACTTCAGTGAGTTCAACTTTTGACACATTACAGACAGTTTCATTTTTTCAAGTCTTCTAAATGATTTGGGTCTCAATTGTGTGTATTAGCGAATTCTAATGCCAGAAATGGCTCGAAAAGAAAAGGCTCGATTTAACTGAAATCCGCGTCGGAGTGGGATACAAATGGATTATTGAAATGTTTGGAACACTTGATGAAAAATGAGCTCAGGTTCAAGCTGGTATTCAATTACCAAAATGGACATGACCTCACATCGCAATCGAAAGAAATAAGAGTTAAAAGATCGAAGAAGTTCTTACTTTTGCAGGAAAGTGGTAAATTCCCGAAATTTATTTTTCCTGTGAGTGGCCACTATGTCAATAAACAAAATGACTGCGCTTAATTGACGTGGAGCTTCTTCAGAAATTTACAACTTTGGGCGGCGAACAGAAAGCAGGCTCCACCGGTAGAGATGGGTTGGAATATACCATAACCCCTGGTAGTCAATCTCCAAAAGAATTTTTGAACCGTGAAGTCGAAATTATTTAGATCTTCTACCGTGAAACTGAGACTAGAATATACTTTAGAATACAATATATGAAATAGAAAATAGAATACATATGAAACAAAATATGACATTCCAAGTGGCTGTTGTACAATATTCTTGTTCCATAATTTTGACGGCAAAATGCGTACGAAGCACGTAGTTTTATTGTATCTTTGCAGTGAGTAAGTAAGCAGTAAGTTTTAAAATCCAATTAATATCTGAATCTGCAATCATGAGTTTATAATTTTCAAACCCAAGGAAAGAACATTTCATGCACCCCAAATTTAAGTAGAAGATATTGAGAATGCTCCAAAAAGGTGTGTCCCTAAACTTTCGAAAGTAACAATGGCTAACCGTATGAGTCCGAAATTTTTTTAGAGAAAGAATTGATTTTTTATGGAAAAGCCTTATATGAAGTTTTAATTTTACGCAAACGGGACATAAACTTACGTTGGCTTACTCTCATTTTTTTGTAAATCTTGTTTACCGGAGCTGACAAGTGTCTCAAGATGAGCTTTTTATACAATAAATAATAATAATAATTGTTGGCGTTACAGTCCAAAGGGGGACCAGGGCCTAGCTTGCTAATCAAGTTCTCGTGTTGTGCTACTGTTCTCTCACGAGTAGTTTTTTGCTGACTCTAAACGGCAAAACTGGAAAAGCTTTCTTAGACAGTTGTTACTCTTTGAGTGTTGTCAGCAGCCCGAAAGAGGTGGTTCCGTGAAAAATTCGAAAAATTGGTGTTGCGCTGGGAATCAACCCTAGACCCTTCGGCGTGTGAGCGTCGCGCTCTACCCACAACGCCACGGCAACCACCTATTTATACTATATGAAGTATAAAAAATAACTTGTTGAGAGTTGTGCAGAAATCCAAACCATCTACGGGTAAATGACAGTTCTGAGTGTGCTTGCCTTGTTTTCCCTTCCAAAAAAACTTTGTTACTCTGAGAAAGGGGTTTATTGATAACCTGTTTCTATAAAACCTGTGATAAATTGATAACATTTCAAAATTCTCGGGCACAGAAACTTGTCAATAATACGTTTAAATGGACTCCGGAGATTTCATTAAAACAGCCTCAAAACTTAATTGACATATGTGCTGTACGATTATGTAAGTCTTAGAAACACATCATACTTAAATTGATATCATCCAATTTTAGAATGGAATGTTTGATAGTAGTCATAGAAGAACATTTTCTGAATTATACATGAGGCTGCCAAGGATACGCAATAACCAGCCCGAAATTTTATAGGAACCGTGCCTAGTTTAAAGCAAAACTATTTCGCATTTATCAAAATCTAACTTTGCTAAGAAATATCTTTAAAAATATATATGTTCAAACCATTACTGCACTTGTTATATAAAGCTTTTGAAGGAAAATTCTGAAATACCCCAAAGTTTCCAAATGAAATCGACACTATCAATCGAAGTAAATATCCTACAGGTTTGTAGTGTTCATGCAAAAAATATATGTCACGTAAACAACCAACATGTTTCCTTATTTATATATTCATACATAATTTATGATTAAGGAAGTTCCATAGCATGTGCAGAAATTCCTCCAGCGACCAGAAAAACACACGTGTGCATATGTCTAGATGTTTTGTAACCAATAAGGGTTCAAAATGGCACTAGAAGAAAAATCGATAAACTAAATACGAGGTCTTTTCCCGATATTATATCATCATCCTTCGGCAGATGACTATGCTCAGTTGCGTCACATCCTCAGAAGGAGTGGCAGGAGTACAAAAACAACCAGCTGACTTCACGTGCAAACAATAAACCGTTGAGTGTGAGCTTTGATTGATATCGTCGTCGTATTTAAAGCCAAAAATGTGTCCTCTATTTAATATTAAATTCACACTTGAACCAGATTCGCATTGATTTTAAGGGATTCTTTAAAACCGGAAGAAATAGTTCTGGAGTTTGTTAAAGTATTTTGTTTTGCAACCACCACGTTTAAGAAAAAAACAGCGAATACTTCGATGCTTGGTTTGGTTTAGAAAATAACATGTTACCAGAAGAAATTATTTTATGGGTATATGAGCGTCCAACTAATTTGAAGAAAGTTATTATCACACCCAGCCAATATTGGACAGGCTGAACGTGATTCAGAGTTTAGAATGAGTGGGGTGAATATTCAACAAAAGTAAACGGCTTCTCATTGAAGGCTGTTAATTGAAAGTATCATTGGAGGAGGAATTTTATAAGTGGCGAAACGACTCCAGCACCAAGCACACTACTAGTACTAGAGGGGTTCATTGTCAATAGTCGATTGCAATACTTATGGTAAGAGAATGAAGCCATTTTACTTTAATACGTTGATTCAACGCTACTCATGTTAAAAATATTCATATCGACCTCGGTTAAACAGAAACAACAAAAGAACCATAATTAGCAGACTGAAGAACGCTAGTATATATTTTTTCATTTTTGGAGCAGTTCCTAGAACTCTACATAAAATGCGTTGATTTAAATATTTCATATTTATCGTTTACCATGTATACCCGTATGAAGTGTGCGTCAAGATACATATATCTCGATAGGGAACATTTCTTGTGAACGAGCCCTTATATTTTTTTTTTTTTGTTTATTTGCTGCGACATCTGTGAAAAATATTTAGCATACATCAAGTCATTGAACAGACAACATCATATTTTTTCATCGTGTTGAAAATGTCGAATTTTGTACCAGAAAGTGATGATTTGAGGAAAGCATTATTTTTTTGAAAAGTACTGCATCGAATGCTTGTCGAGGCATACGGTAATCATGCTCTATCAGAAGCAACATGCAAAAGATGGTTTCAACGGTTCAGAAATAATGATTTTGATGTGAGAAATGAAGAACGTGGAAGATCACCACAAAAGTTTGAAGACGCCGAATTGCAAACGATATTGGATGGAGATGACACTTTGAGTCAAAAGCAAATGGCAGCAATGTTAAATGTTGCACAACAAATAATTTCTGACCGTTGAAGAGCTATGGGAAAGATCCAAAATTGTGGAAAATGGGTGCCATTGAAATTGAATGCCATGAAATTTTGCTTCAAAGACACAAAAGAAAATCGGTTTTGAATCAGATTGTTGCTGGTGATGAAAAATGGATTTATTTTAAGAATCCTTAACGGAAAAAATCATGGGTTAATCTGGGACAACCGTCAACATCGACTGCAAAACCAGATCGATTCGGCTAGAAGACAATGCTGTGTGTTAGGGGAGCAGAAAGGTGTGCTGTACCACGAGCTCCTAAGACCTGGTGAAACCGTTAATACTGATCGCTACCGACAACAAATGATCAACCATGCAACCATGCATTGATCGAGAAACGACCAGAATGGGCCAGAAGACACGGCAAGGTAATTTTGCTCCATGACAATGCACCTGCACACAAAGCAGGTTCAGGATACAATCAAAACACTTGGTTGGGAGCAGCTGCACCAACCGCCGTATTCACCAGACTTGGCTCCTTCCAACTGTCATTTGTTTTCATCGATGGGACACGCATTGGCTGAGCAGCACTTTAATTCCTACGAGGAGGTCAAATTGGGTGTCTAATTGTTTAGCTTTAAGAGGCGAACAATTTTATTCATTGTATTCACAAATTCCCAGGAAGGTGGTCAAAATGTGTAGAAAACAATGGCCAATACTTTGAATAAAATGTTTTTACTTTCCCATTAATAATTAATGTTTAATTTTCAAAAAAAAAAACGCTCACTTCATACCAGTAGACCTGGTATATTCATATCATTCAGTTCTTATGCAAATGGAAAAAGTTATGACTGTATTCAAGTCAAGAAAATCTTGGAATTGAAAAATATAATATAAAATGTATACGAAACAATCAAGAAGCAAGCTCTCAGAAATTGATCATGTTTATAACAAAGCTTACTTTAAAATGCATTGAAATGTACAGTACCTCACAAAATTGAGCTTACACATATTTTTATCTTTTTCGCCTTACAAAAAGGAGTTAATTAATAAAACCTAAATGCAGTTCGAGTTGACATATTTCAATTGCTAAAAACCATAAACAAAAATATGAAAATTAAAAAAAAAATAGATATTTTTAAGCAAAATCGAAAAAAGGCACTTCATTTTAATACATACACTTAAAGTAAATTTGAGTTACGACTAAAACCCAAAACAAAAACAGTTATAAATAAAATTTCAGTAACGCGTGGCACCTCTTTCAGCATCTATGACAGTTTGTAACCGCCGTGGCATGGATTTTACCAGTTTTTCAGTAAAAGATGGCTGAATCCCTTCCCAAGCTGCCTGAATTTTAGCTTTTAGCTCCTGCTTAATGGAGCAGGTACTTTCTTCAACCCGCACTTTTATTTCGTGACAAAGATGTTCAATAGGGTTAAGATTCAACGATTGTGGGGGTGTTTTAAGCTGCTTTGGAGCGTTATAAAGCAACTATTCGCGTACTAAATAGGAGGTGTGCTTCGGATCATTATCTTGTTGGAAGTAAGAAACCGAAGGTAGACCTAATTTTACTGTGGAACTTAGTAAATTTCGTTTTAAAATACTCAATTACTCAATTTTTTCCATAGTATATTCTATAAATTCGAACTTTCCACAGCCATTTGAAGCCATACAACCCCATCACAGAACAGATCCTCACCCGTGTTTTATGGTTCACTTTATATATTTAGTATTTGGTTCCCTCCAAACAATTTGTTTGCCATCAAACCCAAATAAATTTATTTTTGTTTCATCTGAAAACAAAACACCTTCCCAAAAGCTTTCCGGGTGGTTTACATATTGTCTAGCAAATTCCAATCTTTTCTTCTGATTAACTAGGGAAATGTACGGCTTTCTTCGGGCGATCCTACCATTTAAATTATTCTTTCTCAAGACTCTGCGAACGGTTTCCACTGAAAGAGGCTTATTAATTACGGATGACACCTCAGCCGTCAACTTTGGAACGCTAGACTTTGGATTGGACTTGATTGTCCGAACAATGTACCGCTCGTTTTGTTCTGAGAGTAATTTTTTCTTCCCCTTCCAGTAGTGTCCCTTCATATCTATAATTGTTTATTATTTTTTGTACCATTGCATGCGATCGCCCTACAGTTTCTCCTATTTTTCGCATCGACTTGCCCTCGCAAAATAACTTCATTATTAGCATTCTCGCTGACAAAGAAGTCTGTTTTCGCAAGTTTTCTATATTTTCGCTCAAAGAAGAGAATATCGGTCTTTTCAGGTCAAAAGCGTGTGCAGAAATGATCATCAGGGACATTTGTTGCTTCATTCCTGAACAAATTTGCTTGTATCGATTTTGCAAAATTTGTGTATAACGCACGCATGACATCTGTATGCTCAATTTTTTGTGTCGATTTCAGGGGTTGTTTCCTTTTTCATGCGAAATGTACCGGTAGGAAGTCGCCTGTCTGCGAATTTGGCATATACTCTTGTTTAGGATATGTATTCAATTATGATTGTATACCGAAAAAATAAAACAAAAAAGTGATCGGCCTTCTAACAGCCCGAATATGAAGTAATGATAGGTGTATGCTCAATTTTGTGAGGTACTGTATGTAGTTGCTTCAGCTCATTTTAAGACGTAATGCAGGACATAGATGACGATGTGATGACTTAATGCTCAAAATAGGACAAATTTCCCCTACCCTACTTCTTCTTGTAAGCACAAAGAAACGATTAAAGAAGTATAGCAATTTTCACCGGCGTGCGACAGGGTTGATTTATTTCACATTACTCTTGCCTGAAGTACAATTAATTGGAGTGACTCTTTTTATTTTTTCTGCCACTTTTATTTGTAATATAAAATGTTCGTGCTGAGTTTATTTTAAATCAGAAATTTTTTAGCAAAATATGTTCAGAAAAAATTCTTGTTGTTGTGAAATTGTTATACAATTTTTATAACGTTCAATACATTTCACGCGTGAAAATTTAATGCTAAAAACTGAATATTTAATATACAAAACTACAAAGTGGAATAAAAACTAAGTTTAATACGAAATTCTTCTGAACAGCATTCTTCGGAAAGTGAATTATGAATCATAGAGTATTGGACCCGGTGATATCCACTTCATATATTTCAAAACAGTATCAAAACCGTTTCAAATTTCGTAATTTTACATGAAAGCAATATATTAAGCTGACAATAAAGATGTGGATTGTAAGGAATGTTGAATCCTTCTCTGGAAAGTAATCAGCCAAACACTTTTATTTGTGATATGATATTTGCTTCTTAAGACTAACATCATATAACTTTTTGTTAGGTTGGGATGCGTATTTTTCCTTCCGAAAATAAAAAAGCTAACTTTGGCGAAAATGTTCATTTTGGTTTTTCGTTTTTCAACATATGACAACAAAAAAAAAAAAAAAAAACAGTGCACAGCCGACCAAAGGATTTTTTTTAATGCTTGACAGCTGAAATACCAACTATTCAATAACAAAATGTGTTTCGCACTACGATTATGCCTATAAGGGCCTAACTTGCTCATCAACTACTCGTGTTGTGCGCGCTACTGTTTTTATGAATTACCACCCCAGTATTGTTTGCAGTATTTACTCAGACGCATATTGGGAGTGTTATCCTTTCAATCAGTACAAATTTGGGATCACAACAGGCACTGGTTCTGATGATCTTTTCGCCAACCTGTACAAGAGAGGACGGTTTAATTTGTATAGTCTCCTATTTTATGCACATTGATAGTCGCATATTTAGCCAACTTCATCTTCGTATTTAATTTGTTTATTTATTTATTTTAAATAAATAATTTTAAAACTATATGTTTAATGTTAGAATCTGTCAGAGAATCAAGTAGTTTTCGAAGTCATATAGAACGCTTACAGGAAATTAGGTGCAAAAATCTTATGTAGATAATTTATTCTTGTTTAATAGTGTCTTTGTGTGGCCGCCGTGGTTTAGTGGGTAGAGTGCGACGCTCACACGCCGAAGGATCTAGGTTCGATTCCCAGCTCAACACCAATTTTACCAATATTTCACGGAACCACCTCTTTCGAGCTGCTGACAATACTCAAAGAGTAATAACTGTCTAAGAAAGCTTCTCAAATTTCGCCGTTCGGAGTCGGCAAAAAATTGTAGGTCCCTTCTACTCGTAAGAGAACAGTATCGCGCACAACACGAATAAGTTGACGAGCAAGTTAGGCCCTGGTCCCCCTCTGGACTGTAGCGTCAACAATTATTATTATTATTAATAGTGTCTTACATTTCTATTAATTTCATCAAGCTTTAGGTTTGTGTAGTCATTTATCAAGATTATATAATTATTAATTGTTCGGTACGAAGACGACATTTTCTCCCAAGTGGCTTCGGCAAAGTATGAGGGCATCCTAACGAAATTGTTAAGATCTATCAGAAAGATTGGAAAGGAGATTTGGAGCATATTTTCTAGCAGTTTTGCCGGCAAACTCATTGCCTCATACTAGAAAATGATTTGAAATATATAATACTTTAGAGTGAAAAAATTGAGAAGGTAGAGGATATCAAATGAACGATGCGTAAAAGGACTGATTTGTACGTTCGTACATGCAGTTTGTATGTTCTTATATGAACTTCTTTTACATTTTGATTAAAGTGTTACACCTTTTACAAAGAATACATTCTAGCTGAGAAGTGACGGAGTCAAACAGTAAAAGCGAGGAGCCAAAATGTTTATTTTATGTATGCTGGCGTTCATTTTGGAACCGTTTGTATAAACAAAGGAACAATTTTGAATTAGTTTTTTTTAGTTCAGAGAAAGAAGTACATAATTCTTCAGCAAAGGTGTGAAATTTGCGATAAGATCATAAATAAAGAGGATTCAAGAATCAAACGCCCACGGGGATAGTGGTGGGAGGTTCCTATTTTATTATTTAATATAACAAACACTTTTCCATTAATAAAGCTTACACTTTATTTTAAACAAATAAAACACGGTTTTAAAAAAATAATTGATATAAGAATCACACCACAAAAAGTAGTCAAAAGGCATGAAATCTAATTAACACCAAACTCGATCTTCAGAAAAAACAATTGTAATATATTCTGCAATATATTCTGTAATATATTCCCCCGACTAAGACGAGGTGAAGATAGCAAAATCCAAGCTGAAGTCGAACAAAGCTGCTGGAGCGGACGGACTGTCCACAGAACTATTTAAAGTAGCTGTAGATGACCTGGTTGGGTGCATGCACCACTCATCTGTAAGATATGTCGGAGGAAAGATGAGTGGAATCTCAGCGTCGTTTGCCCTGTTCACAAGAAAGGAGACCCCTTTGACTGCGCCAACTACAGAGGGATTAGTCTCCTGAACATTGCATACAAGATTCTCTCTGCCTTATTGTGTGAGCGTCTGAAGCCGTTTGTCCATGACCTGATAGGTCCCTATCAGTGTGGTTTCAGACCAGGGAAGTCCACAATAGACCAGATCTTCTAGAAAAGACCCAAGAAATGCAAATTGACACTCACCACCTATTCGTCGATTTCAAGGCTGCGTATGACAGTGTGCATAGAGACGAGCTATACAGTGCCATGTCTAGTTTTGGCATTCCTACCAAACTCGTCAGATTGTGTAGGATGACGATGGAGAATTCTCGCTGCTCCGTCAAGGTCGGTACCGAACTCACCGAGACCCTCAATGTCAAAAAAGGTTTTAGACATGGTGACGCACTGTCATGTGACTTCTTTAACATCATCCTAGAGAAGATCGTACGTAACTCACAGGTCAACACCAGAGGCACGATCTTCCAGAAATAAGTTCAATTGCTAGCTTACGCTGATGACATTGACGTGATTGGACGAACACAGCGAGCCGTGAGTGAGGCGTTTGCTGGCATTGAAGCGGAAGCGGCTAAAATGGGTCTGGCGGTAAATGAGGGCAAAACAAAGTACATGCTTTCTTCAAGGAAGGACACACAACATAGACGTCTCGGACGGAGCGTCACACTAGGCAGCAGAAACTACCTCGGCTCCGAGGTGAACAGGGACAGCAATATCAGTACCGAAATCAAACGCAGAATTACTCTTGCCAATCGCTGTTTCTTTGGGCTCAAGAGGCAATTGAGTAATAAAGCCCTCTCTCGAAGGACTAAGCTCGCTTTATATAACAGCTTGATCATCCCCGTCCTACTATATGGTGCGGAATCTTGGACGTTAGCAAAGGCGGAAAACTATTTCAGACGAAATTGGGAAGTATTGACGAAAACATTGACGAAATTTCGTGGGCAAGAGGAAATAGAAAACCAAAGGCTAACAAACGGTAAAATCAAGAAACCACAGTCCACCATTCGGATTTAGAGGTCTATCCGCTGGTGTACACAGTCGTCTGATATTTGTGGAGACATACGAATACATGACGAATAGACTTACTTTAAATTGAATCTTGGACGTTAGCAAAGGCGGATGAGGAAGCCCTTAGTCTCTTCGAGAGAAAAGTTCTGCGTGCGATTTTTGATCCTGTTTGCGTTGATGGCATCTGGAGGAGAAGATTTAATGACGAACTCTATGGGCTGTACAGTGACATGGGCCTGGTCAAGCGTCTACGGATACAACGCTTAAGATGGCTAGGCCATGAAGAGCGTATGGACACCACTGCTCCGGCCCGAAAAGTCTTTGAATCCGTGCCATTGGGACAACGCAACAGAGGACGACCTAGACTGAAGTGGCGCACACAAGTGGAGAAGGACCTTCACCAACTTGGAGTGCGCAACTGGAGATAGCTGGCGAAAGATCGTGCTAGCTGGAGAGGCATGTTGGTTGAGGCCCAGGTGCACCCCGGACTGTAGCGACACAAGAAGAAGAAGAAGAAGAAGAAGAAGAATATATTCTGGTGTCTTGAAGCATTGTTCTCTTGAAAACACTTATAATTCGAGTACATAAAGTCAAAACTGACATAACATGATACCATGATTGTTTCAATTTACAGTAACATACAGTAACATACACAGAAAAGAGGGTCCAGTGACACTTGCGCCATGTTATTAAAACAATCATTGCGCTTTTCTGTGGCCGCCGTTAAGTAGTGGGCAGTGTGCGACATTCACACGCCGATTGTCTAGATTCGATTCCCGGCTCAGCACCTTGAAATTTCACGGCACCACTTCGTTCGAACTGCTGACATCACTCAAAGAGTTTTAACTGCCTAAGAAAAGAACCTTCTTAAATTTCGCCATTCGGAGTTGGCAGAAAATTGTAGGGTCCTTCTACTCCTGAGACAACAGTAGCGCGCACAACATGAGTAGTTGTTGAGCACGGTAGGCCCTGGTCCCGTTGTGGACTGTCGCGCCATCCAATTATTATTATTATTAATTATTGAGCTTTTCTGGATGTTATATTTCGTCGCACAGCACGAGTGGATATATGTCTGCTCAGTAACACACATCATGCTAAATAATTTTATTTGGCAACTGGGTAATTAACGCCGAAGACGATTCTTCGATGAAAGTCAGCATCGACTTCAAGCTGTTTTTCAGTCGCTCAAAATGATCCATCGGCCTAAGCTCTTGTGTCAACAGAGTCATGAATAGATGTAGGCCAAGATCTTTTCACAAAATTCACCGCACTTTTGAGACAGATATGACAAAGTGCTCATTACGTCGTATAAGAGATTAAATGGGCAATAACGGCCTCGATATTTTTCGTCTTATGTGTGGACAGTTTGAATTTATACTCTCTGAATAGACGACGAAAAATGATTTTATTGTCCTTGAAGTTGAGAGGAATAAGAGACGAATTTTGGTCAGTAATTTAAATAATATGCAAAGGGTTTTGAACCGCTATATGTTGATTTTCCAACTAAATATGAGCTAAACTTTAACATCGAGTCCATAGAATGGATACTTTGCAATATTCAACGTATAATTTCACAAAAAAAACAGTTTATTTAAGTAGCCTAATCCTGTTATCACTTATTATCATTCCTCTGAGGGGTAAATAATTTGCAGCATATAGTAGATTTCTGAACAGTGCCTGGAATGTATAGCGAAAATCTAAGGACACATAAAGGTGAACCAAATGATGAGTAAATATAATAATTCGTTGAAAGTCAACTTTACACATAAAATTATAAGAATGTTCCACCAACAAGTACTGTTGAATGAACTTATGCAGGAATCCTTTTGCAATAATATACATAGAGAGCGGGAACGAAGTGGAACTACTACTTGAGTTAAGAATCATTTTTCATTTGCCAATGTCATACAAAAAAAAAAAAAAAAATAAACCGTTTTTGACCTTCAAAGAAAATCACACTTAAATTAGTTTTTATGTATTCAATTGCATGCATTTCCTCACTCATTCGATGCAAATTAAGGCACAACTGACCAGCGTCGGCCAGGATCAAATTTCCGGCTGCTTTCCAGCACAACACTACGAACAATGGGTTCACTGGTTATCTTGTTGTCCGCCACTCTGGGGCTGCTTCCAAAAAATATGCTCAGCATTGACTTCTGTTGGGTGGCTATTTGTGAAAAAGTCTTGCCCTGTTATATTGATATACATTTCGAAATGGTTGCACTGACAGGCATTTACTAAGTTTGCCGCGCTATGTCCTTTGGATGGTGGCCAAGATACTTGGTACCCAAGAGCATCCTTCACTATCTGGATCTCGATATCATAGAAAAACAAACCAACCAGCCAACAATTGACTCTCTATCAACAATCGATGATGATGTGGAAATTGGTTGCCTTACCACAGCCGCACGGCGCTGCTTCACCAGAGCGTCCCGAGAGATACGAACGGCTTCGAAAAGCAGTTAAATGGAAAAAATTTTATTTGCTGAAAAATTCGACGGCAAACAAAATACATTGCCAATCTTTCGATGGCGTACTTGAAGGACTCGCCACAACAAAATTCATATAAACATATTTCTCTCATTGAAAGGGGGGCGGCCTGCTTGCGTTTGTCCATTCAGGAATTACTTGACAATTTCCTCGTCGGAAGTACAAAAACTCGCTAATTAAGTAAATTGATGAGCAAAAGCTTTCGTGATGGTCCTGCCGGTCCGCCCGGCGTGCTGGTCTCACTTCACCTTGGGCGTGCTGTGCATGCTTATGCGAAATGTGTGTAACTGGAGCGGAATGAAGGAGAGCCGTTGGACGAGCATTGGATGTGACTTGAATCCGTTGCCCCTTTGCCGTGCTCCTTTCAATGACATTTTAATTGAATTTTCGACTGCTCTCATTGGTGGCGAATTCGCCAGCTAGACGTGGTTAGGTATGCGAAATGAGCAGTGATTGAATATTATTTCAAATCGCAGAGAGTTTTGGGAACCAGGGACGGCCAGTGACAGGGGAGAAACAATGGCTAAATACATTTTGAAAATTTGTTTGTTTATGGCGGGTCATGGTGCTGAAGAGCTGCCCTCTGTCGAATTTGTTGTGAATTGTTCAGCGGTGTTTAACTGCTGAATGTGCAAATCATCAAAATTTGACCACAGAATCCATGTCCAACGAACAAGCCGTGCATCACGTGAAATTCACATTTGCCGCATACGCCGTGCCATGGAATGGGGTACTCGATATTTGATGGCCGTATTCGGGTCAACTGGAGCGACGATTAGGCATTCAACACACGTGTGTCGGACAAATCAGAGGCTCTGCTCTGGCAATTACCGCCGTGAGTGAGGGTGTGCGGGACAAGCCACGTCTCCACATTTCGGATAACTTTCCAAAATTTGCTGCAGAGTTCGTATGGCCGGAACTGCTTCGATGCACGTCACAATTTTGAATAATTCGGGCAAACTCAAAAAATTGTATTTTCCTTTGGATGAAAATATGAGTCTTCTTTTTCAAGTTTCAACAAACAGGACATAGAATTTTTCATGGCGCCTGATTGAATTCCTCGGTCCCAATGCATTAATCCCAGAAACGTCCGACTGTGGTTAGAATAGGAACGTTGACAAGACAAATAATTGTACCACAATGACATTCGAACTGGAACAAAGTCGGAGCCATTTCCGACACATTGGTTCGGCATACGTCACCAAAATTTGCCAAATAAATTGATATGCATAAATGACGCTCCCACATTTGGGCCTCCTGAGCTGAATGAAGAAATTTTAATTAATTTGTGTAATAATTGCATTTTTCAACTGAGGTGGCGGCTAGCGCGCATACCAAACCAATTTGATTTTCTTCGGCATGTCGAGGTGGACGGTGTGAAAAACCGTTGAATATTTAAATCTTACACCAAATAATAAATTTTTGATTTAAATGAAAATCGCTTAATCAACACATATTCATCGCCGCCGCTGTGTAGGTATGTTTGGGTGGTTCGTGTCACCAAGCTCGCACATGTCCTCTACGCCGCCGTCGTCAACGGTGCCGCTTCTGCTTCATGCCGTATTTCAATTTTCCATTTCGCTTTTATTTCATGTCTTTTTTTTTGTCTCTTTTAAATCGAAATTTTCGACATGAATAATTTACTCCAAACAACATTTAATATGTGCATGTTGTATCAGCGACGCCGCTGCCAGAATTCCAGTCGAGTGCAAAATTTTATATGTAAATTTGACATTTTGCATGGCAAAAATTCTTACGTACGTACCTTTGTGATGTACACATTTTGGAAATCGATTGAGGTTCGTTTTTGAACTGCTCTTCCAGGTCATTGTGCATTCGATTGTTATGCATTTGACAGTATCATATTTTTATTTGAACAAAAATATGATTTTCTTGCTTGGCATTTACGCTGTGATGATGTATGGGGGCGGTGGATGGATGCACACGACTGTGAAAAATAGCTTAAGGATTCAATTATTGATTATTTTCTATGTTTTTGCGAGTATTGTTTTCATTGCTTTTCTCTGTTTTTGTTACGGGAGAGTAAGTTTGTAACATTGGGATCGAATTAAAAGGTGAAGGCTGTCCTCATG
This sequence comes from Eristalinus aeneus, assembly GCA_955652365.1. Classification (NCBI taxonomy): domain Eukaryota; kingdom Metazoa; phylum Arthropoda; class Insecta; order Diptera; family Syrphidae; genus Eristalinus; species Eristalinus aeneus. The sequence goes on from OY019134.1 coordinate 15,299,532, forward strand.
ATAACTCACATCGAGTCTGGGCCCATTCCCTTTCAATTTCTTATTGTTGGGCTCATGTATTCATATGTCTTTTAATTGATGTATTTTACTGAAAATGTTCGCTATGTCAAACTGAAACTTGGAATATGAGGCATTTTCAAAATTGTGATTTTATTTGTATATTTCGAAGAATTCTTGTTTTTTCTAATGAACCTTCAGCATATCAATTTTTTGAACTTATCGAGATTGATTTTGATTGATTGATTTTTTTTGCTACGTATTACACCCTTCATGCGTTTCATCGGATTTATTCCCAGAAAAATTTAGCAAGAGCCTATGGCTACAGAGGATATTAGAGGGTTTTTCCGGACATAGGCAAGGATGTGTGGGCATGCCATTAACATTGGGCAACAGCCAAATTTTCAGCTTTCACAAAACCTGCTATTCTTGACAGAAATCGAGCATAGCTTCAAGAGAAACTTTTTTTCGCATTGATGAATTCATGGAGTTACAAATTGATTCGATAAATTGTCAGAAGATGCCCACGCCTCCCCGTGGTGGCAGTTGTTGAAAGCGACCACCCACTTAATTGGGAAAGTGTAACACTTGATAGCCTTAATTATTGTGCATCACTGTCTTTTTTAAGCAAAAGATTCATTTAACATAAATGGAATTTGCGGGAAGTTGTATCTACTTTTTGAATTGGAAACCAGTGAAGTTACAACTCATTGATTGTTTGTAGGAATGTATGACGATCGGCAAATCATTTATAAAGTTATTTCTACCCTTCAAAAGTGGCATTTCAGCGTCAGAAATATAGAGCGTCTTGGAGTGCTCTCAGAGTCGTTTGCAACCAAGTGCCATTCGGTTTAAACCATATGGATTTTCTAAATCCATTAGAAAATCCATATTTTTTGAATTGAATGGTAATTGTTTGCAAACGACTCTGAGAGCTCTCCAAGAAGCTCCAATTTTAGAAAAAAGCACGAATAACCGAAATATTTTGAAACACGATTCGCCATCTCCGAAGTGAAACATATCAAAGGAATGAATTTTTGCACCGGATCGAAAATGAAAATGAAAAATGGATAAACTACGATAAGCCCAAGAAGGAAAAAATACTATGCAAAGCCTAGTGAACTCGTTCCGCCATCGTCTACATCGCTGCCAAAGAAATGCATCCATGGGTGGTGTGACCAGATGGGTGTGGTGTATTATATGTTGCGAATAGCAGGCGAAACCATTGATAAGAAATGTAGTCAACTGCAACCGACGCGTCTGGTGCGTTCGTGCATTGCGTGAAAAAAGACCAAAAATGATTGAAATATGCGTCAAAGTGATTTTGCGACACAATATCATTCGGCCTTATGTGAATGTAGTGATTAAAAACTTCTGTGAAATTTGAGGTACTATCTTTCCGTCGCATTCTTTCGCTCTTGCACAAATGCAAAACGATTTTGAGGGGTCACCGTATCGGTCTTTTAAAGAAATGAAAGAATGGTTCAATGATTGGCTCGATGCGTATTCGAGTATTCTGAGATATGTATATTAAACTTTTTTTTTTTAAATTTGTCGATTGCTGAACCCAATAAAAGGAAATGGATTGAATTCATTTGTATTCCAAATACTTTGCCACACGTAGAAAACGCTAAGCAGGGTATATGTGAACATTCGACCAACTCAGTGCTCTTTCTTGACCTTCACTCTTGTTGCAGATTCCATTGAAATGTTTTGACATTGGCTGCCAGAACACAATAATAAGCTTATGGCTCATCACCAGTTCAACTCCTAAAATTTGAAAACTTGTGGACTAAAAGTTCAAGCGCATGTGGTATTGGTACTTCTCTCACATCGAAAATTGTCTAGTCGATGTTAATAATAATTGTTGGCGCGACAGTTTACAGGGTGACCAGGGCCTGGGTTTCTCATCAACTACTCGTGTTTTGCCCGCTACTGTTCTCTCACGAGTAGAAGGGACCTACAGTTTTGCTGACTCCAAACGGCGAAATTTGAGAAGCTTTCTTAGACAGTTATTACTCTTTGAGTGTAGTCAGCAGCTCGAAAGAGGTGGTGCCGTGCTGTGGATCTATATTCAGAAATACATGAGTTGTGTCCAATTCTTTTCCGCTTTACTGTATAAGGTGTATTTCGTTATACAAAAAATAGTTTGATACTGTTTCTTCTTCTTTTTCTTCTTCTTCTTCTTCTTTATCTTCTTCTTTATCTTCTTCTTCTCTTTTTCTTCTTCTTCTTCTTTATCTTCTTCTTCTTACTCTTCTTCTTCTTTTTCCCCTTCTTCTTCATCTTCTTCTTCTTCGTCTTTTTTTCTTCTTCTTCTTTTTTTCTTCTTCTTCTTCTTCTTAAATCTTCTCCTCCAGATGCCATCAACCCGAACAGGACCAAAAATCGCACGCAAAATTTTGCGCTCAACAAGAACGTTGCATATAGCTGCTAAAATGTTTATTTTCCCTAGGTTGTCTTTTACAGCTTTTAAAAATGGTGACTTCTATCAAGACTGTCGTGCTACACAATATATGCCAGAATGCTGCATAAGGGAACATCTACCCACTGCTTAACAGCGGACAATGTCTAGAATTCATGTCTTGTCCATGTCACTGGGAAATTGCTCCATGTAATACTGACGCTGTTTCTTTTTTTTTTTTTGTGTGTTTTCATGACCAGCACTGTGCCAAGAAAATGCATTCCGTTTACATTTCACAAACGTTTGCATTTTCATCATTGCCAAGTCTATTAAATTTTGATTAGTCACATAAAATCCTTTTTCCGAAACGAGAAAAATTTCTATTCGAGAAAACTGATTACGCTCAGTTTAGTGCTGGAATACTTTCCGCTAATCGAACTTGGCGAAGAATGGATTATTACTACTATAAAATATATCACGCAGCGAAATGAAAAGTCCACGGCTTCCCTTCTCGCACATCGAATTTAAATTACCTCCCTTAGGTCTTCCATAGAACCTGTCGCAGGAGATAACATAACACAAATTCAATTTTTTGAAATAGCAGAACTCCGCGAAATTGTTGGCACTGAAAGCACGACAGCAGGCATCATAGGTACTCATTTCGGACATTACGCGCAACAATTAGCGGTTCAAAAAATTCCACTTCGCGGTCGTGCAAAAACCATCACAGCAATCGAAACGTGTCCAGGGATATGAGCTTTCTATGAGCAAACCGATCTAATATATCAAATTCTTTGCTTCAACTGGCTGTACAAATATTGGATTGCACGACTTTCCACAGGGGACTAGCTTGCTGACAATCTACTCGTGTTGTGCGCGCTGTTTTACCAGTTAAAGAAATCTGCAGTTCTTTGTCAACTATTTGAGTGTTGCCAAAAGCTCGAAAGAGGTGGTGCCGTGAAAAATACGAGATGTTCAGCTGAAAATCAGCAGCCAAAATTTAACTAACTGGGCCATGACCTGTTGCCTTATCCACAAAGTTTTCTCAGTTTCCAGGAGGTGACCGTGTGTCAACGAATCTCGTAAGCCGCATCACGACTTGGAAAACAGAGCCTTGCTTAACCATTACCACCTGCGAAATAAAGTACAGAAATGGAGTTCTGAGAATCATGGTTTCACCAGATTCAATGATGAAAACAAGACAGTTAATTTTTGCGCCCGAATTGGCTCTAATGTCATACTTACTTCGAATGTGGATCAGAAAGATATCCTCATCAGTCTGAAAAAAAAGTCTAGCGGAAGGGAACGAACACCGAATATTGTGTTGCGTCATCTCCCCGAAGAGACTATGGAGATATACACAATCCTGTTCGACAATGTTTTGACCAGGGCATTGAAAGACGAAATAGTTCAAGCCATTTCCAAAAGGGACAAAGATTCCGCAGTTCCGAAAAATCTTCGGTCGATAAGTGTCCTCCCTTACATAAGCAAGGTTTTCTAGAAGATTGTCAATAGAGTTCTGATACAGTGGACTGAGGACAAACAAATAATACCGAATAACCAATTTGGATTTAGGGCGGAGCATGATATTGTACATGCCGCCTCAAAATTGGTTGCGGACAATCAATGAAACAAGGAAAAACCCAGTGCACCGGGGCCTGTCTTGCCAACATGGAAAATGCATTCGACACCGTCTGGTTAGAAGGCCTCTTCCTTAAGTTGACGAGTTTGAGCATTAGTAAAGAACTACTTTACATGATCTACAATATGGTGACAGGTAGAAAGTTTGTTGTTGAGAGTGGCGACAAGGTTTTTACTAATGCCTTTTGCATTAAAAATGGGCTCCAGCAGGGCGCGGTGAACTCACCAATTTTTTTTACTGTCTTCACCAGTGAATTAATTGGCTCCTGATCGCGTACGCTGACGATTGGATCGCGTACAGGACTGCGTCGAAGATTGAGGTCATTAATATTCTCTTGCAGTGTGACTTCGAGAAAATCCAGCAATTTTGCGACGACTGGAATTTGAAAATCAACTACTAGAAGTATGAAACCATCTTCTTCTGAACTCGTTGAACGTTGTAAAACACTTCAAGGGATAGGTTTAAAAACTGGCGTAAGTTCGTCATCTGGGACTCACATGGGCGACCATTAGCAGAGAGGAGTGTGGTGATGTAATTGGGCATTATGTTGGATCGGTATCTGTATACTAGTATCTATGCAGCAATAGGTTTGGCAAAAGCCAGGAAAGCCTTCGCTGTGGCAAGCAGCTTGATTTCAGGGTAAAGGTTATCAGCTAAATGGCGCTAGTCTGGCCAATCATGGTGTATGGCTATCCAGGGTGGTTGAAAGTGAGATCTCCCCAGATGGAAAGGATGAGTGTCTTCAAGATTCAATGTCTTCGGGCTTGTCTTAAGATGTCCAAAGCCCCAGAATATGAGTACAATAAGTTCTATGCTAAGGAAATCTTGTACAATGCAGGCTGGATACTTTTATTATAAAGCCGATTCGAAGACATGTTGTAGGAGCAATGACCTCGGAAAAAGAGCCGATATTCATTACTTATTACCCAAACCACGAATATCATGAGAGCGCGTGCCAAAGTGGATTCATTCCGCAGAAAGCGTTATTGTTGACCGATTTGGCATGGGTCAGGATGCACAGGGACGTCCGCTTCTCTATCACATCGTAAGACGGACAGTGGACAAGCGGCTGCTCTACAAGAACAATGTGAGAACCGTAAGTAAGATTTTTGGTCCTGAGTTACTTACGGCATTTGTAGAAAAATATTCAAGGACGAATTTAGGGACTATACCCCTACGGTGTCTAGATCGGGTCTTCGAATACCAGCCATTGATACAAAGGCGTAGGCTTAGGTGGCGAAGGATCTTAACCAAAGTTGAGTACGCAGTTAAAAGCACCTGGCGAGAGATCGTGGTGGTTGGAGAGACATCTTAGTTGGTGACATATGACCAACCGGGCTGAAGTTCTTAACTACTTCGACGTTTCTGCTGCCTAATGTGATGTTATGTCCAACACGTCGGTGTTGTGTGTCCGTTCTTTACAACACTTCGTTCTGCCTTTGTCGCCAGATCCATTTTAGCCACTTCCGCTTCAATGCCAGGAAAATACCTCATTGACGACTTGTTGGGTTCGTCCAATCACGTCAATTACGTCCGCGTAAGCTAGCAATTCACCTGACTTTTGGCAAATCGTGCCTCTGTCGTTGACTTAAGAGTCAGGCACGATATTCTCAAGAACAATGTTAAAAAAGCAACATGACAGTGGGCCGCCTGTCATTGGCATTGAAGGTCTCGATGAGTTCGTTACCCACCTGAAGCAGCGAAAGTTCTCCATCGTCATCCTATACAATCTGATGAGTTAAGTAGGAATGCAAGAACTAAATACGATGGCTTCCTTTTATATTTTGGGATTGAGCAACCCTAGTGTTGCAATCTGCCAACTCTATCACAAAGTTCGACATGTTTGAGGTTATACGTACTCAGACCGTTTTGACATACGAGCGCTATTTGTGTTGTTTACAGTAACTTAAAAAAATTCATCTCGCCCAAAAAAAGGAATTAAATCGTGAAAATTTTCGTGCGATTATTTTTTACAACTCTTGACACGGATTAACTTAACAACAGTGCATCGGTGAACTTAATACAATTTTGGCGATGAAGCTCCATGAAGGACCACTGCTTATCTCGATGGTATGGTAAATTCAACCGAGGTCGTACTACACTCCAAGACGAATTTCTTGAAGGTCGTCCAAAATCAGTTGTTGTTCCGGGAACCGTTGATGTTGTGCGCCAACTGATATTGCAAGATCGTCATGTGACCCTTCGTGAGATTGAGACAACCTTAGGCATAAGTGGGACCAGCCAATCGCTCATAAAAGGCGCGTGCCGATTGGTTTAAAGAAATGCTCCGAAAATACGATCGCGGTGGCTCAAACACGTCTATGTCATCGTGGCAGGTCATGAATCGTAGATTAACGCGTATCAGCTCGAAAGTGTCATAAACAGCAGTCGACTGTATGGGTGTTTCAAATTGAGCCAAATTCAACAAAAGTTGCTCGTGCACGACGCACTTCCAAGAAAATGGTCGCCTGTTTTCTTGGAAAAACTGGACGTGTCGCAACAGTACCACTAGAACAACAATAGTCAATTCTGAGTGGTACACAATCATTTGTTTGCCAGTTGTCTTCCAAGAAATCAGGAAACCCAACCGCCGAAGACAGATCACTCATCACCACGGCAATGCGAGCTCTCACATATCGGCTCAAACAAGTGCATTTTTGAGCACTCAAAACATCGATTTGATACGTCATCCGCCATATAGCTCTGACTTGGCAACGTAAAACTTCTTTTTATTTCCGTACGTAAAAAATAAAATGAGAGGTCAACGTTTTTCGACACCTGAAGAAGCGGTTGATGCGTTCAGAATGCATGTTTTGGAGATACCTCAATCAGAGTGGAAAAAGTGTTTCGACAATTGGTTCAAATGCAGGCAAAAGTGTATAGATCTTAATGGGGAATATTTTAAACAACAATAAAGCTATTTTTGATGGTTTATATTTCTTTTTGTTTTCTAATCTCGAAATTTAAAAGGCAACCTACGTCACTGTACAGCTCGGCCTTATGCACACTATCCTATGCGACCTTAAAATCGATCAATAGGTTTTGAGTGTTGATTTGTACTTCTTGGTATTTTTCCGGGATCTTCCTTAATGTGATGATCTATTGTGGTCTTCTCTGGCCTTAAACCACACCGATAAGATAGTATTACGTTGTTGGTAAACGGTTTCAGATGCTAAACAAACAGGACAGAGAGGAGCGTTGTTGACAGGTTTTTTATACTCAGATTCCACATATGGGAAATACTTTCTTCCGACCATATCCTACAGATGAGCTGGTGCATGCGCCCAACAAGGTCACCTACAGCTCCTTTGAATAGTTGTGCCGACAATTTGCCCCTATTAGCAGCTTTGTTCGATTCGCTTATCTATATTGCCGTCCTGGTATTGTCCAAATGGGGAGTGGAATGATTTTCTATCATCATCCACGAAATCAAACCTATTCATTCGAATTCAGTATGCCATTGAATGTCTCTTCTACATGTGCAGTCGCAGGCAGAAGACTAGAAGATGGCAAAGAATTCAAGCACTAGTTAGAGACGTCCCACACAGTACGTACCCCTTGAGTTTTTGTGTTTTTAGTTTCTTGTTTCAAATATTACTTTCTCCTGTTTCCTGCTGTTCAAAAAAAAAAAAAAAAACAAAATAGTTAAATTTCTCTCTGTATGTTATTATGTATACATCTAAATAGATTACGAACTTATTAGACTTCACTTACTTTACACTGAAGAACATTGACTAATCTTGCACTCCAATCATCTAAGCCTGTGAAAAATCCAGTTCAACTCATTCTGTTTGGCGTTTTTATTGCAGCACCCAGTGCCTATGCAATGAATGATTTTTGCTCACACCAGCTTAATCAATTTTCATCGCTCGCTTACTATGATTTGTACCTTTGTTCGAATGCATCTGGTTTTGTATTGGGAAATGTTAGTTTTTTGTGCCGCAGCTCTCCGAATTGCATGTTTTGGATTTACGATTGAAATAGTTTAGATATGGGGGACGGTATAACATGCGAGGTCCGCTTATATCAATTAGATACTATTTTTGCGACGACAAGGTATACACGAGCGGAGCACAAAATGCCTACCTGCCTGCATTCATGCATGCATGGAATGACTAAACGGAATTAATATTCGAGTATTTCCGATTCTCCTACAACAATCAACTGGAATTCAAGTGATGGGGGACGAATTCCAATTTCGAATTTTTTTAAGCGTTGCGCTCTCATGCAGAATTTTGGGATTAAGGAGTGTATTTTTAAAGAATTCGTAACAAATCGAACAGATTGGAATTTTTAACAGCAACTGGAATTTATTTCCCGCCAACGATATTTATTGTGCTTGTGGAAGAATGGATGCTTTTACTTTAGAATGTGTATATATCGTTCGGAAATATACTCATTATTCCTGAATGTTCTTTGGTTTCCTGGTCATTCTTTGCACTTTCTAAGGTTTCCGGGGTTCTTAACTAAAAATGTCCCAATGGAAGGTAAGTCTTAAGCTTGCTACAAATGTATTTTTTCCTCACCGTTTTATTTGTTTATTTTGATAAGTGTCACGGCAGGTACTTAGCACGTGGACCATGGTCTCAACCAACAGAGCTGGTGTGTTTCCTTCTGAGCACTTTTCATTTACGTGGACAAACTTGATGGACGTAATTTTTCACTTGGCTAATTTCAAGCGAAATTTTCTAAGGTTGTGCTCTCCCAATAGCTTATAGGAGACTATTTGGAATGGAACACAAGTTTTGAAGACAGCGGTTCCAAGATTTTTAGTTACGAACGGGCTTGACTAGACGAATACCGCACAGAGCCCTTAGAACTTGTAAGTATTTTGTTCGCCACAAAAGATCCAAGATGTTCGTTATTTGCTTTCAAAAATGGGTATTTCTCTGTGCACAGGAGTAGAATGTTAAAGATTTCAAAATACGTGAGTTAAGGGGCATTATTATTTAGGAGTTGTATCCTCTATTGTATTTATTCTTGGAAGTGTTAAGAGCATTTGATTGAAAAATTGATGGCTTGGATAAGTTACTCAATTGCTTCCTGAATCAAAGGATAATAATATGGTAAAACGAGTCCCACACTTTACTTTGAGACTTGTGATTTTGTCTAAAAACTGCGCGTATTCAATCCTTCATTCTCATTAAGCTATGTCTACCTACTGTCACTGTCTGCTCAAGCCTTAGTAACAAATATTTGTTGGAACAGACGATAGAAACAATATTTGACAATTGGTTAAAAACGAGAGCGTGAACATATATGCAGTCTAAGAAATGTATAAATTCACGAGAAGATTATGAGACGCCTTCCGCGGATAAATGTCTTAAACGTTAGAGTGTATCAGTGTGTTGCAAAAGTAAGCCGCCATTACTGAGATGTTCCCTACATAATAATAATTGTTGGCGCGACAGTCCACAGGGGGACCAGGACTAGCTTGCTCATCAACTACTCGTGTTATGTGTGTTACTGATCTCTCACGAGTAGAAGGGACCTACAGTTTTTTGCCGACTCCGAACGGCGAAATTTGAAAAGCTTTCTTAGACAGTTATTACTCCTTGGGTGTTGTCAGCAGCTCGAAAGAGGTGGTGCCGTGAAAATTCGAAGTGATCAGCCGGTAATCGAACCTAGAACCTTCGGTGTGTGAGCGTCGCACTCTACCCACTACCCCACTGTGGCCACATATTCCCTTTATATTCGTTTTTATTCACGTTCGACCCCTTATTCGAACAATGCTTAATCTGGGGATACCTAAGCTGTGTAGGAAATTCTTTAACTACTTATGCAGCATACCGTATACAGTAATAACTGTAGAAAATTAATGAAGGTTTACATTTATTTGGGAGTATATCCTTTTACCCAACTTCTTTTAAAACAGCTTCCGCCAGTTCGGTAAACTTGAAGATATGTTCAAGTTCATTCACTACTCTACAATATAGCTTTGATTTTGACCAGTAGGAGAAATAAAGTCATCGACTAAATAAAAATATTAAATGTATTTAAATACATGAACCAGATAAATTTAAGTGTAAGACAGGAAGAAGAAAAATGTCTCTGTTCATCTTTATCATTTCTTTTATTTCTATCATTTACCACCAGAACTGTTTTTGTGTTGTCCGTGTTAGGTGGCTTTCTGCTATTGCAACATAGAATTAATGCCACCCCCTCAAGGCGTCAGTTGAGGGGTCTTTTTGAAGAACGTGTCTTTAGCGTTGATTTGTGTAAGAGACATGAAGTTGAAATCCTTGTCGAATACTGAATATATCTGTAATGATTTAATTTTATTGAGCTTTAGGAGTTTTCCATCGTCATCCTTCATTTGATATGTTTGGCGTAAACATTAAAACTAAAGAAAACGACTTCACGTCGCGGCTCTTTGTATGCTGCCATATGCATTATGAAAAGGCTATTAGATGGTGCTATAGGGTCACATACATTTTTCGCCCTCTCTCAGTGACAGTTTCGTGCTATAGATGTGTGAAATACTTTAGCTAAAAAAAAGTAACTAGAATATATTAGGTTGCTTTCAATTGTATTGTTGACTGTAAAACGAACAGGCCTCGGATCAAACAGATTCTTAACAGCAAGCCTGCTGATCATACACGATACGCTTCTTGGGTGTTAAAAATTCAAATAATATAAACAAACATTTGCCAACAACAGTTTTCGCAGTAATAAAGAAAATTGTTCACCCTGTACATCCAAACTAAGTGGCCGTTATTTGCTCTCTATTATTGTAATGAAAATTTTGTACGTAAAACTTTGAAAAAGACGGATTAAACGATATGGTGAAATTATTACCGAAGATATTATGTTAAATAAAAACTGATGGATATAATTCATTTAGTTCATTTATTAATTTCTCAGGGATGATATATGGTATATTTCCACATGCGTGGGACTTAACCAACCAGGTTAAAAAATTCAATAAACTCAGTTTCAATGACAGATCAAAATGTCAAAAGTTTGAGTGTGGTGTTCTCTTGTATTACAGGGTGAGCCTCATTTCGTAACATCTTGCCTGGTCGAATCAATAGATTCGGAACTTGTTACACTATCCTTAGTTTTGTCCGAGTCTAATAATCGGCATAATGTCCGCACTGCCCGATTGCACATAGCATTAGCTGTTCGCAGGTTCAAGCCATCGCTGTCCGAATCAATCTATCGCTGCTCGGATGAACCTCGATCGGCCAAGTCGCCAATAAGTGGGAGGAAGATTCTCATTGCGAACCAGCACAATATCTCCAACCATAATATTTTCTGCACGTCGTTGCCATTTATTGCCAACTTGTAAAGTTGAAAGGTACTCTTCACTGAAACGTTGCCAGAAGGTTGTTAACCACTGCCATTGTTTGAGGCGATTGATAGGGATATCAGAAATGGTAGGCTTTGGAACAGCAATTAGAGGAGCGCCTATGAGGAAATCACCCGGAGTTAGTGCATACTTCTCATCTGCGTCATCACGAAAGGGCTTAAAACGGTTTGAATTAAGGCAAGCCTCTATGCGAGCGGCTAAAGTTTGGAGTTCATTATACCAAAGGCTCTGACCTCCGCCAAGGCGAACTAAATGCCGCTTCGCCGATCTGATCGCAGCCTTCCACAAGCCGCCTTGATGAGGATCGCGAGGAGTGATAAACTGCCAAGTAGTGGCCATGTGTGCCAACGATTTCTGTACGTGCTCGTTCGTGGCTTGGCGCCACGAAGTCCTCCTGAAGAATTCGATTGGCACCCACAAATGAGGTACCATCATCGCTATATAGATTTTGGAAGTTTCCCCGACTGCCAGTGAATCTGGCAAAGGCGTCCAAAAACTACTGTGACGACAAATTTTCAAAAACTTCTATATGCATAACTTTCGATGCCATACAAATAAATAGTGCCAGGTACGTTTTTGTTGTCGAGCGAGATCTCTTTGACCGGACGCGCAGCGTAAATGAACCGCAGCAATCAACATTAGATGCTATGACTGGTCTATTAGCGGTGACACGATGCAATGATAATGGAGCCATTTGTTGATGAAGTGTCGCACTCCGATAACGCTGACAGATAACGCATTGGTGTACGAATGTACGTATTGACTGCCTCGCCTTAAGAATCCAGTAACGTGCACGAAGCGTATGCAGCATCAGTTGCGTTCCACCATGTAATGTATCGCCATGGGTCTGCTTGATGAGCAACCAAACAAATCTACTCTTATGCTGCAAAATTATTGGAAACCGATGGTCATGAGGAAGAAATGCCATTATGAAGGCGTCCACCAACTTGCAAAATTCCGCCTCCATCTAAATAGGGGCTCAAAGACAACAACCGGCTACCAGTCGAATGTTTTTGTTCAGCCCACAATTGGTTGATTTCCACAGAAAATTCTGAGGCTTGTTTCATCTTTATGAGAATCATTAAAGCGGCTTCCAATTCTTCAGCACTAACTGTTGACTGAGACCAATGCAAAATTAATGTCACAGTTCGCAGAAGACGACGGAGCGTAGTAAAACGTAGATATTTACTTAGAAAATAAGATTTTTTCGACTAGTTCAGGATTTACTTTATTGTTTTTTCATCACTATTTAATTTCACAATCAATTGTCTAACTTCAGAGGATGCTTGCTTAACGCGTGGAGCCATTTAAAAAAAAAGGAGTTAAAATTACCGAAGCTTATTACTCCTTGCCAGTATAAAATGAATGTGAAACAAATATATTGTGAACGATGACTGTAGTTTGAACAATATTTTTTAAGTTGTCCGCTTATGTGCTGCGCAATAAGCAATGAGTTTTTTCCTATTTATATGTTTTTAACCGAAATGTTGAGTTTTTCGTGAAGTGTTTGTTTTTGTTACTAAAGAAGAAAAAATGGATTACTTTTTCAACTTGTTTTATTAGTTGTTGTTTTGGTCTGGTAAATTACTTTTCGTCACAAGTGTAAATCTACCAGAACCGCACTTCTCTGACCACGAACTCAAGGCCAAACATCGCACCATGCATCAGACCTAACTCAAGGCAAACACCGCACCATATACCGGGCCTAACTCAAAGCGTCACCCGATGCACTCAAAACATCACCCGATGCACTGGACCCTCTGCCGTTCCATTTTTTTACATAGACGTTGTTGCACATTTTTTTTGGGACCGATCACCGCAGCGAAAGATACCGAGGTGATGACTTCTGGCTGAAGGAGAAAACTTTTCACTCTCGATCCAATTCTTGTACAGTCCTGTAGACATATACGCACTTCAATAGAAAGTGTTTATTAGTTAATCTAATTATTCATAGTCGTTTTATTTCTAAAATTGGTTCTTTCGTCGGTCTACAGGTTGTCTGTTCCCAAACAGTTGTATTGATTGAAAAGTAATCACAACCTTTGTCCAATTATTTGTTGGAGCCACTGTATGTGGATCGAATCTGGAGTGCTAGAAAGCCGCACAACGCAACCAAGTACACATTAGTTGCCTGAGAAGATTCTTGGTCGCGTTATTTAACGTTTGGGCGAAATCGGATCAGCAAGATCAAACGAATTGACACGGTGACTTTTGCGTTAGTGTGGCAATGCAAAAGACGGCATTTATCTTAATATATCCCCACCGTTGGACTGAATATTACAATTTTCTTGTAGTAGTAGTGTCATTTTCCATAGGTTGCAGTCTCTGAACGCCGTACAATAAAGTTTGCCTTTTGAATTTGCTCAAATATTTTGCAATCCCCATAAGTGTTTTACACCCTCATCTACAATGACAAGGGCCACCCACTCCATGGGAACTTTGTTACTTAGTGTATTAAATTCACATTTATTCAGTACTCCCAAATATTCAGTGAGAGCCTTTGCATACCAAGCAGACTATTATTCACATTTCAGTGCCCATCAGTGCACAACTTTCTGGTTCGATTTTCAAAGTAGGCCAACAGCATAAAGTTTCCAACACATCATCGCGGCGGAGCCTTGACAATACTCCTGTTGGAATTATGGAAATCTTCACTGAAATTCCCTCCATTCGTGCGAGAACAATATCACATCGATGCAAGTGTTTGCCGAAGGTACATTATGTGGCACACAACCTCCCGCAAATCTGCGTGCAAGTGCATATAGTTAAGCACGTGAGCAAATGCGTTCCTCGTTTCTTCATGCACACTTACAGGTTGGATATGGATGTCAAGGAAATGTGTTGCCTACTTTGGACATATGTTGTCTTGTAGGTATGATGAGATAATTTAAATGAGAACAGGGTGCATTAAGACATATGTAACTGTCAATAGTCTGCATGGACTTAGAGGAAATTTAACAATGTGCCGAAGTATGGGTGCGGTACTCGTACACGATAAATTTTAATTTTGTTTAAAAAAATGTTAGTCCTACAATGACCGTCAGCAGTAAAAAGTCAACTGTTTTTGAATATGCGATAGTAGTCGAAAATGTTCACCAAAAAATTGTTCAGTGATGCCTAAAATGTTTCAAGACCAAGTGTGAGAGAGGTAAAAAACATAAACGTAGTGCACACGAGAACAAACAAATTTATTTTAAAAATTAAAGAATAAAGGGTGTAATTCGTTGTTAAGTCTCAAACGTTGTCGTCTTCGTTGCTCCGTTGACCGTTAAGAACTCGGCGTCCTCAAAAATTGACAGCATCCCTTGGGGTGCGTTTCGGCAGTTCCTCGCTCTCTAGGGTGCGCTCGGGCTGTCCTGCGGCATGATTGCATTCAGTTGACACAAGCAAAAGGCATATTTCGTGCGTTATTAAGACCATGACTGAGCAATGTTTGTTTTTAGGGCGTCTATAGATTTAGCCATAGAGACAGAAACACGTTCTTTGACGTAGCTACCAAGGTTAAACTTTTACAGTGACAATCGTCCATGTAGTAGTGGCTCATTGAAGTCGCCAGCACGTGACATAACACGATCAGGAAACTTCTTATGCAACACAGCCCTGAGGGGTTAAGACATTCGTTTTCGAAATACATATTACCCAGATGACAAATCATTGGGCCGGCACATTAAGTTTATTTTACTTTCAACTCCTGGCAACACCGAAGAGGTACAGAGGATATGAAAGATCTACTTCTTCTGGATTGAGACATCTATTCGATAAATTTGAAATTTGTTGAGCGGCCTTTTCCTGCAACAGTTTATTTAAACATCTTCCGAGTGAGAAATGCGCCCAATCATTGAAAATGTAGTTAAAAGACCTGTTATTCCAGTAAGTAAGGGCGCATCATGGCGCTGCCAATGAACAGGTTGGAACATATACGGATGAAGGAACAAACAACAATTGCACACATAACAATGGTTTTTCAGCTGATCCAGCTTAACAATGATGTAGGCGTACTGAAATCATAAGCACTTCTGTTTTTTTCATGATTTTTTACATTTTATTGGCCGCTCGCGTTGTAGTTCGCTTTTGCTTACCATAATCCTTGAGCATCGCCCGAATTATAGCTACGCTTGAATGCACGTAGATTTAAGTTAAGATTAGAAAGATTGATTGTGGAGCATACAATTATTGTTTAAGGTAAACATTGAGGCATTGTTGTGATGATTCGAATTATATCTCAGCTATTTTAGAGCTGGTTGGTGTAGGAGTCTACAATGTGAGCTGCTTTTTCAAATGACTAGAAGAAACCTACACAGTTTACACACTATAGTTTTTTGCTGACTTTGCAAAGCAAAATTTGAAGGGACAAAGACATCGTACAAAGTATATCGGTATGAAGTGAGCGTCAAGATACAAATGTCTCGATAGGGAACATTTGTTGTGAACGAGCCCTTATTTTTTTTTTTGTTTGTTTACTATGACATCTGTGAAAAATATTTAGTATACATCAAGTCATTGAACAGCCAACATCAAATTTTTTCGTCGTGTTAAAAATTTCGAATTTCGTACCAGAAAGTGATGATATGCGGAAAGCATTTACTTTTGAAGAAAAGTGCTGCAGAGTCGCATCGCTTGTGCTTGTCGAGGCATATGGTGATCATGCTCTATCAAATGCAACATTCAAAAGATGGTTTCAACGGTTCAGAAATAATGATTTTGATGTGAGAAATGAAGAACGTGGAAGACCACCAAAAAAGTTTGAAGACGCCGAATTGCAAACGATATTGGATGGAGATGACACTTTGAGTCAAAAACAAATGGCAGCAATGTTAAATGTTGCACAACAAACAATTTTTGACCGCTTAAAAGCTATGGGAAAGATCCAAAAGTGTGGAAAATGGGTGCCACATGAATTGAATAAAAGATAGATGGAAAACCGAAATTTTGCTTCAAAGACACGAAGGAAAATCGGTTTTTTATCGGATTGTTACTGGCGATGAAAAATTGATTTATTTTAAGAATCCTAAACGGAAAAAATCATGGGTTAATCTGGGACAACCATCAACATCGACTGCAAAAGCAGATCGATTCGGCAAGAAGACAATGCTGTGTGTTTGGTGAGACCAGAAAGGTGTGCTGTACCACGAGCTTCTAAAACGTGTTGAAACCGTTAATTCTGATTGCCACCGACAACAAAGCTTCTGAAACTTCGCCGTTCAGAGCCGGGAAAAAACTGTGCATCCCCTCTACTCGTGAGGGAACAATAACATCATCACAGTAGGTGATGAGCAAGGTAGTCCCTGGATCCAATTATAATTTGGCTTTGCTGGAGGGTTTTTGAGTGAGAACTGATTTTTTTAACCCCATAGATTTGCTATGTGATTAAGGTCTGGACTTTGTGGTGGCCAATTTAAAACCCTTGTGTGTACACGACCTTACGATGCTTGGGATAATTGTCGTGCTAAAAAGTTCAGGAATATGGGAAATCATCTACAAAATCTTTTTTAAATGTTTATCTAAGAACATTTTTTTTTAATGTTTATCTTAGAGATTTTTGTTAGTTTCACCTGTCATTTTTTCCATTATCTCTACAAGCTGACCAACGCCAGACGATGTACAACATCCCTATGTTATTACTGAGTCCCCTCAATATTTGACCGTTTTTTTGTGTACTTTGGGCCTAGTTATTTGCACGGGGGCCGCCTTACGTATAGTTTGCCATCATCACAAAACATATAAAGCTTGAACTCATCGCACCACACAGTCTAATCCCAAAATTGTTGGTCCTTGGAAAAATGCTCTTTAGCAATTTGCAATCTTTTAAATTGGTTTGTCTTTGACACGTTTGACTTTCTTCTGCCAATGCATCTAATTAATTTATTATCTAGGCGCCCTTATAAGGATTGTGATGACACTTCAACCGGCCTTCAACCACGTGATCCACTTTTCGTCGCTAGTCACCATCCGCTTCAAAAATGGGTTTATTTCGCATCGGATGAGTTAATCATAGCCGCCCTTATTTCCGTTGACATTGAAAATGGATCAGTTTTGTTCAAACTGACAAGTAGTCGATCCTCAGCAAGGGTAGTTTTTAGCGGCTTCAGTAGTGGCAAATTCTCAAAAGTTTTTTTTTTTTTTGTAAAATAAGATTGCGATTTTTTCATCACCTCTGCTATGGTTTAATGCTTAAGGTACAACATCTAAACCACTTCTGTTTCACATGGTGCGCCAGTTTTGTTTTTGCCTGTTTTCTTCAAGTTTCAAATTTAACGCAAGTCATAAACTGCGATAAAATTTTGATGCAAAAATTTATTTTAATATAGACACACACTTCTTTGCATGGCAATTCTTACTGAGTGGTTTTATTATATGAGCCCAGACAGAAACTAGAAGTGAAATAGAGCCCATAGTATTTATATTATATAACTAATATTGCATTATATAAATAAGGTTGTCTAATATTTCCCTTCCGCTTTTTTGCTCTTTATTCAATGCTTCATTGAAAGTGTTACAGTGATCGGATTCAGTTCAAATATGCGCCATTTTGTTCGATAATCTGTTTCCATATAGACGGCAGCTTTATAATACCCCCCTCGTAGAAGCCCGCCTCCTTATTTGCGAAGAACTCCGATAGCCACTTTTCACAAGGCTCTTTGGAGATCAACTTCATACCACCAAGTGCGTTCGCCATGCACAGGAACAGGTGGTAATCACTTGACGCTATGTTCGGGCTTTATGGTGACTGTGATTAAGCCTCCCATCAGAGCTCCCGTAGCTTCTGACGAGTCATCAAAGGAGTTTGTTTTTTGTCGTTGTCCTGGTGGATCACCCTTCCTGTTGGCCAATTCTGGACACTTTTGGTCGATTTCCTGCTCCAAGCGGTCCAGTTGTTCGCAGTGGATGATAGAATTAAGCGTCTGGCCATATGAGAGCAGCTCATAGTGGATTATTCCCTTTCAATCCCATCAAACATACAGCAAAACCTTCCTGGCCGTCAATCCCGGCTTGGCCACTGTTTGGGATGATTCACCGGCCTTCAACCACGACCGTTTTCGCTTGATATTGTCGTATGTGATCCATTTTTTGCCGCCAGTCACCATCCGCTTCAAAAATGGGTTGAGTCCGTTCCGTTCCAGCAGCATATCGCAGGCGTTGATTCGGTCCAGAAGGTTTTTTTGCGCCAAACCACGCGGAACCCAAACATTATTTTTTTTTTTTTGCATCAAGCCTTCTACAGATGGTTTAAAATGGTTTGCTGACTAACTCCTATCTCCTGGGCAATGTGACGAGATGCATGCCGGTCTAAATCGATGATTACAATGATTCGATCGGTATTCGTCGCCATAGGCCTTCCGCCGGCTGGCTTATCCATGGTGTCGCTTTCACCGGCTCTGAATTGTCGAAACCATTCCTCCGCGCTTCGAAGTGATTGAGTTTCATCCCCCAAAACACCATTAATACCACGGAACGTTTCTCTAGCGGTTTTGCTTTTAACGAAGGAAAACTTTAAAAAAGGGCGAATTTCGGGGTTATTGATCTCCATGTTTACACGTCTATAACTGTTGAACGCAATATCCAAACTAATTATGTAGATTATGTCAATATCTTTCTAATGATGTATAGTATTGCCAGATACGAGCTCTGTAGTGCTTTGCACATAGCCGGAAAATTTAAAAGACAAAAAGGCAGAAGAAAAGTAATTGTTATATAATATGAAGCGTATACATCTTATATGTATTTATATTATATATGTATTATATATATAATATGTATATATATTATATATATATATTATATGGTATATATGTTTTATATATATTATATATGCTTTAATTTCAATGGCAGAAGAAATGTCAATAAGCGAACGAAGAAATTTCTTCTTGTGTTGTATTGCAAAAGAAATTCGAGTGAATCCGCTGATCAAGCATCCATTCTAAATCTTGGAAGGTTTTCGATTCCATCCAAATATACTTGAAAACGAACATTTTGCAAGTTACTCTACTGAAGGAAATTTGCGCTGTGCTATGCCGTATATTGTATGAGGCAGAGATTCGTTTGGCAACACCCAATTAAGATATTAGCTGTGGTCTTGGGAGTGAAGCGTTTATTCCCAAAAATAAATGTGCGAAAGTGTATAGGGTGTTGGGACTTGTAATTAAACGATTAAAATAATGCCACTTTTACCAAGAAATGTTAATAGCCGTATCATGAAATCAACTTAAAAATGTACAATATCAAATGTCTACTCTAGTTGCAATATTTTCACTTTGTCATATCGTTAATGTTGTAACTCCTGCATAGAATTACAACCATTACATTCATGATAGATGCATTTGCGTAAATCTAAATGTACACCTCATTTTCAGGAGCTATTCAACGTTTGAATCACTTCAATTGTTCACCCCATTTGTAAATTGACTCCCCGGATGGTGCAACCACAATGAAAGTCGTGTTACCGAAATGTCAGAGTACGGTTTGCATGTTCAGCAACAACCTAACAACAAAATTACTAGTACATGGAATGCAGCGTTATCTACATATGTATTACAATACCATTAGTACTGAGCACTGTGTAAAAGTGTACAACTGTTTTGCAACGAATGGGATTCACTAGGTGGCGGATGCCACTGGCTGCAGTTTATGGTAACTTCTCATTGAATGCACAGTTACACGATGGTAACTGTTTACGTGTGAGGAGTATTGCATTCATTATACGGCTGAGTTTTAAGCGAAGTACAAAATGTAATTGAGAGTTTGCTCGGAGACAATTTGCTGAAGAAAGGAGATTTATTGCATTCTTTATATGTCACACTAACGCAAGACTAGACAAAATGAGTTATATTCTTTTCAAATCTGTGTGTGTCATTGAAGTCTAATTCTACTTCGTTTGTATAACAAGTGAATGCAAAAAATAAAATTGCTATAACGTGAATCTTAAAATATTTAGGGAACTAAGATATTAAGAATTAGTATTTCTTTGATTACATTACCCATTTTACAGCGGCTCAATCTAACCCACATGATCTAATGTCAACCCCTTTTCGATAGTTAATTTTTTCCTGTGTTTTGTGTTTGTTCTCGCATCTTAGTAACCTTTTTATATGCTCACCATAAAAAATAGCTGTGACATTGTACTCGTACTGTCTTTAACAAATCTGCGGAAATGCTTACTAGCCGCGATGTCTACCGGAAATCAAACCAACTTACATTTCTCGGTTAATCTATTTGATCGATGAAGAAATTCACAGGTAACTTCACTTGTGGTGAGTTCAAAAATATACAGCCTTCAAATGTATTAATGTCGAGTTAATGTTCGAGTGACTCAATCTTGTCCTTCTTTTCTAGAGTTAACGTGTCAGTAACAACTTTCAAGCGGGAGCCAGTGATGGGATTGTTTCCGAAATAAAAACTCTCAGTGCGACCAACCAAAAAATGTCACCCATTATACGACATAATGTGTTTTTTTTAGGAGAGACCTGCGAATTTTTTTCAAAGCTCTTGAAACAATTCTACCAGCCTCAACTGCAAAATCGTGCTACCCCTTCTGAGTGAAAAAGGTTAAGCCATTTCTGATCCTCATCTTAATATGTGTAAGATTGCCTTTAATATGTCTAAATTTACAAACACGTTCGATATCGCGGCCTGTCAACATATTACTACAAAATGAACATATCTGCTGGGGATACGATACTGAGATCGGAGTGAAGCTGACTTATTTATCAAGTTTTCCTATGCTTTCATGTGTAATTTCGTTTAAATGTGATTATTAATTCACGTTTTATTTCTAGTTAAACATAATCATAATGGCAACTGGTGAGAATTAAGCATCGCACTGTTATTAAATTTCTCTGTAAGCAAGGAAAAAGTGAAAAACTATTCATGAAGAGATGGTGGCTGTTTACCAGGGTTCCGCACCTTCATTATCAACTGTGCGAAAGTGATCAAATGAGTTCAAGAGAGGCAGAGAGAGAGAGCACTGAAGACGATCCCCGCTCCGGCGCCACGGCTACTGCTTGTACAAGAGAAAGCATCAAAGAAGTTGAAAAACTTGTTCTTGAGGATGCCCGAATAAAGGTGAAAATAATGGCAGAGATCACCAAGCTTTCAACTGGTACCATTCAAACCATTCTTCATGACCATCTTATCCTTTCAAATGTCTGTGCAAGGTAGGTGACACGAATGCTCACAGCACCTCAGAAAAAAAGTGAGAGTCGCATGCTGTAGAGAGCTTTTGGAGATGTGTAGTAAGAACGCGGAGAGTTTTATGGATCGAATTGTTACTGGGGACGAAACAAGCAAACAAAAGTCCATGCAGTGACATAAAAAAGAACAGACCCCCGAAGAAGTTCAAAATCGCTCCGTCTGCCGGGAAGCTCATGGCCACAGTTTTTTGGGACTCAGAGGGAATCTTGCTAATTGAGTACAAAATAAAAGGTGAAACCATCAACGCCACATCCTACGATTCCACTTTGCATAATTTACGGGAGGAAATTAAAAAGAAAAGACAGGGTAAGCTCACAGCGGGTATGTTGCTTCTTCATGACAACGCTCCTGTTCACACGGCACTAGTTTCCAAGGCTGCTGCGAGAGATTGTGGTTTCGAAGAAATCCAACACAAACCCTGTAGTCCAGACCTTGCCCCTAGTGATTATTTTCTGTTTCCGGATTTTAAAAAATGTCTTCGTGAAAAAAGATTTTCGTATGATGAAGAACTCAAGTCGGCAATAAATTGTTATTTTGCAGAGAAAGAGGAAATTTATTTTTTTAAGGACTTCGCAAGATGTAACAAATGCATTCATGTTAGGAGAAATTATATTGAAAAATAAAAACAATTCACCGAGAATATAGTGAACGCTGTCGTATGTCAAATGAAGCCATTACCGACAGTGTTGTTGTTCAAAGGTGCTCCTGAGTTTTAGAAGATTGGACATGGGGTCCTGGTTAGCTTAGAGACTGCAAGGCTACCGAGTCTTATTGCTCTGATGTCCCCCGTAATACTACCGATATCACATTCTAGAACTTTTTTCGGCAACACTACTCTCATAAGATCTTAATATGTGCTAATTTTCAACGCAGAGGATGCCACTTAACACCGCCTACGTTAGAAGTTGAACACATTTTTGTTAGTGGCGCTCCTTATATATCCCGTGACTTATTGAATAATCAGTTACATGGTGGCTACAAGAAGCACATTACCTTCAAGTACTGTAGGATGTTCAACAATTCAAACAGCAATGTCAGTTCTATAGTTTATGTTGTCTGAAAAGCCTGGTGTAAAGGATGATAACGGACCTTCTTCACACATGGCCCTAAATGAAAAATATCCCCTCCTTTAAATAATAATCCCTCTAAAAGAACACAAAACAAGATTCTTAATTTATTTAATTTAAAGCCGGCTGGCCCCTAATTTGAATTCAGTTGTTAGTTTTCCAAATATTTAGTGCGTTTGTTTTCAATTTAGACCTTTCTTTCCCTCTGTAAACTCATCGAATTCAAACATATCAAATTCAGACCCTCGATTTTAACCAAATTGAATCTTTTCTTCAACGGTTGATTCCTCCAAACAGTCTCAGTTGTATCCGCTGATCCCTCCGCTTTTGTACCTCGTTTAATATGCACTTGTCAGTGCAAAAATCCCATTATTGGCTGTCCAAAAAGATGAAGTGTTTCGGAACTTCTAGGTACATGGACGATTTAGGAACAAATGAAGAAACTAAACAGAGACCAAGAGTGAAATACCACGAGGGAAGCTGTGAGCACTAACTTCATCTAAGCAGAAATCTGTGCTATAAGCAGATGCGTTCAAATCAACCTTAAAAGAAAGTATACCAAACCTGCCTGCAGACACTAAAGGAAGGAACCAAAGGTTAAAGCTTGGTTAGCCATATAGGAATAGTTGGCAATGACTTGCCCTCAAGCAACTGAAATGCATCAGTAAATACACAATAACATTTGAAGAAATGCAACTCCTGGAGCCGTTTCTCATTCTCAGAATCTTAAAAGAAACCGGCTTAGAGAACATTTTGTAAAGCATATTTCTACATTACATACACAGAGGTAAAAAATCCTCCAAAAACATTGCAAAGAATTAAACTCGAATGAGAGGGGAGGGAGATCGATACGCCCTGCTATTGAAAAGAGGGCATAGTTACATGTCAACATTTTGCTGAACTTTTCCCCTACTAACAACAACAACTTCTACTTTTGGTGTAACTTAAAGTACCAAAAAAAATCGGAATTCTTTAAACACCTGCTATGATATTGTCCAGATCTGGCGACTGAAAGGCCAACAGTTTAGACAATACTTTTTCTTAAAATAAACTGTATTTTAAAGGGTCATCAAAAGTAATTGTAACCTGAGGATTTAGACTTTAAAGTACAGTGGACCTGATGTGTTGGGCTAAGCGAAGTCGCAGTGTAAGGCGTCGACACAATCTTTCAAATTTACTACTTTCTCGTCAGCAGCGTTGTATCTGCGTCGCACTTTACCCACAACGCCACCGTGCCAGCCAGATTCGATTAATAATAATAACAATAATAGTAATTGTTGGCGCGACAGTCCACAGGGGGACCAAGGCCTAGCTTGCTCATCAACTACTTGTGTTGTGCGCTCTACTGTTCTTTCACGAGTAGAAGGGACCTACAGTTTTTTTTCGGCTCCCAACGGCGAAGTTTGAGAAGCTTTCTTAGGCAGTTGTTACTCTTTAAGTGTTGTCAGCAGCTCGAAAGAAGTGGTGCCGTGAAAAATTCGAGGTGTTCAGCCGGGAATCGAACCTAGACCCTTCGGCTTGTGAGCGTCGCACTCTATCCACTACACCACGCCGGCCAGCCATATTTGATTAATGGACGATAAATTTGCTGACTGTAAGGGAATCTCTCTCGGCTTGCTTTTGAGGATTTTGCAAATTAAACAAATTCTAAGTACTTGTAATATTCCTCGCTTTTTTTAAATGTGTCAAAAGAAGTGGATTAAGGATTCAAGTTGTAGACCATTGGTGCTCATCATACTGTTATGATTATTAGTAAAACCCAACTTGCACGGAAGAACACCTATACTGCATATATCTTTATCGTTGTCCTTGAAACTATTCAAACGAACTAAATGCAGTTAATGAGAAGGACCATACGGCCAGCGTACGTAGTTTTTTTTTTTGTTTGATGGATTGCGATTTAAGACGAATTCGAACATACATCAGAAATCTACAGTCAGGGTTTTAAAGGAGAGTGTGACAAAATAAATGCAGACAGTCTATGGGGTAGATCAGATCGCTTTCGTCTGGTAAGTTTTTATTTGTATCATTTTATGTAACATTACAATTTTATTTATCACCGAAACTAAAGTCCCCTTTTTTCAGATATTTGATCGAATCGTTCTGTTCACGCCAAAAAAGTTTTACAAAGACTGAAACAATGAGTTACGGAAAAAGCACAACGCCGGGACTATATAATGAATTCAACGGATATTCCCAATTGAAATTTGTTTAAGGTCATTAAAAGAAGACTTATCTTTTGAGTGTGAGTTCTAGTTTGGAACAGCCGAGTTTCAAAATGATGTGAATCAAGGAGAATTTTTAAAGCCATTTATAAAAACATAGCTTTAAATTCCATCAAATATTTAGCCCAACTACATTCTGTTACACACCCTCGTTCTTGATCCACATTCCATTGGCCCAAAATTGTAACATATGCACTCAGAATGAGTCTTCCTAGGCTTAAGTGCAACTTATGGCGACTTACCCAATTCACCTATGTGCATCAAGTCCCACTCAATAGTCATTAGAATCAAAAATAAAAAAAAAAACCTTATCCAACCTCTCACACATCCCTGGCAAGTTTCTGAAGATATAAGTGGAATAAAGTTCCCGCCCCTCGAAAACTTATTACGATTCGTGCTTGATATGCATAACATATATTTATTCAGAAACTATAATCGGTTGTCTTCCACTTTCTTTCCACGGGGGAGTTAAAACTTTTGCGGAGAAATTACGGTTGCGTCTTACAACGCTTAAGGTGTCGCAGATAATCTATGAATTCCGGAAATCCTTTCAAACTTAGTCTTTCCGCAAAGGGGCTTCGAATGCATTCCTATCTTAAACACGAATTCAACTGAGGGATTGTGATATTTAAACGTAAATTTTATTCAAATCCTTTTAAGTTTTTATTTTGCACAACGTCAGCAGAATTGCTTTGAGTTTATGTGATGCGCAGAGGAAGAATATCAGTACATCCATTGTAAGCACACCGATTCATTGATTTTTTGAGAATAAATTTTGATTTGCATTTTTTGACAGCTGAGTTGTATATAAGGGTTTGTGCAGCAGGTATTTGGTTTGCATAAATTGCCACTGTCAATCATTCAGTTATTTTTAGGCTGAACTAAAATAAACTCATCACCATTCCCTCTCTGGATGTTACATACTTTTCGCAACAGGTATTAGCATTAGCTGTATCTTGTAAGGGGAGAAGGACGAAAACCAAGGTGGAGTGCACAACTTGAGGCAGCTGGCGCAAGATCGTTCTGGGTGGAGAAGCATGTTGGTTGAGACCCAGGTCCACCCCGGAATGCAGTGCCACAATAAGAAGAAAAAGAAGAAATTTTAAGAAAACCGAAATCTGCAAACGAATTGCAAAATCTAAGGTATGTACCAGAATCCTATTGAGAGCTTCGATTTCGTAGACCACAAACTAGCGACATCAAATCGGGTAAATGAATGAATGAACGAAATTTTAAAACTGCACTTTGTGTTTCATGGGTTGGTAAACTATTTGGTATTTTTTCTCGAAAAACTATGATTAACAGGCCGTCATCGTCGATGTTGACCGCTATGGAGCCAAAATTACAAACTTTTTCGTTCTTAAATGGAACAACTGTGATTTGAAGTGGTTGAGGTTTCAAGAAGTTGCGGAATATTTAACACAGCACAGCACGATTGATTTTTTGAAGGAAGCGTTAGTAATTAACAGAATAAAGAGAAACATTTACTGCGTTTTTGTCAATACACCGGAATAGATGTTGGAAGGGGTCCTTAAAAATTGGGCTCCAATTTAAGTCCGAGGCCAGAATACCATTTTTTACATAACCTTAAGTTAATGTCAATTTGAAAATCAAATCTGTTTTTTATTCCATTTCAATGTTTTATAGCTCTAAATAACTATGATTTGCAATTGCTATATCACAAAATTTCTTCAGGAACAACTTTAACGATGAAGATGAAAACTATTGTCAACCATAGTATAACTACTATTCAAATCATAGGAAACAAGGTTCTGTTCTTGGTTTTGTCACTGTAAAAACTGAATGGACAAGAAATAATAATTTTACTCAAAGCCTTTTAAAATTTTACATTTCAGTAAGGTGTCAGAGTTAAAACTGGATTCACTTAACTTTAAAAAAGTTCTCTATAGGAAACCGGTCTTGCATAGTCTTGCTTAACATTTCACTTTCTAGGTAAGGGATATCTTAAAATTCTTACATTTTTTATTTTGATGCTCACTGTTTGCTGATTCTGCACTTTAAGATCAAACTAGTTCGACCATAATGAACACAAGCAAAATTCTCTCATCATTCAGCATAAATTACACAATCACAAATTTACTTCAGAAATGAACTATGTACGAAGTCCCGGTGTAGTTCTATTGAACCAGTAGAAAATTAAAAATATTTGGCAATTTCCATTGGCAGAAACCTTCTGTGGGATGTACAGATAGATGAACTACGAGTCAGCCTAAGACGATCATTATACTTTGCCATTGTTGTATCTAAGTTGAGGTTTGGAATTCTTGCTTGGGGCAGTGCAGCTACACATATCCAGAAGCCCCAGAAACTCTTAGACTCAGCACTGAAGAAGATAGGTGTACGTAACCAGCACATCAATCAAGAGCAACGGCGTCTTAAAGTGCTTTCAGTAAAATATATATTGAAGAAGATTTAATATGAAGTCAACAGAAGAAGGCTGGCTCAAGGTATGCTTCCTGAGCCTCGTTTCAATAACAATTACAGAATACATTAGCTAAGATGCAGTGTACCTGAAATTCTTAATTCGTACAGTAACACAAGAACTCAAAATTATATAAAATTTGAAGACAAGGAAAGAATGAAAACTTTTTCTTAGACATTTTGTAAATATTTAATTAACTAAAATAAACTCTCAAAAATTACCATTGTAAAGTATTCGAAATCAATCTAAGCCTACATTAAAATATTACTCAGAATCAAGAAAGCTCAATCTTCTTCAGAAAAGCCTTTACGGCTTCGCGGAAAAATTAAATTTATAATAATAATTAGGTGGATCTACAGTCCACAGGAGGACAAGAGCCTAGCCCGCTCATCAAATACTCGTGTTGTGCGTACTGCTGTTCTCTCACGAGTAGAAAGGACTTACAGTTCTTTGCCTACTTCGAACGGTAAAGTTTGAGATGCTTTCTTAGACAATCTCCTTGAATGTTGTCAGCACCTCGAAAGAGGTGGAGGAGGGAATCGAATCTCAACCTTCGGCGTATGAGCGTCGCACTCTACCCACCATTTTTACCAAAATTTTAATATATTAACGTTGAAATAAATGAAATGGAATAATTAAAACTGAAATGGAAATTCGAATGCAAAAATTTACAAAAACAAAAATGTTCGAATTTAAGGATGGTTTCCAGCGCATTTTATTTTTGAACGCACTCGTTTACTAATCATCAAGTTTACACTGCTACTAAAGAGCACGAACGTACATCGTATGCATATTTTATCAACATTCGGAACCGATCACCTAACTTTAAAAGCGTTAACTCCAATTTATGGTCTCAAGCATTTATAGCCAACCAGTTACAAATTTTGAATCTGCATATACGCTAAACTAAAGAGTGTCCCAAGAAGAACGCAAGATTTAAATTTTTAATAAAACGCAAATATGTGAAAAAATTGTGAATTCTTTATTATATCGTAAAGTAGACAGGATGAGGCTATGTGTGGAATAACACATCGGCCAGATGGCAGCCGCGGCTTTGCTGGCACATACGCGATCTTTTAATGAAATTTTCAATGACCGTTTTCCATAAATGCTGCGGTATTTCATTGACGCAGCGTCCAATTTCCTCTTTAAAGGCTTGAGTCGTCGAGGGCTTATTCGTATAAGTCATCGACTTCAAAAAACCCCAAAGAAAAAAGTCCACTGGTGTTAAACCTCACGATCTAGGAGGCCAATTCTGGTCTCCAAAACGCGAAATAACACGACCGGGAAATGACTGAAGCAATCTACGTTTTGCGTTTGGGTTACGGGAAAGATCCGCCAAGATGAGGATTTATATCACAAAATTGTTTTCAGATCGGAACACATTTTTGATCCAATGGGCTTATCAATTAGCGAGATGTGATTTACTTTTTCCTAATAAATATTATTTTCACCACGTCCTAGGCCGTCCGCTGTTGCGCTGCCCCATTCTGTTGATCAGATTCGAAGACTTTCTGGGCCGGAGCTGTGGTGTTCATTCGCTCTATATGATCCAGCCATCTTAAGCAATGTAGTCGAAGGCGCTTGACTAGGTGCACGTCACTGTACAGCCCATAGAATTCGTCCTTAAATCTTCTCCTCCATCTACACAATAATAATAATTGTTGGCGCTACAGTCCAGAGGGGGACCAGGGCCTAGCTTGCTCGTCAACTACTCGTGTTGTGCGCGCTACTGTCCTCTGACGAGTAGAAGGGACCTATAGTTTTTTGCCGACTCCGAACGGCGACATTTGAGAAGCTTTCTTAGACAGTTATTACTCTTTGAGTGTTGTCAGTAGCTCGAAAGAGTTGGTGCCGTGAAAAATTCCAAAAATTGGTGTTGAGCTGCGAATCGAACCTAGACCCTTCGGCGTGTGAGCGTCGCACTCGAGCCACTATGCCACGGCGGCCATCAACAGAAACAGGACCAAAATTCATCATCCGCTTTAAGTAACGTAGAGGCTTCCATGCTATAAATTAGGACCGGGATGATTAAGCTGTTATATAAAGCGGGGTTAGTCCTTCGAAAGATCGCCCTATTACTTAATTGTTTTTTGAGCCCAAAGAAACAGCGATCTTGCCACTTCCGCTTCAATGCAAGCAAACGCCTCATTGACGGCTCGCTCTGATCGTTCAATCATATCTATGTCATCAGCGTCCAATCACATCAATGTCTTCAGCGTAATTTAGCAGTTAAACTGAATTTTGGAAGATCGTGCTTCTGGTGTTGACTTGTGAGTTACGCACGATCTTCTCGAGGATGATGTTAAAGAAGTCACATGACAGTGCGTCGCCTTGTCTAAACCTTTTTTGGTTTGAAGGTCTCGGTGAGTTCGTTACCAACCTTGACGGAGCAGCGAGAGTTCTTTATCGTCATCCTGCACAATTTGACGGGTTTGGTAGGAATGCCAAAACTAGACATGGCACTGTACAGCTCGTCTCTACGCACACTGTCATATGCGGCCTTAAAATCGACGAATGGGTGGTGAGTGTCGATTTGCACATCTTGAGTCTTTTCCAGGATCTGCCGTTATGTGAAGATATGGTCTCTCATGGACTTCCCTGGTCTGAAACCATATTGATAGCAACCTATCAGAATGTGGATAAAAGATTTCTGCTGGATCTTGTATGTGATGTTAAGAAGGCTGATCTTTCGTAATTGGCGCCGTTAAAGGAGACTCCTTTCTTGCGGACTGGGCAATTGGCGCTGAGATTATACTCATCAGGAATGCTTTGCTCCGACGCACCGATGTCATCTGAAGCATGCTTTAAATAGTTTTGCGGAACGTCCGTCCGCTCCAACAGCTATATGACTGGTTGGGTCAAATTTAACATGTGCTTTATAATTCATTCATATTCAATTTACATAAATCAAAACGTCATCAACAACAAATAACTTTTTAGCGCAGTTTGCAAGCAACCGGCATTATTGGGACATATAGTCACAGAACGGTGAATGGTCGGCGTTATCGCACCATGATTACCGATTAGAAAAGACAATCCACAAGTCATACAGCACACATATCATTCCATATGACGAAAAATATGTTGAACTCAAAAAATCCACCAGTCGATTGGCCGACTCATTCGAGCGATCTAGCACCGCTTGACTATTTTGTGTGGGGCTGCGTAAAGTTATTGGTTTATGCCTACAAACCGATTACGTTGGAAAAACTGTGAGCCGACATTGAACACGAAATAGCATCCGCTTGGACGGAAATGTGTGACCGAGTCGTTGAATATTGGTTCCAACGAACATGCTTGCGAAGGCGCTTGCGGTAGCTATGTGAGCGAAAAAAGAAGTTTTTATTATACCTCACGCCATCCATGATGGTTTTGAAATTATTGAAATGTTTTCCGTTTTATTCAAATATTACTTAAGTTGTTACGTAGCTATTGGAATTCCCCTTTATTTAAACACTTCTGCAGTTCTTTTCATATAATGTTACTTAGTTTAACTAATTCACATAATTTAATAATTTACTTTTGATGATCTCCGGTTTGGTTTTATTTATTATTGTTCTCTCGGAGTGCCACAGGTTTCCTTAATGCATATGTTACCTTAAATTAAATAAGAAAATCCAATATTTTGTCTTCATTTCAGATGTAATGTGTTTTTGCCCCATTCCATGTGCACGGTATTTAGAAATGTAAACTATTTAAGTTCGTCTCTGAACGAAGCGCACTAAAAGTCCATAAAGAGATTTCAAGAAATTGACACAATTGAAAATTCAAATAAATAATGTTGATTGCTACCACATTGTAGAACCATCCTCCGAAGCGCGCGATTACATACAACAGTCGCATCAAAAGCGTACGTGGATAATTTTCGTCCTATCGCGGCACCTATTCAAATGCAAATCATCAATATGAAATTCAATCGAAGCACAGACTGTAAGTGTCACGTATACCTGCCCACATATAACATGCACATAAATCAGCGGGTGTAGCGAACGAACAAAAGAGTCTGAATACCACCATCCGACGCCGTTCAAGCAGCCTGAAGATATAGGCATTTGAAAGAAGCCATTCGCATTGGTTTACATACAAAATATGAATATTTATTGTTATATCAGGACCCTCTTACGATAGTGACACACTTGTGTGGCATTGAGGCGTGCCGTGGTGTGAAGTGTGCATTTTTTCGAATACAACTCCGACTAGTTCGTCCTTCTCCTCGGTCTGCAGTCCGTTCTCAGTTCAGAGATGAAAAATTGTGTGTGTATAGCCAAAAATGTTCCTGTGGCAGTGCCAACAGATAAATTATGTTAGCTCTTTACGTGCCTCTGCCATATTTTACATTACACAATCACGGCGTGGTGATGATAACGACGCGTTGGGGGCGAACGGTGGTGTAATCAGGCACATTGTCTGCTTCATCCACCAGAGGAGAGGGTTTGCTCGCTTTCGCCTCGGCACTCGTTTCAGAAATCACTACTCAACCTAGATCTGGATTCCTGAGCAGAGTGAACTTAATGCCTCACTGGCAGTCATATTTGCAGCTTATTTATGTATGTGCAAACAAAATTGTATTTACCGCAAATAGGATGTTCGGTTGACAACGCCAGCCCTTCGGCGACATTCCTGTGCCCTCCTTAGTCAGGAGCAGTTTAACGTTTTGATAAACGAGTTCGAAAACTGCAAAAGGTTATTTTTACAGCCTAGTTCTTTTACACTGGCACGCTGCAACTAATCTCGCAATAATTCATTTGGAAACGGCTATTTTTCATGTGGCGTACACACAGTCTCCTCCGGTCGCGTCCTCGGCAGTGACGTCATTTCGGCCGTAAGAGCCGGTTGCCAAGAAAGTAACGCTTCAAGTGCAGCAATTTGAGGTGGGATGGCTGTTTTGATTTATTTTCCTTTTAGTTTGAACGAAAATGAAAACAAGGTACTCCACCAACAAACAAGAGACTGCGGTCTATGAAGTTATTAAGAGGTTTCTGAACAAAATAAAACTTGAGATTGATTTTCGAACTCTTATCTCCCAATTGCTATCATGAAGTGCGGCAAAAGTAGTATAAACGAACCATTCTCAGTATGTAGCGTAGTGCGTTAAGTGAGACACTTACACAGCGTAGGTCACCTTGGCTGTTCACAGATCCTTCCTTCTCGGTCCTTTGACTTGTGAATACAAGAGCGCACTGAAGAAGAAGTTGGTTATATAGCTAGGGCCAAAGTGAACTATTACTCCATTCAAAAAAGTCTAAAATATGCTTTCTTTGGTTGAAGAACTAAATGAATTTTTAATTCTGGTGTTAACTTTTTCTTATTTAATTTACATTCATTTGTTGTATTTTGCACTACAAGCGGCTAATGTGGTGCAAAACCTACTGTGAAAGTATGTACGTACAAAGAGATGACGATTTTCGAGTATTTACATAAATATTTGCTGACCATTGAATAATGACTTCGATTATGAATAAGAGGAATATAGAAACACCCGCCGGGGTTATAATTTAGAGGCAGATATAGAATTTTTGTCTTGACACTCTTTTTTTCTATAATGGAGCGCTCAAACTTACTACTATGCAGTAAACTTCTTCTAATGCGTTTTCTTAGTTTTCCGAAGAAACACCATGAGGTGCGTCTGTGCTTCTCTTAGATTTTCAGTTCCCAACAATCATCGCCAAACAGCCGCAACCTGATGCGAACAGAGGCGGGACATTCACAGCGAAAGTACACTGAAGTGTCTTAAACTTCTCCACAGGCGTCGTAAAGAGTGATATCACTTAGCTCGAGCACGCTAAGCTGCTTGGCGAAGGTGAAGTTCAACGTTTGTGTACCAACAAGTCGTATGCAAGCCTTCCTATTTACATATAGATGGGAAGCCACGGAATTTTTGCTGAAATTTGCGAGCATGCAGTTTGTCATCCTATATCCTGGAGAGTCATTCCATATCCGGTTGCGCTGGCGGGAGACCCAACCGACGATAGAAACCCAAGGACTCTGGCAGTCTTTAGGTGCGCCCTGAGAATGCCCCTTTAAATCCTTGCTTAACAAGTTATTTGGCACTTTTATTTCCAAAGATATCGTAGTTTTCCTGAAACCAGACAAGACTTAGCAAATTTAGCCTGCCGACTAAATTAGGGGAAGACTTGCATTCTTGGACTATTTCGGAATTGGTTCAGGGTTGAGTAAGCCTGTCGCTACAGACACAGATACTTCACCCCTTCCAACTCTTCTTGGGAATAAAGTTAACGGCCATTAGAATCTCGAAAAACTCCGCCTGGAAGACCGATGCGAAATTGCCTAAGGAGGGGCGAAGTCTGATGTTTTCGAGTTCCACTCAGGCCTCAGCTCCAGTAGCCTCCAACGTCTTGGAGCCGTCAGTGTAAATCCGACTGCATTCCTTTCGCGATTCAGTTTTTTGCCAGAGCCAGTCCAATACACTGGGAAAGTCGACTTTGTATAAGCAACGAGGTTGTTTTATTGGTGACCTCGTATCAGACGGTATGTCCATCAGACTTGTGTCATAGGAGATGCGTAGTGTGCGGTCATCAAAGCTTAAGTGCGAGTTAAACCAAAGACCATTCCTGTTTAATCGAAAGATGTTCTTGAGTGTACATCCCATGAGGTAGTGATCAATGGGAGGAAGATTAATCAGTGCATAGAAAGGAGACCCAGGCGTGGAAGGTCACCGAGACAAATTGTTCTTTAAAGTTTGGTGAAAGCAGCAGTCATGTATTTGCGCGAAAACTTGTTCCACCAAACGATTGATGGATATGAGAGAAGAGGTCTTATCTTTACCGTATAGATCCACATAGATCTTTTTGGTGATATACTGCCAAATGTATCACCATTCGTACTCCTGTACGCTGCCAGAAGACCAGGTTTTGTCTCAAAGTGTTTTTTCCAAAGCAGTTTTATATCCAGGATAACATTTAGATATTTGTCTTCATTGGAAAGTGGAATAGTCTTACTTCTTCTTCTTTATACCGTGTCGTGATGGCATGCCTTTCCAGCCAGAAACGTTGCCTTTCGAGAGAGGGCTCAATTTCTCCTTTGCTTCTTTAGCCCAAAGAAATAGCTATTGACAAGAAGATACTTCGTTTGATTTCGCGACTAAGGTTGTTCTTCCTTTTTACTACGGGGCAGAGATAGACTTGACATGACTATCTTGAAGTTTCTGCTACCCAATGTGACGCTCTCCCCTAGACATCGATTTTGTGTACCTCTTATTGCTAACATCATTTACTTTGTTTTGCTATCCTTTGCCCTATGCACCAAAATTATTTGAACAATTTGAGCAGGCACTCTTCCACAAGATTTAGAAAAAAGAGAAATTCAATTTCAACTTAATTTAAGATGTATAATATATTTTTGGAATTTTAAGTATAAGTGGTAGCGGGGCGATCATTAGTTTTTTAACTTCAACGATTTGGTTCCACTATGGCAGCCGTGCCGCTGTGTGTAGAGTGCGACTCTCACACGCCGAAGGTTCAGGTACGAACTCCGACTGAACACCTTACACTTTTCACGGCAACACCCCATTCGAACTGTTCACAACACTCAAAGAGTAATTGCTGTCTTAGAAAACGATTTTAAAAATTCGCCGTTTGGAGTCGGCAAAAAACCGCATATCACGAGTAACTGATGACCATTCTAGGCCCAGGTTTGGTTGGTTGATTTGATTCCACAGTTCTCTAAATAAAACAGTAATCAAATCATAATTTATTTCCAATAATATTTTCAGTGTCAGATGGACACTGAATTTGAAAGTGTTCTTTCATCCCACCCATTATTCATGCAGATATCGGTTTGTCAAAACTATATACTCCCTAAAATTTCATAAAATTCAATGCATTCGCATAGAAAACATTGACATATGCCGGATACCACGCAATTATAAAGTGTTTTTGGATGGAAATGAAAACGTAAAGAAAAACTCGAACAAAGTTGTTATGCTTCTTTTTTATGTTAGAGGTTGAGGCACACTGTCCACCGACTTGAAAACTGGTGACCTTCATGTAATGTAGTCTAAAATTCGCCTTGATTGTGCATCCCATAAGTGGATATAAAGTTGAGTGAACCATGCCTGCAAAAGGAAGCTGCTGAGGTGAATAAAGAAAGAGATCTTATCACTTCCGTGTCGATCCAAATGGGTCATCTTGATAATAGGCGCCAAGATGGTCTTGCTGCTTGATATTATAGCAACTTTAACCTCTGTACCAATGGAGGGGGGCTTCTCTAGTACGCAGCATTGAGTCTCCGTTAACTTAATGCTGCTACAAAACCATTTTTATTAAATTTCTGCATGGGGGTTTTTTCGCATTGTAGTTCGTATTCCTATGTTAATATACTGAAAAAAATTTTGTGTACCTAATTAATTCCTTAGTTAATTCCATTTCATTCTTTTCCGATGCAGAGGTGTTTATGGTGTAGTTGTTTGTGAAAAACCTGCTTAAAAATATCAATACCGTAGTTATTCATGAAAATCGTTTTCCAGTCAAGTACTTCTGTGCGTAGCAAGGACTCTACCTGTCCATTTTTTTTAAGCTGTTCTTTTCTACGGTTCATATATGGACCACAGTGACTCCAAAAAGTATTCGGTCATACGCGGAGCGTTCAATATTATCTCGGTATCAGGGTGAAGCTGTGCTTATATATATAAATTGACTTATTTATCAAGTAATACTATTATTTTAGTGCATTCATGTAAAACTTCATATAACTGTGATTCTTAATTCGCATTTTATTTCTAGTTAAACATAATCATAATGGTAACTGAGACGATGATGATGAAAAATGAACATAGCGCTGTAATTAAATTTCTTACTAAGCAAGGAAAAAGTCAAAAAACTATTTATGAAGAGGGTTCCGACCACAAAAAGTGGACAAATGAGTTCAAGAGATGCAGATAGAGCATTGAAGACGACCCCCGCCTCGGCGCCCCGGTTACTGCTTGTACCGGAGAAAGCATCAAAGAAGTCGAAAACCTTGTTATTGAGGATGCCCGAATAAAGGTGAAAATAATGGCAGAGATCACCAAGCTTTCAGCGGGTACCATTCACACAATTCTTCATGAACATCTTAACCTTTCAAAGGTCAGTGCAAGGTTGGTGCCACGAATGCTAACACCGCCTCAGGAAAAAGTGAGAATCGCATGCAGTTGAGAGCCTTTGGAGATGTGTAGCGAGAACGCAGAGTGTTTAATGGATCGAACTGTTACTGGGGACGAAACACGGATTCACCTCAATGACCCTGAAACATGAAACAAAACAGAGTCCATGCAGAGGCATAAAAAAGGAGCAGACCCCCGTAGAAGTTCAAAGTCACTCCGACTGCCGGGAAGCTCATGGCCACATTTTTTTGGGACTCAGAGGGAATGTTGCTTGTTGAGTAAAAAATAAAAGGTGAAACCATCAACGCCACATCCTATGCTTCCACTTTGCATAATTTGCGGGAGGAAATTACAAAGGAAAGACGAGGTAAACTCGCAGCGGGTGTGTTGCTTCTTCATGTAAACGCTTCTTCTCACACGCCGCGGGTTTCCAAGGCTGTTGCGCGAGATTGTGGTTTTGAAGAATTCCAACACCCACTCTATAGTCCAGACCTTGCCCCTAGCGATTTTTTCCTGTTTCCGGATTTGAAAAAATGTCTTCGTGAAAAAATATTTTCAGATGATGAAGAATTCAAGCCGGCAATAAATGGGTGTTTTGCAGAGAAAGAGGGAATTTATTTTTTTTGAGAGCTTAGAAAAGCTTATCTCAAGATGTAACAAATGCATTGATGTAAGGGGAAATTGTATTGAAAAATTAAAACAATTTAATTTGAATTCGCATTTTCCTTCCTATCGATACCGAGAATATATTGAACGCCACTCGTACGTGGTAAAGGAAATACTCATTGAAAAAAAAACTAGGATAACTATAAAAATCATATGAACATACTTTTGTTCTGTGTTTTCTATTGACTACAATTCAACAAAAAAAAACACTTAAAATTTTAACAAAATAAAGTACAAATATTCACAAGAGTACAATTTAAACCTCCAAAAGTAATCGCTCAACCAATTGTCCTAGGGTCTTATCTCCACGTAACGGGATTTCTTAATATAACAACAAGAAGTTGGCGTCGTTGCTCTTTACGGTAAACATAAATTGAGATTCGATTTACATCGAAGTTTTACGCAAGTGAGTAATTTTAGCTGAAGTGGGTCAAACATCAAAATAAAAGACAAAGGAAGTGCGGAAAATTATTTTACACTTGAGTGAATCCGGAATTTCTATTAGATCTTTTGGAAAAGATGGTTTTCGGTCGTATTCAAAGTCAAAAGTATTATTGATAGGTTTTCCGCATCAAGCATGACAAACGCTCCTATATCGAGTCGCCTAAGTATCTCCACCGACATAGAAAAGCGTGTAATTTAAAGAAAAAGTGAAACAAGATTCGTAAAATATGTGCTACACAAATTGACACTGAAGTTCAAAGTGAATTAGGACTCGAAATGGGTGTAAGCACAATAGGAAATGTCTTGTATGGCGCTGGCTATTATGGAAGAGTAGCACGAAATAAATTATCTCTAGGCACCATCAATATAAAAGATTATATATTTGCAAACGAATATAAAAACGAACCAAAAGAGTTTTGAAACAAATTTCTATTTACAGACGAAAGTAAAAAAAGTAAAGTGGTTCAGATGGTCGATGTCTGGTATAATAATAATAATAATTGTTGGCGCTACAGTCTAAAGGGGAAGCAGGGCGTAGCTTGCTCATCAACTACTCGTGTTGTGTGCGCTACTGTTTTTTCAGAAGTAGAAGGTACCTACAGTTTTTTGCCGACTCCGAACGGCGAGATTTGAGAAGCCTTCTTAGACAGTTATTACTCTTTGAGTGCTGTGAGCAGCTCGAAAGAGTTGGTGCCGTGAAAAATTCGAAAAATTGATGTTTAGCTGGGAGTCGAACCTGGAACCTTCGGCGTGTGAGCGTCGCACTCTACCCACTATGCCACAGCGACTGGTATGGAGAAAGAAAAACACCGAAATGCAAGAAAAAAATCTTGAACCGATATTTTAGCATGGAGGCTCTGGGCTTGGTTGGGGTTGTATGAGTACTAAAGTTGTTGGTAGTTCCCACTTTAGTGATGGTATAATGGCTCACATAGTGTACATCAATATAATAGAGACAAACCTTAAATGCGGTGTAAATAAAATACGTATGGGTACCGACTTTTTCTTTAGTAAGGACAACGATCCCAAACATACAGCCTTAACACTAAAATTGGACTGATTTATAACACACCAAAATGGATTTAAATCTCAATCATCAGACATCAATCCAGTCAAAAACATATTTAATGTTTCGGAGCAAAACATAACTAATCATGACGTTCGGAATAAAGTTGATTCAAAAATCATTTTGAGACTGATTCTGACAGATTTCATCTGGCGTAACTTAAAAATTAGTTGACTCTATTCCAAATCGACTAGCTTACATAATTCGAAATATATGTAGACCGACAAGGTATTAGATAAGTGAAGGACTAATTTATTTTAAGTGTGAGCGAAAACTTTTTGAATATTTAGATTGTACTCTTATGAATATTTTTGTATTTTATTTTGTTAAAGCTTCTGGTATTGTTGTTTTCTTTTGTTGAATTTTAGTCAATGGTAAACACGGAATAAAAATATGTACATATGATTTTTGTACCTATTTTAGTTTTTTTTTATGAATATTTTCCCTACCACTGTACATCATATCACCATTGGCTGTATAACATAGTTTAACAAAATTTCATTTTAAAACAAAAATTTTATTTTTGGCGTTTTTGTTTTATTTCTAGTAACTGCGGAGGAGTTATGTGAACGTTGTTGTTGTTTTATGGCTAAAGCTCTGTATGTGTTATGTGAATTTTCGTAAACAGTTATATGCGGTTATTACAACTTCTCATCTTTTTCCTTATTCGATTCCTTCACCGTGATTAAACATCCACTTTTATTTATTATTTTTGCAAACCAAGCCAAAGTTCAGAATAGGTGGTAGTAAGTTCAAAGCATATCAGGAGAGTGATGAATACTAAAGCATATTGGAACGCAACTGTGAGGTATGGCTTCGATCACTGTTACTGTTAACAGTCAGTTTTATATGCACTAAATTATCACACTCAATACAACACACATTCCATTAACGCGATTACACCTGCGGCGAATGCAACTTGAGGATTCTTACTTTTTGGTTAGATTCATCGCTTGCACTTTCGGCGATGCCTGCTCGGACGTGAGCGAAACAGCGTGGGAATGACAAAACCTTGATCGACCAAAGTGAAGTTATGAGTTAGCGAAACAAAATTCTCTGTTGGAAGCTGGCAGTCGTACCAAACGTTAATATCAATGAATTTGCATATATCGTGAAAAAACGTAAAAAAACAGTCTTTCACTTAAAACCTGTGGGCACAAGCTGAGTTTGTATTGTATTTTTTTAAATTGACCGCGAAGAAAACTTTAAGTTAACTCTCACTAAGTCCATAAACTCACAACAGTTGAATGTATTTATACTTTTACCCTGGTCCGAAAAATTAAAATTGGGTTTGCTCCTTCAATGCCCAGCAGGCTGCCATCAAAACATTAATGTTATTGCAGACCACATTTTGGGGCCATGCAGTAAGTTTAAGCCGATTTTTCGGTCTCCCATGCGCTTCGTATGTGGCCGTCGTGGCGTAGTGGGTAGAGTGCGACACCCACTCGCCGAAGGGTCTAGGTTCGACTCCCAGCTCAACACCAATTTTTCGAATTTTTCACGGTACCACCTCTTTCGAGGTGCTGACAAAACTCAAAGAGTATTAACTGTCTAAGAAAGCTTCTCAAACTTCTCCGTTCGGAGTCGGCAAAAAACTGTAGGTCCCTTCTACTCGTGAGAGAACGGTAGCGCGCACAACACGATTAGTTGATAATCAAGCTAGCCCCTGGTCCCCTTGTGGAATGTCGCGCCATACAATTATTAGCCGTGTTTTTTTGCAGTCGCATAGTGTTTTATTTTCAAAAAAAAAAAAACATTTTATACAAAAACTCATTTCATAGCGGTATACTAAATTACAGCAATATTTTCATGACTACATTCACAGTTTCAAAAACAAATTCCTAGAAATCACTCAACCAAATGCAAACATTCTATGGAGGAAGTCAATTCCTTTACCTCTACACCAACGTAACTTAGAGCGCATTTGTAATTTCTGAAAAGTGTCCTTAAATGCATATAAATGCATATAAATGACGAAAACATACGAGTCTGATATATGTATTGGTCCATTCCATCAACAACTTTTCGTTAAAGTTTTTTCTACTCTTTTCTCATTTCTTCCATCCCTTCATGACGATGATACCCACAGTTCCGTTCTCCTCTCGTGATGATTTCTTCTCTAATTAGTGAATCAAAACATATTTTCGTAACCTCAGAGAAACACAAACATAAGGACACAGGCATGATAAAGACAAAAGCAAAAGACGAAAACGCGAGTGAATTTATTTTAGGAAAAGGAAAACATCAACAGTACCTTAAGAAAACAGCAAGCGAGGTACAGCAGAAACCTTTATTTGTAGTGCTTGTACCAACAAATATTTTCGTTGTTTGCAACTGCACATACCTCTGAACTGCGACGGAGAATGTAAAAACTCGGACATTTTAATTTAAGGTCTAACCGTTGAATTAATTTATTTTGCTGATGCATTCAATTGATTGCTGAAAGTTATCTGTATGCAAAAAGCCGGCAACTTAATGGCGTACTGAAATTTTTTGTTACTAGATTAGAACAATAATTTTCTAGAACTCCTCGTGATTGGAATGAAAAACTTATGACGCACAAGAGTGAGTGTTTCACACGGGAAACGTATCGTAACCAAAACAATATTTCCACAGAAATTGTATTGTAAAATATTTAAAAATTTTAATTAATTTTTTTATTTATTTATCGCTTAATTGGGAAGACTAAAATACGGCTGAGTTAAATACAGTATTAGATTATTAATTTAAATCTCAATAAGAAGAATTGAATGTCTGAAAAATGAAATGAAAGCATGTGAGCTTAATGTACGCCATCATAGAATCCAAGCGATTATTCTTAGTACCAGAATAATTTGATTAGTTCTATACGCCTAATATAAGGTTGTGAAATATCTCCCTTCCGACTTTTTGTCTTTTGAATTTTCCGGCAATGTACAAAGCCCTACAGAGCTCGCATCTGGCAATACTATACATCATTTGAAAGTCTTGACCTACAATCGTAGCAAACAAAACGACGCTATGCATGATTAGTTTGGATATTGCGTTCAAAAGTTATAGACGTGTAAAAATGACGTTCACTAACGCCGAAATTCGCTCTATTTAAAGTTTTCCTTTGTTAAAGACAAGTCGGCTAGATAAACGTTCTGTGAGATTAATGGTTGCCGTCTTGATGGGAACAGATTATCGAAAGAAACGGCACATATTTGAACTAAATCCGATCACTGTAATACTTTTTATGAAATATTGAGTGAAGAACAAAAAGGTGACATCCTTATAATATAATAAAAGATGTGTTTATATAATAATAGGTGTGTTTTTTTGCAAGCTGAAATTTCAGTTTGTATGTAAATTACACAAACAAGAAATTATATATCCGCCCAAGCTAACCCAGATATCCAATCGTGAAGTGCTTTCAATCAGAAGTTTCTATGTGTTATCGATAATTTATTCTGATCTGTAAAAGAATTCATCCTTAAATTTATTCATCTGACAAATGAAAAAAGAAACGTTAAGAATATTTTTTTGCTTTCGCTATCTCTTTCATTTCACCACAAATAACTAATGACCATCGCACTCACAAATAAAGGAAGCACACAAATGTAACAACTCTAATGTCATTAACGCAAAGTGCTGCCAAGTATATTTTGATGAATTATTAATCGTCGATGGCCGTTTTTGTGTACTTTTATTTTAGGCGTATAGGTAGTACAAAATATGAGCACAAAGCAGCGAAGACAAATCCGTCGAATCCTTTTTTTGCATTTCAAAATTACCAAGGAGTTAATATTGCGTTCAAGAAAACGAAATTGTTTCTTAACCAGACTCTGAGTTTACTCGTGGCAGGGCTAATTGAGAAAATCTTTTCAAAAAAACTTATCGATTGTCTAAGGTTTAATTTTCCAGACCTCAAATTCACCTGAACTTAGGTACAAGAAAGCCAATTAACACATACTGTAGGAGATTTAAGTACAAGGAAACCTTTGACCCCACCCGGGAAATAATTTCTCACATGAAAACCAACATCACTTGCAAGTTCATTACAGTTTCTTGGTCTATAGCCTCTTAAAGACTAGTTTAGAGCATTGGCTGGAAAGAAATTTGACTCTTCCAATAAAAGTGACGGGGTTATGCGAAGCATTTTCAGCTACGATACTTAAGAGAATCGTTAGGATTTTTGACCTTATTATTTTTGTATAAATGGCAGCACAAATCAAACGTTGGCGGCGCCTTGCACGAAAAAGATTTAAATTTTAAAGAAAAATAAGAATTTTTGCGAAAAATGCACACGTCAATATAGTGCTGCTGCTTCTGCTGTGCCGTTATATCTTTATAAACGTCGCCAGATATGTGATGTGGGCCAACGGTGGTACACTTCGTCCCCAAAGTATTCAACAATTTGCCAAAAAATACTTTCTTCGGGTGTATTCTATTCGCACGTAGATGGTTTTGTTTTTGTAAATGATTAGGAATTAACTTAACTAAGGGTCACTCAGCAGGTATTTAAGTGGAATAACGCCTCAACATTGATATATCAAATACCATAATTTAGTATTGTATCGCGAATTTAGAAAACATTTGTTCTTCATTATAGTTTAAGGCACAAAATAAAACCATAGGTTATTAAATATAGTTTTGTACTTGAGTTGTGCAGTTTTTGGCCGACATATCGACACGAGCCTTTTTTCGAGTCATTGACGAATTGTGTAGGATCCAACGCGAACAAATTTTTTTGTCGTCAAATTTTCATGCAATATTAAATGTCTGCTGGTCCCACTAAAGCCTAAGGTTGTCTCAATCTTACGATAGGTCACATGACGATCTTGCAATATCAGCTGGCTTACAGCATCAATGGTTTCCGGAACAAGAACTGATTTTGGACGACCTTCACGACCTTCGTCTTGGAGTGAACTACGAGCTCGGTTGAATTCACCATACCATCGATAAACACTGCTCCTTGATGGAGCTTCATCGCCAAAAATTGAATAAAGTTTATATATGCACTGCTATTTAGTTAATCCACGAAAGTTGTAAAAAATAATCGGACGAAAATTGTCACGATTTAATTCTATTTTTTGGGCGAGATGAATCTTTTAAATTACCGTAAACGACACAAAAAGCTCTCGTATGTTAAAACGTTCTGAGTACGTATGACCCCAAGAATGCTAAACTTTACGATAGAGCTGGCAGTTGCCAGATTGCAACACTAGGGTTGCCAAATTCCGAAACATAAGGGGCAACCTTCGTATAGTTGTTTGTACTTTAGCTGTGCAGTTCGTGGCCGACATAGTTCCTGGAGCTGGTTCCACAGCTGGTTCCGTAGTTCAAATATTATGGAAGAATTGTGAATTTGTGAAATAAAAATCACATGCAAAATATATTCGAGACACATATATATCGCTCTTGTCTTTCTTTGACGACTGTGTATGATGCACACAATCCACCGAAAGGAAGTGAGATGAAGTTGTGTCTCGCTAATATTTTCAACATATTCCTCTTTGTCCTTGCTTTATGGTTTTGGAGGCTGATACATATTTAAGCCAAAACAAGAATAGTGTAATTCTAGACCTACATAGTTCCTGAACCAACAAAGTTGGGATCTTCATAGTTTCTGAAGATGTTGCTGAAACCATTAGTTTTGGCTCTATGGACATGCTTTTATTCAAATCTTATTTCTTGAAAGTTCCCGACTATACAAGTATTTATAGCATTTCATTCTTCCTTTTTAGAAGGAGAACTTTTCAGACTTCCATTTTAGAAGGAAGATTGACCAAATTAGAATCAAAGGAATTGACACATATCAGATCTTTCTTTTCTGTCAGTCTAATATTTCCGAATAAGCAATGTCCATTTGTATTTTGTTTTGATATTTTTGTACCAATGGTGCTTTTAAAATAAATTAAGTCGATTAATGAAAACATCAATTATCATCCTAACACCGTATCATTGATTTGAACATGTTTCTGCAATAATAATAATAATAATTGCTGGCGCTACATTCCACAAGGGAACCAGAGCCTAGCGTGCTCATCTACTGCTCGTGTTGTGCG
This sequence comes from Eristalinus aeneus, assembly GCA_955652365.1. Lineage (NCBI taxonomy): Eukaryota > Metazoa > Arthropoda > Insecta > Diptera > Syrphidae > Eristalinus > Eristalinus aeneus. Next base: position 15,344,118 of record OY019134.1, read on the forward strand.
CGCTACTGTTCTCTCAGGAGTAGAATGGACCTACAGTTTTTTGTCGACTCCGATCGGCGAAATTTGAGAAGCTTTCTTAAACAGATATTATTTTTTGAGTGTTGTCAGCAGCTCGAAACGGTGGTGCCATGAAAAATTTGAGGTGTTCAGCCGGAACCGAAATTAGAACCTTCGGTGTGTGAGCGTCGCACTCCACCCTCTACGCCACGGCTGTCACATGTTTCTGCAATGGAACTGCTTAATTCTGCGAACAGGAACATGCAGTTGGAACTTTACAGTTCCTCGGATCTAGTTACTGAAATATGTTCCTTACACTAAGGGAATCGTGTCATGTTCGGTCCGACAAATGATTTGTTTTGTACACAGTACACACAATTTTACTCATACCCATGATGAAATTGCAACCATTACAGAACCTACATCTTAAGTCAGCCTTCCGTCGACATGTGCTAAAGGGCTTAAAGCAATTTTGTTTTCTACTTGTTTTTTTTGTAAACCATGTATCTAAACTATTAAATTCAAAAAATGGATGCACAATTTTCAATTAATTTTTTTCAAAGCACAAGATTTTCATAACTCCTTATTGTTTGTTTTGAGTATTTTAGATTAATTTTCTTAAATTATAGACATGTCGTTAATACGAATCTTATAAAAGTATCATTTGCACAGGTTATTGACTGTTAAAATTGAAACATTTGTTCATATTAAAATAACACCAAAATGCTTTATTTTCTTTGTCATGTATCAGAAGAAGGCATTCTCAAAGCAGGAGGATATTGTTTTATAAGTCGGGCACACTGAAGGAATTGTTTGGTAGGGTACCAAGTGACCGGGATCAAGTCACAGCACGAGCTGAAGGATGAGAGGGAAAGGAAGTACCGATGTACATTGGTTTTAAATGCCTGTGGATTGTAATGAGGGGGGAAAGCTGAGCTAGAAAGAGCATTCCGTATTCGAGTGATGCGTTTGAAGAAAGAGTCTATAAACTGGTGGAAAGAGTCTACAAAAGGTGGGGTTAAGGGTGATTTTTTTGAAATTGTAATATAATAATAATTGTTGGCGCTACAGTCCAGAGAGGACCAGGGCCTAGCTTGCTAATCAACTACTCGTGTTGTGCGCGCTACTGTTCTCTCACGAGTAGAAGGGACCTACAGTTTTTTGCCGACTCCGAACGGCGAAATTTGAGAAGCTTTCTTAGACAATTATTACTCTTTGAGTGTTGTCAGCAGCTCGAAAGAGGTGGTGCCGTGAATTATTAGAAAAATTGGTGTTGGACTGGGGATCGAACCTAGACCGTCAGCGTGTGAGCGTCGCACTCTACCCACTACGCCACGGCGGCCACGAAATTGTAATATACGAGTGATAAAAACGCAACTTAAGTCGATATTCTAGCGAGTCAATTGACTTCGTAGCATATAATATCGGTCACTGTTCAATTATGTTTTGTAAGTGCAGGTCTTGGGAGTTCTAGCCCAGATAGGAGTTTTTTATATAACTTCTGAACGAATATACGCTTTATTTATAGTTGCGAGATTAAATGGAGTAAAATATTTCTCGCATCGCTTTAAGAAACCTAGATGTTTCGCTGCATTTTTGGGGATCTCAAGTATGTAACCATTCCAACTTAGTGTTGGAATCGAGGATGGAAAGGCGTAATATTATTTCAAAAGCTCAACCAAACGAGTCTCATCGCTTAAGCAAATCTATGACTCAAATCATGCCCTGTTTGCACACACACAACTAAAGACTAAGAAAAATATCAAAGCCAGCTTTGATCCGCCCAGATGCGCGTTCCGCGTTCTGCATCAATATAGGTTGAAAAAAAAATCAATATATATATCAATTGATTTGCCACCGCCATATAGAGACTGCAGAACCGAGAGGAAATGGACATAGGATATGTTTTTGTTTCCAAACTTCAAACATCGACAGCAGTTATATTGACCTAATTATCTGATTTTCCTCCATGACTATAAAGTAATCAACATTTTGAGATTGTCAGCAAACACCCAACCCAATAAACATCACTGTAGTTGTTTTGGCACATTTTATTTTGAATTTGTTTACGTGGTTGTCACAAGTGTCGATTCTTGATTATTTGAAGTACTATCATATAAGGGTAATGCAACAGGAACCACATATATCGAAAGGAACATGGGACTTCTGACATGTGGTCACCCAAAGTGTTTAGCCTACAACTGTAATTACAGTCCCTAGCATCATGTGAAGCCTAAATAAATTTGCTTTGTGTCTAAATAATGCACAAATGCCATACAAATTCTGCGAAACAAAGTATTCAGAATAACAATTTACACGCAACCAGATTTCCAACGAAACATTTTTCACATGTTTAGTTTTTTTCTCGCAATTTCTTGCTCGCCCCTTGCTTAACCTATCAAATATGGTACATTTGCTATTGCAGTATCTACACGCCATCTAAATGGACTGTAAATGTCCACCAGAGTGAAAACTCTAATTTTCCTTTCCCGCAAATTATATTTTAATTGGCACGATATCACACAGAAAAGTTTTTGTGTTGTCAACATCGTAAAGTTTTTACAAACCGGATATAAGCCTCGCCTAGTTCCGCAGTCCACAGCCGACGAGACGTCGAATACGAGCGTGAGGCCTGCCGAAAAGGTACCCCTTGGATTTTCCGTTCTTCGCAAAGGGGGAAAAAATACAGCTCCACGACTGCAAACACACACACATTGGCGGAACAGCTGGAAAAAAGTTTTAAATTTTTTAACATGCAAAGTTTTCGCCACATGCTCCAGATGGGGCGGGCGTGGGTCTTTTTAGTACTTCTACGCTGCCAGCGGGTTGGGCTTAAGTTCCGTCGCAGATGAGAAAGTGTTGAGGGAGAAAATGCATTTTTAAGACCCTGGAATGACATCGTCTTTGCGGGAAGACCTAACTTTATAATAATGTCTTAATGACAACGACTTGTACAGAATTTCAAAATCAATAGGAATACGAGAGAGAGCCACATCCTAGAACTGTGCTGCAAAACTTATTACACGTTTCAACACCGGGCCATGCGATACTCCGAACAAATAAGAAAGGAACGAAAAAACGAAATTGAAGAGAGTCAACTTAACTCCGGTCCTCTGTAGGCAAAGTCGTCACGGCCGGAGGAATACACCCGTGCTAGCTCTGAAGTACGTGTCCTGAATCATTTAGTGCATATCGAATACAACAACGGAGCCAGAAAAATCTATTCGAAATCGTGAAATCGGTGAGGCAAAGCCCGAACTAGTCAACGTATCACAATGAACTAAATGTGTAGGTGCCTGCATAGCTATATTCGTATATACATACGGCATCATGTCGCTTAGAATTCCCTTTGGACGAAGCAACAAATAGGGGTTGTGCACGCTGTTGTTTCAATCCGCCACTGGGAATACGTGGACCTCCTCCACCCACACGCTTTCGCCGTTCAAGCGAAACCGAAACACACCACTGATAACAGAAGAGCAACAAATATGACATTAGGTCCGGGATCAGTGCAAAACTTTCAGTCATACGAGAAGAAAAAATCGAATGAGTAACTTTCCAAAAATGCCATCCAATCCCAATACGAGGTGCAGTATCAGGTTGCAAATTGGGAAGAAAGCTGATAATTACAGGACTCGAGGATGTGTTTTTAGGTATTTGCTGATGCGGAAACGAACGATGGTGGATGGGGTAAGTACATGTGAACGGTTTAACGAGCAAAACCTCACAGGGTTCGCCTTGACTGCAAATGGCGGAAGGAAAATGACAAAGCCGTTAGGTTAATGAGGAGCTAGAACTTAAGTGCCACATGAAAGGAGAACTAACGATTCCCCACCAGCAAAAGGTGTCGGGGGCAATTAACTTAATGTGAGGAGAAATTTTTTCTTTTGACCGAATACTGCATTTAAAACAATCGCAACTCAGAGCTAATTAGGAGAACGAAGCCTTAAAAATGCATATCAAACATTTTTGTGTCGCCGTGCATAACTGATGAAGTACGGGGCACTACCTCGTTCAAGCTTTCAATTCGTTGGTTGAAAAGGGAGTTTCAATGCTTTAAGCAACGAGAAGGGTAAAATGTTTTGATTTGTTCGTTTCTATATAAATGAGTGTCAGGTGGTCATTAACTCAGTCCATGGATAAGAACACTTTTCGATAAGAAAGAGAAATTTACAATTATATTGTGGAATATTATGCGTATTGAGTATAAGAAAGTTACAATTATATTGTAGAATATTATGTGAATTGAGTATTATTTATTGTTTTGTTTTTTTTGTTCCTAAATTTTAAAATTTTGTACTCTTGAGGGAACTAGAACAAGTCACAGTCCGTTCGAAAGTATAGAGGAAAAGAAGGTACCGGTGCATTGGTTTTAAATGCCTGTGAATTGTAATGAGGGAGAAAAATTGAGCTGGAGATTTTGAATTAGTTTCCCTTCGCTTATTCATTTTACATTTTGAAGAACCAGTACAGCAAATCCGTGCCAATTCATAAATAATCAAACTGTAACTAATGAACACCTTTTCTGCTTTGACAGACATGATTCTGAGATCTACGTTTGAGAGTATAAACAGCAGCAGTTTCATCAGATCCTACCATAATTCTTCTAATCAAACAGCAGAAAGTCTTTGGAAAAGGGACGTTACGGGTTTCTGTTAAACTTAATTTAGACTGACTTTCTATCTATCACCGACATTCATAAATCATAGACTAGTTTTAAATCATGGATGCACTCTTCATTTGCTTTTATATTGAAACTCTTTGCGTAACTTATTTTGAGTGTCGAGGAGATCCAATATATGGACATGGTTTGACTGGAGTCGATCAGTGTCTACTCCTCTTTTTTTTTTTGAGTTTCGGCAACATTGCCCTGGAGCGCTCAGACTCAAAGACAGGCCCGTTGCACTATCAAGCAGTATATACCTGCATTTAATGTTTTTTCTTGGTGTTCCAGAAGTATACAAATAAACACATCTGTAATAAAGTGTTCAAGTCTTTTTTCTATTCAATTCAATTTGTTATTATTAGTGTAAAGGTACAATAAGACATGAGTCTTTTATAGTACTAAGTTGTGAAAAATTCAGAATGTTTTATAATTTTTCATATTACTTGAAACTGATAGTACCAAAAAAAAAAATAAAATAAAATAAAAGGGTATAGGAAGGGGATTTAAGGAAGGGAAGAGAAGTGTAGCAAAAGGACATCTTTAAAGCACTTGGCATTAGAAATTGTTCTTATGGAATTTGGTAAAGAGTGCCGAAGTATAATAGCACGAATGTAAGGAAGACGCGATGAATTTAAATAAAGATGACGAGATGGTATAAGAGTATGTGTTGTGATAGATCGGCCAAATTAAGTTTGTTATAAAGATACGATGAATACTTGTTGACAATTATTTTATGCAGAAATATTAAATTTCCATGAAAAGATCTAGGGAAATTCCCAGCAAGCTTTCACTGTACTGAGATACATGATCGAATCTTCGTTGTCCATATACATATCTGACCGCATCACTTAATGCCACCTGAAGTTTTAGTTGAGACAGTGAGTCAACAACAGCATAAGTAATTAAAGGAAGAATGAGGGTTTGGAGAAGTTTTTTTTTGTGTATCTAGTGGAGTGTACTTAGGTAAAGCATAACTTGCGTAGACAACAATATGCTCTTCTAACTACGAAATTTGTGTGGTCGTATACAGCCAACTCTGAATTCACAATAAAACCTTAACTCGTAACAGTATTAACTACTGTGAGTGTATCACCACCCAGTACTATACTCGTCAAATTATCGAAGGACACATTCGAATTCGAAACACTTGACTTCCTCTTTTTCAATTGCAATCCATTTTTCTAGACCAGTTGTGGATATTGATAAGCTCTTTATTAATTAAAACTATCAATTCACCAAGTGGCCGCTGTGGCGTAGTGGGTAGAGTGCGACGCTCACACGCCGAAGGGTCTAGGTTCGATTCCCAGCTCAACACCAATTTTTCGAATATTTCACGGCACCACCACTTTCGAGCTGCTGACAACACTCAAAGAGTAATTACTGTATAAGAAAGCTTCTCAAATTTCGCCGTTCGGAGTCGGCAAAAAACTGTATGTCCCATCTACTCGTGAGAGAACAGTAGCGCTTACAACACGAGTAGTTGATGAGCAAGCTAGGCCCTGGTCCCCCTCTGGACTGTAGCGCCAACAATTATTAATTATCGATTCACCAACGTTGGTAGGATATTTTGCTAAATAAAATTGCACATAATCAGCACACAAATGGATAGTGGAATAACTACACACAGAAGGAAGATCATTGATAAACATGGAGAAAAGAATAGGTCCCAGAATTGAACCCTGGGGTACACATACTTTAACTGGTAAGAGAGCAGAAAAATTAAGGAGGTCGATAACAACTCTTTGGAACCTATCGAATAGGAAGCTTGAAGTAAGACTTACAGTTGTATCATTAAATGCAAAGAAATTTTTCAATTTCCAGCAAAGTATCTTGTGATTAACTTTATCAAAAGCCTTAGAGGAATCAAGTAAGTAGAGAAGTGTAATCTGTTTTTTGTCATAGTTTTGCCTAATATCTTCTATGATGTTAACCATGGCAGTCGAAGTACTGTGATTAGCTCTAAACCCAGATTGTGCTTCATACACTAGGCTATTACGAGATAGATGTTCAATCAGTTGCTTTGCTATGAGTTTTTCTAAAACTTTTCATAAGCATGGTAGAATGCTGATGGGTCTTAAGTCTTAAGGAAAGGATGGATTTAGTCGTTTAGCGCGGTAGGTATAACTCCATGATCTAGGAAAAGTTTATGAAGTAATACAGTGATTAATAATATGGGTTATGTGAGATATTATGATAGTGAGGATTATTTTAAAAATTTCAAAGGAACTCCATCTTCTCCAACAACATTTGATCGTATCTCCCTGAATGCATTAATCACCAAAATTTCAGTGACAGTTTCCACTTCAAAGGGTCTTAAGGCCGTGTGACTTCAGCAAAGTTATAACAACTCTTCTCAGACTGGCTTTCAAGAAAGAAGTTGTTGAGAGTATCTGGGTCAATCATACATTTTGCATTATGCTTGCTATCTGAGACTCCTATGCGAGGTAGGTTGTTCCATAGCTTCTTAGGGGGAAGTGAAGAACTCGGCTTAGAAGCATAGAATAACCTTTTAGCATTACGTGCTGTAACAGCTTATTGGTTTCGCACTATTTTATAAGCATTCCAGTTGAAATCCGATGGACTTTTTTTTCCATTTAGTATAGAGAAGATAGCGCATTTAAAACTATTCATTACTTCAGTAGTAATCCAGGGACAAAATTTGTCAGCGGTATATGTTGGTCAAACAGATTAAGTAGTATATTCTGAAAAGCATTAAGTTTGTCATCTATAGTAGAGCTCAATCGACAACACAGCCATGGGGCGTTCAGAGCAGCCAATTCAAGTACATCCCTGTTAAAAGACTTATAATCTCTGTATGAAAAGGTTTGAGGATTTACTTTATGATCAAACTGTGATTCGTAAGTGAAGAAGATGAGGTCATGATCCGAAATTAAGTCTAAAGAAAGTTGGTCAAAAAGAAGAACGGTTTGCACCTCCCAACAAATCAGCGTCTAAAAGCCGTCACTTGATCCGAGCAAAGGCGGGACATTGACAAAAGAAGTGCTCTGTAGTGTCCTCATTTTCTCGTAAGACATCGTTTAGGCTACCGTCAATTAGCTCAAGCACGTTAAGGTGCTTAGTGAAGTAAAGTGTCACATTTGTATGCCAACAAGTCGTCTGCAGTCTTTCCTATATACTTGGGTAAAGGAGAAAGCCAAGGAATTTTTGCTGACGTTTGATAGCATGCACTTTATCAGCCTGCATCTTGGAGAGTCATTTTTTATCTGGTTGCGGTTGGCTCTGGTTCTACTTGAACAGTCCCAGAGTGTGTTCGGGCCTAAGAATGCCTCTTGTGATTCTTGCTCAGCAAGTTCGTCAGCAATCTCGTTTTCCATGATCCCATGATGTCCCGGGACCCAGATAAGACTTAGGGAATTCAGCCTGCCGATCAAATTAAAGGACAACTTGCATTCCTGGACTATCTTGGATGTGGTTAATAGGTTCAGTAGAGCCCTAAGCACAACTTGGCTGTCGCTACAGACGCGCCCCTTCTGCCAATTCTTCTCAATATAGTTCATCGCTATTAGCATCGCATAGTCTTCAGCCTGGAGAACCGGCGCGAAATTACCTAAAGAAGTGTGTAGTCTTATTTTGTCGTCTTCCAAGAAGGCCCCAGCTCCAGCATCCTCCGTCATTTTTGATCCGTCTGTTAAAATCCGATTACATTCCCTTCCTTTTTCAGTTTCTGGTCAGAGCCAGTCCAAGAAAGTCAATTTTGTACAAGCGACGAAGCTGTATTATTGGTGACCTCGCATCAGACGGCATATCCATGAGAAAAGTATCATAGGAGATGCATTGTGCGAGGTCATCGAAGCTCCAGTGCGAGTTGAACCAAAGACCATTCCTGTTTAATCGTGCGATAGCTTTGAGTGTTAATTCCATGATCCCAGAAATCCCAAACAAAAAGCTGTCCTTCCGGTTAATTTTTTGCCTAGAGTCTGACGTGGACACAGTGAAAATGGACTTTACATGATCGTCGCAACTGGATTGTTGGTGTCCCCGCATCAGACGGCGCGTCCATATGACTATTGTTATATGAAATACGGTGGACGAGATCATTAAAGATCCAGTGAATCCAGTAAACCCAACCACCATTTCTCTCTAGTCAGAAGATGGCTTTGATTGTGTACCCCATAATGTGGATGTCAAGAGAAGTGAGATTTAGCAGTGCATCAAGAACAGAGTCGGGCTTGATGGAAACCTGACCGTTCTTTAAAACTTGCTAACAGCAGCAGTCACGTTCTTGCGAAATAAAAACGAAGAGGTGTGATCATTACTGTATAGATCCATACAGATCTTTTTGGTGATAGCTTCCAGTTTTTATCGAAGACTCCTTAACACTTCCTGAAGCCTTAGAGCTCCTTGGAAGCTTTCGTCTCAACGTGTTTTTGTTAAAGAAGTTTTCTATCGATAATAACACCTAAGCATTTAGCTTCATCAGAAAAGAGAAAGATGACGCTCGAAAGTACTAGTTGAGTCACACCAAACCTCCTCATGAAGAGCACAAACTCGGTCTTAGGAAGATTGACTAAAAGCCCATTTCTAGAGCACCAGTCTTCGATGATGTCCAGAGCCGCCTGCCCTACTTGCACATACAACCACAAGACATGGTCCGGTGATGGGTGCAGATCTTGAAGAAGAGGTGAGTACGGCAACTGCAATTATTTTCTTAAGTTGCTCTCAAACCTGTTTCATTCAACAGCGTACACCATAAATTTTATGTTACAGAAATGACAGGCGAATAGCTTTCTACACTAACACTGCAGCTTTTCTATGTGGGCACAAGATTATCGTGACAACGTTTCGAAATTAAGTGTGCTTTTTAACTCGGAATTAAGGAAACTAACCAAACTTAATTTTTTAAAGACACGGTTCCCTTGAGTCAAATGGAATCGCTAAACTAGTCTGCATTGGGAGTTGGTCTTGAAATGCAGGTCCCGGCACTCAATAGAGTAATTGCTGCGTACATGGTTTTCTGTTTCTTGCCTTTTGCTCCAACGTCAAACTATTCTACACTTACGAAAGTATAAAGGTTAGTGGTCTGGATAGTCGTGATTTTAACTGCCATAGAGTGGAATAAATTTTTAAATTTATCTGTTGTCAGTGAAATGCTGCATTAAATTTCATTACTGGATATTTCTCTTTATTTTGCAAGCACTATGCAAAAGCAGAAGAGGAGGAAGACGTTAACAACAAGACGGTTGGCTTGCAAACATGTACTGTCCTAAACTAAGTAAACCCCAATGCAAACCAAAACCCAAAAGTTTCTAATGTTTCTCTTGTTTTTTTACTTTTTCAGTTTCACCCCAAACAACACGTTTATACAATATCTACTTTTCAAAGCTGTCTATCCAACCAGGTGCACACAATGGAAGGAAATCGAGACACAGCTTTGCTGGAAGTATGAGAAAAAAAACACCATAATAAAGCAGTAAAAGGAGTAAAACAGTCGAGATCATCAGAAAACTCATTTTTCGATGAGGCACTAACTGCTCGTTGCACAAAAATCCTCGACTACACATTCTCGTTACATTTCCGTCTACATAGCTCTGGTTTGTTCAACGGCCGGCAGATAGTGGTAAATTTATCAAGCAGTGCATCCTATGCTAGAGGGCAAGGATTCACCGACAGAATTCGATACCACTCTGAGCGTCTACAAATCGATTTAGTTCGCCCCTAGCCGCCAGCGAATTGTGTCACATACTCGTTCACTGCTATCGATGGGACTATACGCGGGCCAGAAGCAATCGTCATCAGTGACACCACCGCAAAAACTCCGGCGAATGATATCACTTTTGGGTATCCCCATCGAGTATCATCGTAGATAGAGGGTGCACAGTTCCAACAAGTTAATAACATGCCCTGGTGTTCATCACTTGCCAACAACCGCCTATCACCCTCGAGCGAATGAAATGATACAGCGCTGGCTGACAATGCTGCTGCCAGTTGGTTGGTTGGATGAGCTGTCACTTATATTGCTTGACGTAAGATTAACTTATGAAAGCAACCAGCACTGCTGGTGTTCAATGGTGAAGAGTAGTTCCAACGTGGTCCAAGTGTTTTCCTCTAAGCTCAGAAGGTTTGAGATGGAAGGAGAATGGCCGCTACACCAGCCTACGTAGGTACATTTTTAGCAATTTTCTTTTCAATGAATTTCCTAACGCGGTAAACCTATTGGGATGAGAGTTGAATTAAAGTGGCAGTCGTCCGCTAGCTTCAATAGTAAAATAAAATAATGTGGTCTTACCTCCTGTTGTATTTTGGCAGAAAATTGAATGCGAGTCCTCATACGTCATCTAGATTTTATTTCTGATTCGTGCAATGAATGAAAATTCTGAAACCACCAGCAGCGCATGGAAGTTTGACAAATGTTCAATTCGCTTTGACCATAAACATGTTTACACAGATGCAAAATATTTCACCGTAATTCTTTTTGAAAATTTAATGGGAATCATAAACAAAATTCCAGATAACATCCCGTTCAAAGTGCTCCCCACCCCCACCGTACACAAATACACACACGAGACCTATAAAGCCAAACACAAAAAAACGACTGTCAACAAAAATAAAGATTCCCATAAATTTTAAAACTGGCTAGCCACGTATTAATCAGCTTGATAAACAAAAAACCAATTAACGTGTTTTTTAGTTATTAATTCAATGTGCGGCATTTTTTTACAATTAAGACCACAGGTGACATAATTTCAATTATATCATAGCCACATAACTTTGCAGAAATTATACGCGCACAAGCACGCTAATTATGAGCGCGCTGCTGCATACACACACGTATAGAAATTGCCATTTAATAAATTTGAACTAAGGCACCATTAAAAAAAATGTTTTAATAATCTCATAACATACAAAACCAGTGGACAGTGAAATTTTCACGCGGCTTATTTGCAGGCCGTATGCAATCCTGGTGCATCTGCGTTAAGAGGAATTTATGAAATCCCCCTCCATTTGTCAATGGGGAAAAAATAATGGAAAAATTAATATGACAAATAATAATTAAATAACTAACGATGAGCTGACAACATCAGCCGAAAACAATTAACATCCCTCCGAGTGAGCGAGTCCGGGGTGCAAGTGCATGAAGCGTGCCGGTGAAATCCTCTTAGAAGACCATATGGCGTTTTATATCAATTAATTTTTTTTGCCGGCCATCTGTGTGTGCATGCTCGTTCGTACCTACTTAAGCCTGGTTTTGTGAATGCCAATGAGTTGTGGAATTGACAGACGACAAATGAGAAGCTTTTGATATTGGGTTTTTATGGTCGATTAGTTTTGCGAATAGACTTAATTACCGATAAAAATAATTTCGCATCGGAGATGAGTAGTTGCAGTGCAGGAAATGGCAAGGCAAACAATTCCACTTCCGTAATGGAACATTCCTTTAGCGCAATTATTTGTCTGGTTCTCAAATATCATATACAACTTCTTCACACTAATGATGAATAAGTAAAAAAGAAAATAAGTAGGAAGTCGAATAGAACCTACAACAGAAAAAGGAGCATTTTTGAGAAAAAACGTTTCTACATAAGGAATATTTTGAAAAGTCTGTAATTGCGGTCGCAGTGGATTGGAGTGTGACACCGAAGGTCGTTCCCGAGTTAACTGCTAGCATATTTACGACACCACCTCCTTCGAGTTGCTGACAACACTCGGAAAGTAATAACAGCCCAAGAAAAAGCTTCTCAAACTAAACTTTTCAGGTTATGTTGATAAAAAAAGAATTCTTCAAAATTCGAAGAATGACCGTTTTGAAGTGACGGAGAAAATCTGAGCTGGATGGAGTAAGACCACTGTCTATAAAATTAAGTTATACATTCAATATTGCCCAGATTTCAGCGGCTTGGAAGATTTTGCCAATGTGTGTAAGACATATGTGTAGGGAACCGCTGATCACAAGTATTTCCATTCCTCGGGGCACATTCTGTGGTTGAAGTTCGCAGCCTCGACTGTTCCTTCATCACGAAAGTGTAGGTCTGCTGTCAAAAATCACGAAATCACGCTATGGTGCGTCTCAAAATGATAGCGTCAATTTCAAAATATTCTATTTTAAAAAAGCAAGACAAGTAATTGAAGAAAAAATCTCTCAGGATATCCCATATATGGCAATATGAACAGAGATGATTTGCTAGCGATTAGTGTCGATTATTTGATGTTCGTGTAAACATAATCAAGATGGAAAGAGGAAATTGAGTAAATTTGAAAATGGCCTAATAGTTGAATTGTTAAAAATCGGCAAGTCGACACTAGAAATTGGAAGGCTCTTAAATCGTTCACATCACCTCGTGCAAAACATAACAAAAGTGGGCACTCTTTATGGCATAGCCGATCCGTCAGCAATTACGAATTATCAGAAAAGTCGCCTTTTAAAGGAATTGCCTAATTTAAAAAAAAATAGCATTTGAAGTGTTGCATTTAGTAAATGGAGTAGAAACCGGCAGATCCACCTTTCACAGATTTGTTAGGCGTCAGGTAAGCTGCAGTCGGAAAAACTTAAGTTGCACCCATCTCTTACTGCGCAGCATAAGATGACAACATTGGACTGGGCACGAAAACACATGGCGTTTGACGACAAATGGAAATGTGTAGTGATGAGAAAAAGTCAAATTTAGCGGGCCGAGCGGAGGGGCACATTACTGGCATGATTTGAGCAAATAAGAAGTTTCGTTCTCCAAACGCTAGCAAGGAGGAGGTAGTGTAATGCTATGGGGCGCCTTGAGTTTTTTTTTTTGTTTCATCTTTCATTTCATTTCATTTATGAAGTTATATTTTTAACATAATGCTACAAGGTATATATATCTTTTAGAAGCATAGAAAAGAGATAACACAAAAAATAAGTTACATCCATAATTAAATTCAATTAAAGGAGGAATTCAGTTAAAAGGAGGAACTTAAGTTATACAGTAAAGTAAAATGAGATCGAAAGGTAAACATTTACTTATCTTGTGATATTGTTATTAGTTATATATGAAAACAGTTTTCTGTCTAATTCGGTTATTGAATTAATCGTCTGCAATTCATGCGGAAGACAGTTTCACATGCAAATTACAGAAACAAAAGAGGATTGTTCTCCAACACAATGTGTGAAACGAGGTAAAATTAATTTCAGGTCCCGTGAAGAATGTGCTTTATGTGTTAGAAAGGCTCGTAGATAATTAGGATATATATGATGAATTATTTTCTATAATTTCAAAACTTTACGATACTTCAAAAAATCTTCCAGATTTACAGCAAGAACATTTGTTTTTTAAATGAGTAACACTACAATATCTGGGAACACTATAAATAACACGAACACAGTCATTTAACCTTCAATTAGACTCATACTCAATACAAGGTACGTTAAAAATGGCATTAACATACTTTTAACAAGACGAATTTTCCATTGCCTGCTTAAAAAATAGGATGACTGCCGCGGGTATCTTAAGCCAGCGCAAATATTTCTGATGGTATTTCTGACTGCATCGTAATACGTAATGGTGGCATTGATATAATATCCAAGATATTTAACACTTGTTTCTGTAGAAATGATATTTCCATTCAGAACTATAGGCAAAAGTTCACTTATATCAACAGTACTTCGTGTGCATATGCGACTTGTAGATTTTAGTGGGTTGGGTTTTAATTTATTGATTGCCGCCCACTCTCCAATATTATGAAGATCTTCATTGATTCTTGCAATACAGTCCTCACTTAAACCTATCGGTCGTGCCAAATAAATTGATACATCATCTGCGTACATGTGCACGTTACAATTTTGCACTACCTGTGGAAGATCATTGTTGAACATTGAAAACAATAGAGGTCCTAACACAGAACCTTGTGGCACTAAACTGCTGTTAAATGGGTCAGAGACACCAATGTCTGTCATCACCTTTTGGACACGGTTGTGCAAATACATTTCCAGCAGTCTTGATGACGATGAGAAAAAGTTAGAATTTTGTTTAAGTTTCATAATCAGCAAGGAATGATCTATGCAATCGAAGGTTTTCGAGAAATCAAGGAGATTTCAAAAGATTTTAACAACATTCTTAAGCTTAAGAGAGCAAAGTTGGTAAAACATTGAAAAATGAAATACTCCAAAAATTATTTAACTCAATGCAAAATAGAGTATACGATATAATATTCAAAAAAGGTGGATTCATTGCATGTTAACTGTGCGCAAAGTGTATATACGAAGGTTACCTTTTATATGTCGGCATTGGACAACCCTAGTGCCGCAATCTGGTAACTGCCAGCTCTGTCGTAAAGTTTGACATTTTTGAGGTTATACGTACTCAGAACATTTTGACATACGGGAGCTATTTGTGTTGTTTACAACAACTTAAAAGATTCATCTCGCCCAAAAAATGGAATTAAATGATAAAAACGTTCGTGCAATTATTTTTTACAACTTGCGACGTGGATTAACTCAGCAACAGAGCATCGATAAGCTTAATTAAATTTTTGGCGATGAAGCTCCATCAAGGACCAGTGTTTATCGATGGTATGTTGAATTCAACCGAGTTCGTAGTTCACTCCAAGACGAATTTCGTGAAGCTCGTCCAAAATCAGTTGTTGTTCCGGAACCCATTGATGCTGTGCGCCAACTGATATTGCAAGATCATCATGTGACCTATCGTGAGATTGAGACAACCTTAGGCATTAGTTGGGTCTGCATATATTCAATATTGCGTGAACATTTGACCGTCAACAAAATTTGTTCGCGTTGGATCCCACACAATTTGTCAACCGCTCAAAAAAAGGCTCGTGTCGATTGGTCAAAAGAAATCCTCCGAAAATACGATCACGGTGCTTCGAAACATGTCTATGACATCGTGACAGGTGGTGAATCGTGGATTTACGCGTATGAGCCCCAAAGAAAACAACAATCGACTATATGGGTGTTTCAAATTGAGCCAAACACCCATACAACCAAAAGTTGCTCGCGCACGAAACTCTTCCAAGAAAATGGTCCCCTGTTTTTTCGGAAAAATTGGACATGTCCCACCGTACCATAAGAACAACGCAGAACAGTCAGTTCTGAGTGGTACACAAACGTTTGTTTGCCAATTGTTTTCCGAGAAATCAGGAAAACCAACCGCCGAGGACGGATCACTCTTCACTACGACACCGTGAGCTCTCACACATCGGCTCAAACAACTGCATTTTTGAGCACTCAAAACATCGATTTGATGAGTCATCCGCCGTATAGTTCTAACTTGGCACAGAACGACTTCTTTTTTATTCCCGTGCATAAAAAATAAAATGAGAGGTTAACGTTTTTTACCCCTGAAGAAGCGCTTGATGCGTTCAGAATGCATGTTTTGGAGATACCTCAATCAGAGTGGCAAAATTGCTTCGACAATTGGTTCAAACGCACGCAATAGTGCATAGATCTTAATGAAGAATATTTTGAAAAACAATAAAGCTGTTTTCGATGATAAATATTTGTTTTAGACCTCTAATCGCGAAACCCTTGTACAGCCCTGTACAACCCTTGTACAGCCCTGTACAACCCTTGTACAACAAGTGACAATATCATTTTGGAACATCGAATTTAATTTATTTTTTCAAATAGTGTGAACAATTTTTGAAATATGTTTTTTATAGATAGAAAAGACATAAGAGATTTTTATTTTTGTTAATACTTTCGTTGTACTGTATGTAATTTCATGTTTTGCGATGGCTCCATCGTTTTGGGATGCGCCTTAATGTTGCATAAAAAACTTGCCGTGCAGTTTTCTCACTGTTGCACTTATTAACCTCATAAAAGGATAGGGTTTTCACTGACAAGAAACTTAGTTTAGGCACTTTTCGTAGGTTTCTGGTAATAGGCATCGAAGAAGTAATGGGTTCTAATTTTTTGTTTTATGTTATTAAGTTAGTTTGGCGCCCGATTTTGATCTTTTTCGAAATTGCTAAATGCCGCTGATTACGAGTTCTGTACGGTGAATTAATTTTGTTTTACAATTTCGCGGGATTTGTATTTTTGACTATCGTTTTGCTTGGTAAGTCGGTACACTCGTCTCGAGCATAAGTTTACAGTTTCGGTTTTCAGCAACAAAAGTAAGACGTATTAAGTACTCAGAAGCATTTGAAATGTTGAAAGTGATAACGGTGAGTTTACTCTAATTTAAAGAAATGCTTACAATTGTAACAAACTATTTAAAGAAGGTTGAGAAGATGATGCTGAAGATGTCGGCATATCTTCTGTCTCATGTCATGCAATTTATGCAGAAAGTTTGCACATGAAGTCAAAAGCACAATTCGTTACAAAATTTCTGAATTTGAACAAAAAACATTTTCCTGTTTTAAATATTTTTCGCAATAAACTAACTAACAAACATCGAAAACAAAGTCAAATAGTTCCAATGGACGAGCCATGGAGAGCACGGCAAGTTCCATCAAATGTAAACGTTCTTTTCGATTACTGTGACGTAGTGCATCAAGAGTTCTTACCACATGGTCGTACAGTCAACAAGGAATATTTTTTTTAAATCATGGGCCTCTTGCTAGAACCAACACAAAAAAAAACGTTCGGAATTTTGGAAAAACAATTCATGACTTTTGCATCACGACAATGCACCTCTCGTCAATGCTTGATCTACAATCATTGAATGGAATTCATAAACATTATTATTTATGACCCAAGCGATCCCTGAATCCAAGAAACGAATCCACCAGAGAATGAGGTAACTTACTCCGGCCAGCGTCTTAGAAAATGCAATCGAGTTCCAGTCGTCGGACGGTCAAGTTCTCGGACGGTTTAGTCGTGTTCGTAATTTCACATTTGTAATACCCAAATTGTACTGTTTTCGAAATTACGTTTTTTTTTATTTTTACTTAAAACGAATAAATTAATTGGCATCATCCACCTTATTTACCAGATTTAGTCAATTTCGATTAAAGAAAGCCATGAAAGGATGTCATTTTGCGACGTTTGAATCAAACCGAACCGCTGAGGCATCTCAATGACATACTAAAAATAGAACATCAGAACTGCTTTGAGAATTGGTAAGACCGCTTGCACAAATCTTTAGGAAGGTAAATTAGAAATTGATGAATTAAAATTTTTTTTTTTAAAACTAAAAGTTTCCCCGTATTTTTTAAGCAGACTTCGTATATCGTTTCCGAAATTGGATCAAAATCAAAATTTATGATACATTGGGAGATATTTTTGAGAGTTTTAGAAAATTGTGTAGACCATTTGAAGAAGGATCTACTTGTGAACAAAAAGTATTGATGGCAACAGCATTAGACAGTCAATCTTTGTACTTATAAAGCCACCGCAAATGGTATTCTCTCTCACCAACACGCTGTTCGAATTCGTCCAAACGGTCTTCGGATGTGAAAAGCTAGTTAAATGAAAATATTTATAAACGAGTGTGAAGACATCATCGCTTCCCTGAGTTCTTCCTAAAAAAATTAAATTTTTATCAAAGTTCAAATAAATTTAATTATTTCGCAAGCAATATAGACCAATTCGCATTCCGTTTCGCCACATAGCCCTAACGAAGCAACTTTGTACGAAACACATACACAAAGAAAAAATATTGAAATCAAAATTCACACAGATAAGGAATTAAAAAACGCATTTTGAAAAAAATTCACTTGCAAAACCACTTCACGCTCTTTTGAGGTTCACATTTTTTTAAAATTCATAATTAAATATACAACGACTAACGTACCGACTCGTTTCGTTAGCAAGGATAGTGATCTTTTGTACTATTATAATCGTGCCCCCGTCTATGGAGTTTGACTGAAAATGTTTGGGGTGATATCTGCAATGAGAATTTATTTTTGGAAATTCATTGATAAAACTGCAATTTATGTATTTTGGACGTTCTTCTACGAATATAACAATACACATCGATAACACATAGAAAAAGATTGAAAAAAAAAACACTTATCAACATAAATAAACAATTAACAATCGCAGTCGTGTTCACAGACTTTACATATTGAATTACTTATATGCGCTGAGAGTTTACTTACACACTTATATTCAGTCTTCGAGCACATATACTGAGTAAGAAAAATTGTTTGGAACATATAAAAGTAACTGCAACGTTTAGGATTACACGCAAAACGTTTCATGTACTTCAGGTAATTTTACAATTAATAAATGTAAAAGAAAGCTATAACCAAAGAGCAAATAACGCACATAAATTAAAAGACACATAGTCTCGAATATAAATGTTGAAATAGTAACGTATATAAATTTATCTACATAACACAGAAACTTAAATTAATTTTAAGAATTATATTTGTCACTTTCAGGCAAATTTCATCATTTGAAAAATTATCACTTGGGAATTTGATGCCCCAGCCTTTGGGGGAAGTAAATTTAAACAAATAAATGGAATGTTTCATGTGAAAATAAGGTCAGAGGATTTTTAGATACTGTCCGAAATTATATAAAAAAAGAGTACCTAGTCCATCCCAGAACAATACCAGCTATCAGCTATCGTCAAATTACAAAAATGAAAAAAATGATTTCTCAAAATTAGCACATTAACTTCTTTTTTTGTAAAACAAAAGCTGATTAAAATATACGAACAAAATCTATTTTGTGCTAAAGGATATTAAGTGGCAATTATGTTTGAAACTTGAACTTCATTACTTGACGTAAATGGTTATTTTTGCAGCCTTTCGACTACTTTCACATATCCATTTACTGAACTTTCTTCTTATTTACGTTTAATATTAGTGTTGCCGCCTTAAAGGTATAAACCAATGACTTCCGAAAATGTTACATCACATGAATAAGACGGCCATAAGAAACGTCCATTTTCTTAAATAAGACACTTGCCAAAATTTCATTCAATATAAATTGTGTTACGTGGCTCATAGCACCGTCCTGTTGAAGACACTTTCGAAATGCAATCTTCCCCAAATAGTGCTTCTTTCGGTATGTTATGCCGCGTCTTGAAGCTCACATGCTCAATAAAGCAACGTCTTGTAACTAGTTTGCTCAATAAAGCGTATTCTGCTTGGTTCTAATCCAATTCAAATGAGCCTCATAACTGAATATAGTTTTGCGATTAGCATCAACAGAAATTTTGAATTTTTCTTCAGCCCAATTTAAGTACTTGTTACGTTTTAAATGGACCAACAGCTTAAGTTCTGGGTCTTTTTTTATTCTGTATGGGTGAAGGCAACAACCACGACAGAAATTTGCGCAAATATTAAGAACTTTATGTAAGTAACAGACCTGAATCTTCTTAAACTGAAACTTTAGTTACGTCGAAATTGTTTCCCCTGTTGCTGTAATTAGAACATTCTGTAACACAAACTTTTTCTTCTAGACAGGCAAGTGGTAGTGTTGAAAAAAAGTGTTTTGCCTGAACAATAATAACCAGAGATCAATTTGAACAACATGTGTAATTTGTTTAAGAGTTGCCTTCATGATTTTCTAGCTAAATAAAACAATAATTGTCGAAATACATCTCCAAGAAATGTGAAGTTCTTTACCATGTCTAGCAAAAGAAAGCTTTTTTATCCATTTTGAACAACTTCTCATAATAAATTTCATCTCGATCGTTGAGTTTCTTTTTTTTGGTTTTTTATTTTGAATGCTTCACACTGAGTTCGCCACATACAAAAAATACATAAACATTAATGAGTTATGTAGATATCAGCTCACCAAAGTAATATATTTCAAAGACTTTTTTTTTCTCCATCTAGCATTGCATACGACTTTTGTAATTCAAAAGTTTGATCCTTTGTTTCAGCAAGAAGAACAAATTCATTGATCATGAGAAAAAATTTACACGAGATCTGTGATGTATTGCAGAATGTGCAGAAAATTATACTTTAACGTTCAAAATAAAGTGTGTACTGTTTGGTCTTCAACACACTCTCTCTCTCTTTCTATTATTATTTATTATGTAACTTATAATTGAATTCAATCTTTTGATACTTTCGATGCTTGTTCCTTTGCTTACGTTTCTCTTTTTCAGGTGCAGACTTGAAACGGCAGTGAATTATTAAACTCCTTTACTTTGTGGTCGCCCTGGTGTGGCGGGCAGACTGCGACATTCACACGCCGAAGGCCCAGAATCGATTCCTGACTGAACACCTCACATTTTTTCACGGCACCACCTCTTTGGAGCTGCTGACAACACTCGAAGATTAATTACTGTCTAAAAAAAGCTTCTCAAACTTCGCCGTTTGAAGTCGGCAAAACACTGTCCCTTTGTAAATTGTCCAATTTTTAATTATTATATTTTCCTTTTTTGGCATAATGGATTTGGGTAAAAAGTTGAATTAAACACTTTTCAAGCCCTGTGCTGTCTATTGCCATTTAAGCTTACTCAAGATAATCAGCATTCATCGATGAATGGTTCTTGTTTTGTCGACATCGGACGATCTAAATCACTAGGTTTGTGATTCTTCTCAGCACTTGGTTGGAAACTTATTGGCACCTTAAAGTGATGCACGAAATTCTGCATCATTGTTTGATCTGTCTACAATGGGTTTTAGTTTAACGATCCTATCTGGTCAAGTGCTGCCAATTCCT
The DNA here is from genome assembly GCA_955652365.1 of Eristalinus aeneus. NCBI lineage: Eukaryota > Metazoa > Arthropoda > Insecta > Diptera > Syrphidae > Eristalinus > Eristalinus aeneus. The sequence goes on from OY019134.1 coordinate 15,365,297, forward strand.
CCCTGCTGGATAAAATTTAATAACCAGCGGCAATCATTATGGAATATTCCCAAAGTCATAATATTCAATCAACTTCCTAGAGCACCGTCGTAGTGTCGCGTCCCTTTCACGCATTTATAACAGCTCAAATGACTTAGAACAGCTCAAATCCTATTTTAGACTTCACGCGCAATACACGCCTCGCTAGGTATGCTCTTCGGTTCACGCTTAAGACATTGCTTAGAGACCCGATATTAAGCTCTACTGCACCCATATGGAATGTTTTTTCTAGTTCAAATTGTTTAGAGTATTCATCTTGTGAATATGGATATGCCAAAAGAGGTGTCACGATTGTGCACAATCTCACACTGCGCTTTTCATCATCTCTTAAAGAAAGGGAATATGTTTTATTTAATTTTTCATTAACTTAAGAAAACGCTCCATATAAAGTAATTAATTGGATGCGCAAACTTCAGGGATATTTATTTATACAAAAATAAAATACAAAATTAATACTTTCCAAAAGTTCGATTTTTTACGTAAAATTCTTTGTTTTATTCTCACTAATTACTTTCTTTACTCCAATGCTGCACAGATTTTCGTTTAAATTCAGACGAATATTTCAGTTAATGGAAGCGAAGAAGACAGTTTGGATATTACGAAGGATGCCTTTTATATTTCGGTATTGGGCAACCCTAGTGTTGCAATCTGGCAACTGCCAGCTCTTGTGTTGTTTACGGCAACTTAAAAAAATCATTCCGCTCAAAAAACTGAATTAAATCGTAAAAATGTTCGTGCGATAATTTTTTATAACTTTCGACTTGGAATAACTCAGCAACAGTGCATTGACGAACTTAATTCAATTTTTGGCGTTGAAGCTCCATCAAGGACCAGTGTTATCGATGGTATGGTGATTTCCGAACTTCGTGAAGTTCGTCCAAAATAAGTTGTTGTTCGGGAACCCATTGATGCTGTGCGCCAACTGATATTGCAAGATCGTCATGTGACCTATCGTGAGATTGAGACAACCTTAGGCATTAGTGGGACCAGCATATATTCAATATTTCATGAACATTTGACCGCCAAACAAATTTGTTCACATTGGATTCCACACAATTAGTCAATCGCTAAAAAAAAGGCTCTTGTCGATTGGTCGGAAGAAATGCTTCAAAGATACGACCGCTGTGCTTCGAAACACGTCTATGACATCGTGACAAGTGATGAATCATGTAGTTACGCGTATGAGCCCGAAAGTAAATAGCAGTCGACTATATGGGTGTTTCAAATTAAGCCAAATCCAACAAAAGTTGCTCGTGCACAAAGCACCTCCAAGCAAATGGTCGCCTGTTTTTTCGGAAAAACTGGACGTGTCGCAACCGTACTACTAGAACAACGCAGAACAGTCATTTCTGAGTGGTACACAACCATTGGTTTGCCAGTTCTCTACCAAGAAATCAGGACAACCAACCGCCGAAGATGGATCACTCTGCACTACGACAATACTCGCTCCCACACATTGGCTCAAACAACTGCATTTTTGAGCACTCAAAACATCGATTTGATGAGTCATCCGCCGTATAGTCCTGACTTGGCACCGAAAGACTTCTTTCTATTCCCGTACGTAAAAACTAAAATGAGAGGTCAACGTTTTTGGCATCTGAAGAAGTGGTTGATGAGTTCAGAATGCATGTTTTGGAGATACCTCAATCAGAGTGACAAAAGTGTTTCGACAATTGGTTCAAACACATGCGAAAGTGTATAGGTCTTAATAGGGAATATTTTGAAAAACAATTAAGCTATTTTCGATGATTAATATTTGTTTTTGTTCTCTAATCCCAAAATATAAAATGCAACCCTCGTAGGTCTATATAACATATATATATATATAACATATATATATGTATATATATATATATAACCTGTGTCCGTGAATCCTTGTCAAATGTACCTTCAACAGCTTTCAAAATAAAGCGATGTCATACAATTTGCTTATTCTGAACACTATTAATCTGAAGTTCGCCCTTTAACTAAAGTAGTTAAATTTAGCATAGTTATGAAGAAATTCTTGAATTGGTTATCATTAAAGCTAAACGTAAAAAAACTCATCAATGTACTTTTTATGCATGATTTCATTATTTTCTACCAAAAATGGATTCCTCATGCTGATTCAAAAACACAATTCAATGCAAATCGTTTCAATTGCATTTTTGCCAATTGTCTAGCCATTCGAGTTCATTAGCGACAAACTCAAATAACACAAAATACTAAAAATGAATAAATTCAAACTAAACGTGCTGGTCATCAGCGTGCATCAGTCATGCAAGGTAATCGAAGTTTCCAAAAAACTGAGTTTGAATGGACAAAAATATTTAATAGGCTAAATATACGAGAGGTAGTTGATCCACTCCGAAGGTGGGGGAGATTCATTAAATCCTGTATGCCACTCAACCATTAGACCCACAATTTACCATTCAGCTATGACAAGGTTTTCATTTTAGGGTCGTCGTGAAATATTTGTTTTCAATTCACCGCCGGCGTATTAGGCACACGTTTATATGTTGTGGATGCACGTTGACCACAGGGGAAAAAATTATCGATTTCATATTTTGCTAGTCAATTGTGCTTGGAGTTAAACATTTTGGAAGCGTGCTCAGTGGGCGGGGTGTGTCCCCCATCTCCTATAAAGTACTCTATCAAAAAATAAATTGCACTTCGACTGAGCCAGATTGATTCAATTAAGCGTGACACTAAAAATTATAATCTTCAGCGTTGAAAGGCAGGTTTGTCAGAATTTGTTTCTCGTTTTCATTTCAATATTTTTGAAATGAATGTGTCATGTTTTAATTTTTTGTTAAAGGTGGAATTCAGAATTGAGTAGATGAAAAACCTTCCAGCAAAAACCTCCTGTTTGAGTACATAATAAATTCCCTTATTCGCTATCGGACACCACAAGTGAAGGACGCATTAACGACAACCGCGCTTTTAAGGGGTGTTTTGAACATGGAAGCAAAGCAGATAACACCATTTTTTGTTTGATATTTGTATTTGCGTTTAGTTGGCAAAATATCGTAGGGCAGTATAATCTAGAACAATGGTTGCAGCAGCATTTAAAATCACAAAACCTTTAAAAGCAAAAAAATTATTTCATGACATCAGAGTTTGTCTGCAACATCAGCTATTCAAAGTCTAATAAAATTTTCATTCACATTCTAAATAATTATTAACAATAATTGAGTGCCGCTACTGTCCACAGAGGGACCGGGTCTAGCTTGCTCATCAACTATTTGTGTTCTTTGTTCATCATATTTTAGTGCAAGTGACACAAAAAAGTGTGTGAAGAAGAAAATTACGCTACTGCCTTCGCTTCCATTCAAGACGAAATGATTCTATTACTTAGAAGACTTTCTTAAATAAGCGTCAAGATACACATGTCTCGATAGGGAACATTCGAAGTGAACGAGCTCTTATTTTTTTTTTTGTTTGCTATAACATCTGTAAAAAATATTTAGTATACATCAAAACATTGAACAGACAACATCATATTTTTTTATCGTGTTCAAAATGTCGAATTTTGTACAAGAAAGTGATGATTTGCTGAAAGCATAAATTTTTGTTTTCATTTGAAGAAAAGTGCTGCAGAGTCGCATCGAATGCTTGTCGAGGCACATGGTGATCATGCTCTATCAGAAGCAACATGCAAAAGATTGTTTCAACGGTTCAGAAATAATGATTTTGATGTGAGAAATGAAGAACGTGGAAGACCACCAAAAAAGTTTGAAGACGCCGAATTGCAAACGATATTGGATGGAGATGACAATTTGAGTCAAAAGCAAATGGCAGCAATGTTAAATGTTGCACAACAAACAATTTCTGACCGTTTAAAAGCTATGGGAAAGATCAAAAAGTGTTGAATGAAAGACAGATGAAAAACCGGAAAACACTTGTAAAATTTTGCTTCAAAGACACGAAAGAAAATCGGTTTTGTACTGAATTGTTACTGGCGATGAAAAATGGATTTATTTTAAGAATCCTAAACGGAAAAAATCATGGGTTAATCTGGGACAACCATCAACATCGACTGCAAAACCAGATCGATTCGACAAGAAGACAATGCTGTGTGTTTGGTGGGACCAGATAGGTGTGCTGTACCACGTGCACCTAAAACCTGGTGAAACCATTAATACTGATCGCTACCGACAACAAATGATCAATGTCAACCATGCGTTGATCAAGAAACGACCAGAATGGGCCAGAAGGCACGACAATATAATTTTGCTCCATGACAATGCATCTGCACACAAAGCAAAACCGGTTCAGGATACAATCAAAACACTTGGCTGGGAGCAGCTACCCCACCGGCTGTATTCACCAGACTTGGCTCCTTCCGACTACCATTTGCTTTCATCGATGGGACACGCATTGGCTGAGTAGCACTTTGATTCCTACGAGGGTGTCTGATTGGTTTGCTTTAAAAGACGAACAATTTTATTGGCGTGGTATTCACAAATTGCCAGAAAGGTGGTCGAAATGTGTAGAAAACAATGGCCAATACTTTGAATAAAATGTTTTTTACTTTCCCATTAATAATTAGTGTTTTAGTTAAAAAAGAAACGCTCATACTGGTATACCTTGTATTTACCTTCATACATTTGCATGGTTGGTTGGTTTTCAGCAATAAGAACTATGGCGCAGTGCGGCGGGCAGCAATCAACACTTTCCTTACGAGGCAATATTACATCCCGGAAAAATCGCTGTTGGGCATGGATTATTGCCGGAGGTGTCGCTAGACCTTATTTGTTTATCGACGTATATCGCTACGTTTATCTGAACGAAAATCAGCATACCACCGTTATTGCCAATTACTTTTGCCCTTCATTGCAATGTACGGTCTTGGACAATCTGTGATTTCAATGGGACGGTGCCACAAACTACACGTTAAATGTAACAATCGATTTACTAGATCACATTTCATCAATCATCTGGCGAGCGCATTATAGGTCGTATTTTCCACTGTGCTACGTAAAATAATTGCCCTATGCCAACAAACCAGAAAATCTCCAATTTCGGGCAATTAACTGTAAATTGTTAAACTCAAAAAAAGTGGAATTTTGCGAAAGTGCTTGTGGTGATCATGCCAAGTAAATTAAATTTCGAGCATAATTGTCATATAATAGAAAAACAATAAATATCCAGTGGATAAATAATAAAATGAATGTACGGCGCTCTTTATGAACAATGTGTATGAACACATAGATTTTTTTTTTTTTAATGTAGAAGTCAGCACTATGTTTCCGAGACTTCGTCCATGTGTTCCAGGATTCATTCAAACTAAATTTGTTTCTGGACATATATTTATAAAGACGCTGATGGTGAAAGCGTCCTCATCGATAGCTCTGCTCCTGTCCTCATTGAAGCTTGGTTGCTATCGCCGAAGATCATCGCCATAGTACATAATGCAGAGTTAGAATTTTTTTGAACTAATTTAAGCTTATATTCAGTATTTGAAATTTCTTTTTTTTCTTTCTCTCTCTCTTTCTCTCTCTATCTATCTTTCTCTTTCTTTATCCTATTGCATTTGTCCATTTGTGTTAGAAATAATGAATATGACTAACACTCTTGCATAAAACAATTGCAGGGGCAAGAATGAAAGTGTAGCTTATACGACATTGAATGTTCTTTCGGGGAATCAGAACAGTTTTAGGGTGTCTCACATTAATGTACCCAGTCTCAACAAGAGAAAAGTTGGTAGTGTCAGATATCTGTTCTGGAATTCTGTGCCTTAGTGAGACAGGGTTGAAGCCATCCTTTAATGATAGAGTGCATAAACTTAATAATTATAATCTACTTCGGAATGATAGAATGTCGAACACCCATGGTGGGGCGTTACCATCTACTGGAGATATTCTCTGAAATGTGAGATTGTATGTAAGTCTTCAAACGCTGAAGTAGAATACATGATTGCGAAAGCATCGGACGGTTGTGTAGAATGTCTGGTTGCGTGATGTTAAGTGCCTGATAGAAGTATTTAATCTGAATCACATGTCTTTCCCAATACTCTCCACTATACTTCAATATTATTGTTTGTGGAGATCTTAACGCTGACTGTCTAGCGAAAAAATCTCGAGCTAAACAATTATTGGACTTTTTAGCATCACTAGGGTCAAGTTTATTGAATAAATTCTATCCCACTTGTTTTTGTCCTAATGAAGTGTCCAGTGTCTTAGATGCTGTTTTGGTTTCTGATCTAAAGCTAATTCGACTATCCGACCAACTTTCTGTTGAAGGAATATCGGAACATGATCTACTCTTCTGTACCCCTGAAATTGTTTTCTATCATGTTGCAATACCAGCTACTTTCATGTTTCGTGATATTAGTAATCTGAATATTTACTCTGTATTGGAGATATCCCACACATTGAACTGTGACCTTTGTAGGTGTGCGACTGGTACTAATGATAAACTAAAGTGCCTGTAGATGCTCATAAAGTATCTTTATGAGGAATTCGTTCCATTAAACGCTTGCTCATGGTGAACTGATGATGTCCTCCATGCTATTAAAAAGTGAAATAGGCTTCATACTAAGTGCATAAATAAGTGCAAATGTAGCTCTTTTATTAAGGGTCAGCTTTTAAGGAATCTCGCAATGTTCACTAATTATTCGAACATCAAAACGAAGAGTATTTACATCCAGATTGAATACCCCCTTACCTTCCAAAGCTTTTTGGAGACATTTTTCATCAAATGGTTGTGAATAGCATAATTGGTAGTGTGGTAGATCAGTCCTAAAGTTTTAAATGACTGTTTTCTATGAAATATTTCAATTGCTACTTCAGGATTTGATTCTGACCTCCCCAATACTGCTTGTTACAATCAGGTTGGTTTTCGGGCGGTGAATGGAGATATATATTATATGAGCATAAAATCAAATGCAGTTAGTGATGCTTGAATACCAATTTTGCTTATTAAACTCTGTTTACCCGGCATGCTGAAGCATCTTAAGCATGTTATAAACCATTGCATCGTTTTATCAACCTTTATATACGCTTGGATAAGTGTCAAAGTAATACCTGTTACCAAAAGAAAATCTAATGCAACTTTTCCAAATGTGATCCGCTCGTCTCCACTACGTCTCTCAAAGGTTCTCAAGAGAGTTTTAGCTGAGCAAATCCAAGGACATCTTAATAGAAACTCGTTGCTGATAGCCTGCCAATCGGGTTTTAGGCGAAAACATAGCTGTGCTTCAGCTATGGCGAATGTCTTAGATCATATCGACAGGGATTTAATGTTGGTATGCTAATTATTCTTAGTCTTCACATTCCCAAGGCATTTGACAAGGTCAACCAGGTAATTTTATGTTGGAAGCTTGGACACTATTTTGATTTTAGCAAAACAGCTTCTAAGTTGATAAAAAGTTTTTTCACTGGCAGATCACAGAGCGTTACCATTGAAGCCATTAACTACAGTCCTAGGCTATTAACGGTGGTTCGAAGGGTTCAATTTGGATCCACTATTTTTCTGTTTGTATGTTAACGATCTTTTTCTATTTTAAGAGGGCAGATTTAACGCTTCTTAATTTCCAGGTTCTTGATGTTCGTTTTCTCAGAACCAGAATTTGGTTTGAAATAAGTTCACAATTCTATTTCTGGCCTGAAATAACAGCCCATTTAAAAAGAGAAAAAGCACCACCAAATTTTCAAGAAAATTATTGAAGATGAGATGGTGTTTATTATTTGTTTGACAATATGACCACATTGATTTTTTCAGATTTAATCATCTTATGTTGCATTTTTTTTATCCGCAATTTCTATTCGTTAGTTCCCAATATAATAAAATACAATTTTGACCCAATTTAATATCAGACTGATACTGTTATCAGCTATTAGCTTAAATTAATATTCCGTCACCCACAACTCGCAACTATCAGCATGGACGGTGGGGTTTGTCGAAAGCCGAATTGACTACTGCGAAGCCGGCTATAAAACTGATGATTTTTTTTTTCATTTTGAATTCAGTATTTGATACTAATAATTTTTTTAAAAATATAAAAAGATTTCATTTTTTTCACTTAAAGTAAATCAGCTTCCTTAAAATTTCATTCGATAAATTAACCTAAAAAAAATATTTGTGGTTTTTAAACATTTTACAAAAATTAAATTCTTCATATTTGTCCATTTCTTCTATATAGGGATTATATGAATATCGAAGTTTTGAACTCTATGTGCGTTATATTTCTAGCAAATTACTCTTGAAAAGCTCGATTTTAGAGAAATGTAAATTCTTTTACTGTGGCCACCGTACGGTAAAAGTCCGACGCTCTCATGCCGAAGGTCAAGGTTCTATTCCCGACTCTTCTTCTTCTTCTTGTGGCGGTATAGTCCGGGGTGGATCTGGGCCTCAACCAACATGCCTCTCCAGCCAGCACGATCTTTCGCCAGCTGTCTCCAGTTGCGCACTTCAAGCTGGTTGAGGTCCACCTCCACTTGTGTACGCCACTTAAGTCTAGGTCGTCCTCTGTGGCCTTGTCCCAATGGCACGGATTCAAAGACTTTTCGGGCCGGAGCAGTGGTGTCCATACACTCTACATGGCCTAGCCATCTTAAGCGTTGTATCCGTAGACGCTTGACCAGGCGCATGTCGCTGTACAGCCCATAGAGTCCGTCGTTAAATCTTCTGCTCCAAATGCCATCAACGCAAACAGGACCAAAAATCGCACTCAAAATTTTCCTCTCGAAAAGACTAAGGGCTTCCTCATCCGCCTTTGCTAACGTCCACCATTCCGCGCCATAAAGTGGGACGGGGATGATCAAGGTGTTATATAAAGCGAGCTTGGTCCTTCGAGAGAGGGCTATATTACTCAAATGCCTCTTGAGCCCAAAGACACAGCGATTAGCAAGAGTGATTCTGCGTTTGATTACGGTACTGATATTGCTGTCCCTGTTCACCGCGGAGCCGAGGTAGTTTTTGCTGCCTAGTGTGACGCTCCGTCCGAGACGTCGATGTTGTGTGTCCTTTCTTAATGACAGCATGTACTTAGTTTTGCCTTCATTTACCGCCAGACCCGTTTTAGCCGCTTCCGCTTCAATGCCAGCAAACGCCTCATTGACGGCTCGATGTGTTCGTCCAATCACGTCAATGTCATCAGCGTAAGCTAGCAATTGAACTAACTTCTGGAAGATCGTGCCTCTGGTGTTGACTTGTGACTTACGCACGATCTTCTCGAGGATGATGTTAAAGAAGTCACATGATAGTGCGTCACCTTGTCTTTAACCTTTTGTGACATTGAAGGTCTCGGTGAGTTCGTTACCGACCTTGACGGAGCAGCGAGAGTTCTCAATCGTCATCGTACACAATATGACGAGTTTGATAGGAATGCTAAAACTAGTCATGGCACTGTATAGCTCGTCTCTATGCACACTGGCGGCCTTGAAATCGACGAATAGGAATAGATCTTTTCCAGGATCTGCCGTAATGTGAAGAACTGGTCTATTGTGGACTTCTTCTTCTTCTTCTTATGGCGCTACAGTCCGGGGTGGATCTGGGCCTCAACCAACATGCCTCTCCAGACAGCACGATCTTTCGCCAGCTGTCTCCAGTTGCGCACTCCAAGTTGGTTGAGGTCCATCTCCACTTGTGTGCGCCACTTCAGTCTAGGCCGTCCTCTGTTGCGTTGTCCCAATGGCTCGGATTCAAAGACTTTTCGGGCCGGAGCAGTGGTGTCCATGCGCTCTACATGGCCTAGCCATCTTAAGCGTTGTATCCGTAGACGCTTAACCAGGCGCATGTCGCTGTACAGCCTATAGAGTTCGTCATTAAATCTTCTCCTCCAGATGCCATCAACGCAAACAGGACAAAAAATCGCACGCAAAACTTTGTGGTACTTCCCTCGTCTGAAACCTCACTGATAGGGACCTATCAGGTCATGGACAAACGGCTTCAGACGCTGACACAATACGGCAGAGCGGATCTTGTATGCGATGTTTAGGAGACTAATCCCGGCTGAACACCTCGAATTTTTCACGGTACCACCTCTTTCGAGCTGCTGACATTATTCAAAGAGTAGTAACTGTCTAGGAAAGCTTCTCAAACTTCGCCGTTCGAAGTCGGCAAAAATCCGTATATCCCTCGTGCGAGAACAGAAGTAGTAGTAGAAGTAGTTGCTGAGCAAGCTGGACCCTGGTCCCCCTGTGGACTGTTGCGCCACAGGGGGACCAGGGTCCAGATCATATGTATGTACTAAAGCTTTAGCATCAGCATTAATTGTAGTGATTGACTTTCTTATACATCTTTGGCAACAAGCCCTTTCGCCTTTTCGGTAGGTCAAGTAAGTACATCAATATTGAAATCAAAACCAAACGTGAAAGCCATCACTCAAAGCAAAGGTGTTGTCTGCTATTGAGATCGTGTCCTAGACTACCTTTGTGTTGGAATTTTCATATGTATTCACTTTCGTTTTTCGTTTGCAACAATAAATCCGAAATAGATCTTTAAGTAGGAGGAGAGTCTTTTTTAATATGAGTTTGTATAATGGAACTTGTATCCCCATTTTTGTGGCATGTTAAACGGGGGGTTCTTATCGCTGGTTTATTTTATGATGTACTCCAATATTATCTCAATTTGATGACTGTATAAATGTTCGAAGATAGAAATCGATAATTTAAATTTAAATCTAAAACAAAACCAACTTAATCGACGAAACAATTTTAAATTCTTATATCGGAGGCACTATACGTTTCTAACCTCCCAATGAGAATAATACTAAAACTTTAAATTTGCCAAATTACAAAAACAAAAGTGTGTCAAATGTTAAAAGATTCCCAATGTATGCACACAACGACGGAATTTTAAAATCGTACTGTCAATCCTATGAATTCATTGCATATTGCAGGGCATAGAGATACGCATTGCAAACTGGCTCCAACTGGCATATGACCAAAAACCATCTTCTTGAGGTGGCCATATTTTTGCTATTATTACATTTAAAAATGTCAAAGTTGTGTGGCCAAATAACCTATAACCTAAATATTCCTATATTTCGAAAACCCAAATGACGCCTAATTTCCGCTTCGTATTATGTGTTGACCCCGTTGGAAGACAGTTTCATAATGCAGGAAGCGCCTGAAAAATTCCGAAACAATTTTTTTTTGTCTATGTCACCTCCGTAATTAGTTCCTTTTCTGACGGTCACTGGTGTGAATTTGCGATTCCCTCCCATGAAGTGCTCCAAAACATGCAAGAAAAAAATAATTAGTTTGCCAACGTGCTGAGCGTTCTTTTGCAACATTAAAATTCAATTGTTCATTCAACAGGACATTCCCACACACAACTAATCCCCGCGTTGCATGATACTTGAGGTGAAGTCTCAAGTTATTCAAGATGCAAATGCACTATTTTCCACGTGTTGACGTAAATGACTGCCTTAAAATTCAATAATATTGACAGGGGTGCACGCCATGGCAACATTCCTTTGCATCTCCCCAGACGGCAAGGAAAGTATCCTAGCAGTTGTGTTACAATAACACCTCCGGTTGTTTCCCCGCGCAAATCAAACGTCAAGCTGCATACGGAAACCACATGCATCACGTTTGCTTTCCATTCCACTGTTGCTCTTATCTTGCTGTTTGGTTATGAGGTACACCATTCTAATTACAATTCCGCCAGTGGATGGGGTTCGGTGCGGGTATGTGAGCCGTGCTTTTATCTTTTCCCACACAGAAATGCAGTGAAAGTATGTAGCACTTTATCTGCACGAACTTTTGCCAGCGCAAAAAGCAGGCACTAAATGTAAACCTTGTCATGGGAGTGTTAGATTTTTCCTTAGTCCTTCTGTTTTGCTGGCTGCTACAACAATATTTCACTGCAACCATTAAATACAAATGTTGAGTCCGATACATTTGCAGGGCGCGTCTATTCGCCGCACCGCAGCCTATATGTGTGTGCATTTATAAATCAGTGAGGATTTTAATTACGGCATAACAATCTCTCGGGGAGTACATTTCTGCACCGCACACGTACATTTACATTACACGGGGATAGTATAAAATGTGAGCGCGGGGAAATGAAAACTCAGTTCGTTCGTTGTGTTTCAGATTACTCTGCGTTTGTTTTGTGTTTTTGCTGTTGAATGCGATTTTTAGTACATGGTAGGCATTTTTCTATCCGGAATCTTGTGCAATCCACTACAAATAGGTGATACATTCTGTCTGCTCAAAGCACAAAGGTATGTTTTCAATATCCAGCCAGTCGAGTGAGCTCTGTGTCGACTTCGATTGGGCGCGCTTCGCAAAGACAATATCATGATTGAGCGACGAGCACCGGTGGTAAATGTTGGAAGTGTGGCTTTCATTAATTTGCGAGGATGAAAGAGGTTTCCTTTAAAAGCAGACATCCGGCATTGTCAATCGCAGAGCTTCGAGATTTTTAATTATGATACACAGCGGTACAAAGAAAGATTTACTCTGTTGTGAATGCTGCTAGTTGCGTCCCGGGATGGACAGGTACGCTTGAGATTATTGCTTACAATGAGAGGGAATTATCGTTCTTTCGTTTTTTTCTATTAAGATAATCGTTTTCTTCAAATGCTTTGCGGTTGTATATAAATCTAAAAGGAATATTTTCCGTTAAGTCTAACACACTTTCTTGCGCAGTTACAAACAAAGGTATTCGATGGTGACAATTTTAGAATTTGTGTACACTTGGAAAATTAAGAGCCGCTGTACCTTCTCCTTTTGGGAGCAATATAGAACGCGATTTCAAGGTGCTAGTGCCGGGAATAATTATTATATTAAAGATTTTCTCCCAATATCGTGGATATGCAAAATTAGTATCACTCTGCATAGGCCACGATTGAGTTTTAAAGGCAATACCGAGTTGGAAATTCTTATTCCTCATGGTTTCCCAGCTGTGAAGAGCAATCATAGTCGTCATTTAAGTGTTCAGAATCGATCTTGACAGATGAAAAGCACACAGACCGCCCTTATGTGTTTGCGTGAATACTCTGAAGGGACGAGGTGTTGCTAGATTTTCTTAAGTGAGAAACGCAAAAGTTTTTAAAAAGGTTTACATTTACATACATTACATGTTACCTAGACCGGAAAATATGGATATTTATTGAATAGTTCATCATTCCACTGAGAAACCAGACTTATCTTCATCCAGCGACTAGTAGTGCTGTGCGTGCAATTGTTTCTTAGGAGTAGAAGAAAACTCCAAAGTACGAGTTTAGAGAACCTTTTTAGTTAGTAGTCCGATAGCTGTTGTAACGTGTCAAAATGGAAGAGTTCAGTCAAGAAACCGAACATGAGAAAGGCGTGTAAATGTCGTACTGACAGATAGGTGTTTTAATGGCTGCTTCCAATTTCGTACCGGAAGTCAAACGAGGTCCCTCTTTATATGTCTCTCTTAACAATGATGTATGCTGCGACAGTTAGTTGTATCCTCTGAAGCTTGTTAAAACACGTGAAGCACACAGAATATAGACATGATTTTCTTCCTCCACAAAACATAGATCCAAAAATCCCACAAAATCTTGACAAGCTTCTTAGTAAGTAGTCTTGTCGCCAGCCCAACGAAGATCTCTTTGTTAGTTTCGGGCTACAAGTCATGAATTGCTTGGATGACGTAGATCCCAAGTCCGTGAATCATGTCAGTAATGTTGGAAAGCATATTTTTATTTACGTTAATAATAATAATAATAATAATTGGGTGGTGCGACAGTCCACAGGGGGACCAAGGCCTAGCTTGCTCATCAACTATTCGTGTTGTGTGCGCTACTGTTCTCTCACGAGTAGAAGGGACCTACTATTTTTTGCCGACTCCGAGCGGCGAAATTTGAGCAGCCTCTTCATAGACAGTTGTTACTCTGAGTGTTGTCAGCAACTCGACAAAGGTGGTGTCGTGAAAAATTCGAGCTGTTCAGCCGGAAATTGAACCCAGTCCTTCAGCGTGTGAGAATTGCACTTATCCACTACGCCACGGCGGCCACATTCACGTTACCTTCACACAAGTTCCTTAAAAGGAGGTTGCCAGTTCTTTTTCTTTCTCTTGTTGCGCCACAGTCCGCCTTAAAGCGACGAATAGGTTATGATATCGATCTGTATAACTAGTTTTTTTTTCTACTATCTGTATGTATATGTGAAGATCTGATCGATTGTGGACTTCCCTGGAATAATACTATACTGATAGGGACATATTGTGGTCGCCGTGGCGTAGTGGGTAGAGTGCAACGCTCACACGCCAAAGGGTCTAGGTTCGACTCCCAGTTCAACACCAATTTTTCTAATATTTCACGGCACCACCTCTTTCGAGCTGCTGACAACACTCAAAGAGTAATAACTGCCTAAGAAAGCTTCTCAAATTTCGCCGTTCGGAGTCGGCAAAAAACTGTAGGTTCCTTCTACTCGTGAGAGAACAGTAGCGCGCACAACACGAGTAGCTGATGAGCAAGCTAGGCCCTGGTCCCCATTTGGACTGTAGCGGCAACAAATATTATTATTATAGGGACATATCCGATCATTGACAAATTCTTTTAGGCGCCCACACATCGCCTTGTAGACGACGTTAAGGAGCCTGATCCCTCGATACTTGGCGGACAAACGCAGTTGTTAGCTGCCAAAACCATTTCAGTTAAATTAGGAAAAGTGAACATAGTTAGTGGTTTAGAAATGAGTCCGTTATGTCCAACGTTGCTTCGAACACATGATTTTATGCCAGCACGTAATTTATACCAAAGATTGCCCGATCAAAATAAAAATGGGTTAATTTAACCATGTGAGCGAACAATTTGAGCTATTTTTCATGAAACCTTCCTAGGCTAGTGAGTGAAAAGCTGAGCTGGTAAGTTAAATGCTTAGTTGATGCTCATAAAATGCCGTGAAAGCAGCCACGTTTATATGCGCACCCCCAAATTTCGGTATAAGCAGCAGTCCCCGAGAGTACCTAATTTCGAAAAATACTCGCGTGTGCTTCAACGTTGAGCCAGTGGGCAGAAACTCATTCTTAGGCTCTAATTTTTATTTCATTCAGGAAACAGCAGGAAGAGTTCAAATAAGCCCCGTTTAAAAGCAACACATTAAGAGGCCAACCTGCGTTAACGGGGAGTGTAATTGCTATAAAATTTGTTTTTTAGCTGCAAGGTAGACAGCTCCTCAGTCAAATAGTATTGTCTGCTTAACCCCTCAGACTAGGAGAGATTTAACTGACACTGATAGAATAGTATAAGAACTTATCTATACAATAAATAAGACACATATATATATATAATATATTATTATAATATATTGTATAATATTTAAGACATTCTTCTTTGATGTTCTGCATTTATACCTCTCTTTTCCATAATATGTCAAACTAAATTTTTCGGTCTTCTAGAAAATAAACTATTTTTTTTGAAATTCCAAGTTTTACAACGCAAAGATTTTCGAAAGTAATAAATTCAACAACTTTCCCAAATTCTGCACACACTCCAAAAACGGGGAGCTGACATTCTACTTCTTCTTCTTCTTGTGGCGCTACAGTCCGGGGTGGACCTGGGTCTCAACCAACATGCCTCTCCAGCCAGCACGATCTTTCGCCAGCTGTCTCCAGTTGCGCACTCCAAGTTGGTTGAGGTCCTTCTCTACTTGTGTGCGCCACTTCTCTGTTGCGTTGTCCCAATGGCTCGGATTCAAAAACTTTTCGGGCCGGAGCAGTGGTGTCCATGCGCTCTACATGGCCTAGCCATCTTAAGCGTTGTATCCGTAGGCGCTTGACCAGGCGCATGTCGCTGTACAGCCTATAGAGTTCGTCATTAAATCTTCTCCTCCAGATGCCATCAACGCAAACAGGACAAAAAATCGCACGCAAAATTTTTCTCTCGAAAAGACTAAGGGCTTTGATTTCGATGCCTCGGATAAGGACGGATTGACTGTTGACAACATTCTACTTACCAAAATATTTTATTGAGATTTTATTCCTTGGATTTTGTCACCAAAATCGAAATGTCCCCGCTAGTTATTGAAAATATGTACTTTATATTTTTTTTAACTGAAAAAGACAAACGTTTTCATCAATACTACAGCTGTAGGGCACAACCAGTGATTTCGCTATTCATGTGCTACATCATAAAATTTGATTTGTGTGGCTATTAAATTAGCCTAGTTACTTCAAACATTTTACAAATTAACTCAAGTCGTTAGCTTCCTATACCCCTAGTTTAACCTCAAGAAGAATTCGCAGCCATTATATTTAATAGAAATTTCGATTATCGATTTAGAAAATAAATACCCCAATGGGTACATACCGCACATGCATTTACACACGGTTCCATCATCGTATTTAATATGCAGGTACTAGCACACACATCCGTACATCGAGTGTATCCTTATAATGACTGAAAAATCTTCTGCAATAATGAGGCCAACAATTTAAGTCTGCTAGCGGGGGTGACTTTTTTAATAAAATAATTGGAGCACGAAGGTGTATGAAGTCTGCTGTATTTTAATAGACTGAAATTGAACGAAGATGAGGAGGTACCTGTGTGTGGAAAAAGAAAAACAGAAAAGCCTGTGCATACATATCGTCATCGATTGCCGACTGATTGGGGGGAAAGCTGAGCAGTCGTTGTCTTCCTGACCTGTTTGACAAGAGATTACTTTTTAGTTTTTGCACTGCGACGACTAATGAAAGGACAAACAGCAATTGGAGTTAAGAGCTTTCCCGTTTTTTTATTTTTTGCATTGATTTCTTTTTAAACCTGTTCTGTGTCATTTTAAAGAAGGCATGTTTGTTTAGTCAAACGAGTTGTGGAGAAATTCAACGGGAGGTAAAATCGATTTTAAATACACCTAAGGTATATATTTTAAAGAAAATTCAGTGGCGACCATGTCGAAATGAATGAATTTCAGAACTTATTTTGGTTTTTGTTGTTTTTTTAAATGAATAAGAATTTTTAATTTATTTTGTTGAAAACTGAAACCTGAGACGTTGTTTTATTGGAATTTACCTTTAAAAAATATTTTTAGCTAATATTGGGTGAATGATAGCCAATTTTTTCCAAATTGCACCATTGCAGGCAAAACATTTGTGGAGCACTGAATGGCGAAATTTGAATTAATTCTCTCGCCAATTGCAGTTCTCCGGCAGTTTTTGAACACAATTTTGCATTAAATAGTCGAAATTCTGACTAACCCACGTTCAGTATCATCTTCAAGCTCATTTATCATTGCCGGTTTGTTGGTGTATATCAATGACTCCACGTAAACCAAAGAATATGGTCCTTAGGTAACGACCTTAGATATACAGAAAGCAATCAAATATTGAAGAAACTTGGTTCTCATCTAGTTTGTATGTACGTAGCTCAGTTCATTGTACTTGATACACCGAAAACAGTAAGGATTTTTTCACTTTCATTTTTGAACCCATTTTGAGATTTTTTTATATATATATGGAATTGGTGTTCATTACTCAGGATTCAAAATAGCTACTTGATGTAATTTTTTTCATAAATTTTAAAAAACTTTGTCTAATCGCAGTAAAAGAAAACCTCATATCGTTGGTTCAACTTAAGAAAAGAGACTGTAGGAACTTAAGTTAAGTCCACCTACACAAACATTACTCTTTCTAGAACAGAGCTCCACCCTTAGCCTTTTCGCTGTATAAGTTCCGATATATCCGGCGCCACTACAAAGAACTATATTAATTCTAGAAAGTGCAAACATTCAAATGATTCATGCCAAAATTTCATCATAATCTGATTATTAGATTACAGGTTAGAATGCTTCAAGTGACGCTACTTTCTGGAAAAAAAAAAGAATTTCGCGTGTTGATGAAACACTGGTTTTTGATGGAAAAAATACCGTGCAGGCTCAGCAATGGCTTGAAAAGTATAACAGGGACTCTGCTTCATCCAAAAAGACTATTTGTCTGTGGCCGTACAGACACCAACGATGCTGAAGGTCAGTGAAGGAGGAACTGAATACGTCCAAAAGTAGTCGAAATCGTTCTGAAAAACCGTAAAGTGAAAGTGCGTGAGATAGCTGACACCTCAAAGATATCAGAAGTGAGTGTGTACACTATTTTGCCTATGAGAAGGCTGTTTTCAAAATGGGTGACACGTTGGCTCACAATGGAACAAATCAAAAACGTATTGGTGATTTGACGTTGTTTCGCCGGAATAAACCGGACTGTTTAAATCGTTATGTCACAATGCATAAAACATGGATCCACCCCTACACTTCGGAGTAAAACCGGCAGTCAGTGGAGTGGACAGCAGTCAGTGAACCACGCCAAAAGCGACAAACAACACAAAGGTCGGCTGGCAAGGTTACGGCATCCGTATTTTGGGCTGTGCACAGAATTTTAATTTATCGACTATATTAGGAAAGGCAGGCACACATGGCATTATTGGTGCATTTGAAGGTAGAAATTGCAAAAAAACAACTGCCCCATTTGATGAAGAAAAAATCCTGTTCCACAATGCACCGCGTTACAAATCGTTGTGTACCAGGACCAAATTGAACGCATTGGGCTTTAACATTGGTGTTACTCAAGGCTCTGCATTGGGTCCGATATTGTTTCTGGTATATGTTAATTCGTTATTTGTTCAGCCTTTAAATGGAAAAATTGCAGCCTTCGCTGATGATACAGCCATTTCCTGTGCAAGTAACAATTATCTAAGTTTAATATCCGAAGTTTATTATGATGTAGATATTTTGAGAAGATAGTTTAAGAAACATAATTTACTTATCAGCAATAAAACCAAGTTTATGTTATTCAACATCAAGGGTTTAATATATAAAGATCAAAATATATACTACCACTCTCCTCATTGCCAACGTTTTTTCTTGACTCATCCAAATATGTCTAATGTATCAACTTATAATGCAGATATAATCTGTAGCGAAAATTGTGTTACAATAGAGTGTGTTGATAATTTTAAATATCTAGGCATAATCTTGGACAGTAAATTATCTTGGACAGCACACACAACTTATCTTAAGCAATATTTAAATAAAATCATTAGACACATGTACAATCTTATCCTTTACTGAAATTTTAAAATTTTAAAAATGGTCTTTAATAGTCTTCTCAACTAAAAAATACAGTATGGAATATCATGTTAAGGTGGTACCTATTATAATAAAATCGAACCACTGTTAATTAAACAAAAACATGGATTAAGGATTATGACCAAAGTAAAGCGTATAACATCCAATTTTGCAATTTTCAAATCCCTTAGTATTCTCCCACTAAGACATCTGTACCGCTATAAGGTTTTAAGAATCTTTTTTGTCAACACCGGCTACTACCATGAAAGACTTAATCAAAGGTACAAATTACGCATCAATTTCAAACACGTCGCCGATATTCCAACTATACATAGGACTCATTTCTCACGTTTCTTTTATGATACTGCCTCACGCTTATTTAATTTATTACCTCTGAAATTTAGGTGTGCGAAAAGGAAAAAAGTATTTTTGAATAATGTTAAAATATGGCTCTTTTCGTTTAATCATAATGAAATAGATTTGTTTTTTACTCCCATGCTATAAATTTTTTTTTGATATATTTTTATTTTTTTATTTTTCTTTGTTATTTTTATTTTCTATTACTCCATTTATCTTTGAATTAATATTGTATTTGTTTTCCCCATCAATAATCGTGTATTAGTCGTTAATAAAGTATTAGGTGTTATCGCCACATGTCCTTGACAATAGATAGTATAAAACTATTCCTTGCAAATTACACAAAGTATAGAATTATTTTGTAAATTAATCAAAATTGTATGAAATTTTATCAAAATGTATATGTCGTTTCTATTTTATATATACGAGTGACTTCTTTCGGTTTTGAGTGCGATTTTTAGTCTTGTTTGCGTTGATGGCATCTGGAGGAGAAGATTTACCGACGAACTCCATGGGCTGTACAGCGACATGCGCCTGGTCAAGCGGCTACCGATACAGCGCTTAAGATATAGACCATGTAGAGCGTATGGACAATACTGCTCCGTCCCGAAAAGTCTTTGAATCCGAGCCATGGGGACATCGCAACACAGGACGACCTAGACTAAGGTGGCGATCACAAATGGAGAAGGACCTCAACCAACTTGGAGTGCGGGACTGGAGGCAGCTGGTGCAAGATCATGCTGTCTGGAGAGGCATGTTGGCCTACGACCAAGCCCATCCCGGACTGTGGCTAGACAAGAAGAAGAAAACTTCTCCGAGTCAACAAAATGTGTTGGTCCACGTAAAACTGTACACGGTAATACGTTAGGTTAAAAAACAGATTGCCATTCATAACATCGCGCTCTCAGTCTCTATTTGGTAAACTAAAAATTAAAACAAACTGGTTTTAAAGGGTTAACGCTATTCTAGATCAATGTCGTTGAATTTGTGACAAAGATGTAACAGATCACCCAATAAGTCCCGGGACATAGTGACGCCCCTATATGTCCCGGGACTTATTGCGTGTTACATTCCAAGGTTCAAGTGATGTGGACAAAGTTTTCAACATCATACTCATTTCTTAAGCTCTCACAAAAGAGAGGAGCGTTAAGCCCTGAAGCGGTGTCCCATTATTGTCCGAAAATACGTGTTTTTTTAAGTTGATAAGGCATAGGGCGTGTTTGGAAGTGATGGTATTTGGTTTAGATAATTTTCAATTTGTTCAATTACTGGGTCTGTTAAAACAAGGCGTATAAAGCTATCTAGGTGAAAGAGGTGTCATCTGGTAAGACAGCACTTAAGAGATTTCAGCTACTCCAATATGCTGGCATCTCGATTATGTGCTTATATATTTAGCACGCAGTCAAAGTAACTGGCTCTGCAGTGAAGAGGATAAACAAAGAAAAAGGGAGCAAAAAATTTTGTGTTTCTTACAAAAATATCACCTTTTGGGTTTAAAACGTGAATTCAGATGAAAATGCTCTTGAAAAGCTTTTGATAAAAATTTACGTGGATCTCACAATCAAACCTTTTATACCCTAGAGAAGTGAAGTATAGATTTTGGCGAGACCTTGGCACCGTACGAATGAAAGAAAGTTTTTTCTCCCTTTTTCCTCTTTTCTGTAACATAAGTTAATTTTTTATGAATTTTATAATATCCCCAAATACGACAGATTTCCCTGACATGTCCTTATATAAGCATAGCTAAAAAAATGCTGTGGGTTGTTTCCTTGTTCCCTACTTTGCATTTTGCTGAGCTTTCGATATCAAGATTGTATAGGTGAAAAATATATGATTCCCATTCTGTTGGTGCGCTTCATTTCTATCTAGGAATTGCTCTTTATACTGTATTCAGTCCTGTCTAAATATTTTATGTTTTATTAATCTTTAGCTTGTTTCAAAGCTGCTTTCTTAATTTGTGCAGCCACCATTGAAGATGTGGGTCAATGTTCACGTATGGGAAGGAACCTCAAAGAGGGATATCTCTGGATTTTCTTTATTAGAGGGACGGAACAAATTAAACTTAGCTTAGGCTTCCAACCTAATTTAAAGTGCAGTGTAGTGCAGTGAAGTGCATTGGTAGAGCACACGCGGTCCGCTCCCCCCTCTCCCACTCCTTCACAAAACACTGTTGGGCATTCTCGGTCGCAACTCCCGTTTGATCTACCAGACGGGCTGGGGCGATGTCCGAGTCTGCCTAACATCTGACATAGCGGATTCGGAAGTGTAAATATTTGTTAGTGGGGGTATACCATCCGCTGGCCCGGATGGTATACCCCCTGTTCTTCTGAAGAGGTGTTCTTCTACGCTGGCAAAACCACTGCGTAAGCTTTTCCATCTGTCCTACTCTTCAGGACTCTTTCCGAGTAAGTGGAAAACTGCATTTGTCCAGCCCGTCCCTAAAAAGGGCGAAAGTTCGTCACCCACCTCCTACCGACCCATAGCACTAACGTCCCTTCTCTCCAAGGTCATGGAAACGCTGATCAACCGTCAGCTTATGAAATATCTTGAGTCCCGGAAGCTTCTTAATGACCGGCAGTACGGCTTCCGAAGCAACCGTTCCACTGGTGATCTGATGGCATATCTCACTGAAAAGTGGAACCAATCTTTGCACAATTTAGGAGAAAGCAAGATTGTTGCGCTTGATATTTCAAAGGCATTTGACAGGGTCTGGCATCAGGCTCTTTTGTCGAAAATGCGTGCTTTTGGGATCGATGAGTCTCTTCTTC
Organism: Eristalinus aeneus; assembly: GCA_955652365.1. Taxonomy (NCBI): domain Eukaryota; kingdom Metazoa; phylum Arthropoda; class Insecta; order Diptera; family Syrphidae; genus Eristalinus; species Eristalinus aeneus. The sequence goes on from OY019134.1 coordinate 15,387,423, forward strand.
AATGGATTAGAAATTACCTTTCGAATCGTTCAATACAAGTCGTTTTGGATGGATTCAAGTCTGATATCCACTATATTAATGCTGGTGTTCCCCAGGGCTCTGTTTTGTCTCCGACACTCTTTCTCATTTTTATAAATGATCTCTTGTCTGTTACTTCTAATCCTATTCATTCCTTCGCTGATGACAGTACCCTCAGCTTTTCATATTCGTTCCTTGGCTCACGTCCCTCCACTTCGGCCTTAGACTCGGAACGGCAGCGTATGTTAAGCACATTAAATTCCGACCTTGACAGCATAATCGATTGGGGAAATAAGAATAGAGTGGAATTTAATGCTTCCAAAACACAGTGCTGTCTACTGTCGTTAAAGCGATCACAAAATAATCAGCCGTTATCCATGGACGGCACTTGTGTTGTTGAAACCGAAAGACTTTCCATCCTCGGTATGTGTATCAACCCAACAATTAGTTGGAACGATCACATATTTGAGGTCGCCAAAAATGCTGCGAAATGTCTAGGCTTCCTTAAACGATGCAAGAAGTACTTCACCCCTTCGGATCTGGCTACAATATACAAGGCCTACATACGATCAAAAACTTGAGTATAACGCTCCTATTTGGTCAGGTGCTCCTAAGACCTCCCTGTTCGCGTTCTATCCCACACAATGTGTCAATCGCTCAAAAAAAAGGCTTGTGTCGATTGGTTGAGAGAAAAATTTTCCAAAAAGACGATCGCGGTGCTTCGAAACACATCTATGACATCGTGACAGGTGACGAATCGTAGATTGACGCGTATGAGCCCGAATGTAAGAAGCAGTCGACTGTATGGGTGTTTAAAATTGAGCCAAATCCAACAAAAATTGCTGGCGCACGACGCACTTCCAAGCAAAAAATAATAATTGTTAGCGCTACAGTACAAAGAGGTACAAAGGCCTAGCTTGCTCATCAACTGCTCGGGTTGTGCGTGCTACTGTTCTCTCACGATTAGAAGGGACTTACAATTTTTTGCAGACTCCAAACGGCGAAATTTGAGAAGCTTTCTTAGACAGTTTCTACTCTTTGAGTGTTGTCAGCAGCTTGGAAAAGGTAGTGCCGTGACAAATTCGAGGTATTCAGCCGGGAATCGAACCTAGACCCTTCAATAAAGCATGCACTAAAAATATTATATAAAAAGTGGAGGAGCACTTCAGCTTACAAGGAGCGCGAAATTCTACCCCCCAGAAAGAGACATGTGAGGTACAATCAAAATTATATTGCTGTAGGATCAGACATTGAAAAGAAAAATTGAATACAAGACGAATCTGAATAGAGAGGAGTAAACTAGTATACAGCGAAAAACAATAAAAACACTGTTTTGGTAAAAACTATTAAACTCGTTTATTATTATTAAAAAGCAAGGTTTCTGGTCAAATTAGCGGACACAGGAAGTGCATCAACGGATGGGAGAAGTGCACTATCTGAGTCATATATTTATATGTTGTTCATATTGTAGGTAGCAGTCTAATCAAAACCCATCCACAAAGAACACGAAAGAAAAATTTGACTAGGTTCCAATTTTCAACTGAGAAAGCGTATATTAACTCCGCTAACTAAAACGAATACTAACCCTCTGGCTTCTTAAACAAGCTCCCTTACATACATGAGTACATTTATATTTGATCAAGTCTTATTACACCGCTCGACGTATTTGGTTAAGTCGAATTACCCTTAATCGTACTTTAACCTAAATACAAACGGCGCATTTCCTTTTCATCAAAGGGTTACAAACAGCGCGAGGGAAACAGAAATGAGGAAACAGTAAAATTAATTACCTTTATGGGAATTTCTTGAAGCGGCAAATAAAAAGTCCCCAGAAACCACCTCACTCTCTCAGCGCACACAAAAATGCAAAAAAAAAACTTATAATTAAAGTTGGTAAAGAGAAAACCACTTAAATGCTGCGACGTTTCATTCATAGAGAGAAACTTTATGCAAATTTAAATTAACCTCCCACATAAGTACTTAAGTATAGGCTACACAGTTTGAATACATGATGGAAGTATGGGCGCGTAAGCGCGCTGTGTGTGTTTGGGTGTATGCTGAACCAAATATGTTTTACATGAAACCTCATACGTTGCGAATTTCAATAGGTTACGTATACGCCCTGGATTCTCTCGCGCTTATTACAGAATAGAAACTTCCTTTAAAACTACGGCCCCACAGCGATATTTTATTTGTCGTCAGCAATTTACGCAAATGCACCACAAAGTAAACGAAAAATTTTGTTTTCAGCTCAGAGGAGTTGTATTCTCGGCGGTTCAAAAACTTTAAGGCTGTGCAATGCTTTAAATAAATTGGAAATAAAATCTGACCAGTCTCACATTTTGGGTGGCTCACTGGCTTTTGTTTATTCCCCGCGGAATCAATTCCGTGTCTAGATCAACAACAGAATCGATTCTGACATACATTTTACGTTGATACGACATTCTCAACAAAAAACGATAGCTTTTCCAATTCGCAAATAGCAATCATGTTTGCTGTCCCATGTGGGACAAACAGTCCGAAAAGTCATATAAACTTCGATTCAAGAAAAAACCGGGCACACAACAAAAATGAAATCCAGCCCAAAACCCAAAAGCCAAAGGATGCAATCAGAAAGTGGGGAATGGACGGCGGAAAAAAAATGGGCAAATGGATTTGAAAACTAAACGAATACAATTTTCTACAGATAACACACGTTTGTGTGCACACGAGCAACCACCTATGTTACATTTGTAAGGAGCACAGAAACAGTCAAGAAGATGATGATGCACAAGAAAAAGCTTCCGGAAATGCACATGTGATACGAATGGGACATGAACTTGGTTGACCAAATGCATGCATATCCAAGAGATACTATTTCATAAAAAACGAGCACAAGAGTTGGAATGTACACTTTCTTATTTCATGCGACACAAAGGATATCTCATATCACTTTTGCGCTTAACACATAAACTTCCAGGACACTCACATGCACACTGTACAAGGAATGGAAACATAAATTTATAGCCTTGGATTTTGGAGATGCCAGAGCAGCATGGGGCAACATGGGGCAACCTTTTAGATTGTTTAGCCACAGCCATCTAAGAAACACATTGCCATGGTATACATGTGTATGCCGCCACCCAACTGAGAACACAGATAGATGTTTGAAGCGAGGAAGCACAGATGCGTTTATGGAACCTCAATCTTCCTCGCCTTGCCTGACACCCACTCACACATTCCAACACTTGCTGACATAAATAACCTTCGCATACTTGTCAAAAATTGTGGTTACGATTCGTTTAAATGCAAATTGAAAATTTCATTGCCGAACATCGGTTTCTTGTTTCAGGCACCCTCTTATCCATGTTCCTTTCTTCTCTCAAATTCTGTGTCTGGCCTTTTCTCAGATAACTAAACTGCCAAAAATTGTTTACTTTAGTTTCCCAGTGTCACATTCATTTTGAAATTCGTTTAAGTTCATACAGCAAGCAGTGAGAACTTTGCGAGGATGTTGGTAATGTTGTTTCACTTTGTTGGGCACACGCAGGCTGCAAGCACGTATCCGCTTCCCTTCTGTTGACATTTCTGCTTCCCCATTTTGGATTGAATTCAAATTACATTCCGGAAATGATGCCTAGTGGATGGTTGAATTTCTAATTTTGCTCGTGCTTGTCTGCTTTGTTCCGTTTGATTGAAGATGATGAAAATGCTGAATTTAAATATTTTCTCATTAAAAGGCAAACATTTAAATACTTTGGGCACGCAGGATGTAAACGAAGATAAGCCGACGACTTATTGGCGACAGTATTCTTCAAAATTGGATTTTTTAAGAAATTTCATCACCACCAAAAAAGGAAGCAAATGCGTTGACTTGAAGTTACGTCTGAAACATTCAGTCCTTTTCCAAAAGGACACCATTGTTTGCTTTTGGTTATACATCTTTATATATATTACAAAGCTGTCCAATTCTATCATTGAAAATATGTTAATTTTAGTAGAGAAATAAGTAAAAAAAGCCCAGGTAAAGTGCCACTAAACAAAAAGAGCGTTAAGAAAACCAATTTGAAAAGGCATTGTTCATACGAAACTCACAAATTAATAACGATTGGTCGTGCAAAAATGCGAACACTGTCCTAACCTTTCCAAAAAAACATCAACTGACCTTTATGCAGAGTTTTCTAATATAGGACATTGAAAGTACGTGGAAAGTAAGTAAGTAAGAGTTTTTGAAGGCAGTTGGAAAAAAAGTGGAAACGCAGCACTATAACAAATCACTGCGCATTAAAAATTACAATATTGTATAAAGCATGGCTATGTGCTTGAAGGTTGTCTAACAATTCCAGAGCCTTACAATGAAAAATGCAAACAACCTAAGACCAAATAAAGTACTGCCACTACGTTCGCAACACTTTTGCTTTCTATATCATTTTTACGAAATTTTCGGGAACAAGATAACACATTTCCTCACTAGGTAACGTTGTCGATAACGCTCAATAAGCTGCCAACACTAACCTCGTTGGTGCACAGATAAAGCTGACATACAGTCTCCTGGCAGCGCCCACTGGATAGCCATCACAGCACCAGTTGTGTAGTGAACCAATATATGCAGCGAAACCGTCTGCCCGGCGGTGAATAAATGGGCCTGGTCAACCAGTCTGTGGGATGTGCGTGGGGATAACTTCCTCACCACGTAAAAAGAAACAGTTTAGAAACCCCGACTTGCCTCGGATATGGATCATCTGCTGTCGACCCACGCAAACGTTTAAAGGACCAAAAATTTTGGTGTCGCTTGTCAAATGTGAGGTTCTTTAACAGACCACGTGCAGCCAAAGAACTTGCGGTGGCTTTGGGCAGCTACAAAATAGTCAACACCGCCATCCAGGAAGAGCGTTGGGTTGGGTTCGATAAAAAAGCGAAAACTAACTGCAATATATACAACAGTGGTCTTAACCGAGGCAGCGCTTATTTGAATGCGGATTTGTTGTTCGAGGTAGACTTAGGCAAAAAGTCTTGAGCTTCGACCCCGTCAGCAAACGCATCAAAGCTAATTTTGGGAACGTCAACCCAATTTGCCTTCATGCCCCTGCAGAGGAGAAGGTTGGCAACACCAAGGATGACTTCTATGGTCTCCTAGAAAGGACATACGATCGTTGTCCCAGCTACGACACCAAGATCGTTCTAGGAGACTTCAACGCTTAGCTGGAAAAGGAGTGGAGTTTGCTGGAGTTATCGGAAAGCACAGTCTGCACAACGGAAACGTACACAGGCTGTTGGACTTCGCCTCGGGGCGGAATATCTCTGTGGCTAACATGCGGCTCCCACACCTTAACATTCACATAGGAAAATGGCGATCTCCTGATCAATCCACTGTCAACCAGATTCATCACGTTGCGATCGACGTCAGACAATCCTCCAGTATTCTCGATGTTCGAACCTTCCGAAATGCAAAAATCGACTCGGATCATTCCCTTGTTGTAGCCAAGCTGAGACCGCGGATATCAAAACAGCAACTGATCGCTGTTATCTTTGCCAACAGAGTCGTTATAATATCGGTCAGAATTCGACGCTGCCTACACTAACCATAAAAGAAGACCGGGAACGTTGTCAGGAAGCCATCAAAGAAGCTGCCACAAGTGTGCAGGGTTTTATGTCATCACCTCAATTGCTGATGATTACAGGCCAACCTACGCAGTCAAGAAAGGCTACGCTCTGTCGAGTAGGTGTCTGTGAGTTCTACGAACAAAGGACGAAGGACACACAACATCAACGTCTCGGACAGAGCATCATCTCGGTTCCGCTGTAGATAGAAACAAAAATATGGTTTCGAAATCAAACTCGGAATCACTCTTGCAAATCACTATTTCTGTGGCCTTTAAATTGATTGATGCTGCTTGCATTGATACAACAAGAGGAGAAGATGCAACAACGGGCTTTATGGGCTGTATAGCGTAATGGGCCTGGCAAAGCTTCTTCGGCTTAGGATGGCTAGGCCATGAACATGAACATAACTGCTCCGGCCAGAAAAGTCTTCGAACACGAGCCATTGGAACAATGCAACAGAGTTCGAAATAGGCTGAAGTGGCGCACACAAGTGAAGAGGGGCATTAACCAAGTTGGAGTGCGCAACTGCATGCAGCTGGCAAAAGATTGTGCTTACAGGAGTCACATGTTATTTGTAGCCCAAGTCTACCCTGAACTGTAGCGCCCCTCAAAGAAGAAAAAGAGAAGGAGAAGTAAAAACAAGACTTTTGGAATGTTCTAAACGCCTGATAGGCAACTTGAACGAAATTGATTCAAATTTCCAGCAAAAAGTCAACAATGGGGCTCATTTCTCGCTTAGTAAAATTTTTGAATAAGTTAAGAATGTGTTATTGTGCACCGTTACATTCTGAAAAAAATCCTCTTTGGTTTGGATATAAATGATAATTTTTAGCCCCATTTGCGAAGTATAGACTCGTTTATGTGATTCACTATTTTCTTTCGGTTCTTGTGAGTAATTTGTGGATACCAACAAGGCTACAACGAAATTTGAGATAAGATCTAATATAAAATATGAATAGCTGGAATACCACGTAATTTATAAAAACATATTATCGAAAATTAGGCTGAACGACTGGTGCAGACGTGCCCGCGGTGGGCATGTAAATGAAATTGAATCACAAGCATATGGGCAACTTAATGTCCTTGAACACATAACTCAAGTGTTTTCGATATTAGGTTTCAATTCACCCGTTAAACTTGATAGATGTGAAGTGTATCCGCGGTGCACTGTAGGACCTCGCTATTCAACTGAAACTTGAGCCTTCGTACAAGGAGATATTGGAAGCAGCAAGCGTGCAAATGCTCTTAATACTGTTGGTTCGATAACTGGCTTTTTAACTGTAAACGCATTCTGAAGTATCATTTTAAATGTTTGTCATTTTCATGTCATTTTAAATGTTTAAGAAAAATCCATATCATTATACTTAACTTGAAAACTTTTGTGCATCACAAATCATAAGTGAAGCAGTGCGGCTTTTGAAGTAACGTTAACACAAAACAATACTGCGCAAGAAACAAAGTTAATTTGAAGCATTTTAAATAATCTTAATGTTTCCTAGACATATTGGATACATACAATTTTTTGAGCGGTTTTTCGTCACCAAATAACCCATCATTCAATGAGTCATGGGACTGACATATAGGGGGCGCCACTAACATAAAATCCATATCATTTGAGAAAAGTGCCAACATTCAAATGATACCTTCTAAATTTTCATGACAATCGAAAATTTCGAAAGCTTTTGTATAGAAGGGCAAATATATTATATGGTATATGCGCCACTTTCTTCGAACATATCTTTGAGGTTCGAGAAAAGGTAGAAATCGCTGGGGAGAAATCTGGAGAACAAGGTGGGCGCGGAAAGAATTCAATTCATGATATTTGGCCATGAAAGCCAACGACTTGCGACACGGTGCTTTGCCCTCGTGGAAGAGAATTTTTTTTCTTCTTCATATGGGACCGTTTTTTCCCAATTTCTACCTTCAAATGCTCCAATAATTCCTTGTGAGCCTGCTTTTGTGCAGATAGTCGATGAATAAAACCCCGTGCGTATCCCCAAATACGGATGCCATGATCTTGTCAGCCGAAATGCTTTTAGAAGTTTGGGCGTGGTTCATCGGCTTCTGTCCAATCCGTTGACTGCCGATTTTAATCTGAAGTGTAGTGGTGGATTCACGTTTCACCAGTTGTGAGTTACCGATGCAAAAAGTCCTGTTGATTCTGGCGAAACAGCTCCAAACAGCTCTCGGAATCATCGATACGTTGTAGTGTTTTTGTTCAATTGTGTGAAAACGCGGAACCCGTTTCGAAAAAAGCTTTCTCATGGACACATGTTCATGCAAAATAATGTACACATCGCCTTCTGATATTTCTAAGGTGTCAGCTATCTCAGACAATTTCAATTTACGGTTTGTCAAAAAGATGTCGAGCCCTTTTTTGACGTTTTAAGGTGTAACCACCTCTATTGGCCTTCAGCATCGTTGGTGTCTGTACGCCCACGTTAAAAGTCAGCAAACCACCGACAAACATCTGCTTTTGTTGAAGCAGTGCCCCTGTAACATTCCTCAAGCCATTGCTGAGCTTGCACGGTAGTTTTTCCATGAAAAAGCGGCGTTCAATCAAAACACGAAATTCTGTTTTTTCCAGAGAGAAGTGCACTTGAAGCTTTCTAAACTGTAACCTAATAATCAGATTGTCATGAAAATTTGACAGGTGTCATTTGAGACTTTAAACTTGCTGCAAATAATATGGTTTTTTTAAGTGGCGCCACCTATATGTAAATCCCGGATCTTAATGAGCGAAAAGGCTAAAGGTGGAGCGCTGTTCTATAAAGAGAAGATAATGTTTGTGAAGGTGGACTTAATTAGAGTTTCTAGAGTCTCTTTTCTTCAGTTCAATCAACGATATGAGGGAATCATTAATACGTTGCTGTGTTCGGTCCATTGTAAGCAATCACGGCACCCATTATATAGTGTACACATTGCCTTCTGATATCTTTAAAGTGTCAGCTATCATACGCAATTTCTTTTTGTGGTTTTTCAAAACAATTTTGTGTGCTTTTTCTACGTTTTTCGGTGTAACCACCTCAAATGGTATTCCAGAACGTTCAGCATCGCTGGTGTCTGTTCGGCTACTTAAAAGACAGCAAACCACCGACAAATTGTTCTTTTAAATGGAACAGAGTCCCTGTAACACTTTTCAAGGCATTGCTGAGATTGTACGGTATTTTTTCCCATCAAAATGTAGTGTTTCATCAACATACAAAATTTTTTTTTATCATTATTTTGAAAATCGCAAAAGTAGCTTCACTTGAAACACTATAACTTAAAACCTAAAATTATTTTGTCAAAAAAAATGTACATGTATAATTTGATTGCTTGTACATATGGATTTTTTCATTAGTGCCGTCCCCGTTTATGTCCCGGGACTAATTGAGTGATGTCAACGTTGGTGTCTACATATCTGGAAACAGAATTAGAAAAAACACTAAACTTAAATATTATAAGAGTTTCTAATCAACTGAAGCGAACAAAGGGGAACGATGTTTGGTCACTTCGCAAATTAACAAAAACAAATTGTTGAAATTAAAGACTTAAAAACACTTTTAACAACTCGTTACAAGTAATGGTTATTCATTTGTATACCAGAAACCCAGATATAGCCTGATGATTAACCATCAATTCCCCTTGACTGGAAAAATTTAAATTTGAAAATAAAAGTGATTTTTTAAGCCACTAGAAATAGGAAAAGCAGTTAAATCGATCACAACGTGTCGCCTCGATAGAAATAAGCTTCTGCTTATATTCAGTTTTAGATATGTAGTTAGGACACCTCGAATTTTTTTACGGCACCACCTCACAGCTCACACCTTCACGACTGTCTAGAAAGCTTCTCAAAATTCGCCGTTCGGAGTCGGCAAAAAACTGTAGGTCCCTTTTACTCGTGAGAGAACAGTAGCGCGCACAGCGCGAATTTTTGATAATCAAGATAATCCCTGATCCCCTGTGGACTGTCGCGCCATCAAATTAATTATTAAGTTAGGTTAAGAATAAAGAACATATAAATCCAAGCTTCTATTATTTTCTTGAAGAAAGTGAAAACAATGTGTTGTAAATGTGTACTTTAATTTAAAAGAAAACATGAAGCCGAAAGGTATAACAAAAAACCCTTGAACTCATGAAGAGTCATCAATTTGGATTTAAGAACAGTAGATTACATTAATTATTTTCAAATATTTTATGTCTGGAATGCAAGAAACTGAATTAAGATAATTAAGAATGCATTGAAAACCAAAAACGTTTCTATTCGAATAAAGCAAGGATCCTTATCCTCAGACATCTTTAAAGTCACGAAACTGCCAGAGGAAATGTGGTTTTAAATTTTGGAAGAACAGTGTAACGTGGAAATCACGCATTTTTTAGATGGTAAGGATCTAATAATAATAATAATAATTGTTGGCGCTACAGTCCAGAGGGGGACCAGGGCCTAGCTTGCTCATCAACTACTCGTGTTGTGCGCGCTACTGTTCTCTCACGAGTAGAAAGGACCTACAGTTTTTTGCCGATTCCGAACGGCGAAATTTGAGAAGCTTTCTTAGACAGTTATTACTACCCACTACGCCACGGCGGCCACTAAGGTAAGGATCAACAAAAATAGAATTCTGAAGCTATTCCAAAAATAACCATAGATCACAAGATTAAAAAATAAAAGTGTTCTATCGATTTGGTGAGATATGTTTTAAGTCATCGGTTTAAAAGTTTTTAAAAATATCAGTTTTTTGAAGATTTCTAAATAATTTAACATTTAAATAAGGGCATTAAGCATTAAAAATAAAAATGGTACTGTCTAAGGCTCAAGCGAAGAATGTGCACCGTATGGAGCGATGAACGAAGGGGCTGCTGCTAGTAATAATAACAACAATTGTATGACGCGACAGTCCACTGGGGACCAAGGCTAAGCTTGCTGATCAACTACTCGTGTTGTGGGTGCTTCTGATCTCTCACGAGTTGAAGGGACCTATAGTTTTTTGCCAACTCCGAAAGGCGAAGTTTGAGAAGCTTTTTTAGACAGTTATTACTCTTTGAGTGTTGTCAAAGTTATTACTCGTTGAGTGTTGTTGAGCTTAAAAGAGGTGGTGCCGTGAAAAATTCGAGGTGTTCAGCTGCGAATCGAACCTAGACAATTCGGAGTGTGAGAGTCGCACTCTACCCACTACGCCACGGCGGTCACTTCTGCTAGTACGCAATTATTTTATAAGATTTAAGGGAATATTGACTTTATTTTTGAAACATTATCAAATAATTTAATTTGTATTTATTCAAATTCAAACGCCTCGTTAAAAAATAGACCTAATACAGCAGTGGACAGACACAAACAGTGTAAATATCTTTAAAAGACTGCTCAGGCCTCATGCTTAACCCTCTAAGAGGTATATGGTAAGTAGCTTATTCTAAAGCGTGAAATTGAAGAAAACTTAACTTTATTAAAGGGGTCATTCAACAAAGTGTAATTTAATCTGATTCCACCTGAAAAGTGTCATCAGCTGCCATTCATGACAATGAAAGCCCTTCTTTTTCGCTCTTTAAACCATTTCAGGATAAAAAGATTTTTAAAGGTTAAAATAGGCACTAACATTCTTACCACATGATTCTAGACGGAACCGTTCTATATTTTAAATTGCGTATAATATGACTTTTTGTTCTATACATTAGGGTTACGTTGCTATACAATTTTTCGGCTTGATTTATATTTTCTTTTACCCAGTGAAATTGCCAATGAGTCAGAAGATAATAAATAGAGTGTGCATCATCTTATTTGGTGGTGGCATATAATAATGTTTATAGTACTTGAATAGATGTGCATTTTCCATGCGTTTTTCAAGTAATGCACAAGAGTCTCACAATGTAATTCCACACAAAAAAAAATTATTAAGTATGAGGGAATAATACTTGTCTGGTCTGTCTGAATACCATTGTATTTCTTAAGCACTCCCCATACGAGTGCGAACAAACACCCACAAAATTAAATAATATGCCGAAGGATATGACCGCTCTAGTCTGGTTGAACAAAAACGGCACAACAATGTCTACATATATTATTTTGTATTGCAAAAACTCTCTACCATCACACGTTCTGAAACAGGGAGAAAATATTCCACAATCATCTTCGCTTGAGGTGAGCACACGTACAACTGAGAGGGTGTATTTTTAAACATTTTCAATTGTTTACAATTTCGAGGAACTACCAGAACGAAATGCTTCAGGTACAGTTCGCAGCAGATTAAGCTTATTAAAGTGCCACATCTGTTAGATGTTTCGCAGCTACCTGCCCATGGGAACTATTTATAAACTAAGACATTTGACTATTGCTTACGTGATGGAATGATCTCAAGGCTGGACATTGTATTGTATCGAGGTACGCCATTCTTCTTGTATTACATCGGTTGCTGCATGTACTGCGTTATATTTTAAGTGTTGGTAGCGGATTTGATAAGCTTGCAAGGTGCAAAAAACATGTGCAATAGCGATTTTTTTTTCCATATTCAAGAAGCGTTTCCAGGTTTCCGATGAGAATGTTTTGATATACAATTTGTAGGCGAAATTTGATCATTACTTCTTACAGCGGTATCTCCTAATATGCAAAACACAGTAAGCATATGTAACTGAACGTCAAGGAGCACATAATGCCTTACCAACGTATCATAGAAGAAATGATTAATCAAGAAAAATTGGAAAAATCAATATACTGTAGGCGAAAAAAAAATAAAAATGTGCTACCTGCACTAATCCCAGTTTCAATTCATGCGCATCCTGTGCACGTACTATACTTCTAAAGTAAATAAGCCGCCGCTAAATAGGTCCTAAGGTTCTTGAACTCTGTTCGCGAAATTCTCCCGTTTACCCAATTCTATTTAAGATCGTGTAACACACATTGCGGGATAATAAAACAGTTAACGTCAAAACGTGAAGTCTTTGTTTCTTTCAGTCTCCTACAATACTCATTTACCAAAATTGACAATGTATTCAAACAGCTTTCTTAAATAAATACAAACGTATCGCTCTTTTCATCTGGTGCTGTGAATAACTTTGAACAAAAACCACAAAATTAACTTTCAACATAAACACGTGTGTTATAATATCACATCCTTTAATTTTCTAAATAAAAGTCGGTATTGTCATCGCCCACTGCTCCTTCTAAGAACCCAAGGGAATCTTATTAATAATTATTCATATCAAAATAAATCCAGTCAAGCCGTGGTCCACCCTGGGCTGTATCGCCACAAAAAAAAATATAAATTCTGACGGTTCTTAAAGCTATCTTAATTTATGTGCATTTCGCATACACTTCAAATAGCTACAGGTAATTTTATAAAAAAACCACATACTTAAATGTTGTCTATTTTCGTACAAACGTGTCTGACAATGCTCTAAATATCTACCACAATCCATGTATTTTGGGAATTAACTATTACAAAGTGAATTAAATGCTGTCTATTTACTGGCTTCCGCATAGGCCTTATACAGTGAACTTGATTTTTTATAGTTTTTGTGGCAACCTCTAAAAATTTTTTAAAAATAATTAAGACAAGTATTTACCAGCTTCTTTACCATTATTGAAACATTTTGCAATGTTCGACAGAACTGACTCTTCGAGCTGTTCATGAGGAGATCAAAAGTCCGTAATCGGTGGAATAAACATGCGGAGTGCTGTCATGCGAATTTTTGAACATCTTTCTTGAAAAGATTGCTCAAAACTTAAGCGAGAACACCAGAGGTAGACTTTTCCAGAAAGCCGTCCAGCTACTCGCATTTGCTGGAGACACAGATATCGTCGGAAGAACGCAGCATGCTGTCAACGGTATGCCTGTGAGAATTGCGTCGGAGGCCGGAAGTTATTTTGACGGTTACCCCTGTAATTGAAACATGACACGAAACACCGACTCCTCGGTCAAAAATTGAAATTAGCTCAGACAATGACACCAGCTCTGAAATCAAACGAAGAATTACACGGTTTCTTCTTTGGCCTCAGAAGGGAATTGACAAGCAACAACTGAAGCAAACCTTAATTAGCCTTTGGGCGACTCGGCTCTTCTATTTGACGTAGATGCAAGGAATTTGACGTAAGTGGAAGAGGTCGATGTCCAATATCTAATTAAAGTTAATTACAACCTGGCTGTAAGTTTGCACTGGGGCAATTAAAACCCGGCTGTAGGATCCAGCAACCCGGGTATGTTCCCGCAAATAAATAAATTATAAAAGAGGATAGATCAGAATAACATCTAGGCCGTACGGCAGGAAAAACCGACCAAAAAGTCAGACATATTGACATCTGTGAGCATCAACCCGGATAGGGTAATGATTAACGGCAACTTCTGCGTTGCTGAAGATCTTCAGGAACAGGTTACGACACTGGGTGCTGTTTTTCAAAAAGTGTATACGGTCAAAGTGCCCCGTAGGCCAGACGACGATCTGGAGAGCTAAGCCCTGATGAACCACTTCTACGGGTACCTTCGGGAAGAGATAAGGCAGTGGCGATTTGAGAACCCTGATTTCACCAGGTTCAATGGCAAGAATATAGCTAATAATTCCATCGCCATAGACGGAATCAATGCCATTTAAATCTTAAAAGAAGAACTTTTGGGCATCTCTAACTTTTCGAAGAAGAAGAAATCAACAGGTATCGATTATATACTCTCATTTTGGTACGTCGTCTACCCTCAGAGGCAGTGGAGACTTACATGACACCGTTCAACAATGCGTTGAGAAATGCATGTTACCCGACGCGTTAGAAATCAGCTGTGGTGAAACCGATCCCTAATCTCCGGTCGATTAGTCTTCTTCCTTGCATAAGCAAGGTCTTCGAAGAATTGTCATATCAGCTCTGGAAAGGTTAGCTGAGAACAATAATATAATTCTGGACAGCCAGTTCGGCTTTAGAGCGGGGTATGATACCGTACATGCCGCATTAAAGTTCGTTTCCGGCATAGAAAGGAACAAATTCAAGAGCCAATACACGGGTGCGTGTTTGATCGACTTGGAAAAGGTGTTCAACACTGTTCGCTTAGAAGGACTTTTTCCAAAGCCGGTCAGACTTGGCACAAGTAAGCCAATGCTATACATGACATGATAACAGGTAGAAATTTCGTTGTGAAAAATGGCAACGTGACGTCTACTATGATTTTCGACATTAAAAACAATATGTGGGATTTGGTTTTACGTGATCACCTACCTTTACGGCTTATTTCCATTTTCCCAAGAGTCGTAACTAACGCAAGACTAAACGCCTTAGTTACCCAAGTACCAGACTGAGATCGTGCTTGAGGGGCAATCACGTCACCTTGATTTGATACCAAGCCTTTCTAAAACCTCTTTTGCTCTCTGGGTCGCAACGCCCGGTTGAGAATGCAACATCACACTGAGAAGGGATAGTCCCCTAACCGCCTTGCCTAGTTTTGGCTGAACAACAAAGTAGACAAGTCAGCATAGTACACTATCCTCGACTCTACCCGCGATGTTAGGTGGTAAATCACAGCCACAAGGGGGCCTACCGCACGGTCAGGCTAAAACTGAAGTTCCAGGGGCTCCTGACCTCCTGTGGCACCACAATATAACCCCTGGTCAAGCTGTCACCTCAAAACCTGGTTCTGTTAGCTGCCATCGCCACAGATGGTTTTTTCACCATCAGTGTTTCCGTTGTCACTATAAATAGTGATACGGATGTGATTTTTGAATCATGTGATTCATAAGTCCAGTTACGTCATCTGAAATTAAAAAGGGTATACAACAAGGGGCAGTTGGGTCTCCAGCCTTCCTCGCTATATTTACTAGTGATCTTATGTACTCCGTGCCGCACATTATAGCATGCGCCGATGATCTGGTAGCCTACAGATCAGTGCCGAAGGCCGAAGTTATCAACATCCTGTTGCAACATGACTTAGAAAGGATTCGGAAGTATTGTGAGAGCTGGAAATTGAAAATTAATTTCGAGTGCGAGACTATCATTTTCACGAACCCTCTGTCAATGGCCTCAAGAGACACGAAGTTAAGCTGGCGTAAGTTCCGCATTGTTGACTCACGGGGAGAACCGGTAGCTGTGAAACGACAAGGCGTTTGGTTGGATCATTATCTATACTTTGACAAGCACGTAGATACTGCTCTGCCGAAAACCAATAAAACCTTTGCTGTGGCAAGGGGTTTATTTTATGGCAGCCAACCTGATACCAGGGTGAAGGCAATATGCTATATGACACTTACTCAGGCGATGATGGCGTACGCTTGTTCAGTGTGGTTGGACGTGAGATAGGGCTGGTTGAGAGGCAGTGTCTCCGGACCTGTCTCAGATTGTATAGAACTTCCAAATCCGAGTACAAGAAATTCTATCCAAACGAGTGCTTGTACAACGAGGAAAACCTGATAAGGTTTGTTTATTTCATAATAAACTTGATTCGAATTCACGTTGCACTGGCGTTGACCTTAACCAACAGCCTGATGTTCGCGGCTTACTACCTCAGTGTTTTGTATTTTGAGAGTGTACGGCGGAATGATTTTATTTCACTTGAGGCATTTCTATATTTAGATTTGATAGGTCTAGTTCAGGAGAGCGCGGGATGCTCTATAGTCGTCCACGTTGCCCGCCGAACAGTGAACCGGCGACTCATGTATGAACCGAACGTCGCTAGCAGCCTCGAGGATCTGCTTCGGTTCAGAAAAGCGATCTTCATCCGAGACATGACGTATCTGGGAAAGGAAGTCACCTGTACTGAGGGCTGTGTTAAACTAGCTCCTACCGCCGTTAATTTTTCTCAAAGTACGTTTCGTTGTATTGTTAGATGTAATAAGTAATATCAGTTGGGCAGTCTGCGGCCAGCTTTATAGAGCTTCAGTTAAGGTTAAAAGAAACTAAATAAAATAGGAAAAAAACATAATAAAACAAAAATAAAAAATAAATAAAGAAATTAAAAATTACAAAGAGGTGCACCACGGCGCAAAGACTATGAATATATATAACTAACACGCAGCATGTTCGACTTTGTCATGATTTGCTAATAACTTTTTCCTACCGTCATGCAGACACATCATATTTATTGCACAACATACTTATTGCATCAGTAATAAAACACATAAACAGGATAAGAAAAAACTGCACTCTGAACTAAGCAAAAGGCCGGAATTATACTGAATTTCGGATTGTGCAACATTATAGCACTAAGCGTAAAAATTCATAAAAATGAAGTAAAAGTCAATGGAAGACTGAGGTTTAATTTGTTTTTTTTTTTTTTTTTTGAATTTGAACTTGATCGAATAACCCTTATATTTATATACCGTGTCACAACGTCATGGCATGGAGTCGAATAAGGCATGATATCGCTAAACAGGGATATTCTTTCACGCAGCCTGCAAAATATCCCATAGTTGTTTTGTAATTTTGGGTTCTGCTTCATATATTAATTTCTTTACATTGGTTTAAAGGTTTTTAATGCGATTCAAACCCGGAGACTGAGGCGGCAAATCCATAACTTGAACTCGATCATTTCGGGAAAATTCATTGGCAAGTTTGCTCGTATGTTTTTGGATATTGTCCTGCTGTAAAATCCATCTAAGCGGCATATTCCACTCTGCATAAGGTAGCAGGGTTTCTCTCATTATGCTGACATACACTCCAGTAGTCATCATTGGTTTTACCCAGAAAATGGGGCCAGTCTCATAACAGGAAAAGCATCCCAATTTCCATCCCAATTTTTTGCTCAGCCGGTTGATACTCTTAGTTTTTTCCCTGCGAACAAATATCTTGGTTCCAGGAGTACCAAATAAAACTACTTTGAAATCGTCCATTTATAATATAAAGATGTCAATCTGGTCAATCTGGTGGATCATATTTCATTGCGATTTATGGAAAATATTCTATAATGTGTGAACCTTACACCACACTCTAGCAGTTCAGATGCAAATTCCATTCCACTCTCAAAAGAAACTAAATTTTAACTTGCTTTGTGTCAGTCCACGCTTTGAAGTCTTTAGTGGTGAGTTACTGGTTTTGAGCACAATCAACTTCTTTGTATACGGTTGCAAATATCTCCCTTCCGCTTTTTTGCTTTTCATTCAATGTTTCATAAAAAATCTTACAGTGATCGGTTTTAGTAGAAATATGGGCCGTTTTGTTCGATAATCTGTTTCAATCTAGACGCCGACTTCATAATACCTTCCTCGTAGAAGACCCCGCTCCTTATTTGCGAAGAACTCGAACAGCCACTTTTCACAAGCCTCTTTCGAGTTCAACTTCTTTCCACCAAGGGGGTTCGCCATGGACAGGACCAGGTTGTAATCACTTGGCTCTATGTCCGGGCACATGGTGGAACCGATAGAACCTCCCATCCGAGCTCCCCTAGCTACTGACAATTCATCAACAAAGTGTGTGGTCTGGCGTTGTTCTGATGGAACACTTCACCCTTCCTGGTGGAACACTAAACCCTTCTTTTTGGGCAATTCTGGATGCTTTTGGTCGATTTCCTTCTTCAAGCGGTACAGTTGTTCGCTGTAGATGGTATAATTAAGCGTCCGGCCATATCGGAACAGCTCATAGCGGATGATTCCCTTTCAATCCCATCAAACACACAGCAAACCCTTCCTGTTTGTCAATCCAGGCTTGGCCACTGTTTGGGACGATTCGCCGGCCTTCAACCACGACCGTTTTCGCTTGATATTGTCATATGTGATCCATTTTTCGTCGCCAGTCACGATCCGCTTCCAAAATGGGTCGAATTCGTTCCGTTTTAGCAGCACATCACAAGCGTTGATTCGGTCCAGAAGGCTTTGTTGCGTCAAATCATGCGGCACACAAACATCAAGCTTTTTTTGTATCCAGTTTTCTACAGATGGTTTAGAATGGTTTGGTGACTAACTCTTATCTCCTGGGCGATGTCATGAGATGCCACATGCCGATGATTTCCATGATTCGATCGGTATTCGTTGTCACAGGTCTTCCGCCGGCTGGCTTACCCATGGTGTCGTTTTCACAGGCTCTGAATCGTCGAAACCATTCCTCCGCGCTTCGAAGTGATAGAGTACCATCCCCCAAGACACCATTAATCTCACTGAACATTTCTCTAGTGGATTTGCCTTCAACGAAGGAAAACTTTAAAATACCGCGTATTTCGGCGTTAGTGAACTCCATGTTTGCACATCTGTAACTGTTGAATGCAATATCCAAACTAATCATGCATAGCGTCGTTTTGTACGTTATGTTACACCTTTCAAATGATGTATAGTATGGCCAGATTCGAGCCCTAAAGTGCTTTGTACATAGCCAGAAATTTCAAATTATATATTGCGTCATTTAGAAGGTTACGAGTTCAGGTGCTCTTTCGCAAATTTGTTTGGTTTTAGAAGGTTGATTGATCACAGTAGTGGTACTTTGCTGGGACTTTGTGAACTTCTATCAGTATTATTTTTATTGTTCATGTCACCATAGGTAAATTTAACTCCGCTATTATTTTCCTAATGTTCATAAACAGGTTACGTTTGACCAATCTTATTGTTTGTCGTTCATCGGCGAGGTTAGTTTCGGTTTTCTTTCTGTTTTTCTTGATTTTGAACGTATTTGTTGTCATTTGCGAACTTTTTTTTTTTTAACATCCGACAATTTCACTTGCAAATTTGTAAGTTTTACCTTTCGAAAAAATTGTTTGTTAATGCACGTTTCTCGAGAGTAGCATGCATTCCACGACCCATTTTACTTTGTTAACAACGCTGCACTTTTAGAATTCCATTTTAGAAACTAAAATAGTATGTGTAGATATAGTTTAAAGTCCAAACAAATTGAAACATTGGTGTACACATCGAAAAAGGTCTTCAGAATGATGTATGGTGATGTATCAGGTATACCGGTATGAAATGAGTTTTTTTTTAAATAAAACATTAGTGGGAAAGGAAAAACATTTTATTCAAAGCATTGGCCATTGTTTTCTACATATTTTGACCACCTCTCTGGCAATTTGTGAATACCACGTTAATAAAATTGTTCGTCTTTTAAAGCAAACCACCTCGTAGGACCTCCTCGTAGGAATCAAAGTGCTGCTCAGCCAATGCGTGTCCCATCGATGAAAACAAATGGTAGTCGGAAGAAGCCAAGTCTGGTGAATACGACGGGTGGGGTAGCTGTTCCCAGCCAAGTGTTTTGATTGTATCCTGAACCGGTTCTGCTTTGTGTGCAGGTGCATTGTCATGGAGCAAAATTACCTTGCCGTGTCTTCTGGCCCATTCTGGTCGCTTCTCGGTCAATGCATTGTTCAAATAGATCATTTGTAGTAGGTAGCGATCGGTATTAACGGTTTCACCAGGCTTTAGGAGCTCGTGGTACAGCACAGCTTTCTGGTCCCACCAAACACACAGCTTTGTCTTCTTGCCGAATCGATCTGGACTTGCAGTCGATGCTGATGGGTGTCCGAGGTAAACCCATGATATTTTCCGTGTAAGATTCTTAAAATAAATCCATTTTTTATTGCCAGTAACAATCCGATGCAAAACCGATTTTCTTTCGTGTCTTTGAAGCAAAATTTTACAAGTGTTTTTACGATGTTCCATCTATCTTTCATTCAATTCATGTGGCACCCATTTTCCATACTTTTGGATCTCTCCTATAGCTTCTAAACGGTCAGAAATTGTTTGTTGTACAACATTTAACATTGTTACCATTTGCTTTTGACTCAAAGTGTCACCTACATCCAATATCGTTTGCAATTCGTCGTCTTCAAACTTTGTTGGTGGTCTTCAACGTTCTTCATTTCTCACATCAAAATCATTATTTTTGAACCGTTGAAACCATCTTTTGCATGTTGCTTCTGATAGAGCATGATCACCATATGCCTCGGCAAGCATTCGATGCGACTCTGCAGAACTTTTCTTCAAATGAAAACAAAAAATTAATGCTTTCCGCAAATCGTCACTTTCTGGTACAAAATTCGACATTTTTAACATGATTGTTGTCTGTTCAATGACTTGATGTATACTAAATATTTTTCACAGATGTCATAGCAAAAAAAAAAAAAATAAGGGCTCGTTCACAACAAATGTTCCCTATCGTATCTTGACACTCACTTCATACCGGTATTCCTGGTAGACTATGTTTGTTATGTACTTATGTATATGCCCTGCTACACGCGTCCGTATTGCGCACGGACAGTTTATAATAGTATGTACGAAGAAAACAAAAACCAATGGAGCTAAGATTTTTACAGTTTTTACAGCACAGCTTAAGTTTAGAAAAAAGTTTAATGAACAAACAAAAGTAATTAATTCTCCGAAAGCAGTTAAATATGTTTATGGTAAGGTTAACTCAGAGCAATCGATAAGCTTATTTTAAGTAAATTTGTCTAGAATGTAAGAAAAGCATTTAATTTAATGAAAACAAATTTATATTCAAAATAAAATGAGGTTGATCTTTTCTGTTTCGAAAGAAAAATTCTTCGGGTAGCCAAACGATTGAATATCCAACGGCGCAGGTGGATAGATAGAGCGAATGAACACTATGCCCAGGCCTGAAGAGTCTTCGTGTCCACCCTCGAGGGCGCAGTAAAGGATGACCCTGGTTTTGTGGCACACCCAAGTGGACAGTGATTTTCAACAACTTTGCGTACGAAACTAGAGTCAGATTGATCGTTAAAGCCCATCCACACTCTCGTTTATAACGCCACCTTTAGTAAGTCGGTAAGTCTCAATTATGGGACCAACTTACAATTTTCGAAATTAAGAATGGATGTAAAAAGCATACATCTGCATTATTTTTGAGAAAAAAAATGAAAATATTCTTATGAAAGTTCAAATTAATAAGAAACAAATTAAATAAAAATGTTACAATTTGTCTAAACCTAAAAATGGACACGTGAATATCTTTTTTGACATTCAGTACACACATAAACATCACAAATTCATAAGCTACAATAGACAGAAAAAATGAAAATATATAAATACATTGTAGTTACCCAGTAATCATAATAGCTAGAAGTATCCGCTGCCAGAATCATATCGCAAGCGCTATCCATTATATTTTATTAGGTAGTCTATCGCCAAGCAATTTAATCACAATAATAGTCAAATGACTTTCAAGGACTTTAACTTAAGGTAACAACTCAAATTTCAAGCACACCTTTTTCGAAAAGAAACGAAAAAGAGGAACTCACTCAAACGTTTTAAAATGTCAAATAAACCACCTGTGTGTCACGTACACCAATGTGTTCGTTTCCGTTTTTCTGTTTCACTTTCGTCTTCGTCACCACAAGTAACTACAGCACGTACAGCAGGAAAAGGAAGCCGACATGAGCGTAAAATAAGACATATATAAGAAATATATACGAGCGTATACCAGCTGAAGGAATATGGTACTTTTAGCTTAAAGAAGCAAAAAAACACACTAAACGTCAAACTCGTGCTCGTCGCTGAACTGCACCACGTTTACAAATGATACCTTCTTGGCTCCAGTTGCAATTTAGTAGCTGCACAAGGGAACAAGGTACAGAATAAAAAAAACACCAACTGCTACCACCAGCGTTATTTTAGCTTTGCACTCTTCTATCTACGTAAAGTGCTTAGCTGCGGAAAGTAAATACGGAAAAAAGAACAAGGGGGTTAGTGGGTTGGATATAAATGCACTTTAAAGGAACTTTGGTGCACCCAGTCTGTATCAGGTGCTTCGATTAATCCCGTAATTACTGGTTCTATTCGAAAGTAATTACACAAAATGCGTTCGAATGGGGAGATAGAATGTGCAGGTGGAATGAGTTTAGTTTGTTTGTTGGAACTTCCGGCACGAAAACAAAGTAACAACGAATACCCGTCAACGCGCAAATCGAAAGGTTTCAGAATTGCTGCACAAAATTGCGCTAATGCATATGACGCGAGTGTGAATACTAAAACAAATTTGTTTCAAAATTTCTGGATATCTGTTGGCTGTTTAATGTGTGGTGTGCGATCAGTGTGTATCTTCAATTTTCACTCACACCCAAGTTCTCGCGCGCAGCCGGCTTCTCACAGTCCATATTCTTGAATTTTATCGATCATTTTTGTGCTCCCGATTTCTTTGTTTAGCGCGATGGAGAATTGTTTTTCGAAAAAATTCCAGTGTGGAAGTGCTGTTCTTGTGCGTGGGATGTGCATGTTCGTTCGGTTGGTGTTCAATCACTTCAATTTATTTGGCATCTATCTTCTTTACACGAGAAAAAATTTTTACAGGCATTCATTTGAATTTAAGTAGCTTCTTTTCTGTTAAAAGAAAAATTATAAACTAATGACATCTGCATTCTACTAGATTGAGGAAATGACGTATACAAAAGTAGATTGCTTAAGTTGGACATATTTAGGATTTATTAGATGATTTCTTCATAAGTGCAAGTAGCTTTATTTGACAAGCCTGTTTTTGCCTTTGGTCGAAAAGAGAATCTCCCTGATTACTTTCATTCAATAACACACAGATGTGCCATCATTTCATAAAAAATGGTGTCACTGAAAGATGTTCACTACTTCTTTCCACCACAAGCTTGAAAAACAAAAACAAAGTGAAACTTATGTTCCAATTATGTACCACAACGCATTCTTAAGAAAAGAATTGCGCATACTGCTACAGTGGATGTTGATCACAGTTGCTGTGGTGAAATCAACCAAAAGAATATACAGCGACTATGAACGAGGATGTGAAACTCATTTCACAAACGACAACTCGCCATCGAATTTCACAATTTCACACGCAATCCTTAAAAGTCTTCGCAAAGATCTCAGATTTGCTCCTTCAATGATGGGCTCAGCTCACAAGGAACAATGGGAGCGCTTTCCAGTTTGGCCCTTAGAGCAAAATGAATTGGGCAATGACTTTAAGTAAAAAATACTTTTTTCAGATAGGTCACATTTTAAATACCAATAAAGTTTAAAATACCAATAAACAACATTTTGACAAAAACCTAATCACAAATTTAAAGAGCGGTAGAATGTGGATCGTGATAGGATATTATGAAAGGTATGGGATTTGGTTTTACGTTATCACCTGCCTTAACAAATTCTATCACAAGGTTAAATTTCCCAAGCGTCATAGATAACTAGAGAAGTAAGAACAGAACACAAACCTCGATATTGGGAGTAAAACCACAGTCACTATAATATTCAATCCAATAAGGTGTTTTACCGCTCGGTCAGGCTAAGACCGAAGTTGCAGGTGCTCCTGACCTACCAGAATATAGCTTCTTGTCAAGCTGTCACTACTAGTCAGGCTTTCTCAAAACCTGGCTCTGGAAGTAGCCATTCCGCCACAGATGTTATTTGATCCATATATCTTCTCGTTGACACTATAAATAGTGATACGGTTGTGATTTTTGAATCCATTGATAAAAAAAGGCCAGTCATTTCCCATTGAAAGGGTTCTATGAACGGAATAGAGCCCTGTTCGATGTCTTCTCCTTCACTCAGAGTGAACTATTAATTTTGTTTGTAACAAATTAAGAAATCGTTTTATCAGCCGTATACGCATCAACAATTTGATGCTTCAGAACTTCAATTTGAACCGTTTTAAATATATTTTTTTGGAGAAAACGTGAAGCTCTAAAAAAATGGGGATGGAAACACACACATAAATAAATGACAAGTAATTTTGTACCAAATAAAGCCTTCTAGTATTTTCGAACAAAATTCTTTTTTTGTAACTCTAGTTATGATAAGTCGTTTATTTGGGTCTATTTTCAGCAAAAGAATATGGCGAAGTGAAATGTCGAGCACCGGACCTGTGAAGATCAAATTAACCGAAACGATTACGTTGGACCCAGAGAGTACATAGGAAATTTTAGACCCGAATACTGATTCAAAATTATAAAGCATTTTTCTCAGTCTGTTCTGCATCAGAAGAAATACCAACAGGGACTTCTCCAATATAATGTCTCCACTATTGACCGACTATCGGCATAAATATTTTGAAAAAACACCCGAAAGTTAAGAGATTTCGTTCAGAACTTTGACAGCCCCTATCCTTGACGTTATCGCAAACGACGTTATGTTTAGTCACAATGAAATACAGGAAAGTTGTGTGTTCCTTCAGATGTTATACGTTCTTCGATTGTTGAGCAATGTTTTAATCCTAATTCAATTCCCACCCTGAAATTAATTCTTGATTTACTTTACATAATAATAATAATAATTGTTGGCGCGGATTCAAAGGCTTGGCTCTTTGAATCCGAGCCATTGGGACAACGCAACAGAGGACGGCCTAGACTCAAGTGGCGCACACAACTGGAGAAGGACCTCAACTAACTTGGAGTGCGCAACTGGAGACAGCTGGCGAAAGATCGTGCTGGCTGGAGAGGCATGTTGGTTGAGGCCCAGGTCCACCCGGGACTGTAGGGCCACACGAAGAAGAAGAAGAATTGTTGGCGCGACAGTCCATAGGGGGACCAGGCCCTAGCTTGCTCATCAACTACTCACGTTGTGCGCGCTACTGTTCTCTCACTACTAGAAGGGACCTACAATTTTTTGCCGACTCCGAACGGCAAAGTTTGAGAAGCCTTCTTAGACAGTTATTACTGTTTGAGTGTTGTCAGCAGCTAGGAAGGAGTGGTGCCGTGAAAAATTCGAGGTGTTCAGCCGGGACTCGAACCTAGACTCTTCGGCGTGTGAACGTCGCACTCTACCCAATACGCCACGGCGACGTGACTTTACAGTGTCATAAATAACGGGTTTTAAAGTAAGAGCTCCTCAATGTTTTGATTTAATAAAACATATTCCATGTGCTCAAGGAAAATAGTTAGCAACTATACATGGATGTGAGTTTCCTTCACATGACCACGATGGGGATGATTGCAAAAGTTCACTTATTGAACCTAAGTTCAAATTAATTCTCTGTTATTACAGTTCAATAACAAAAACAAGCTAATAAAGCTATGGCATGCATTCGAGGTCATGAGAAAGAGGAAATTATGGCGTCGTTTACTGTTCCAACAGAAAAAAAAATTTTAGAGTCATATTTGGAAAACCCTTAAAAAATTGTTAATATTTTTATATGTTCACGATTATTGGGTTAACGTTTTGAAAATGTTTTCTATAATAAATAAAATGAAATAAGTAATAGCTTAAAAAATTTTAATTTTCAAATAAATACTTTTTCACAAATTGATTTGATTACCACATTGATGGTCCTTTAAATTTTGGTTACTTAAATATTACAACCCTGAAGATAAATCAAGTTTTGTCTAACATACAATTAGACACTCATCCTGACTTAGATGGAATTGCTTCTATTGTTTTACAAAATTGTTCAGAAGTATTGATTTTTAATCGCTCTCTTCAAAGTGGACAATATTTAGGTAAATGGAAGTGTTCGACAATAAGACCAATTTATAAATCAGGAAACAAAAATGAAGTTTCTAACTATCGTCCAATTTGTTAACTCGCCACAATTCCAAAACTCTATGAAAAATTGATATATGACAGATTGTCTCCGATTCTAAAAGAAATTATTTCACCATTTCAACATGGCTTTGTTTCTGGTAGATCTACTTGTACTTATCTTAAAGCTTTTACTAATTTTGTAATGAACGAAATTAAAAAGGATACCAAGTGGATGTCGTTTTTACGGACTTTTCAGAAGCGTTTGATAGGGTTGATCATTTAATATTACTCATGAAATTGAATAAAATAGGTTTTCATTTGAATTTTTTAAAATGGATAAGAGGATATCTGAAGGACTGTACTCAAAACGTTAAGATAAATAATACCCTGTCTTCATGTATTCACGCTTCGTCAGGTGTAACTCAAGGTAGTCACCTTGGCCTCATTTTTTCTTATTATTCATTAATGACATCCCTAATTTACCATCACATTCCAAAAGTTTGGCTTGAAAGTACATCATAGCATAAAAGGCGCCCGAGATTGCATCTTGCTACAAGAAGATCCCGAAAAGCTATCAAAGTGGTGCGAAATTCAGTCACTATACCTTAACATTGCCAAGTGTCAGAGGTTAACTTTCTGTCGCATTCGATCACCTGTTAATTTCAGTTACAAAATCAACAATATACCCCTTTTAGTTGTGAAGTCTAAAAAGGACCATGGGATAATTTTCAATCAAAAGCTTGATTTTGGATATCACATTGATTTTATAGTCACTTAAGGTTGTTCAATGTTGGGTTTAATTTTACGTAATTCCAAAGAATTTCGCGACACACATACTCTGAAATGTCTTTTCTTTGCTTATATAAGACCGTCTTTAGAATATTGTTTCACGGTATGGAACCCTGTGTATGAAGTTCTTTCTTTTAGGATAGAAAGAGTTCAAAAACGTTTTACAAAGGCCATGTTTAAAAATCTGAACTGGGAAATTGAAGTGCCCGATTATAAAACAAGATGTTATTTTAGAATTTTGCCTCTAGAAACTCGAAAGAAATTCTATGGAGTGATGTTTATTCGTGATATAATAGAAAAGCATATTGATTGTTCCTACGAGAGTCCTTAGAAATCGAAATCTTACCTTTTATGTTCCTCATCACAGGACAAAGTATGCTGCCAGTGAACCATTAACTAGGTGTCTTAGTGAGACTATTACAGCTTGTGTTCATATTGATTTTTGTCTACATAGATCAGCTTTCAAAAACAATTTGTTATTAGCTCTAAACAATATTCATGTTAACAGTGTCCAGTGAAAAGCAATATATTTTTTTACTTTACTATTGTCTTTACTATATTTGATATTATTGCTTTATATATATATTCTTTTTTAATATCTTCTATTTTGCAATATGTAACATTGTTCATTCCAGTAATCATTGAAGCATTGTGTCTCTGTTTGATGAAATGAAATAAATAAATTAATAAATAAATAATTAAAATTAAATATACAAGGTGTGTTTAAAAAATATGATTCCTTCTCGAATTTCACGGACTTTTTACATTCGATTTTTGATTTTTATTTTGTTATGTTGGTAAACAATTCATACATTAAGCTTTATATCATATTTGTTGTTTGTGAGATAAATACAAGATAGACATGTTTTAACCATTCGTACGTTTTAATGATATGGACTTTTGAACAAGGTTTAAAGAAAATTATTTTGATCTTATATAATCAGCTATGTTTTTGTGTCCGAAACTTAAAAATATTATAAGCTCTATCCGGTTTCTTATCACTTCCAAAAATTTTAATAATAAATTTATATTTTAGTTTTAATTAATGTAAAGAATGTAAAATTGTTTATGAAAATCATGTTAAAACAAACAAAGCTCTATGTATATATGGAAATCTAAATTGATATAAAGCATGGCTATGTACAATACTTAAAGTTATATAAATTGCCACCTATCCAAAGTATGTTCTGCATGCTCTCTTGAAATATTGTTGCACATATGTCGAAGATGTCGTTTTCGGTGCTCTTGAATTTCTCACTCTGTCTGTAGGTCCGAATTTCTTTTTTCAAACAGTGGCACCCGATGTCGAATTAAAAAGTGATTCAAAGATAAATATTCTCATACATTCTGACTGTGAAATAACTCTGAATTCCCGAATGTTGATTTTGCCTCTAGTGACACTTCATTTCACATTTTGGTTTTTCTAGCTGTATTTTATTTTCAACTTTGGCTTTTTTATTTACTCTGTTGTTAAATTTTTTTATTTTTTGAAAATCATAGAAACGAAGATAGAGTATTATATCAGATAAGTTAAGGGTGCTTTCATTTTGTTCTTTTGTTGAAGATTGTTAAACACGTCATCCATTCACTCACACTTCTGAATTACTGGTATAAGACGTTGATACTTGGCTTAGTAAAATTCTTTTATTCACAAATAGAACTTTTCATTTTGGTTTTTGGCAGCCTTGGCAAAAGGCAAAAGATTCTCTTCTACATAAAGTCATAATTTTGTGCGCTTCATTAAAATTAATATTTTTTCCATAAAGTGTTATTTATTATTTGATATTCTTTAGTCACTTGGTCCATTTTGTTATATAGTTTATTATAAATGCCGTATATTAGAGGATATTAGTACTAACGAGAAGTTTGCAAAGATTTACGAATTGTTTAGTCATCAGCAAAACTAAAAGGCACATAATTGATGAGCTTGTTACTACAAAATAGCCATTGTTCTTGGAGTCAACAGCAGTAATAGCCAAATCCCGTCGCATAAGTCCAAAAATTCTGGATAAATACTTAGACAACTTAGAGAACTTTGGTTTTATCCATATCATGCCAAGTTCTCAACCAACGTGAAGCTGTTTTTTCTTACCCTGGTGCACCTAACACAAGCAACACTTATTAACATTAATAATCCCAAAAGTTGTAGCGAACAACGCACAAGTTAGTGGACTGCTTAGCAGTTCCACTTTTCAACTGACATGTAAAACATTTATTTATCACCTTTTAATTTTAACTGAATAATTTTAAAAAATCTTAAAAATTTGAGAAAATATAAGGTTTCTTTAAACGTCGTTATAAGCGGTAACGAGGGTAAAATAATGATCCGTGGTTATCAAGGAAATGCACAACTCCAACATCTCAGACAAAGGTTACAATGGATAACAGAATGCGTGAAGTATTCAAGAAATTTATCCTAGTAGGCTTTGCAATATCAAAATCAAAAGCACTAAAATCAAGCGTTGAATCACACTTGCCGATAGCCTATTCTTTATTTAGGTCTCAGCTGAGTTTTATGCTGGTATTTAATTTTCCCCGTCTAACTATATGGAGCAGGAAACACGAAGCTTAAACGTAAAATGTGTGGACTGTACGGCAGAAGGCGCCATGTCACACTTCAAGAACGCAACGATGCAAAGCGTATGAAAAACACAGCTTCAGCCTGAAGAGCCTTCTAAGCTGAGGCACTAAGGCAAGGAAAAAAGCCTTCAAAGATGGCGAAGTCGTGCAGGACATCAACCAACTTGCCATGCGGAATTAGCGACAGCTGAGGAGCCAAAAGTCCACATCCAACTGGATCTCGACCAATGAACTTCTTCTTTGTATATGAAAATCAATAGTAGCATTCGTCTCTTGTGACCACACGACCGATTAACCAACACAAACAAGGCAAATTTTATGCACTCATAAAATTTATATTTATTTATATTTATATTTATTTATATTTATTTATATTTAAAAAAAGTTATCAAAGCGCTCTTGCCAAGTGTTTATTTCCTTCTTAGGACTTCAACGAGATATTCCATTGAAAGCTGTTTTATTAATAATCAACGTAGAACACTTACAGAATAACAATATTAATTTATATGGCTAATTGCTAAACAACTATTTTTCAATTGCTGTATGAGTTGTAAATAAATAAAAATAATTAATATATTGAATACATTAAAGGTATCAAATGAAATTATAATTCCAAAAATTCAATTCGTACAGTGTAGTCATATAAATATGTACTTCCCTCCCACTGCTTTCTTTGCCTCCAGCAAGCGCTGTATTCCACCGAAACCGAGTATTTAATTCACAATTTCTAAATATAGAACCTTGAAACGATTCGAAATCTAGTGTAATTGAATGGAGAAGAAAATCATTAAATTCTTCAGCATCTCACCGATCCAGTAGAAAAAAGAAATGAGTTGGAGAGTGTTCTGCCGATTTGTTAGCCTTCCGCATTTGTTCACAAAACACCAAATTCAAGCGTGGAATTGAAAACGGGATGGGGTGCCTTTGGTCGGGCGATTGTGGATGTGGATCATGAGAGCAACAGCGCACAATTTTCAATGAACGATTCTGTACGATTCTGTACTACGACAGTCTCTTCAGTGTTCTATGGCAGTCTGTTTCAGTGGTCCGGAATGCTACTAAATGTTGCACGCCTTAATGAAAAATGTTTACATCGCCTCATTTTTTTCTCATTCGGAAAATTATTGTTTTTCTTTCATTTTTGATTTATTTTTTTTAACTTCAATTTCATTTTACTCTTACATTCTCATTTTGCTTGGATTGGTTTTGTTTTCGCAGAAGGAATATATGCGCACTGCTGTTGTGTTCATTTGGTCCGTGAACGTCTGGAAAAATACACTTCAATAAAAATTGACGATGGGTTAACATTAATAGTATCAAAAAAATTGTGTTTGCATCCCCTACGTTGTGTTTAAGGTTATTGTTAAATATAATGGCAGAAATCTGAATGGAGGACATTGTAGATTGCCGGCAAAACCAAACGTAAAGGATTGTATGTAAAATTGAGAGAGTCTATGATACGTTGCGAGGGAATGAAAATGAGAATCCGTTGCGTGCAAGAACACATTGAATTCATACTTATGAATTTTCAAAAGTCGTATAGTCTAGGAAAGGCGCGAGTATTTTATTCACAAGTGATGCCGATCGGGATAACCAGTGAAAACTGTTCATATTTTTTGTTTTCAATTTCATTCAAATCAGAAGCTCATTGTTACCATCTGCAATAGTAAGCCAAATGCCACATTTACTACCGAGAAGTGTAATCAGTTCTGGAAAAATTCATTAAACTCTCTTTTCGAAAATGTATATTCAAAACTTCGAGGAACCACTTCTTCCATAATTAGAGAATTCAAATGCGAATCGTTCAAACCAAGTTATTTCCTTAATATTTCCGCAAGTGTTACTCAGGAAACAATTTGTATATACGGTTTCATTTATGCTTCTTACATTTAAGACCACAGTTATTACAGCCACACAGTTCCTTGGCTCACATCCATCTAATTCGTCTGCAGACCTCAAAAGACAACGCAATATGAAGCAATAATTTACACCAATTTTCCTCATAAGTATTAAATATTTTATTTCAATTTTGGTGACTCCAGTAATTTTCAAAAAAGCAATGAATAAAACTCGATCGGCTTTAAATCGGTTCCCATTTTAGTGAACCTTCAGATATACTGTGAAGTGAAGGAACACGTTCTCAAGATGGACCACTTTTTAAGCTCAACGCATTACCTTCAGAGTAGCCCACACTCAGCAAGGATAAATCTGCTGCTCTCTCCCACACTTCTCCAACACTGTCTCCATCTTTTTCCGGATTTTAATTTGAGGTGATATAAATTGGAACAGGATAAGTTAAAAATTTCTTTAATTATCGCGCTTTGAAAAATTATATTAAGAAGATGAAAAAATCACCAAAAACTAAAACAGAACCGCCTCGCGAATTCATAAGGCATCGGTTTTATAAGGGAATTTAGCATTACATAAATCCGGCCCCAACAGTGACTTCGGGTCGTGAAACATTCAAACATTCCAAATTTGTCATGAAACGTTTGAAACCGCAAGGAAAATAAACCTCTCGTTGAAAAGCATGTAGTTATTCCAATAACTTGAAAACTTATTTGAAAAATAAAGTTCGTCAAGCATTGTTGTCAACCCGCGTTGACTCCAGTTTAACAGGTCTACCAAATATGCTAAAATTCTAGACGGATATTCCGTAGCCCCCTTCACAGCACAAACCTTTCTTAATTCCCAGGAGTCTATAAATAGCCTTCCCACATTCCGTGTCTGGTCCATTCCAAAACGGATGAGCTTAACAATAAATAATAATTTGCATGGTGCAAAATTCAGCACCATCGAACGACTTAAAAATTAGGAAACAACAATTATTCACTTGAGTATAATTTCCCGTGCTCTCCACTGAACGCAGAGCAGTTGTTGCACACAGCGAATGCTAATTCACCATTCCTGATAAGTATATATGGATGGGGGATTTCTAAGATAAGCCAAGCACCATAATAACAATACTTAAATGCAGTGGGTGTTTATTTCCATTACGGTTATTATTGCCATTTGATACAGCCAGAAGTGCATGACGCACGTACATACACATAAATACCGAGCACAGTTGCATACTGCAACACTTAACTTAACCCATAAATCGCTTCAAAGGCTATTTGTACATTTTCAAACGCACACATTTAAATCGACGACGTACACTCGTATAGCAAACTTGTTGAGTTTTTAATGTACAAACTTTCTGTGTTGAGTTCTCTCCGCTTTCCGCTTGGGTTCGGTAATGTCGTTCGTTCCTTTGAACTGTAAAAAGTACTGTATAATGAATAGCTTAACTTTCGAACTGAATGCAACCATAGGCGTGCACTGGATGTCGCTCATAGCGGTTGAGTGGCATGCGAGCAATGGTTACAGCAGTACATGTATTTGCAGTAGTCACTTTCTTCTTAATTCAACTTCAGGACTGACTTACGTTAAGGATTACATGTATTAGTAAAAAATTGATTTATGCATACAAAAATACAACACATATACACAGACAAATAGTTAATTAAATACAGCAAATATCTAAAACAAAGTTAAACAAAAAATTCAAAATAAAAACAAAAAAACGCTTGGTTGCTCAGCTCAGCAAATTCCTGATGTGCATACAAGTCATTTCGTATTTTCTCAAAACAGGGCGTAAACGACATCAATAAAACAGACAGATAGATAAGTTACGAGAAATATACACTTAGTTATTATTTTTTTTTTAATTTTTTTCTTTCAATTGCAACATGAAAAGTGAATTATTCACGACATTTATACATAAATGACTGGTTAGTGGGTAGAACATCTAGCTGAGGAGTACTTACCCCGGGTAAAGCCTGCTTGTCATGGGTCGCAGTTTGAGCTGAGCTCTCCGGACTGAAGTACGTCAAGAAAGCGCAACCTGCAAAAGAAAATTAACATGTTTACACAGACCGTGATGTTTTAACGCCTTTCATAAGCACACACTCAATTTTTTCTCATTCGTCATTCTTTATTCTTAATCTCACATGCATGCAAGGGGTAGGAGATGTCGGTGGTGTAATGTGGACCATGTTCCATGTGAACCAGCCATTCAGATGTGTAGCGATTGTGTAGAGCTGGCCGTTATAATTCATGTGGAACCAGGCAACAATTCAACAGCTCTTCAGGCAAACTTTGAATAAATATACTTTGAACTTACAAGTTGAACATAAGAGAAGAAGATAGGGCGTAACTCACAAGATGAATCCCGGAGGCGCTACTTTTCACACTACTTACTTACGTGGACGACACTGACGTGATTGGACGAACACAGCGAGCTGCCATTCAAACGAAATGAGTCTAAGAGTAAATGAAGTGCTGTTGTTAAGGAAGGACACACAACATCGATGACTCGGACAGAGCATCACATTAGGCAGCAAGAACTTTGTGGTAGTAAAGGATTCGTTTATTTTGGATCCGCGGTAAATAGGGACACCAACATCTGTAACGAAAGCAAAAGCAGCATCACTCTTGCCAATCCCTGTTTCTTAGGGCTCAAGAGGCAATTAAGAAATAGAGTCCTCTCTCGAAAGACTAAGCGGGCTTTGTAAAACAGTCTGCTCTTTCGCTCATACGCGGAACGCCGAAATTAAGACGTCACTAAAAACAGAAAAGTAAGCTCTTTTCTTTTCGAGAAAAAAGTTCTGCGTGCGATTTTTGTTTCTGTTTGCGTTGATCGCATCTGAAAGAGAACATTTAGCGAGGAACTCTATACGCTCTACAGCGACATGCGCCTGGTCAAACGTCTTCGGATGCAACGCTTAAGATGGCTAGGCCATGTAGAGAGAGTGAGCAAAACTGCACTGAAAAGTTTCAAATTTTGAGCCACTGAGACAACGTAACGGAGGACGGCCGAGGCTAAGGTGGGGCACACAAGTGAAGGAGGTGCTCATCCAACTTGGGGTGCGCAACTGCGGGTAGCTCATGAGAAATCAAGCAGGCTGGAGAGACATGTTTGTTCAGGCGCATTCGAATAAGGTTCTGAAGCCCACAAAGTAGAATAAGAGTGGGCAGAAGAATAGAAAAATACAACAGAAGTAGTTGATAACACAACCCACAAAAGCCCAGGTTTAACTACAGCTAAGTGTCAGTACGAACATTGACACTCGAAACCCTCTATAGACGTTGCGACCAACAGCAACAGGCTATAGTAAGATAAATGATGACAACCTGCGAAAATGTTTGTAGAAAAAGTGATTTAAACTGCAAGTTGTTGGGCCTTTCTGATCTCATTTTATTTTCAAATAAAAAAAATTAGTGATTAAAATGGAATTAAAATTTTTTAAAGTTTTGATGATATGTTTGGCAGCTTTGCATTGCGGTGATGAGGAACTTGTGATAGGATTAAGGTAGGATTTAGGAATGAAGATATACACAAATCGACCGATTCAATTCAAACGAATTAAACAAAAATGATCAATCGAAACGTAGTTGTCTGCAGTCATATTTGGAGTAAATGTTATTCGGTGGTATTTCAAGAGATGGCACCACCTGCAGGTTGTGACTGATTTTTGAAGCGATGACATAGTTATTCATTAAAAAGGTGTCAGTTATAATAAGAATGTAATAGAGTAAGTATGCTTTCGACAGTAACATTTTTTCGATTCCAGATTTGTCTCAAATAGAACACATATCCATGAAGTTAGAATATTATTGGGTGATTTAATTAAAAAAAATTCAGATTTAACCCCGCGGATGCATGTAGAAATGTATGTTGAATGAGCTGCGATCAATAAATTATACAAAAAGTAGTTTCAACAGTTGAAACGTAGTAATTTTAGAGTCGAATTTAATGCAAGTTTATATATGAACATTTAAAGGCTTTCTTTTATCAAAGCAAAGTGAACTTGCAGAATGGCTGGGAATGGTCAGTTCGGTTGATAGAAATGTGATTTATTCAAAACCAAGGAAATCGCGTGCCATGGACTTGAAACCGAGAGATGTAGGATAGAGCTGCTGTTTGGACGACGTCAAAATCTGACATTTTGCACCGGTCTATGACTGGAGATCAAATGTGGATATATTTCCCTAACACCAAAAAAATACAATGCAATAAATCCGTTCCATTACCGTCTGCATAAACATTCACCATTTAAAGGTGCATATGGCGGGACCAGACTAATGTAGTGTAATATGTTGTGTGAGCTGTGAAAACCAGAAAACCGTTGATGGGAAACGTTATTGACAACACATTATGAGTTTTAGCCATGCTTTGCATTCAGAATGGGCAGCAATAACTGGAAAACTTGACAAAGTGATTTTTCAAAATCCTTTCATTCGTCCGCACATGACTATAACGGTCAAAAACTACATAGAAGAGGGAGGTTGCTAATTACAATAACTGGTTAATACAAAACGATTTGGGGTTCAACGATTTGGGAGTTTTGATGGGCTCAAAGAAGGGCTCAGTGACTTAATTGATGACAGGGATGATTAATTTTTTAAGAGATTATAATTGTATGGCTTAACTGTCTACATATAACCAGGACCTAGATTGCTCATCAACTACTCGTGTTCTGCGCGAAACTGTTCACTCACGAGTAGAAGAGTTTTTCACCGACTCCGAACGGCGAAATTTGAGAATCGTTTTCTTAGACAGTATTACTCTTTGAGTGTTGTCAGCAGCTTGAAGGAGGTGATGCCGTGAAAAATTCGAGGTGTTCAGCCGGTCATCGAACCTACACCTTCTGCGCATGATTTTCGCACTCTGCACACTATGCCTTGGCAGCCACAAGAGACGAGAGAATGCTGACACTTTTTCAATAAAAATAATTTTGATTGCGTGAAAATCGTTTTTGAATTTTTAACATATCCATAATAGAGTCTGGAATTTGCAGCTTCTGACCCAGATTATTCGTGCAAAACTTTCAAACAATTTTCCTACTGAAGAGCCGCTGTATTTACTTCTTTAGATTCTCTTCGATATATCGCGGAAGTTCAACGACGACTGATTTATGAACTAAGGTATAAATTATGGATTGCAAACTTCCTGTAAAAGCAGCAAGAAATTCCAACATATTTACCGAACTCGATTCTTTCAATATTTTCTTGGAATGAGACTTTTGTTAGGACGTCAAATGAGACATATATTAGGACTTTCGAAGAGTTTTGAACGCAACATTTATTTGTTTTTCATTTAACCGGCCCTCACCCCAATCATCTTCTTATTTGTTGCAATTCTGTGAATGGTCATTGTGTTTCATTATCCCTATATTTTCTGTGTATAATAATCTAAATGACTGGAATTTTTGAATACCCTAAATCACCCTCATCTCATTCTCTTTCCACGGTGCATACCTATGTACATGTATTTACTCCCCAAACCTCATACCGCAATGAACACTACTTAAGCAGACTACCTAAAACAACAAGCCAGTGACCTTAAGCAACACCTGTTTCCACGCTGATATAACATGGCACTTTGCGGAGAAGTTTAGTGGCGTGTGAGCAGTGTAGTAACCGTGTTCAAGGTGTTTTTTTAGTTTAGTTGGATTCCTTTGTATACGAATTGAAGGTGTGAATCAATGAGGTATACTGTTTCGGAAGTGCATTCTTTGTTAGTTATTTTTGGTACTAAATTCCTGTGTTGTCTGTAAAACCAAGGGGCACAGAAAAATTATTGTTATTTTTCCAAATCATCCGATTTTGTTCATTGCATACACCTATATAGTTGCTGATGTTGTTAAAGGAGAATTAATTCCCTAGATTTAAAATTATATGAACGAAGGTTTAGTTCCAACCGTATGTGCCTTTGTAAAATAATCTTATGGTCCAGGTCAATCAATAGAACTTTATAGGGCAGAATATGTTCCATTCTGAATGTAGGTATTCATAGTAGTTTTTCTACTGAAGACGTCCAAAAGGAAGCCAACAACAGAAACGTGCTTCTTCTGGATCAGCTCGTTGTGTATTGAACTATTGTATTCTTCTTCTTCTGCTTCTTGTGGCGCTACAGTCCGGGGTGGACCTGGGCCTCAATCAACATGCCTCTCCAACCAGCACGATCTTTCGCCAGCTGTCTCCAGTTGCGCACTCCAAGTTGGTTGAGGTCCTTCTAAACTTGTGTGCGCCACTTTAGTCTAAGTCGTCCTCTGTTGCGTTGTCCCAATGGCACGGATTCAAAGACTTTTCGGGCCGGAGCAGTGGTGTCCATACGCTCTACATGGCCTAGCCATCTTAAGCGTTGTATCCGTAGACGCTTGACCAGGCGCATGTCGCTGTACAGCCCATAGAGTTCGTCATTAAATCTTCTCCATCAGATGCCATCAACACAAACAGGACCAAAAATCGTGCGCAAAACTCGTCGATGTTGTGTTTCCTTTCTTAATGACAGCATGTACTTAGTTTTGCCCTCATTTACCGCCAGACCCATTTTAGCCGCTTCCGCTTCAATGCCAGCAAACGCCTCATTGACGGCTCGCTGTGTTCGTCTAATCACGTCAATGTCATCAGCGTATGCTAGCAATTGAACTGACTTCTGGTTGGTGCCTCTTCCCTGACCTGAAACCACACTGATAGGGACCTATCATGTCATGGACAATCGGCTTCAGACGCTCACACAATACGGCAGAAAGGACCTTCTATGCGATGTTCAGGAGACTTATCCCTCGGTAGTTGGCGGAGTCATAGGGGTCTCCTTTCTTGTGAACCGGGCAAACGACGCTGAGATTCCACTCATCGGGCATGCTTTCCTCCAACCATATCTCACAGATGACCTGGTGTATGCGCGCAACCAGGTCATCTCCAGCTGCTTTAAATAATTCTGCGGACAGTCCGCCCGCTCCAGTAGCTTTGTTTTACTTTAGCTTGGTTATTACTATATTCACCTTGACTAAATCGGGGGGATGAAATTCTTGTCTATAATCGTCCAAATTGAGTGGAACATTGGATTTAGGCCGTCATCGCCGTTAAGGAGTCTGCAGAAATGATCCTTCCAGATTCTCAGCACAAACTGCGACTCTACTACGAGTTGTCCGGTTTGGTCCCGGCAGGCCTTGGTCCGAACATTGTATCCTCCGTATAGTTGTTTTACCTTTCGGTAAAACGTTCGGACTTGATTCCTGCCAAAACACCTTTCCTCACCTTGGCAGCTCGCCATGTTGAGCGCAATCAACTACGTTACCTCCCGTGCATAGGCCCATGCCCCATGAACTATATTACAAATTTTAAAATCAGGCCTCACATGAAGTACACTGAAGAGGTGATACATATGTGTATGCTTAAAACCAAATAGTGCTCTTCAAAAAACAAGATCGCAACACAGTATTCCGATGATGTTTTAACCTACAAATGCATATGGATCTGAAACTCAAGTTGGTCGCAAACGCACAATCTTTCTTCTTGGCCTTGTTAGAGATAAAACTTATACAGAGCACGGTTGACAGGGTGTGAAAAGGGATCGTTTCGAAAATAACTAACATGTGAACTTAAACTGCGGAGCTGAGGATTCTACAAAATTCAAGCTCAAAATTGAACACAATAATTCGGGAAATAGGAAATTTAGCTTAAATTTCGGTAGAGAAAGTTCTTTGTAGTCCTTTTATAAATATTTGACGACAATAGAGTCATGTCTGAGCTAGAGACTTGATGTACGCCAGTACTTTCCTTTTGGGATACGTCGCAGGAATCGTGGCACAACTAAAATGGTTGGGCTCCGGGACCAGTAGTGATGTCGATGGTAATATGTTATAAATAATTCTTGGCGCGACAGTCCGCAGGGGGACCAGTGTTGTGCGCGCTACTGCACTCTCACGAGAAGAAGGGACCTATATAGTTTTTCCAACTCCGAACGGCGAAGTTTGAGAATTTTTCTTAGACATTTATTTTTCTTTGGGTGTTGTTAGTAATTCGAAAGAGGTTGTGCCGCGAAAAATTCAAGTTGTTTAGCCGGGAATCGAACCTAGACCCTTCGACGTGTGACCATCGCACTCTACGCACTACGCCACGGTGACCACAGTAAAACTTAGCTAACGAAATAAAGCAATTTTCGGTCGAAGAAGTACCTGCTCATCATTGAATTCCCCTGCATCGTCGCGCTTCTCAGCCCACTTTGGCGAGTTATTTCCGCCACGGCAGCAAGCAATCTCTCTACAAGTTGCAGGTATTCTCGATCTTACTCCATGGATCATTACACAAATTTTATGACCATAGGTAAGAGTTAGAATAAACACTGAGTTAAAAAACTGATACCTTGGCATTGACACCAAGCCCGCTCTTTTCTTTTACTGATCTGCAAAGCTGCTTCAAAATGTATCCATCTTGACCAATTTTACAAGAAAGCTCAGTATTGTTCGTTCCCTCACTTGTGAAAAAGACACCGAGGTAGTTATACTTCTCTAGTTGTTTCAATGAGACTCCACTTACATATAGAGTGCTTGGGGCAGGTTTTTTTAAAAATCCATTACATGTTCACGTTCAAACTCATTCCAGCACCAGTACATACGGCCGAAGACCTATCGGACGCGGACTGAAGTTCCCTCAGATGGAAGTGAGGACAAACTAAGTTATAATTTAGTCAAATTTGACTTAATAAGAAAACGTCTTCGGATAACGCCTTATAGTATTTTGCTGAGTGATAAAACAAAGCCCAGAGTAGAGCGTTTTATTCTCTCCCGAATTAGATTGTTTTTCTAATTGTCTGATCAATTGACTGCTACTTAGGGTGGCGTGTCAGAAGATTCTTATTTCCACGCCTCCGCTAATATTGAAGTGCTGACACACTCGATTTGACAACACTCAATTTAAGTTTGCATAAAAATACCATTATTTAGAATTGTCGTATAATCGCAAAGCGATTTAGCGCAGGAAAATACAACTTCTAAGAGAATGTAAATGGTTATAAAATGAGACTTACGTTAGTTGTGGAATTTATAGACAATTTTTAGTAATTTGGGATTTTCTTTTAAGAATTGTCATACATTTGTATCTTGTCAATGCATTATTGTGCAGAAACTGTTTCTTTTCACTTTTCCATATTTCACATTTCACCACGCATTATTCACTGGGCCAATGTTTTATCGAAAATGGTAAAGTCATGTCTAAAACGACGATATCAACGTCTGATATCAACAAGGAGTAAGAAGTCCATATCCAGCTGTTAGCCTTTAAAATACCTCAAAGTATCAGCATAAAATACTTTGCATAAAAAAGTAGGAGAAATGCATATCCCACCAATGAATCAGCATAAACATTTAGAAAACCATATCGGCAAAAAGAGCTGGCGCTCCTGTAAGAGGATTTCTTTTCTCTTTCGCCATTTACTTTGCCTCCGTGGATGAAATTTAGGAAAAAACTTTGACTGGCCAAAGAACTATTTTCGCCTTTTACAATATATGTATATAGGGGAGCAAATTTAAATGACAAATAGTCCAATCTTTGTTGGAAAACGAAAAGTTTCGTTATTTAAAGTTGTTTTTAATTAGCATCGGGGCATGTTTTATGCATTCCTGTTTATAAAGCAACGATGACGATTGTGGAAAGAAAGTTATTCTTGTTTGTGTTTTAGTTGTCGGTCTCGGTTTTGGTTTCGTTAATACAACAAGTCACTTCAAAGGCAACGTTTGTGTTTGTGAGCATTTGTAAAGAGCGAGCATATTCCAATCATGACTGCAATGACTCCGCACATAAAACAAAATGGTGAAATAAGTCTATGAGTTGACATTTGCAATGAAACGTTCAACCGTTTACATTCATTTAAGCTATGACAACAATGGAGATAAAGATTTTTAATTAGCAATTCACTTAGAAGCCCTTATCAAGTAATTATTAAAATTTTAACGTTTCTTGAAACCGAAGAAATACTATCTGCTCTGGTTGCCATAAGAATACAACTGTTCAACGAGATATATAATTATTAAAACTGAACTCTGTAGCTGTTGGACTAGTAACAGAGACAGGATTGTTGCGAAAGAGGAAAAAGATGGCCATCTTGTTGTTGCACAGCATAGCTTCTTGGTTGGATTAGGTTAAGTGCTGTCACTCACCCCTTAATGCTTGTTAACATTAAATAGTCAAAAAAATACTTAAAACAGATGAAGGAGTGTATTCCTAGATAGGAATAAAACTGCAGTCCAAAGCAAATTGACGAACCCGAGGAGAAGGTTGATGGCTCAAGTAAGCTTCCTACACAGGCCAAACCCCCACAAACACGGAATTTTATCTATACTACCACACATTTAAATTATATCTTCATTTGATGACAAAGTTGCGTTGTGGACTCGATGAGCTTGTAACAAATTTCTAGACTAAGCTTTATGCAAGTAGACCTTTGCTGTTTCACGATTCCATGAATATGGTTCTTAGCTGGGATATCATTTCAAGGTCATCTGCTACCTCAAGAAGGTGGGCCTTCCCTTCATTCCACTCGTTTAGAGTAATTCTAGCTGCGCTCTAACATTTGATTTTGATGTGGATTAACATGGTTCCACCTAAATTTAGAATTTCTCAAAGAGGCATATAAGTCCCGAGAATAATCGGTGTACTCGAGACTAGCCAAATTTTCCGCTACTATTTATAAGCTACGGAGTATTTCCTCACATCCATACACAGATTGCGCAAATACGGGAAAACCGTGCTGTACTTGAGCCTGTACCCAAGGACATTTGACTAACGACTATCAGAGCAGTTTTAAGATCTTTAACTGGTCCAAAATTACTCGATCTGCTTAATAAACAGTACAGGTATACCAGTATGAAGTGATACAAATGTCTCGATAGGGAACATTTGTTTTGAACGAGCACTTATTTTTTTTTTTGTTTGTTTGCTATGACATCTATTAAAAACTATTTAGTATACTTTAAGTCATTGAACAGACAATATCATATTTTTTCATCGTGTTAAAAATGAATTTTGTACCAGAAATTGAAGATTTTCGGAAAGCATTAATTTTTTGTTTTCATTTGAAGAAAAGTGCTGCAGAGTCGCATCAAATACTTGCCGAGCCATATCATGCTCTATCAGAAGCAACATGCAAAAGATGGTTTCAACGGTTCAGAAATAATGATTTTGATGTGAGAAATGAAGAACGTGGAAGACCACCAAAAAAGTTTGAAGACGCCGAATTGCAAACGATATTGGATGGAGATGACACATTGAGTCAAAAGCAAATGGCAGCAATGTTAAATGTTGCACAACAAACAATTTCTGACCGTTTTAAAGCTATGGGAAGGATCCAAAAGTGTGGAAAATGGGTGCCACATGAATTGAATGAAAGACAGATGGAAAACCGAAAAAACACTTGTGAAACTTTGCTTCAAAGACACGAAAGAAAATCGGTTTTGCATCGGATCGTTACTGGCGATGAAAAATGGATTTATTTTAAGAATCCTCAACGGAAAAAATCACGGGTTAATTTGGGACAACCATCAACAGCGACTGCAAAACCAGATCGATTCGGCAAGAAGACAATGCTGTGTGTTTGGTGGGACCAGAAAGGTGTGCAGGTCGCCGTGGCGTAGTGGGTAGAGTGCGACGTTCACACGCCGAAGGGTCTAGGTTCGACTCCTAGCTCAATCCCAATTTTTCGGATTTTTCGCGGCACCACCTCTTTCGAGCTGCTGACAACACTCAAAGAGTAATAACTGTCTAAGAAAGCTTCTCAAATCTAGCCGTTCGGAGTCGGCAAAAAAATGTAAGTCCGTACTACTCGTGAGAGAACAGTAGCGCGCACAACACGAGTAGTTGATGAGCAAGCTAGGCCCTGGTCCCCTTGTGGTCTGTCGCGCCAACAATTATTATTAAAGGTGTGCTGAACCACGAGCTCCAAAAACCTGGTGAAACCGTTAACACTGATAGCTACCGACAACAAATGATCAATTCGAACCATGCACTGATCGAGAAACGACCAGAATGGGCCAAAAGACACGGCAAGATAATTTTGCTCCATGACAATGCACCTTCACACAAAGCAAAACCGGTTCAGGATGCAATCAGAACACTTAGCTGGGAGCAGCTACCCCACTCGCCGTATTCACCAGACTTGGCTTCTTCCGACTACCATTTATTTTCATCGATGGGACACGTATTGGCTGAGCAGCACTTTGATTCCTACGAGGAGGTCGAAAATTAGGTGTCTGATTGGTTTGTTTTAAGAGACGAACAAATTTATTGGCGTGGTATTCACAAATCGCCAGAAAGGTGGTCAAAATGTGTAGAAAACAGTGACCAATACTTTGAATAAATTGTTTTGTCTTTCTCAGTAATAATTAGTGTTTTATTTAAAAAAAACGCTCATTTAATACCGGTATACCTAGTATAATCATGCCGAAAATGTTTTTTTACTGAAATTTATAATTCACTATAAACGCTTAAACGCAGATATATTATTAAGATTAAAGCATTTTCATAAATGACGCTTCAGCTTCTTTTTATGAACACAAACAGATAAGGACATACTCAAAAATATTGTAATGTGTTCCAGATCATTAACTGCTGATTAGGTATAAAAATAATTTCTGTTCGACTACCACCATGACCGCGTTTGTCGAAGTCCTTAAATCTAATTTTCGATGACTGTTTTCGATCAATGGGCAGATATATTAGCTATCTTATAATACATTCAATACTGGCTCTGAGCTTATCTATTTTTACCGGTTTCTGGATGCAGAATTATGATTTCACGGACTCCTGAAGCAAAGAATGTAGATTCGTTTAATCAAACATTAAGTCAGTTGGACTTGACTTCCCTCTTTAACCGAGGATATTTTCACGAGCAGGAGGAATTTGTCTGGTCTGCCCCATCTAGGTATCATCAAATAGCTTAATATCTATGTGTTTTCCTCGATAAAAAGAAAACAGAAAATAACACATTGAAACGAAAACTTGCAAGGCGCTTTCAGTCTTTTGGCAGTGTAAGGTAGTCCTCCTTAAAACTTGGATGATCTATATGGATCTTTACGGCAGTAAAAAGAACTCTACATTCCAAATCATTACTCGTCTGTGGGAGATGCTTTTGAACAAATACGTGAATGCCGCTTTCACCACGTTTCAAAGAACAGTTTGGATTTCTCCAGCACGCCCGGATCTGCTAAGCCTTTCTTTCTTTGACATCCACATCATGGTATGCACAATCAAGGCCATCTTCCTAC
The DNA here is from genome assembly GCA_955652365.1 of Eristalinus aeneus. Lineage (NCBI taxonomy): Eukaryota > Metazoa > Arthropoda > Insecta > Diptera > Syrphidae > Eristalinus > Eristalinus aeneus. The sequence goes on from OY019134.1 coordinate 15,431,777, forward strand.
CAAAACGGAATGTTCTTTGGTTTAAGTCTTTGATGACCTTGCGCACCGCATCTCTTTTGGATATGCCGTATAGTCTGGGGGAGATCAACAATCCATTTGAGTCGTTTATTCAAAGTTGACTTTCTCTATGTTCAGGACTGGCTCGGATCAAAGTCTTAGCTGGGAAGGGGATTTTTTCTGATTTTCACGGGCGGCTCCAAGACGATGGAGAAATCTGGAGCGAGGACATTCGTGGAAAACGACTATGTCAGATGTAACACCTTTTGCGGTAATTTCGCATCGGTCTTCCAGTAAGCGATTTTAATAACCATAAACTATATTTACAAGGATAGGATGAAGGACCAAATGATTTATTCCAACTCCAAGATAGTACAGGAGGGCAAGTTTGTCTTTAATTTGTTAGGTAGACTAGATTCGCTATGTCTTGTCTGTTTCCCGGGACACCACGGGGATAATAAAGACCCAGATTGCACAGGGCCTGAGCTCAAGTTGGGAATGCCCGCGTCTTCTATCGATAAGTGAACCTTCCTACAACACAAACAGAGTTGGCGTGACTCTCGAGGATGGAGGGCATCCTCAAGAATGTCAGCAAAAAATTCGCGGCTGTTCTTTTATCTCTTTATAGGAGAGACTATAGACAACTTGTTGGCATACAAATCAGTCAGAACTTAGTAACGTTCCCCAATGGATCGCCTATGGAGAAGGTGAAGATACTGCAGAGCACTTCGTCTGTCAATGTGCCGCCATTGCTCAGATCAGGTGGCGTCTGTTTGGCGTTGATGTGGTGGGTGCTCTTTATCACAGAATCGCTGCCAGTTTTTTTTTTTTTTTTTCAGAAAACCAAGAAATTATATTGTATGTAGTTTTCACTCTGCAAGTAGAATGGGACAGTTTATGGGTCTGAACGCTCAAGTGTATTGGTTCCAAACTTCCAACAAATATTACACGCTCGCACAAACACAAACGCACAAACTTGGTCCTTAACGATTGCAAACTATGTTGTGTGACTTATACTTCAAGGTATACTTTGCAAGTGAGATCAAAACTGATTACTTCATCCTTCCATTATCCTTTTCATATACATAAACATTACCAGCATCGAAAACAATGTCACCTCCGGCATGTAATTCACAGCAAACTGCGCATTTTCGAGATGTATAATGTCAAGCGGTTATGTAACGCACATTTTGCATGATTCAAAATGAGTCTTATCGTTGAGGATGATTTCGTCAGTATTATTTCTCCTGATAGAAATATCCGTAGTTTCGGGAAAAAATTATTTAGGGAGAGAATGAAATTACCTGCAGAGCTTATGAATTTACAAAGTGGAAAGCTATTCACTCCTGTTCAATTTATTCATATTTCTGATGTTTCTGAAGCTTTCAGATGTCAAAAGTCTCGGCATTTTGAACATCAGAGGAAATTTCAACATTAACATCTTATATTCAGTTAGAAAGAAAACTGTTATCCATTATTCACTGAAGACACTTTATACTTAAGATGACTGTTTAAAGTGATAAAACTGTACAAAGATAAGGGAGGAATGTTCACATCGGCTGGTGATTTCAATGGAGAGTGACGTGTCTCTTTAATTCTTATACGTATTTATGAAGGATCAGACATAATTCACAGCACCACACGGCCCTCCGCTACACAAGCGTGAATTTGAATATGCAGGGTGGGCGCTGATTCCGAGACTAAATACCTCACAATTTTTCACTTCTTTCGGGTTGGTGACAACACTCCAAGAGAACTATTTGTCAATGAGAAACCTTCTCAAATTTCACCGTCCGGAGACGGCAAAAACGCGTAGGTTCCTTCGAGGCATGACAGAACTACAGCACGCATAGGACACATATAGTTTGCTAAGCCTCCTAGCCCTGGCGTATTGTGCAATGTTTGCCTAATTTCAATTCAATTCAAGTAAATGATGACCATAGCTGAAGTGAAAGCTCTGCAATATCAAGCGTGACCAATTTAAGTCAGCAACTGCGTAGCCTTAATAACACTTTCAAGCACTTTGTTAAATCCAGTAGAACTAGAAGTGTAACGCTGTCATATTCATATTTATTCATGCATTCCAGTTTTTATTGAAAACTTAGAATACAAATTGACACTGGCTGCGTGCAGTCAAATTGCTCTGCTGGCATTCTGCCAACCAATTAAAATAAATCGAAGCGTGCTGTTTGGCACCCGTGCATATTGCAATGTTTTTGCCCAGAGGAGAGGAAACATATTACATGCTACAATATGCGTATAATAATGAGATAAATTTGAGCCTTTTCCTGCATATTTACTTTTTTATTGATATTTGATTTGTTTCGTGATTTTATCGTTTATGGAATGCATGAATTTTAAAGCATCAGCAATTTGTGGCTCAAATTCAATTAACATATTGGATTTCGTTGTTTTGAATTTAAATTCGGTAAAATTCAGATTTACTAAATGATCACGTAATAATCAGATTCAGACGATTAACATGTTTTACAACTTAATGTAGGCTGCAGCATTTTTTGAATCGCGGTTTGTCTATGTGTGCCCATCACCATTGCTTCAGAAATAAGAAATAGATGCCATTTTCGTTAAAAGGAAAAGTAAGTTAAAATAGCTTAAGTCGACTTGACTTATCGTTATCTACGTGTTTTGTAATGCAGAGCATACTGGTCATTTATTTTCAGTTTCAATACAAAAAATAGCGTACATATATAAAGTCGAATTGTATAGGTCCTTTCCGGAAGAACACGTTTTATGACTTAAGGAAAACGTCGGCATCATTCTCATTCATCTGCTCAAAATGAATCACTTAATGGTTTCCCAAACGAGGCTTACTACATTATTTTACCACTTTACGTAATGCTTAAGTAGAGCTTTTATTTTAATACAAAATGTGAAAAATCAGTACGACGCTCACACGCCGAAGGGTCCAGGTTCGATTCCCGGCTGAACACATCGAATTTTTAACGGGCACCACTTCTTTCGAGCTGCTGAAAACGCTCAAAGAGTAATAACTGTCTAAGAAAGCTTCTCAAACTTCGCCGTTCGGAGTCCGCAAAAAACTGTAGGTCCCTTCTACTCGTGAGAGAACAGTAGCACCCACAACACGACTAGTTGATGAGCAAGCTAGGCCCTGGTTTCCTGTGGAATCTCTCGTCAACAATTATTATTATTATTATTATAATATTTTTGTATAATATCACCCAATAGAAGCAGTAATAAATATTTCCACACACCAGCAGAAAGATCCAATAAATTCCTAAACTCTGGAAATTTTATATGGGAACAATATGCTCAATCACCTATAGATATCTTACCCTTCAGAGCAGGTTTGAAAAGAGCCCCTCCCCAATCGTCGATTTCTACAAACATTAGCTGTAAAGTAATTTTCCAAGCGCTTTTATTCGAAAACTGCTCGTTTAGAATACATTAAAATTTTAACTAGTCGTATCTTGAGAAAAGTGTTCTCCTAATCTGCAAAAATTGAAAAAAGTTTTTGAAAATGAGTTTTAAAGACTAACATAGTCTTTAAAAACATGTTTGAAAGTCCCGTTAGGAAAATCATTTTTTACCATTTTTTCAAAAGTGAAAATCATTTTTTACCTTTTATTCAAAAGTGAAATATAAGCGAGGACCAACAACGACAACAACATTTTGTTAACCCCTTTTGAACCATTTTATTTCAGTCTTTTCAAAATTTCTTCCTCATTTTTATAAATGATTTCCTGTGTGTCACTTCTATTCCAATTCACTCCTTCGGTGATGACAGTACCCTCAGCTCTTCATATTCCTTCATCGGCTCTTAACCCTCCTCTTCGGCCATAGACTTGGAACGGCAGTTTGTGCTAAGCTCATTAAATTCCGATATGGATACCATAATTCCTTGGGGTAAAAAAAATAGAGTGAAATTTTTTGCCGCCATAGCTATATGCTGTCTACTGCCACTCAAGCGGTCTCAAATTAACCTGGAAGTACCTATGAATGGCTCCTGCGTTCTTGAAACTGAAGGACTTTCCACCCTTGGTATCAACACTGAGTTTGAACGATCACATAATCGAGATCGCCAAAAGTGCATCCAAATATCTAGGCTCATCCGCCCAAAGTTTGGTTATAACGCTCGTATATAGTCTGAAGCTCCTAAGACCTCTTTGCACTTACTAGAGAGAATCCAACATCGAGCGATAAAACTTATTGGTAATGATAATGCTGCAAACTCAATCGACATCGACGAAATGTTGCATCTCTATCACTATTTTATCGTTATTTCAACAAAACGAGCTATCCAGCTGTATTCCTCCTCTTCAAGAACTCACCCGCAATACCCGCCTCATTAGGAATGCTCAGTCGATCACCCTTAAACACACCTTCGGATATACAGTTAAGTTTAGAGACTCGTTCTTCAACCGAGTATGGAGTATGGCTCTTTCCCGTCCAACTTTTCCCCCTGTTTACAATCCAGAGGCATGTAAATCCAGTGTACATCGGTCCCTTCTTTCCTTCACTTCCTCTTCACCTTTGACCAGTGCTGTGACTTAATTCTGGTCACTTAAGGTTATAACAATACCTTTAGCGCGCCAATTATAAAAAGAAAATGGTTGTCTCAAATCAAAATTGTGTTTTAAAACTGGAATCTGAATCTATGCTTTGTAGAATAGTACCTTTGCAAGCAAATTATAAACAATAGTATGGAAATAGGAGCGTTAGTTACAATCAAGCAATGTCGAGTATTATTATTCACTTGTCTGTATTTTTTCTTGAATTTTTTTACACAACTGCCTGGGAGAGTTAGAAGAGTATTTATATTTGAAATAAAAATTGGTAATGAAAGTACCTCAACACGGCAAGAAAGTGTATTCCATATTGCCGTTTTCTGACAAGGGGATGATCGATTTACTTGTAACAAAAAACATTTTGAAAACCTAATTTCGTCTTTCAGCGACAACAAAATAATAAAATTTTTCACTGGGGACACTTAAATTTCTTTCCATATGTTTTACAGTTTTTCCCCTACATTTATACATTTATTGTTCTATGTGGATGTCACCCTGAAAGTGTTGTTGCTTCTAATAATACTAGTTGCCACACTACTGAAAACATAAATTTTAATCTCACAATGACAAGTATCAAACACAAAATTAAATGAATTAAATTTATGTGATTGTCTTCCAGTCAGTCGTACATTTCGGATGATATCTCGGCCACGACTTGTGGAATATTGACTTCTTCTTTGTCTAGAAAGGGAACAAATTTTCTTTTCCTAAGATTCATCCATAGTAAGTTATCCATTGATAGTGAAAATTAAAGTTGAAAGAACGTGAGCTTACCTAGACAGGAAACTTCGCAGGTGGAAAATTAATAGCTGGGTGGCGTTATGTAACCTATGATCAGTCATGTTGGGGGCACATATTGTTCAAGCCAGTAATCGGGTTTCAAAAATAAAACTGCTTATCATTCGACCATATCTGACCGAATTAATGCCTAAACATAACCAAAAGGCCACTTTTCTTAGATGTACTTATTTGAATACATTTGAGTATTCTTTCGGTGACTCCATACCCAACGAGTGTGAAATAAAATTTGTTCGAACAATTTTTTTAATTTTAATATTTCTTCTCTATTGCTTCAGCCTGTTTGTTTTCGATAAGTTAACCTGCGGCACTCGGCAACGTCGGCGGTTTTCCAAAATTGCATTAATGGACTCTATGCGGATAGAGGTAGAAATCCAAACACAAAATACGCCAATGGAATATCGATATTTTCGACTGCTCCGCAATACGAAGGTGGAGAGGAGTAAGTTTTCGATTCTCATCAGTTTCTCCAAACGACCATAATCATCGCAAAATCAAAATAAATCTTAAACTCGTCGCCAATGGCCAGCAATCGATTGTTGTAAAATGCAATTATCGAACTAATATTGTGATACTTCAAATGACAGCTGGTGCTTAATGGCAAGTTTTATTCACTTTCAATGATTTTACTTCATCCTATCCCACAATATTAAGATCTCCAACTTTTTAAGAGATATTTAAAATTTTTCAGGATGAAACAGAACAAAAGAAACTACAGGCCGGTAAATAGCCTATTGTTGGAGCAATGGATGTAATGAATTCCTGAGGATGTCAAACTATAAAACTGTATTTTCTGCTCAAGACCATGCTTTTAAAATATGAGCAAGAAATCTGCAAATCATTTCCAATTCTAACTAATGTTGCACAACTTCAAACAAATTAAAAACAACGAACGGTAAAACATAGTTCTGATTGATTTAATGACCCTTCCACTCCTTGTGATCGAGTAATAATGAATTTCCCTTTCATCATTTCCGCCTTTAAAGTCCATGAATAATTTTAGTACACTCCACCAAACGCCGTCAGATTCAAAATTACTCACCTTCGACAGAGAGAAATAACTTCCTTCCCACTGAGCATATAATGACAGATTCAAACCCAGAGGAAATGTGCTTTCAGCTCGATTGTTCACTTTAATTTGTTATTTCAATCGATGGGCACGCCAAACCATATGCCTTTCATGTTGTCGTTTTCCAAGTGAATTGGAATTGAGCCAATTAAGGTTCCACGTCGATTATGCCAGTTTGTGACAGAAAGGAACTAAAAACTAAAAAACAGGCGAATTGAATTTTAAATGCGTATGAAGAATTATTTCGAAAATAGAAACTGTGCCGAGTTAAAATTAATAATTTGACTTGAGTTTTGACCTACCACCTTCATCTTTAATAAGTTGACATTGGGGAACTCCATTGAAACTATTTTAAAAAAATCATCTTATCATCAACAAAATGTCTAAGTCTGTTTATCTAAGCACATTTACTATTAAATTTTGTGCAGTGGGAACGTCATACCAAACCCTTTCAGACCTCGGTAGCTCACAGCTCCCATTGTTCTCTCATGTTCTGAAGGTCTCTCAAAGTTTATATCAAATACGAAAACGCAACATGTAGACACGCTGAGCTCCGATATGACTTTCTTACTCCCTTCCCACCCCTGTTGAATGCGTAATAATTTAAACCGAAAATAGTTGAGGTGGCACTCAGCCCAAGGATATGCACAGACCGTCCTAAGGAAGGAATGACAAAAGCAACCATTGTTGTAATTTAAGAATTAGATATTCCACAGCTCCCACACCCAAGCACGGTTCACACTCAGAGCAAACATTAATAAACGAACAATTGCTGTGCCGGAGGTGGTGGTCTAAATGGGACCCAGGGGCCAAAGTTTAAGCTCGCAGGGAATGGGGGAGCAAGTTATGCTGAATCTATGGACAAGGACAAAGTTTCGAGACCCGATTATTCTTCTCCTTTTTTAACGCCACAACGCCGGACAAATGCAAATATGTGGAGTTCAAAAAGGGTTATTTGCGGCAAGCATGTGGAACGCTCGCTCTGGACATATTCGGGTTATTCGTTCACACTTCTGGTGGCAGAATTAACGGGCGATAACTTCGACGTCGAATTGTTTAAAATTAAAATTAGTTTCAGCACTGCGATGAGTTTTGGTTAGAAATTAAGTGCAGTTAATTGTTTTTGGTTTTGCTAATGCAGCTGCATATTTATTAGCGTATCAAATAAATTACCAACAAGTGAGAACGCTTCCACTTGCTGTTGTCTACATTTGTGTGGTGTGAAGCATTTGATGTGAAAGGTGAATATAGTGAAGGGATGAGCGAGGCAACTGTCTGTTTTAGTTATTGTGAAATTGAAACTATATCCATAAGAATATGTCACATTCCAACAAATCTCAGACCACGATTTCGAAAAATTTAGGAAATGATGGTGGCAAATATAGCTAAGAATCCACAATATCTAGTATGCCCACACTTGCGAAGTGAATAAAGAGGTGTGTACGCCAACTCACAAGCCTGCTCCGGAATGTGTGTCTTAAGATTCGAATTGTAATATCTTATAGGACAAGAAGGCCCCAAGAGCAAAAAAGGCATAATCAAACATTTGGTATATGGTTGAAGTTTTCACTTTTTTCTTCCCAAAAGTTTGGGCGAAACTGGACTAAAATTATAAATGGCAATGAATTTAAAAAGGTAGATTTGAAAACCATAGTTGATATCTCTTTGTTGAATAATTGTATGGCGCGACAGTCCACAGAGGACTAGGGCCTAGCTTGCTCACTCATCAAGTAATCGTGTTGTGCGCGCTGCTGCATTCCCACGAGTAGCAGGGAGATACAATTTTTTGCCATTTTGAGAAGCTTTTACTTCGACAGTTGTTACTCTTTGAGTGCTGTGTTTTAGTGTTGTCTCTTTGTTTATGTTTCATTGTGGGTTGCTTCAGTCCGGGGTAGACCTGTGACTCAAACTACATGTCGCCCAGCCAGTACCATCTTTCGCCAGCTGCTTCCAGTTGCTCACTAGAAGGTTGAGATCCCTCTTGACTTGTGTCCCCAATCACAGTGCAGGCGCGTCCTTTCAATATCCCGGACTCGAACACGTAAGATGCTTGCTCATGCGTATGCCGTGGTACACCCCTTAAAGTTCGTCATACATTCTTTTCCTAAAAATGCCATCAAAGAAAACAGGACCAAATATCACACGATGAAATGTTATCTGGAGGTGACTAAGGGCTTCCTTATCCGTGCCAGAAAACAGGACTAAGATGATTAAGCTATTATATAAAACTAACTAAGTTTTTTTTTAACTCCCAAGCCAAAAGAAACAGTGTTTGTTACGAGTGATTCTGCGTTTGATATCGGCACTGATGTTCTACCTATTTACCACGGAGCCGAGGTAGACGATGTCCTTGAATACTTCAACGTTTTTTTTGCCCAATGTGACAACCTGTCGGCGACGTCGGTTTTGTATGTTCAGCATGTACTTTGTTCTACCTTCATTTACCGCCAGACCAATTTCAGCTTTATTTGCATGCCTGCCAGCTAACGCCTCATAAACGGCTTGCAGTGTTCGCCCAATCATTATAATGTTATCAGCGTAAACTAGCAGGCCATCTGACTTTGAGAAATTGTGCCTCTGGTGTTGAAGTGTGGGTTATGCACGTTCTTCACAGGAATGATTTTAAAAAAGTCACATAACAGAGCCTTTCCCAATAACAATAGACACCAAGGCTGCAATCAAATCAACTGAAGGACACATCTTCCAGTCAATACCTACTGCCGTCTGTTGCAAAAAGTTCCCGGCGTGCTTCATTATTTATCTAGTATGGGCGTCGGAGCGGAAAGAGATGCTAATGGGATTGCTCTTTTTCAAAACCAAAAAAACAACAAAAAACACAAAAAACATGGCACGAGCACCCTAGCTTTGTCAAAGCCAAAGCCATTTGATTACATGTCAATTTTCAGTGCTATTTCCGGCTCTACTGAGGCCACATTGCTCTCGAAGTACATGCACCCAAGTTCGGTAACGCTTACAATGACTCTAATAGAAGGTATAGGTGCCAGAGGAAAAGTCAAAAGCTTTCACTGTCCTGAATTCTTGCAAAATTCAGAAGTTTTTTATTGGCTACCTAATAAAACTTAGTATGCGTCAATAGATTTACAATTGTTCCAAAGTTACCAAAGGATTGAAGGCAAATGTGGCTTATGGTAGCTGAATATTAACAACCAGAAAATTTAACTTAACCTAGCTTTACCTGACGTGACGTAGTCGGCAGACTGCGACACTAACACGCCGAAAGTTAATGTTCGATTCCCGGCTGAATAACTCGTATTTCTACGGCACTACCTCTTTCGAGCAGCTGACAATACTCAAAGAGCCATACTGTCTAAGAAAAAGCTTATCGAACTTCGCCGGTCGTAGCCGGCAGAAAACTATAGGTCCCTTCTACTCGTGAGAGAACGGCAAAGCGCACACGCAAGTAGTTGACAACGAGGGTAGCCCCTGGTCCCCTGTGAACTGTTGCGCCACCCATCGAACTGTGGAATTTGAGAGCGCTCTTGGTAGTAACTCGAATGAGGTTCTAACTTGAAACAAGGCTAAGTGTTCAGTCCAGCAATCGGAACCGGTAACTTTCCGCATGTGGATTGTACCTAGCCATTTCAACATTTGTTACCTTAACTTTTTTCATAAGAATTGCTTTTTTTAAGTGTCGTTCTTGGAAGTCGGCAGCAAACTGTTGTTCCCCCCCCTAGGATATCTGAAGTAAACATAAATTTCCATATTGGTAATTTTGCAAACCATGCAATTCTATACAATTCATAGAAGAATATGATAGCGATGAAGAGATGAATAAATTAATTTTTTAGACTATACTACTTAACGTCTGGCAATAATTGACGAGTCCAAGCCTCCCACTCGTTACATTCTCACCGATTAACAGAAGTATTTTCCACCGCACAATATTGCTCTTCATACCACTTGCATTCGCAATGAGTTCTAATTGATCTGACAATTACCACAGAGCACATCGCATAATTTGTTATTAATTAAAGAGAGGTACGAGTATATCCGTTATGCGCGACTGAGAGCAACTCGACAGGCATATAAGCCGATTTTACTGCACTACATACTGAGTACATACAAATAAGACAATGTCCCCTAAATGCGCGAGCAGTGTCTTTATTACTTTAATCCTTCCTTTTCCTCTGCTTCATAATGTCAACTCTTCCTGTCACTAAAACGGGAGTTAAGCTGCTAATGACTTTAAAAGTACTTATGGTGTAGCCTTAATTGGTCTCCTTAGAGATTTTAATGAATTTTTTACAGAACTGTGTTATTACGTATGATGAGTAGGTACATTTTGTACCGAGTGAACGAAATTACATCATTGGATAGCGAATGTTATGAATCCATGGAAAACACAAAACTAATGGTGGCAGTGAAGCTAATTGTTGCTTGTTTAGAAATAGAAACGAATAAAACGTTAATAAAAGCTAGGAATAAACGAAAATGAAAGAAAGTTTCCCTTCTATTGATTGTATGGATAACTGACAAGTCGGTTATAGTATGCGGCAAACTGAGTTATATATGCATACATAATAATAATAATTGCTGGCGAGACAGTTCACATGGGGACCAGGGCCTAGCTTTCTCGTCAATTACTCGTGTTTTGCGCGCTACTGTTCTCTCACGAGTAGAAGGGACCTACAGTTTTTTGCTGACTCCAAACGGCGAAATTTGGGAAGCTTTCTTAGACAGTTATTACCTTTTGAGTGTTGTCAGTAAATCGAGTGAGGTTCAGCCGGGAATCGAACCTAGATCCTTCGGCGTGGTAGCGTCGCACTCTACCCACTACGCCACGGCAGCCACTATATGCATACATAATTTATATAAATCAAAGCTTGTTCATTTATTTTTGTTTTTTTTTTTTTTTTTTGGTAATGGAGATTGTGTAATGCAGTGTATACCCCAATGGTAAAATATAAAGACCTGAAGTCTTTGCCGAATATATTAAAAAATCCTTATGCAAAGTTCTGGTAACATTTTCCTTAAAAAAACACAACAAAACATTTGTTAATAGGCATAATTACTGACTTAGAATGGGGATTATGAATTATTGCTAATGCATTGCACCCAGAAATTTAACGAGGCGAAATAATACACACAAACTTCAAAAAACATCGACAAGTATTTATTTCGCTGGTCGCCGTGGCGTACTGGAAAGACTGCGACGCTCACCGCCAAAGGATCGATTCAAAGCCCAACACGAGTTTTTCGAATTTTTCATGGCACCGAGCTGCTGATAGCACTCAAAGGGTAATAACTGTCCAAGAAAAAGCTTCTCAAATCGACAAAAAACTGTAGGTCCCTTCTACCCGTGAAAGAACAGTAGCGAGCACAGCGCGAGTAGTTGATGAGCAAGCTAGGCCCTGGTCCCCCTTTGGACTGTAGCGCCGACAATTATTATTAGAACTGAGTGGTGAATTCGAATAGTCGAACGAAATATTACCGGGTGGTGAGTTAAGAATTTGTATAATTCATTCGATTGTGTATTGTATAAATTGTAAAAAATTAAATTTGTGCTTTATTTTATTTAAATAATAAGAATAACAGTGGGTAGTATTTCTCCGAAAAATAAGGGCCCAGAAATTTCTACAAACTGCGAGCAGCATTTGAGAATATTTTTCATTGTGAACGAAAACAGTGTTATCTTAATAGAGATGGTGAAGGGCGTCAGGAATTAAAAGCTGTTGTGGTTCAATCTCAAGCCCAGTGTATTAAAAATTTGATGGACATACTGTGAGCGTCAAAAGTGAGTAAACTAATATCTGATTACAAGAAAGAAGCCAATTCTTTCAAAAACATTTAAAATTTACAAAAAAAAATATATAAGCAATGACATTTCGTTTTAAAAAAAAATTTTATTTAGTGATGAAAGCAAATTCGAAATTTTTAAGAGCCATAAGAATAAAAAAATTTGTAGAGCAAAAAGTGAAGAATTTACTGAAAAAAAAGGGGGAGGTTCAGTGATGGTGTGTGGGTATGTAGCAGCATCTGGGTTCGGTAATCTTGTCTTCATTGATAGTACAATGAGGAAGGAAGATTATCTAAATATTCTCAGGATCAACTTGCAACCGAGCGTAGGCAACACAATGACCCTAAGCATACCTCACGTCTTGTTAAGGAATGGTCGCTTTATACGACCCCAAAATTTGTTTAAGCAATAGAAATGTATACTATTTACTCAATTTGGCTCGGAATATATGAAGTAATTACAATTTTCAATAAAAAAAATGTATTTGTTTTTGCTTTTACCGTACTTTATTTTATGAATAATTGATCACATTTAATAAAGCTGTTTTTGTGTATCAACGGAATTTGAGGTTTGTTGTTGTTTTGACCCAATTTTCATCTTTATACAATAATCAGATATTCGTTTACTCACTTTTGACGCCACAGTATGCATAAATGAAAACTGGATTAAAATTTTTTGAATATATCTGAAACGTATCTCGGAAACTCTCTGTTAAATGAAGACCTATCCTGACGAGAGTCAGGCGTCAATCCAGACACCAAGAGTACATAAACAAAAACCTTATTTTTCATAAGTTGGAAGACAAGGAGATTTGAAGAAATAAACTCCCAACAGGAAAGTAAATCTAACGTGTTGCCTGTATTTTAAGATTGTAGCAATACGCGCTGGGTGCGAAGATTTTTAAAATTCTGTCTTCTTTCAAAATTTTGCACGACAGATGCCAACATATGTAAAGGGTATGAAGGCGCGAATATACATATGACCCTGTCTGCGATGAAAGCAAATGGAGGAAAAGACACAACCACGAATTCTACGTGTCCAGCACAAAAGGTAAAAAGACGACGACTGAAGTGGCATTGATCAAATGGGTAATAAAGCAGTGTTTTCGTATCCCAACTTTCTTGAACCTCTAGTATAGGCACCAAGTGATACTGGAGGGTATCATCTCCGTGACCGTCAGGAATTAAAAGTAGTTATGGTTAAATCTCAAGCCCTTAAATATAGGAGTAAGAAATATAACAGAAAAACAGTTATATAATCGAAACACACTTATTATGCGTTCGAGAACATTTATTGGCAAAGAAGTATAAAATTCGAAGCCATTTGCCTTGACTTTGGTAATTTTTTTGCATTAATTGGGTAAAAATTTATCTATTTAACTTCAATATTGGTTCTGAGCTCATCTGTCATTGTTTATGTAGACTAAAGACTTCACTATGCCGCCAAGGCTATTTAGGGCTGAAAACCTCGAATTTTTCACTGTACCACTTCTTTCGAGCTGCTGTCAACACTCAAAAAGTAGTAACTGTATAAGAAAAAGCTTCTCGAATTTCACGGTTTGGAGTCGGTAAAAAATTGCAGTTCTCTTCTACTCGTACCTCGCACAACAGGAGTAGTTGATGAGCAAGCTAGGCTTTTATTATAATTAAAGGCTTCACATAGTTCCAAGAAACATAACTCCGACATATTTTCCAAACAATACAATGATTTTTTTGTATGTGTAAAGACCTCCATGTTGACCTAATCAGATAAGCATCTTCGTTTAAGATTATTTTTTTTTAAGTTGCTCTGACTGAACACCAATTGGGGCAAAAATTTCGAATAACTACCAAACGTTATCCAAGTGTTTACCGTTCCATGTCGATTTTCTACTTACCTCTAAGAAAGAATGACACGAAAAATGCCACAAAAACTTAAACAAAATGTACCGTCGTTTAACATATGAAAAATTTTGTGTGCAAAATCTCTTTTGTAAACGCGTTGCTTAGGAAGGCAAGGTTTTATTAGTTTGCAATTAGATCGGGCAAAATTTGGGCTTAAAGGCAAATAAATTACCCACGGATTCAGTTTTCTTTTGAAAAAATACAGTGTAGGTATCTTGAAGAAAAGGAATAAATATACTAAGTACAGACCCAAATTAAAATTCAATGATAAAATTAAGGCCCAAGGAGTTCCATATTTCCAGGAATTCGCATTATTTAATGACTGTTTTCCGGTACTACAAGTTTCGAGATTCAATAGAATATTCTCCAACGCATCCGACTCAATTAAAACCGTATGCATGTGTCAATGCTTAAGAGTAAACTTTCAAAAATGGTATTAAACTTGATGGCATTGCCATTGCTGCAAATTCTTTTTATTGATGACGACTAGCTTTTAATCACCTTCCTCCAATGCCGCTGTTGCTACGTGCAAATTTACAGCACGTAGGAACTCTCATAGTGGTTAAGAAGCCTAAATCAAATGTGCAGCTTTCCAAAGTGCTTGAGTAGTCTATATCAAATGTGCAGCTTCGAATGTATGCACCCCTTGCTAAAAGCAACACGTACAAATGTAGTTGACTATTCATTGAGGCAAACAGGTGACTTTGCTTAATCCCTTCGTTGAAAGATATACTTGCATTCAAGTGAATTCAAACAAACGCATATTCGTGAGCTGTTAAAAAACGCACTAAAGATTCAAGATTATATTTTTAAAAGCACTGTACTGCTTTACAATAAAAATATTTCTAAGGGTGTAATGCTCCTTTTAGAAATCTGTGAGAACATATTTCTAGAGAATTATTTCGGTTTCAGAATAACCAGCGATGAAGTCTTTCAATGCTTAAGCTTGACAAGATCGCGACCAAATTTGGTTCCTCTCTGTGCTTGTCTGACAAACTTTTCATAACTTTTACACCAAATAAGAGACAGATGAATTCAATTTTGCAATTTCTCATCAAATTGACTGAACGACAATAACAGGGTACATTGAATTTACTGTAGTTCAATACTTGAAATGATTTCATCATGGTTGATTCCATGGTCGATGATAATGTCGCCTTGGATTTCGTTTAGTGTAGATATTTTTCAAATCTATTGTTTGGGCATCCAAAGGTATAAATGTGAACCCATCACTGCCCTCCCATAAATCTGAAGTTTTCTCTATTTTCATTTAGACGTTACTGAATGGTGACACCCTCTACTCGGGCCATTAAACGTCCTTCATTAGTCAGAGTGATCGTTAAAAAGAAGATATTCTCGCGATTTGGCTTCGATTCATATGTCATTCAATTTCCCCTCTTCTGTGTTCATCTCATTGCTTGTAAACGGTTTCTTGCACTTTCCTTGTCGGGTCAAGTTTTTTAAGCTTAGAATGCATCGAAACGTATTTTACTGTCCAAAACGTCTTTCATACTTAAATGTTTTGATGCATGCAAATCATATCAGCTGTAGCACTTTCACCATAAGTTTGAGCATAAATGTGATTGTTTCCTTTTATAAAACTTAAAAAGTAAAGCACGTTGGCGTTAAATTTGTCAGACACAGTATGAAAGGCCTTGGCTTATGTATGGCTATAAATTTACTCATCGATCGATAAATTTTGAGCACTAGGCTTTGACTCTTGTGGAGGAAGACTGCTCTTCCTTACATTTGAAGTCACTTCAAATAATAATAATAATAATTGTTGGCGCTACAGTCCAGAGGGGGAGCAGGGCCTAGCTTGCTCATCAACTACTCGTGTCGTGCGCGCTACTGTTCTCTCTCACGAGTAGAAGGGACCTACAGTTTTTTGCCGACTCCGATCGGCGAAATTTGAGAAGCTTTCTTATACAGTTATTACTCTTTGAGTTTTGTCAGCAGCTCGAAAGAGGTGGTGCCGTGAAATATTCGAAAAATTGGTGGTGAGCTGGGAATCGAACCTAGACCCTCCACCGTGTGAGCGTCGCACTCTACCCACTACGCCACGGCGGCCACAGTCACTTCAAATGCTCAAGACAAATAATTGTGAGTAAGCGGGACGCCGTTTTTCCATTTGCTTTTACGCTTCCTGCAGAATCCTATTCCAATCTACATTCGAATTGTTTGCAAAGTAGGTTAGGTTGCAAGGTACAGCGAGTAGTAACATTAGTGAAATTCAAAGTTGGTTAACCTTTCCAATCCCAATCTTGCACACTGTATGCAGGATATAGAAATTATTTTGTGAATATCTAAATCGTTAAGGAGAGATTTGAAATTAAAAATTAATTATTGTATGCACTACGCAGTGCTTACCTTTTGAGGGTTCCTTCCTGTTGCTTACGTTAACCGCTGATCAATTAGGACACCAACAGAAATCCACAGAATTAATATTCTTTTACAATGCGAAATATGTGTACTACATATGTGTGTATATTCTCAAAGTGTAATTAGCTTTTCATGCAAATACCAATCTCCCATGCCCCTAAATCCTTTAAAATTAACATATTAAGATGAGATTATACACATTTGTGCAAATAGTTCTAGGGCAAGCGGTACGCACACACAAACACACGAGATAAAAGAGACAGTCTGCTCGATACGACTTTCCTTTCTGCACCACGGTCACATGCGGTACAGTCGTGTCCACGCAAATGCACATATGAACAAGAGGCGTGTGTGGCCGTTAACGGCCGATGAGTTCGATAAATTGTACATTCCTTTCATGCATACTTGTGCTCGATGAAACGGGAACGGTGGTGTGACCAACAGGACAAATTAACTTAATGTGCAACATG
Source organism: Eristalinus aeneus (assembly GCA_955652365.1). NCBI lineage: Eukaryota > Metazoa > Arthropoda > Insecta > Diptera > Syrphidae > Eristalinus > Eristalinus aeneus. The sequence continues at coordinate 15,448,681 of OY019134.1, forward strand.
AACTTAAGGAACGACACATGTAAGGGTTCGTCTGTGTAGCTGTTTTAAACAATAATTACAATTAAAAGCAAATGAGTGCAGGAAATGGAAATAAAAGTGAAAATATTTGCACATGTGTGTACCCTCTCTCGATTGCAATTAAGATCCTTGATGGATTCTGAACAATAATTTTGGAATTCATGCTGGAATTTTATTTCTTATTGTGTTTCATTTAGTCGAATTGTGTTCTGAATTTATGACTTTTTCGGCATTGTGTATGTGTGCTTTTACTTAATTATGTGCAATGAACATCCCGGAATTGCAAAAAAATGTTGTAGGATTTAAGGTGACGGTTATATCAGTGAATTTAATACACAATGTTGTTATTTTTATCCTCATAGAGCGCAAAACTGAAATCATTTTACCAAAATAACAACTCCAGTGTATTTTCATGTCTTACAACCGCACAAGTTATGATAGGCAGATATGGAGTCTGGTGATCATGTCAACATATTTTAACAGATTAATTGCTAACAGCTACAGTGCAACAGTTGTTTGAAGTTATAAGTAATGCACACGCGACTGAATCAGGATGGTGATACGAGCCGTACCTCCGACTTACGTCCGGCAGCACCCAAAAATTCCGAACTGACGCGACGATCGCATGTGCAAGATAGGCAAATAATGTACGCAAAGCAAGTGGAATACTTGAGACTAGATTATGAGCACTTTAATTTACATCAGAGTAGATTTTAGATCCAATAAAGAGCGAGCATAATTTCTTTATTTCTTGAATTAATTAGCCTTGGAAGTATTAATGTCAAGAAGGCTGCAAATCAAAAATATTATTCCAGGTCACTAGTGAAGACATATGTACACCGAATTACAAATTTGTTGAAAAGGCGCTAGAAATGGTACAAATTTTGGTCATTCTTAAGTTTTAAATTTCAGTTTGATCATATCTGAACCAAAGTTAAGCCGCAAATTGATTTTTTTAGGTTTCTGTGCTGGATTCTCATCAGTGCCAAAGTTTCTATTATTTCCGTCTTTCCTTTCGAAAATAAAAACTTTGACAACCAAATTTTCTGATAACAAGGATCCAGTTTAAATCTTCACCTGCACTTGCCACCAACATTACTTTATTTTTATTTCTTCTCGATACACATGTATGCTCTTCAACTCAATGGTAAACAAACACAAAATGAACTTAAACTAAGTTGTTTTGTTTCCAGCTTTTTCATAAACTCTTCACAGCATAAATAGCTGTCCTAGTTCTATATACGATTTCCTATTTAAAAAAAAAACAATGTTGCTTGAGTTGAACTTCGTGGATGGAAAAATTAATCAGTTTGCCTCGACATATTGGAAAATTATAGTGGTTCCTTCCATCGTTGCGCTAACAAAGCAGCATGTATATGGCAAGTTGGACAAGATTTATAAGAAAGGTTGTTTTGGTTTTTTGACAGAAAGTTCTTCATGCTTCTAATGGCTAACTATGTAAATTCCTTGATATGTCCACTTTATAAATTTTATCGCGATTTTAATAAATTAACTAAACATTCAAATCAATACAAATAGCCAAACGACGACAGACACCGACATTGTCATAGGCGGACAACAAACGTATAAGACAACTGATGAGAATGGACTGTGTATTTCCGAGAGTCTTTTTTATTAAATCTCGAAATTTAATTTTTTTGGTGACCAATCTCTTTTTGTTTATTAATAATAATTGTTGGCGCTGAAGTCCAACGGGGGACCAGGGCCTAGCTTGCTCGTTAACTGCTCGTGTTGTTTGCGCTGTTGTTTTTGCCGACTCCGAACGGCGAAGTTTGAGAAGCTTTCTTAGACAGTTATTACTCTTTGAGTGTTGTCAGCAGCTCGAAAGAGGTGGTGCCGTGGAAAATTCGAAAAATTGGTGTTGAGGTGTTAATCGAACCTACAACCTTCGGCGTGTGAGCGTCGCACTCTACACATTACGCCACGGCGGCCACTTTTTGTTCAACCGTTTGAAATCATTCACGCCCTCCATCAAAATACTTACGATATTCAATGCTTCGAATGCAGGGTATAAAATACATTTATTGTTATTGAAGTTTACAAAAAACGTAAAGAATTCCGCTTCGTCTTCAATTCTAACGCTCGTTTGCAATGACATTCCAGCTGTCAGCTTTTTGGACACAGCAAATCTGATAGCTGCACACTTTGCAGCCAGTTCAACGCTTCCAGATTGTTTTGTCTGCGCCTTTACTCGAGAGAGTATATTTTGCCATGAGACATTTCCTTTTTGCACTCGTACAGTTGCAAAAATCCTCAAAGATCTAAACGTGCACTAATCCGCTGTCCCGGATGGTATTCCCCGGTCTTATGAAGAGGTATTCTTCTACTTTGACAAAACCATTGCGCAAGCTTTTTGTCCTACTCTTTGGGGCTCTTTCCAATTGGCTGGAAAACAGCATTGGTCCAGCCCGTCCCTAAAAAGGTCGAAACGTCATCACCCACTTCCTACCGACCCATAGCACTTACGCCTCGACTTTCTAAAGTCATGGAAACGCTGATAAATGGTATAAAATATATTGTGACCCGGAAGCTTCTTAATGACTGACAATACGGATTCTGCAGCAACGGATCCACTGGTGATTTGATGGGATATCTCACCGAAATATGGAACCAATCTTTGTACAATGTAGAAGAATGCAAGATCGTTGCGCTTAATATATCAAAAGCATTTGACAGAGTCTGACATTAGGTTCCCTTGCCGACAATGTGTTCTTGTGGTGTCGATGAATCTCTTCTTAAATTGAATAGAAATTACTTTTCGAAAGGTTCAATAAAAGTTATATTGCATGAGGTCAACTCTAATTTTCATCATTTAAATGCTAGTGTTCTCCAGGGCTCCGTTTCGTCTCCGACACTTTTCCTTATTTTTATAAATGATGTCCTGTCTGTCACTTTTAATCCATTCCAATCCTTCGCTGATGACAGCACCCTCAGCTATTCATATTCCTTTCTCGGCTCTCGACCCTCCTCTTCGGTCATTGACTTGGAACGGCTGCGTATGCTCATTAACTTTCGATCTTGACAGCATAATTGATTGGGGTAGAAAGAATAGAGTGGAATTTAATGCCTCCAAAGCTCAGTGCTGTCTACTGTCACTCAAGCGTTCTCAAAACAACCTGCCATTATCTATGTTTGACTTCTGCGTTGTTAAAACTGAACGACTTTTCATTCTCGGTATGTGTATGAACTCAACGCAAGTTGAAACGATCACATATCCGAGATCACGAAAAATGCTGCAAAATGTCTAAGTTTCTTAAAGCGATGCAAGAAATATTTCACGCCTTTTGACTTGGCATCAATATATAGGGCGTACATCCGCCTAAAGCTTGATTAAAACGCTCCTATCTCGTCTGGTGCTCCTAAGACCTCTCTGCGTTTGCTAGATAGAGCCCAACAGCGGGCGATAAAACGTATCGTAATAACAATGTTGCAAAGTCAAATGACATGCGAGAACATCGACGAGTTGTTGCGTCTCTATCACTATTTTGTCGCTGTTTCAATAAAAAATGCTCTACCCCGCTGCATACCTCCCCACACGAATATGGAATAATTCAACAATAATTAGACAAAACCCACTACATGCTGATTTTAAAAGTACAAAAGCATTTGCCAGCATATAGTATATAAATAACTGTATCATATGACAAATGAACGAAATATCTTGACGGGAAACTATGTTCAGAAGCTTACGATAAAGAACGTCATACAACCAAATTCTACTATGCAACCAAGTCATACAGCCTGTATGGGCAGAAGGTATTCAAACCGTACCTAAAAATGTATGTATCCATTCAAGCCAGTGATATAAAGCTTATTTTATCCCAATTCCTCTTCTTGGTGTCAGACAGAAAATCCATTAAAGTTAATGTCAATACATGTTATTTTTCCTATGCAAACCCTCTTGAACATATCCAACGATCAGTAGATGATCCTGATCCAATCTGTGACCGGGAACTCCACTTCTGCCAATATTGACCTACAGTGACAAACTCTGTCGTACTCATTCGTCCTGATGCAGTTTTACAAAGAGTGCAAGAGTTCCGTTTAGCTCCTCCTCTTTAGTTGTTATTTCAGCCCACCTCCGGCCGTAACTAACATGCCTCTTAAACTGCGTTTTCTTTTGAAAGATGAGGTGCTTCTTCAAATGTGTGAGCAATTTAAGACGTAGACGTCCTATGTAAAATGTTCTCACTGGTAAGGTTTCGATGACTTAGAACCTGTGTTCTCCCTACGCTCTTTAATTCTATTGTAAAGGTTGTATTCATAAACTTTTGCTAGGACGTACGACGTCGAACGGGTAAGGAAGTTCGTCGATGAACCGTCTGCTCTAAATACCAACGAAGCAAACATACCTTTCGAAAATATCGAAGATTTGTTCATTCTTTTTATAAAATGTCCTGGTTTCTGCGTTATTGAGCAGGAGATTAAGATTGAGTACTGAACGAATTTTTTGGCCGCCGTGGCGTAGTGGGTAGAGTGCGACACTCACACGCAGAAGGTCTGGGTTTAATTCTCGGCTGAACACCGCGAATTTTTCTTTCGAGCTGCTGACAACACTCAAAGACTAATAACTTACCGTTCGGAGTCGGCAAAAAACTGTAGGTCCCTTCTACTCGTGAGAGAACAGTAGCGCGCACAACACAAGTAGTCGATGAGTAGGCTAGAACTTGGTCCCCTGTGGCTTTCGCGCCATACAATTATTAGTACTGAAGGAATTTAGTTCAGCTAGGGAGGACTGTATATGTAATTATCTCCTGCGCCCATAAAACAGCAACTGAAAATATTACCATAACGTCTGAAACGACCTTGGTAACAATTTAAATTTTATTTCTCTTTCTCTTCCCGATTTTGCGGTATATCACAAGTGAAAATAGAAGCAAGGTGTTTGTTGAATTCGCTCTAGATTATTTCCAACACGTTCATCTTCCCGTTTTCACAGTTTTTCAAAGCATACGTGAATGCGTAAAGTTTTATTATTGCTAGATTAATTTCAAATTTTGGTTTTAATAACTATTTTTTTTATATTTATTTGACCAAGTCTCAATAAGTGTCCATGATACTGAAGGACTCCTTCAAACACTCCGGAAGTTTTAAGGGTGTTTTTATGAACCCTTTTAAGTAAATGCAATATAGGGGGATATGTCATAAAATTGGTTTTGTGTTTGAGAACATTTAGCGAAAATTTTAAATGAAATTCTACTTTCTTGGCATGGCCACTACGGGCAAGATTTTAGTGGTCCTGGTTGAACTAAATTTTCGACAATTCGTCATAAGATTGACTGAAATTTCATCTACTTTACGTTTTAAGTTGGCTTTGAGCTCATCTGTCTTTTCAGTTTTGTAAGTATAGGCCAATGGCTTGACGCTGCTTAAAATAGTTTAAGAGCCTTAATTATAGACCAATAGCTTAACGCAGCTGCAAATAGTTTAAGGGCATTCAATCACATGGGAACACGCGATGCCCAAATGCTGTAAACGTCGCGTGAGTGATTGACTTGATTCGTCTGGAACGAAACTTCTAGCAGCGGTCAATAATTGATGTGACAGGCAAATTTTTATGCTCTTAAGGTTGCGTTGATTGAAAGCGAATATTAAAATTCATTAAAGGCTTGACGTCCATTGAGTGTTCTCATTGGAAACCCCTTATCAAAGTTATATTATAACTTGGAAGACATAACGCATGGCAATAAATATTTATAAGTCAAAAGGAAGCCCCAATCACAAAATTAATGATCGATAAAAAGTTATTGTTTTTCAGTTTAATCTTACTCTTAATGTCCGCACAAATCTAATCCGCAATTTTTTTTCGTTGTCGTAGAACACTCGACAAATCACTCTACAAGTTTACTGAGAGGTCACTTTCTTGTACCTATAAAACACAATCCTCCATTATGCCCAGCACAGATCTCATTCGCCTGAAAGCACTTACCCTAATTCACAATCGCAAAACTAATCACTTAACATTCCACCACCGTTTCCACATACACACAACCTCTACCAAATACCCATTCAGGAATTGGGATTAACTTGCTGTGTGCTAAAATAAAGAAACTTACTTGCTATTTGCTCGTTATGAAACGCCAACATTTGGGAAGCTGTTATAATTTCTTATATCTTCTTGTGAAAATGTATTCGAGTGAGTTGACCGGGTTCCACTCCGCAACTATGACAGCAGCGACAACCTGAAAGAGATTTAAAATACAAAAAAGTGTGTTTAGTGTTGCAGTAGTTTGTGCAGATGTGTTCAAATTATATGAGACTTCCTCGTGAAATTGTTTGCTGTATTCAAATGGCGGACACTTAAAAAGGAAATAGATGGGACTTTATCGCTGCGTTGTACATTTTTTAATCAAGAGTGGTTTAGGTTTCGGTTAGGTGGTTTATTTTAAGCGGTGGCAAAAGTGGCGTTTTGAAGTATTTAACACCGCCGACCACAACCCTAAGCCACACTCTTCCAACATACATTTCATTTTCCGCTTTGAACAAAATAGAAAAAGAAATGTCTAAAACGAGGCAATTGAGATAATGACTCCGGGAAATAGAAACCAAAATGATGTCGGTTTGCAAACTCTGTAATTGACAAAAAATTTTTCCTAAAATAGTGTGAACTGGAACTGGACTTAAATGGAAACTATCGAAAGAGAGAAGATAGGGGTTTTAAGTTTACCTTATCTTACCATCGTCAACCACGTGACCACCGAATTTTTGCCAAACATGTATGTATTGACTACCTATATTCAGAAATTCATATCTTATGAAGCATCTATGTCAATTGTACCTTTGATTCTACTCTACGATAATTCGAGTCAACGAAATCAATTTTCTTAAAGTAAATCTTTTACCACAGGCTTTCATTTGATACGCAATTCCGAACATGACTCATTCTCGATTTTTCTGCGATTGTTTTGGGCTGTTAACCCTGCCAACATCAACATCTTGGTGAAGCGAGCTATATTTTCGTTTCTGTTCTATTTAAAGTCCGTCCATATTCCAAGCAAGCAGCTGGTATAGCGGCTATATTGTCACCAGAGTACTCGACGGATAACCGACAGCTGCTATTTCACGGAACTTGTCGATCATGTGCTAGTTTGACATGCTAATTCCCAAGGTTATCTAGCTGAAAATTCTCCGCTAAGGTTCCATTCTTTGTTTTATGCTGTCAACAGATTTGGAGTAACTAGAGATTCAACTGAATGCACATTTCATGAACAGTGTAACTTTTAAATAAAATAATCTAAAGCACACCTTTTTGCTAAGTAATGATCTAGTCTCATACGGCACACTAAACCGTTTCATGTTCAATGGGTCTATGCTTCTTCCCATCATTTCCCACTTTCTTTGCTTTTTTTTATTTACAATTATTCAATTTATTGAAAGGACCTGTCCGGTGGCTTTAATAAGACATCCACAGTTCCCCGACTTGGACAATTTCTCACCCAATGCGCCAATCCCCTGAAAGTCTTTTCTTAAATCCGTACTAAGGCTGTTTGCTTTTTTTTTTGGAAAGTTTATACATTCTTCTTGAAGGTTTATAATTTCTATCTCCTCAGTTTCTTTATTTGAGCATTAGTAGCTATTATAATTCGCTCATTTTTCAATGTTCTTTTGCATTCCGGGTTTTTATTGTTTTCAGCATAATTTTACAATATATTATACATAGGCGAAAAATATGTCCTAGAGTTTACGTTTGGATACTGCTAATCCGCAGCGTGAAGGACGTTTTTCTAGTTAATTGGCGCGACATTGGATAATTTGGCTCTTAAGCAAAGCGATAAGGTGGTTGTAAGTTGATACTTATTCTTCAGACCACTTGCGACCCTATTAGTTAAAAAGTAAATTGTCAATTTGTAAGTTGTCAGGTTTCTGTATCGATATATAGTGCAAAGAAGCTCTGAATTACTGATCGTTATACAATGTACTGAAGCGATGCCAATGGATGAATCGCTTTTAATTGTATTTTCTTCGAAACCATTAAAAATGATCTATCCGATTGAAATCATTTGCATTGAAAACGACTGGTACAAATGAAAATAATCTTTGATTGAGCTCAAAGAAACAGCGATTGGCAAGAGTGATTCTTCGCTTGATTTCGGTACTGATGTCGATGTCCCTATTCACCGCGGAGCCGAGATAGACAAAGTCCTCGACTACCAGGTATATCGGTATGAAATGATTTTTTTTTTTTTGAAAACACTAATTATTAATGGAAAAGTAAATTATTTTATTCAAAGTATTGGCTTATATTTTCTACACATTTTAACCACCTCGCTGGCAATTTGTGAATACCACGCCAATAATTTTTTTCATCTTTTAAAGCAAACCAATCAGACACCCAATTTTCGACCTCCTCGTAGGAATCAAAGTGCTGCTAAGCCAATGCGGGCCCCATCAATGAAAACAAATGGTGGTCGGAAGGAACCAAGTCTTATAAATACGGCGGGTGGGGTAGCTGCTCCCAGCCAAGTGTTTTGATTGTATCCTGAACCGGTTTTGCTTTGTGTGCAGGTGCATTGTCATGAAGCAAAATTATCTTGCCGTGTCTTCTGGCCCATTCTGATCGTTTCTCGATCAATGCATAGTTTCAATTGATCATTTGTTGTCGGTAGCAATCAGTATTAACGGTTTCACCAGGTTTTAGGAGCTCGTTGTACAGCACACCTTTCTGGTCCCACCAAACACACAGCATTGTCTTTTTGCCGAATCGATCTGGTCTTGCAGTCGATGTTGATGGGTGTCCGAGGTAAACCCATGATTTTTTCCGTTTAGGATTCTTAAAATAAATCCGTTTTTCATCGCCAGTTCTAATCCGATGCAAAACCGATTATCTTTCCTGTCTTTGAAAGAAAATTTCACAACTGCTTTTTCGGTTTTCCATCTGTCTTTCATTCAATTCATGTGGCACCCATTTTCCATACGTTTGGATCTTTCCCATAGCTTTCAAACGGTCAGAAATTACTTGCTGTGCAACATTTAATATTGCTGCCATTTGCATTTGACTGAAAGTGTCATCTCCATCCAATATCGTTTGCAATTCGACGTTTTCAAATTTTTTTGTTGGTCTTCCACGTTCTTCATTTCTCACATCAAAATCATTATTTCTTAACCATTGAAACCATCCTTTGCATGTTGCTTCTGATAGAGCATGATCACCATGCGACCCTGCAGCACTTTTCTTCAAATGAAAACAAAAAATTAATGCTTTCCGCAAATCATCACTTTCTAGTACAAAATTCGACATTTTTAACACGATGAAAAAATATGATGTTGTCTGTTCAATGACTTGATTTCTCACAGATGTCAAACAAAAAAAATAAATAAACGCTCGTTCACAACAACTGTTTCCGATCAAGACATTTGTGTCTTGACGCTCACTTCATACTTGTATCTCGAAGTGTCTGCTGCCCATAGTGACGCTCTGTCCGAGACTTCGATGTTCTGCGCCCTTCTTCGATGACAGCAAGTGTGTGAGTTCCGCACGACCCCCTCAAGAATGATGTTAAAGATGTCGCATGACAGCGCGTCGCCTTGTCTAAATCCTTTTTTAAAACCGAAGGCCTAGATAAGCTCGCTACCGACCTTGACGGAGCAGCGAGAGTTCTCCATCGTAATCCTACACAATATGACGAGTTTGGTAGGAATGCCAAAACTAGAATTGGCACTTTATAGCTTGTCTCTATGCACGCTGTCATACGCGGCCTTGAAATCGACGAATAGGTGGTGGGTGTCGATTTGTACTTCTTGGGACTTCTCCAAGATCTGCCGCAGTGTGAAGATCTGGTCGATTGTGAACTTCCCTGGCTTGAAACCACACTGATAAGGACGTATCAGGTTGTTGACGAATGGTTTAAGGCGCTCACACAATACGGCAGAGAAAATCTGATATGCGATGTTAAGAAGACTGATCCTTCGGTAGTTGGCGCAGTCGAAAGGGTCTCCTTTCTTGTGGACCGGACAAACGATGCTGAGATTCTACTCGTCGGGCATGCTTTCCTCCGATCATATCTCACAGATGAGCTGGTGCATGCACCCAACCAGCTCATCCCCAGCCGCTTTGAATAGCTCTGCGGATAGTCCGTCCGCGCCAGCAGCTTTGTTCGACTTCAGTCTCGATATTGCAATCTTGACCTCGTCGAAGTTGGGGGACGGAATTCTTGTCCATCGTCGTCCAAATTGAGTAGAACATTCTGCCTAACAGCGGGATTTGCGTGGATGGGTGATGTGGGAATAGGGTAGGCACTGATTGGTATCAACTTGGCTATGGCCAGCTGTTGGAACTGTTTCTCACACATCAATTGTGCTCATTCTACCTCCATGTTGGTAGCCACCGGGTACTGGTTGTTGTTCATCCGAACTCAACTTGCTAAACCTATAAGTCCGAGCTCCGCCCAAAAGATATAAAAATAAGCCTGGTGCTCCAGAATGTGGGTGTGCGTCGGGGTAACTGCCTGGCCGCATTCATAACACTAGTTACGAAACAATCGAATGCCTCGGATACAGATGGATACACTGTTGACGACCCTCGCAAACGTACAAAGAGTATGCAATAGCGTCGGTTAAGTCTGGCTTAGCCGGACACATGCAAATCTAAATGAATGCTGCAGTAGACATATGTATCAGTGAAGCGAAATACAGCTACAATATCATATTTACGACACATGGGATATTTTCCATTAAATGTCTAGCTCCAGGGGAACAAAAACACATTAAATTTAGAACGGACTTTCGCAGATCATATGACAAGGCGCTGTGCTGCCTTACACTCGCCTTCTATATCAAATTTGTTACTTTCATAAGACTGGATTGTTGATCTTTCTAATGCACTTTAACTAAAAAAACTCTAAGCCAAAAGCATCAAATTTTGAAAGCAGGCATTCTCTTTTTCACAATTGTGGCAGGTGTAGGGTTTAAATTTGTGTTATGGTAAAGAAATTGTTGAACTTAATAGAAACGGAAATAAAAGAAAAGGACATAATACAAATCAATGCCAGAGGCAAAATTTTCCAAAATTCAGCTCAAATACTAACTCAATCGAACGATATTTTCGTAATATTTCGAACAGAGCGAGATATCAGTGAGCCGTTTTTGTGCATTGAAGCGGAACCGGCTAAACTGTGCCTTGCGGAGAACAACGAAGTACATGCTGTCATCAAGGAGGGACACACGACATTGAGTCTCGGACAGAGCAACACATCAGGCAGCAGAAACTTCAAAATAGTTTAGGACATCATCTACCTCGGGTTCTTGGTAACTACAACATTGTCAGCACCAAAACTAAGTGCAGAAACAATTTTGCCAATCGATGTTTGTTGGCAATTCACGCTACATAGTCATATCTCGAACAAATAAGCTTTGTATAACAGCTTGACCCTTGTATAACAGTTTGATCATCTTCGCCCTGCTTTACGGCGCGGATACTTGAATGCTTCCAAGAACCTTAAGTCTTTTCCAGTGAAAATTTCTGCATGCGATTTGTGGTCAGGTTTGTGTTGATGGCATTTGAAGGAATGTGTTCTATGGATTGTAGGCGGCAGGCGCCTGTTTAAGCATATTCCGATAAAACGCTTAAGATGGCTAGGCCGTAAAGAATATATGGACACCTCTAGTCCGGTCCGAAAAGTCCTCGAATGCGAGCCATTGAGACAACGCAACAGGAAATGGACCAGTCTGAAACGGGGCACACGAGTGAAGAAGGTTCTCAACCAGCTTGACGTTGGCTGGAGAGGCATGTTGGTTGAGGCCCATGACCACACGGAACAAAGAAGACGACAGAATAGAGAATGAAAATCCAAAGTGACTTGTAAAATGCGGCACTAAGTCAGCGAACACAATTTTAGAGTCGAATTTCAACAAATGACTATTCTTATCTTTAAATTATGAAAGATTCATAAGTTCTCCTAAAGCCTGTATTATACAATTCTCAATTCATCAAGTGCCAAAACAAAACGTACACGTTTTGAAATTAAAAAAAATTCGTGGATTCCCACTTCCTAAACTAATATGTACCCACTTCAAATGTTCCCTTCACAATTACACTTCTGACTATGAAAGCTTAACAGCAGCTTACAGCAGCATTACAGTTCGCAGTTTTGCAATAGAATTCACACACCCATCATTAAGCCACAGGGGTTATTACTGTGGATTAAGAAAAGTTCTAGCGAACAGACATGCAAGCCCACTTGAAATTCCCTACTTTCGCAAACTCCAAATTTATTCGCAAATGAAATTTCCTTGAATTAAAATATCGTTTACATATTTTTTGTGAAAATTTACACACCATAACTTTAGCATGAACTGCACATGTACATACACCCCATTTTTTATGGCTTAGTCGAAGGAGTGAAACTCCCACTTCCCTGTGGGGCAAGGCACAATGTATGATAAGTATAGAGCCAAAAAGACGTACAACTGAATAAAAAGGCAAATCCATTCCATATCAACCATCTCCGCCCGCCCTGTCAGAAAAGGGAGCAAAAATTGTATGAACAAGGACGTTCCTCTGCGAATCGCAAATGCATTCGTAACCAGAGTCATTTTTCATGCCAAAGTTCATTTGAGTCAGTAGACTAAAACAATGGAAACGCTGAGCTTTGCTTTTGAACAAAACGGCATTAGTGAACAGAGGCACGGAAGATAGTCTGCAAGTGACAGGAAGCAGTCGTAGTACATTTCGGTTGCAGTATTAGCTGGGACAGTAAAACCTCTTGCTCCCGGGCTTAGAGTGGTAGATAACGTGCAAATTCACGCTACAGATTTGTTGCAAAAGCCTATTCCCGCTGTTGAAGAGATTTACTGATTCACTGTCAGTACAGCGAGTGCAAACAAATTACTTATTTATGCGCTTGAGTGTGGTACATATGTATGCATGGAAGGCGTTCCACGAGTGCTGTTGATAATCCCCGAATTCCATTAAACGAACAAACACACCAAAGGATATTTCAGCCATCCGTCACGTGTGTACAAAATTTAAGGACTTTATTGGTCAATTTCCTTTTATGGTTTAAGGTTCAAATAACACACTTAACGTGACCTATCTCTCGGTTGGGAGTCGTCCAGACATTCTCTCAATACAATTATTAGATTAAATATTTACTGCCTGCACTCGAAGAACAGAGCCGCCGGGTTTTCTTAAGAAATCACGTTTCGTCCCGGGAGGACATGCACCTTTCATCATCTTCTAATGCATCTGCCTCACAGCTTTTATGTACTGCTCTCCATGCTATCCAGGCGTAGATGACATTTTTGGGTTTTTTGAGCAGAGAAGGATAACACTGGGCAAAACGTAAAACCATGCAGTCGGCACCGTCATAAACGGGCAAACGACCAACATCAAAGCCAAAATGACTTTCATGCTTTGAATAATTTAGTTTGGAAAATTATCGCTTACTTTCGTTTACGGTCAGCTCTAGTTTATGTCTTTACAGAAGAATTTGAATGAACGGCGGGCACTATAGGTGCGCCAGATGATGCTCATCCGATCGTTACTTTTGGGTTATTCCACTGGAAGTGTTTATTGTATATTGGGACGTAAACTCCTCTTAGAGCAGTACAACTTTATGCTTCAAAACAACATAAAGACATTAATAAAATTATGATCCAAACCATTTACATTCAATTCGGGATTTGACCTGTGAAATATCTGCTTAAATCTGTCTTATGACTGAAGCTACATTTCTTTAGTCCTTTTTTTCTTTGTTGAAGGAAAAACCTTTGACTAAACCAATCATCGGGAGATCAGCCTTTTTAACATCGCATACAAGATCCCCTCTGCCGTATTGTATGAGCGTCTGAAACTGTTTGTCCAGAACCTGATAGGCCCCTATCAGTGTGGTTTCAGGGAAGGGAAGTCCATGATAGACCAGAGACGAGCTATACAGTGCCATGTTTATTTTTGGTATTCCTACCAATCTCGTCAGATTGTGTGGGATGACAATGGAGAACTCTCGCTGCTCCTTCAAGGTCGGTAACGATCTTACAGAGACTTTTGAGATCAAAAAAGGTTTCAGACAAGACGACGCATTGTCATCTGACCACTTTAACATCATCCTCCGGAAGATTATGCCTAACTCACAAGTCAACACCAGAGGCAAGATCTTTCGAAAGTCAGTTCAATTGCTAGCTTTCGCTGATGACATTGACGTGATTGGACGAACACAGCGAGCCGTCAATGAGGCGCTTGCTGGCATTGAAGCGGAAGCGGCTAATCTGGGTTTGGTGGTTAATGAGGGCAAAACAAAGTACATGCTGTCAGCCAGAAAGGACACACAACATCGACGTCTCGGACAGAGTTAGGCAGCAGAAACTTACAGGTAGTCAAGGCTTCGTCCACCTCGGCTCCGTGGCAAACAGGAACAACAACATCAGTACCGAAATCAAACGCACAATCACTCTTGCCAATCGCTGTTTCTTTGGGTTCAAGATGCAATTGAGTAACAAAGCACTCTCTCGAAGGAGTAAGCTCGCTTTATATAACAGCTTGGTCATCCCCGTCCTACTTTATGGCGAGGAATCTTGGACGTTAGCAATGACGGTTGAGGAAGCCCTTTTCGAAAGAAAAGTTTTGCGTGCGATTTTTGGTCCTGTTTGCGTTGATGGCATCTGAAGGAGAAGATTTTATGACGAACTCTATGGGCTGTTCAGCGACATGCACCTGGTTAAGCACCTTCGGATACAACGCATAAGACGGTTAGGTCATGTAAAGCGTATGGACACCACTTTTCCGGCCCGAAAAGTCTTCGAATCAGAGCCATTGGGAAAACGCAACAGAGGATGGCCTAAGCAAAGATGGCGCACTCATGTGGAGAAGGACCTCAATCAACTTGGAGTGCCTAACCGGAGGCAGTTAGCGAAAGATCGTGCTGGCTGCAGAGGCATGTTGGTAGAGGACAAGGTGCACCCCGGACTGTAGCACCATAAGGAGGAGTATTAAAATACTTAACATTTTCTACAAAATAAAAATAAAATTCAAACCGGACCATTGCGTCTTATTGTTTTGGCATTTCGATAATCATCTGATTACGAGTACTCTTGTCCGATAGTGTATACTAAAAAAAAATATTTTAAAAATATTTTATTCAATCAATGCATTAAATAGAGACATAGCACTTTTCGAACTTAGCAATGTATTTCTTCATAGATTTTAAGTTTAACGCTGTGGTCATTTTAGCCAGTGAATACTTTTTGATGAATATGGTGATAATTATTGAGTAACATAGCTAGTAATTGAGTAAAAATACTTCACCTTTGGTTGTAGTTCATTTAAAGCACGGTAAGCTCTTATGGTAATTATCTACAATATAATTAATTACCGTTACTAATGTCCCAGTCACATACGTCGAATTTAAGTGGATTAGCGGGAGATGTGTCGTGCAGCATAGCGATTACGGGCTTGTTTAAACAAGTGAGGTGGCTTTCATTAATAAAACTGATAACTAATTTTTCGTTTCTTTTCGAATGTTTCATCACACCACAGAAAGCAGTTTTTTCTGTTAAATGAGGACAGAAATTTTGTTCGCCTAAGGTGTAGTGTCTGATAAGTTTTTTCAAACGCACGTTTTGGAAGTTATGCTGTGAAAATAGGCAACATATGTGGAAACGCACACGCACACCGTGTTAAGAAGCAAGATTGAACTCAAGACAGCACACTCAGTCAATTGAGTAGGGAGCTCTTTAAAACTTCTACAATTTCAACGACCTGCACACAGAATAAATAAAATCACCACTTCGTGTTTTCTATCCAAAGGCAAGTTGCGGCAGTTTGAACAATATGTTGCACAACGTCTTGCTGCTGCTGCTGTTTTACTACAAAGGCCGAAGACATGCATCTGATGTCTTAAGGAAGTTTTGTTTCTGTTGAGAGCAAAAGAATAGTGTTTGCAAAAGGAGAGGCGCACTGCTGTTCAACTTTATTTATACACTAAAATTATTATGTGGTCGCCGTGGCGTAGTGGGTAGAGTGCGACGCTCACACGCCGAAGGGTGTAGGTTCGACTCCCAGCTCAACACCAATTTTTCGAATTTTTCACGGCACCACCTCTTTCGAGCTGCTGACAACACTCAAAGAGTAATAACTGTCTAAGAAAGCTTCTCAAATCTCGCCGTTCGGAGTCGGCAAAAAACTGTAGGTCCCTTCTACTCGTGAGAGAACAGTAGCGTGCACAACACGATTAGTTGACGAGCAAGCTATGCCCTGGTTCCCCTTTGGACTGTAGCGCCAACAATTATTATTATTAAAATTATTATGTTCTATGAAGATACTTTGCAAAACACACACATTTCAACCCTTTAGTGCATAAGTGTGGTTAGATCTTTAGGAATTTTCTTAACCTGCACATCATTTCATAACCAGTGTTTGCAAATAAATATCGCAACATGGGCTTCTAAATTTTCACGCCAGTTAAATGGTTTTGTTTGTTTAAAGACTCTTCAAAACTATTGCCTCGTAAACCAATGCCAATGTCTCGTAAGCCATAGGCTCTTTTTGGTTCAGATCAATGAATAATTAACATTATATACTTTTTCGTTATCTTGTGCACTTCTGTACGTTTGTTCTGTGTTAGGGTGACTTTGATGGTTCATGAATGTAAATGCTATACACTCAGCAAATTCTAATTTAGCAGCGCTATCAGAGATCTGTTTTATGCTCCACCCGCATTTTGAAAACAGAAACAGCCTGCCAGGCGATTTGTGTCTTAATTGCCATCTCTCGTTCGGTCTAATATAAGATCTATGCAATAATTGATGGGCAAATCGTTCTCCATCATCAAACACATCGAGTGGAAGGTCAGCTCCTCTGGGCTAACAATCTTCGTAACGAAAATAAACTTCCAAACAATTAAGATTGACTGAAAATAATATCATTGGGGATACACATCCCCCCACGATGGGCTACCCTTGTACATATTACCGCCACAAGAGTGTTTTGTATCACGGCAGCCCATGCCTGCCGTAAATACATAAGTCTGTCGAGGAAGGCAGTGCTGGGTTAGTCAAAGAAGGACAATGAAAACTATTGATTTTGGCTTCAAAAACAAATCGGTCTTCGTAAACCCACTGACTCCTATATACCCGGCCCTATATGGGCGATGTATCCCACTCAAGTGGAAACTCGGGTCATACACATGAAAGATAATGTTATTTGCATTACGAGGTTGGCTGCTGGGGTTACAGTCTACCATCTATTGCATGCTAGGAATTAACAATTTTATTATTCCATCCATACGACGTTTGCTCAGTTTTAAAGAATTATTTTCTTAAAGGTTTATTGTGTATGACTTGTTTGAAGATAAACATGACGAGGCGAAATTGGTTTTTGCAATCGTATGTGAGCTGAACTGGATAAGCAGGGATATGGTTTTCGCATAAAGTAATTGAACAAAATCCAGTCGTCATCTTTTTAACTCGTGTGATATGCAATTTTTCTATACCAGTAGAGATAATAAAATGGGACTCAGATGCAATGCTTTAAATATTGCAACCATTAAAAATAGATGGACTTACTGATGTGTATGGTCGCTTCGTGTGTGGTCTTCTACTAAGCATATTTGTTTTTCTTTAAGCATTTCTAAAGGGTGATTTTTTAGCTACTATCTTTTTGGCAACACTGGTTTTAACAGCTGAAGCACGTTTCGTGTTTTGTTTCACTGTCAAACATCTTCAGTTTGATCTATAATTTAAAAAACGAATAACACTTGCAAATTATTGAATTTTACTATCAAAATGCGTGCTCGAGCGCTTCTTCCATTTCGTGGTCAAAAATGGACGAAGCTCAGTTTTGGCTCAATGGGCACGTAGATAGGCAGAATTGAAGATTTAGGAATGAATATCAGCCAGAAGCATTGCAAAAGCTACCAATACATCCAGAAAATGTCACAGTTTGCTGCGGTTTATGGGCTGGTGGCATAATTGGGCCGTACTTCTTCAAAGAAGATGCGAATCGTAACGTAACTGTGAATGGTGAACGGTACCGTGAGATAATATTCAACTTTTTTTGCCCAAAATGCAATGGCTTGACGTGCATGACATGTGGTTTCTACAAGACGGTGCCACATGCCACACAGCACGTGCAACAATTGACTTACTGACTTACTGATGGTATGGAGAGGCGAGTTCGGTGAACATTTAATTTCACGCTGGCCGCGTAGATCGTGTGATTTAACGCCTTTAGACTACTTTTGTGTGGCTATGTTGAAGCTCATGTCTATACAGGCAAGCCCGCTTCAGCTGACGCATTGGAAGACAACATTGAAGCATTTATTCGTGAGATACCGGCCGAAATGTTGGAAAGAGTATGTCAAAATTGGACTAAGCGGATGGGACATTTGAGGCGCAGTAAATCTCAACATTTGCATGAAATAATCTTCAAAAATTAAATTATATGAACCGTGCTATCGATTCATGCATTTTTCTGAATTTTTCGTGGTTTTTTGTTTTTTTTGAAAAACTTTTCTATAGCTTTGAAAAAAGTCAGCCTTTAGTTAAGAGAAGCACTACATGGAACTCAGCTTAAGATCCTCCCGCTTAGCACAAACTTGTGCCACCTGCCTCTAATATTGTTGGTTGAAGTGCTTCTCGATTTGTGTGCACCAGCGTAAACAGATTGTTCCTAGGAGCTAGTAGCTGTCTTATTCATCAGCTTTTTATGAACTAGATGCCTTGAAAGTTTGTTAAATTCACAAAAGACGAAAACAGGAGCAAACCAACAATCCATGACTTAAATGATAGTACCAACACAATCGGAGATAAGTATATCCAATGAATGAATTATCGGACTTCGATCTATGAACATGAGGCCCTTTGAATTGCTCCGGTTATAGACAAATAAGGTTTTTGAATGTCATATACGGAGTATTTTATTTGAGCGAATGATGTGCTCTGAGTGAAAAGAAAAACATTATTTACCAGTTGAAAAATGTTGTTTACAAGCCACAGTCGGCTTGATGGATGGAGCTATAGAAGCTTCTTCGAATTAGTGATCGCTTTAAGGACAAGCTAGGTAAGAGAGAAGTGGTCTGTATATCCAAAAGGAATCTTTTAAGTGGTAGACCCCAGGTTTTGCCGAAAACTCCCTTGCATTGCCAGAAGATTGACAGCGCCTTGGTGGTTTTTGTATCAATGTGTCTTTTTCAGACAAGTTTACTGTCCAGATACACCTAGATATTTGGCTTCATTGGAAAGGGGTATATTGACGCTTTTAAGTACCATTTGAGTCAAACCAGTCATATTCCTCCTTCTCGTAAAGAGAACAACCTCAGTTTTAAGAGGGTTGACGGAAAGCCCTTTCCTGGTACACCAGCTATCGATCATGTCAAGAGCCGCCTGTCCGCGTGCCCTGACGGACGCAATGCATGGTCTGGTGAACATTACGTTTACATCGTCTGCATAAGCCTGGGCGTAGGTGATAGAACTATTCAAAACTTAAAGCAAAGAATCGACCAGCATGCACCATAGGAGGGGAGACAGGACTCCGCCTTGGGGGCAGCCCCTGTTAACCTCCGACATTACAAACTTGTCACACTCCGCCTCCGCGATTATAGTCCTGTTCATTAGCATTGCTCTTATCCACAGCACCAATGATTCCTCTACGCTGTGATTCCTGGCCGCGTTACACATGCCATCCAAAGTCGCATTGTCGAAAGCGCCCTCTATGTCGATGAAAATGGCCAGTGCGTAGTCTTTCCTGTCAAGTGCACTTTCAATTCAAATTCAATTTTGAAGTGCAGTCTCGCAAGATTTTCCGTGCTGGTAGGCATTTTGCATCTGAGATAGAGGGCGTGATCGCAATGCGTTTTTATGGAGGTGTAGTTCGACCAGCCTCTCCAAGCTTTTTAGCATGAAGGAGGTGAGACTGATAGACTTGAAGTTTCTGGCGAGTGAGTAGTCTCCTTTACCAGTTTTCGGTATAAAGGCTACCCCCACTGTACGCCAGGTACTTGGAATGTATGTCAGCCCGAGGCTGGCAGTGAAGATTCTTTTCAGAACCGGCAGTATAGGGTCTATACCCTTTTGCAGCAGTGATGCATATATGCCATCGGTTCCCGGTGACTTGAAACCATCAAAAGACGCAACAGCATACTTAATGGCTTCATCAGTTGCCACGAGCGATGATATATACCAGCCTCTGCGAGTAGCATTTGTCTGCTCATCCCCACTTTCGGAAATCGGCACTGGTTTTGAGCCGACTGTGATCTGCTTATCAGGGAAGTGAGTCTCAAGCATGAGTTGGGGGGTCTCAGCTTTAGACTCGGTAAAGGTACCGTCTGGTTTTTTTTAGTGTGTCTGCTTTGTCTCTTTTAAGGGCTTTCACTAGTCTGCTGGTTTCTTCTTCTTCTTCGGATGGCGCTACAGTCCGGGGTGGACCTGGGTCTCAACCAACATGCCTCTCCAGCTAGCACGATCTCTTGCCAGCTGTCTCCAATTGCGCACTCCAAGATGGTTGAGGTCCTTTTTCATTTGTGTGCGCAATCTCAGTCTAGGACGTCCTCTGTTGCGTTGTCCCTGTGGTTCGGATTCGAAAACTCTTCGGGCCGGAGCAGTGCTGTCCATGCGCTCTACATGGCCTAGCCACCTTAAGCGTTGTATCCGTAGACGCTTGACTAGGCTCATGCTGCCGTACAGCCCATACAGTTCGTGGTTGAATCTTCTCCTCCAGATGCCATCAACGCAAACAGGTCCAAAAATCGCACGCAGAACTTTTCTCTCGACGAGACCAATGGCTTCCTCATCCGCTTTTAGTAGCGTCCAGGTTTCTGCGCCGTAAAGCAGGGATGGGATGATCAAGTGTACAAAGTCACTTTGGTCGTTCGGAAGAGGGCTTTATTACTCAATTGCCTCTTGAGCCCAAAAAAACAGCGATTGGAAAGAGTGATTCTGCGCTTGATTTCGGTACTGATGTTGTTGTCCCTATTCACCGCGGAGCCGAGATAGACGAAGTCCTTCACTACCTCGAAGTGTCTGCTGCCCATAGTGACGCTCTGTCCGAGACGTCGATGTTCTGTGTCCTTCTTCGATGACAGCATATACTTCGTTTTGCCCTCGTTTACCACCAGTCCCACTTTAGCCGCTTCCGTTTCAATGCTAGCAAACGCCTCATTGACGGCTCGCTGAGTTCGGCCGATCACGTCAATGTCATCCGCATAAGCTAGCAATTGAACGGACTTGTGGAAGATCGTGCCTCTGGTGTTGACGGGTGAGTTCCGCACGATCCCCTCAAGGATGATGTTAAAGAAGTCGCATGACAGCGCGTCGCCTTGTCTAAATCCTTTTTTGACATCAAAGGTCTCGGTGAGTTCGCTACCGACCTTGACGGAGCAGCGAGAGTTCTCCATTGTCATTCTACACAATCTGACGAGTTTGGTAGACATGGCACTGTATAGCTCGTCTCTATGCACGCTGTCATACGCGGCCTTGATATCGACAAATAGATGGTGGGTGTCGATTTGTACTTCTTGGAACTTCTCCAGGATCTGCCGCAGTGTGAAGACCTGGTCGATTGTGGACTTCCCTGGCCTGAAACCACACTGATAAGGACCTATCAGGTTGTTGACGAACGGTTTCAGGCGCTCACACAGTACGGCAGAGAGAATCTTATATGCAGTGTTAAGAAGACTGATCCCTCGGTAGTTGGCGCAGTCGAAAGCGTCTCCTTTCTTGTGGACCGGACAAACGATGCTGAGATTGCACTCGTCGGGCATGCTTTCCTCCGACCATACCTCACAGATGAGCTGGTGCATGCACCCAATCAGCTCATCCCCAGTCGCTTTGAATAGCTCTGCGGATAGTCCGTCCGCGCCAGCAGCTTTGTTCGATTTCAGTCTCGATATTGCTATCTTGACCTCGTCGAAGTCGGGGGGACGGAATTCTTATCCATCGTCGTCCAAATTGAGTGGGACATTCTGTCAACAGCGGAATTTGCGACGTCATCGCCGTATAGTAGTCTGCAGAAATGATCCTTCCAGATTCTCAGCACCGACTGCGACTCTACCACTAGCTGTCCATTTTGATCCCGGCAGGCTTCTGTCCGAGCCTTACAACCACCGGATAACTGTTTTATCTTGTGGTAAAAATTTCGGACATCATTCCTGCCATAGCACCTCTCCATTTCCTCGACCGTGCGCTTCTCGTGCTCTTTCTTTTTTCTTCTGAGAAGCCGGTTCTCTTCCCTTCTTCTCTGTTTGTAGAGCTCACAAACAGCTCTCGTCGTTCGATGCAGCGTTGCCTTGTACGCTTCTTGTTTGGCTGCATGCGCCTGCCTACACTCGTCGTCAAACCATTGGTTCCTCTTAGGTGGTGGAGTAAAACCCAGCACATTAGTGGCGGCCTCTTTGATGGCTTCTTGACAACGTTTCCACTTGTCTTCTATTGTTTGTGCAGGTAGCGTCGAACTTTGAGATAGTTTCAGGGAGAATCGATCGGCAAAGGCTCTAGCGATCGGTTGCGATTGTAGCTTTCCGATATCAAACCGTTTTGGCTTGTCTCGACTCCGTTGCTCTCTCGATATCCGGGTTCTTACCTTGGCTACAACAAGGTGATGAACCGAGTCGATGTTTGCACCTCGGAAGGTTCGGACATCGAGAATATTGGAGGAGTGTCTGACGTCGATCGCAACGTGATCAATCTGGTTGACGGTTGATTGATCAGGTGATCGCCAGGTATCTTTATGAATGTTGAGGTGTGGGAACCGCGTGCTGACCACAGAGAGATTTCGCCCCGAGGCGAAGTCAACTAGCCTGAGTCCGTCTGCTGGTTTCACTTCCCACAAAATTCTTTATAAGAGGCACTTTTCAAAGCTCGAATTAGCCTTTTATATTCATTTTATTTTAGTCGATATGGGTCCCAGTCCTCTTAGAAGCTTATGAAATGAGACAGGAGAAAAATTTACAAACCATAAAATGCTTTCTAAAATTGTAGGAATTGCATCACAATAAATTGCAGTGTTCTGGTCGAAATGGTCTTTAACGAATAAAAAGTCTTGTGTTCGATTTTTAGATTGTTTGCGTTGATAGGACTTGGAGAAGAAGATTCAGCGGCGAACTTTATGTGTTGTACGACAGTATGCGTCTAGTTAGGAATCTTTGTATTTAACTGTAAGTTCATAATTGGAAGCATCTGAATAGAGACCTGGCAGGTATCTATGTTGAGGTCAGAGTCTACACCGGACTGTACCACCAATCAAAGAAAGAGAAAATAGCTGTTTTCTAGTAGTTTGATTATAAATTGTATTAAGCAAATTGAAAAAGATTGCTTGAATGAAATAAAATACGGAATAGTGCTAAAATATGACTTTGTTATTTTTTAAGTTGAAGAATTTTCATTTTCTCTTATAGCTATTGCTTTCTATAAAACTTAATAAACTGACTTGTTCGGCCCGGAATAGCCTTGGACATCATTGAAGTATGCCATGAAATGAAAGAACGTAACATCACTTTAATTAATATTACATCTGCAGACAAAAATTAAAACTCCCTATGAATAACCTGTTTGGTATTATTTGGATTTGATCAATATTATCCAACAATCATCCCGAAATAAGAAACCTCAAATAAAACTCCGTTTGTGTCAAGAAATCCTTTTAGAATGCCATATCTCTCACCATACAAATATTTGATAACTTTATTATAAATTTCATACTCGTACAAAAATACAAATCAAAATGTTTCTTAACAAATCCAATTAATTAAGGACAAGTCACATTAACCCGCACGCTTCCAATTATTTTCCTATAAGTAGAGCAGCAGCAACTAGGCACGCGTTGCAGGACAAGGCAGAAACAAACTAATGGAAAACGTAAGTAAATGCCTACTGCCTCAAGGCAACCTCCGACCTCTTTCGAAATACTACTTTTCATTCCGAACATGATTTCTCCGCCTCGGTAATAAATTCGAATCTCACGTAATGTTTGCCACATCTAGGGGATTGCGCTCCGTGCCCTGGCAATCCACCAGTCAGTAGGTTATACAATTAAGTAAGTCAAATTATTTTCATCGTCCAAATTCGCCGGGGGAATGCTGGCAGACGTATGAAAAATGAATTCCATAATGGTTATGCTGCCAAATTTGGACTTAGGAAATTACACGTTTACGGGCTTGTCAATGTCGCTTCAAATCAGGGCATATAAGTTGTGCAAGAAGTAACACCTACGTCCGCCACTCACACCAAGCAATCGGCTTTGAGCGCAGACTTGACACACACGCTGCACACGTACATAAGCTTGACATAATTTGTACATACAGGTTTGTAATTAGTGCTCCCGTTCCGGTTTGTGTGAGAGGGGAGGGTTTCACCATCTTGGGTTCTATTTAACAGGTCATGGTCTCTAGGTGAGCAGTGTGAAGTGCGAGTAAAGTCCTGCAAAAGATTTATCTTGGATTTAAAAAAATCTTAAAGTCTTTTAAAAATACAGTTTTACACGCTTTTTAAAAATTGCATTTTGCTTCTTAGTGAACATTATTTTCAATAAATATAAAGCCAAAAAGGAGAATTAATCATTTGTCATTTATTTATTCGACAAATATACTAAGGATTGCTCATACCACCTCCTGATGGATAAACATTTACTATAAATGAAAAAAAAACTCTGGGGTAGTAAATATTTCTTTAATAAACTACATGAAGTCAATGATATTTGCGTTAGTCACCTTCAGAGGTTTTGGTTGCCATTTTATAATTGGCGGGAGTGAAAGGATTCTCAATTTACAAAGATTAAGTCTCATCAAGGGTCGAAAGTACAGAGGAAATCAATAAATTGTAAAGAGAGACAACAGTATCAGTACCAAAATCAAACGCAGAATCACTCTTGCCAATTGCTGTTTCTTTGGGCTCAAGAGGCAATTGGGTAATAAAGCTCTCGAAGCACCAAGCTCGCTTTATATAACAGCTTGAACATCCCCGTCTTACTTTATGGCGCGGAATGTTGGACGTTAGCAAAGGCGGATGAGGAAACCCTTAGTCTTTTCGAGAGAAAAGTTTTGAGTGCGATTTTTGGTCCTGTTTGCGTTGATGGCATCTGGAGAAGAATATTTAATGACGAACTCTATGGGCTGTACAGCGACATGCGCCTGGTCAAGCGCCTACGGATACAATGCTTAAGATGGCTAGGCCATGTAGAGCGCTTGGACACAACTGCTCCGGCCCGAAAAGTCTTCGAATCTGAGCCATTAGTACAACGCAACAAAGGAAGGCCTAGGATAAGACCTTGGAGTGCGCAACTGGAGTCAACTAGCGAAAAATCGTGCTGGCTGGAGAGGCATGTTGGTTGAGGCCCAGGTCCACCCCGTAATGTTGCGTAACAGCAAGAAAAATAAATTTAGATGAAGAGTCCGAAGGGCAGTCAACGGATTGAGTATTACTTAACAAACGAAATCCAGACATTATAACATAGTCATGTGAGAGGTACATTCGATTTAAGAATGTTAACCAAGTACCGTACGTTGTTGACTTCGTAGTTTGTTGTTACTTTTACCGAACAAATTCATTGTGATACTTATAATCTAAGTAACGATATGTACATCTTTATTCAAATTCTCTCGTGACAAGGCATAGACAGGAATGGGGCAAATCAAAGGCCTCTGTGACTTTACAAGAATATAGGCCTGAACTGTGCGAGATCGCCCTTGCGTGTTTAAACTAAAAATTCATTTGAAATAATACCCTTCTTCAAAGCAAAATAAAAAGACAATCGCGTCTAAATTTTCTTTAGCTTCATATGAGACTTTGGGGTGTAGGGAATTTTTTGTACTTGCATAAGCGCTTTTGATTCTTTTGACAGAAAGCCCCAAGAATTCAACTGCCGAAGAAAAGACGTTACACATAGTGTCCTCATCACAACTCCGATTTTTAGTTGTTTTGGCAACCCAAAGAGATTAATAATTTTTTTGCTTGCATTAGTACACGTTAAAGTTTTAAACTTGTCGACAGGTCTGTGCTTATTGTTGATTTTTATCGGTAAACTCCACTTTTTCACTTCCAAGGTCATGTACTACCCGTGGGTGGCATAATCTTCTGAAAACGTGCCAAATTGTATTATATCCCAAGAAGTGTGATTAACTCCAGATTGTGACTAGTAATTTAAGGCTTACAGAAACGAGACTGTAAAGATCAATGACAAGCATCAAACCGTTTTTGAGATCACTGCTACAAACAATAATAAAAGGTGGGTTGTAATCAAAATACTTTAGATCTTATTAAAATATTTCAGAACAAATTATTTTAGAGATTTTAGAGGCCATGCTTCAGCACCCCAAATTTAATTGACTTTTGCAAGGAGAATAGTCCTGAATTGCGGTTAAACAAAAATCGCATATGAAAAACTTTCGGGTTGTGTTTTTGTCTGAATTTTGTCAAAGAAAAATATGTTTCCTTTAAGTTAAATAAATCAAAAAATACAGGCACTGGAGAGCAACTCCTTCTTATAGTTTCACCGTTATTTTTTTTTATTCATCTCTTATTAGGAGAATATATGCCAAATCTGATCGACAATAAGCAACACACTCATAGGCATTGAGTACTTCATGTATGATTAAAAGCCCTTAATAAATGCGAGGTGTTTTCAGTCCAGAATCCTGGGATCTTTGCAGTGTAAGTCCGCCTTTTTGAGCAGTATGCCACGGTGTCCACGTATAATCGCTGATGGCGTGATAAAAAAAATGACGTGTACACCTATTCGGGATTGGGCAACCCTAGTGTTCCAATCTGGCAACTCCCAGCTCTATCGTAAAGTTTGACATTTTTAAGGCTATACGTACGTAGAACGTTTTGACATACGAGCGCTATTTGAGTTGTTCAGTAACTTAAGAGATTTATCTCGCCCGATCATCTCGTGCGATTATTTTTTACAACTTTCGACGTGCATTAACTCAACAACATTGCAGCAATGAACTTAATTCAGTTTTTGGCGATGAAGCTCCATCAAGGACTAGTGTTTATCGTATAAGCCCGAAAGTAAGCAGTAGTCGACTTTATGGGTGTTTCAAATAGAGCCAAATCTAACAAAAGTTGCTCGCTCACGAAGCACTTCCAAGCAAATGTACACAACCATTTGTTTGCCAGTTGTCATCCAAAAATCAGAAAAATCAACCGCCGAAGACAGATCACTCATCACCACGACAATGCTATGTGTGAGCTACACATCGGCTCAAACAACTGCCTTTTTGAGCACTCAACACATCGATTTGATGAATCACCCGCCCTATAGTCCTGACTAAGCACCATATGACTTCTTTTTATGCCCGACCGTAAAAAATAAAATTAGAGGTCAATGTTTGACGACGCCATGGCCGCCGTGGCCGCCGTGGCGTAGTGGGTAGAGTGCGACGCTCACACGCCGAAGGGTCTAGGTTCGATTCCCAGCTCAACACCAATTTTTCGAATATTTCACAACATTCAAAGAGTAATAACTGTCTAAGAAAGCTTCTCAAATTTCGCCATTCGGAGTCGGCAAAAAACTGTGGGTCCCTTCTACTCGTGAGAGAACAGTAGCGCGCACAACACGAGTAGTGGATGAGCAAGCTAGGCCCTGGTCCCCCTTTGGACTGTAGCGCCAACAATTATTATTATTATTTGACGCCGTGGCATAGCAGGTAGAGTGCGACACTCACACGCAGAATGTCCAGGTTCGATTCCCGCTTAAACAACTCAAATTTTTCACTGCACCACTGTCTATGAAAGCTTCTTAAAACTTCGCCGTTGGGAGTTGGTAAAAAACTGTAGGTCCTTTCAGTAGCAGTAGCGCGCCCAACAAGAGTAGTTGATGAGCACGCTTGTCCCTGGTCCCCTGTCGACTGTCGCGCCAAACAATTATTATCATAATTTAGTTCTGAACTTTTTCGACTACATTTCATTTACGTCTCGGCATTGATAGCTTGCTACATAAATCAAAATCCAGATAAGCAATCCTCAAAAAAATGTTCAAAGTTATAAATGAAGGCGCAAACCTTTAAGTCTTGGATGCATTTCATCAAAAATGTATAAAATAGTTGACTTAACCTTATTCGACGTACCCAAAGTGGAAGAGAGACAACACCTCAATCCAAAATCACATGGACCGGAATGTCAAAATATTCAATTTACGTCAGATACCCCTATTTAAAAATAATTTTCCGTAAATTTAAAATAGTACAAAAGAATTAAAAAATAAAAATTAAATATTACAACAGGCGACCACCACTTCTCAAAGTCAGAACAGACATTCGGTCACCTTGACGTCTAGTAGTTCCACTCTTGGCTGTTGTAAGCGTTTTTTCAAATAATCTATCCAAACAACAGAAGCCCAACATAACCATGTTCACTTTTAAGTCTTTTAACGAAATATAGCTACTCCATTTAACAATGACAAGGGGCCGAACATATATCATAAACAGACAACACATAGCCGTGCATGAAAATAAAACCATTTGTCGTCCTTAAAACTACTGCCAGCTAAAAGCCGTAGGTAGATTGCCAGACTTTAAAGGACGAAATAAACTCAAACACCAGCTACCGTAAGAATAATAAAAAATCCTTCGTTTCCAGGCACAGTTTCATCTTTTTTTCTCTCTCCTCTCTCGTTCTCTCTCCTTTACGTTTTTTTTTTGTCTCTGCACCTTTTTCCTTTCTTTCTAAGGACGAATTTCTCTCGATTTTATGTGCACGTAATTTTATGAGGTAAATGTCCATATGAAACCCTCAACAACTCTCACCGTGGCATCCTCCACGTCCGCCTGACGTATAAAAGTCCCTTGGTGAAACCCTTTTTTTGAATAAACTGGTAAATAGCAAATGGCGGTCGTTCTTGGTCCAGAAGTCAGCGAAAGAATAGAGGGCCCACAGGGCAAAAGGATGCCGAAACATCATCTCTGTGGTGGTGCTTCTCCTTTTTTTAGGCAGTAGCCATTCTGACCGGATGGTAAACATTCATCCGGCATCGGTAAGGTAATTGTGAAGAGGTACGAATGCGAATAAGTGTATCTGAAGTTCAGTGGGATACTCCAGGAGCAGAAACATAAATGGAAAATTTAACATCGTTATTACGTTCAGGCGCTACACATGTACGCCCACGACTCTGTTGTTAAATGCCTTTGAACTGAAAAATGAACATCACGTGGCAGAAGATGTTGATACGGGGACTCTTATACAGTTTTTTTCTTTGCCTTCCTTTTGGATGACTTTTACATAGTTTATTGATGGATGTAAAGAGGTTTTAATGGCCCAAACCATCCTCATCCGTAGGCAGTCGACACTAGATGTTTCCATTTCCTTGGCCAAGAGACTTTCGGCCGCCAATCGTTGTTGGTATTTGACATGCAAATGAACGCTGGAAATACCCTGGTGAATTTCTCACTTTATGATGGGGAATTTATTAGCACCAAAAAGACTCTCATATTGCTCTCCTGAGTGCGGGTAGTTGATGATGTTGTACTTGTCATATTCGGACCGAGGTGGCAGAGGTGAGAAAAATCGATTAAACGAGGCGCTGTTTTGCATTTAAGGCGAACGCGGCCTTGCTGGAACGTGAGTGTGGAAACGGGAAAAATTGTTTTTGATTTGATGTACGAAATGAGAAATGGATGTCGAAAATCAGAGCTTGTGTGAATCAATGAAGATGAGTTTGTCAGATGGCCAGATACGTGTTGGATATACTTATGTGTGCACGGATGAGACATAACAATGAATCATTCCATGTGATAAATGAATTTTATGAGTTACAAGCGAATAATTTTATGGGGCGATAGGAATTTCACAACAAAGTTTTACGTGAACGATTTTTTTTCGGAACTGCCACCAAATGGCAGTGTTAGCGTTAGTAAAGCTGTGTTGAATAAAGCTGTGTCGTTCAGCAGAGTGAAGATTTAGGGCAGGTTTTATGTCTCAGCAGTTTACGGAAAAAGTCCAAAAAGCACAAAATTATGTTGGACCAAAATTTAAATAATAACCCAATCCAACTTCGAATTCGGTACCTGTTTCAATCTTAAAACGCCACAAAATCAGAGCAAGACATGTTCTTCATTATTGGTATGGTCTGAAATATTTTGTTTATCATTTATTTTTTTTTATGTTTTGCGGGATTTTGGCCGCATACCATAAGTATTTGATGTATTTAAATTTTTATAGTCGGGTAGATGAGTCAGTCTTCGTCAGACTATCCATTTTCTAATATCAACTATGCTTCATTAAGGCCGCCAGATATTCTAAGGCAATTTTACCTAATTTGATACCCTGTGCACTTGCGTTCCTTCGCAAAGCGCCCATTGGACCTGAAGAAAGCACATAAACTTAGACAGAGTTAGAAACCAATGCAAAGCCGTAGAAAGTGTTTTCCTATTCCCTTAGCAACTGTTTTTTTTTATAATTGGCGCGCACTAAAGGGACGTAAGGGTAAACAGAAGAGCATTCGTAGAGAGGCGGGTATGCGGGTGAATTCTTGAAGGGGAGGAATGCAGTTGGCTTACTCATTAGAAAATTGTTTGTTGAAATAGCGATCAAATGCACAATATGGCCACTGTTCCAATCCGGAATTTAATTTTCAATGGTTAAAACTCCTTGTCCGTAAGCATTTAATCCACAACTGCTTTATTAATAGAAGTCCAAACCTGGACAGCAACTCAACTTATAACGAGTTTGATGCGCTGTCCGACTCCATCACAAGAATTGTATCCTTGTATCATCGCACTGAAATCGCTATCGCGGGCGATTTCAATGTACACAATTCTACTTGGCTTCGACATTCAGGCCAGACAACAGCCGAAGGGAAGTATGTTGAAATCTTCGCTGTGATAAATAATGTAACCCAGCTTGTGAATGAGCCAACACGAATACCTGACATTGCAGATCATACCGCCAACACCTTGGATCTGCTTCTCAAGTCTCATCCTGTTGATACACATACCAGGGATGGAGAGTTGTTCAGTTTCAACGCAGGAGACATTCATAGATAATGGCATGTTGTTTTGAGAACGCTTGACAGTATACAGCAGTGAGGTTTTGAAGCATTAAATTCCCTTCTATTCTATCTCGAATCAATTATGCTGTGCTGATCGCAATTTACCATTAAAAGCTTAACATACGCTGCCGTTCCAAATGCTTGGCCGAAGAGAAGGTTCGGGAGCCGAGGAACGAATATGAAAAGTTGAGGTCACTGTCATCAGCGAAGGAGTGAATTGGATTAGAAGTGACAAACAGGAGATCATGTAATAGAGTAATAAAGAGTGTCGGAGAAAAAACCAGGAGTCCTAGGGAACACCAGCATTAATATGGTGAATATCAGACTTGAATCCATCCAATACAACTTGTATTGAACGCTTTGAAAGGTAAAATCAAAAAAAAAAAAAAAGCACAAATTTTCGACAAAAGAGCCTGACACAAGACTCTGTTAAATGCTTTTGAAATGTCAAGTGCAACGATGTTGCTTTCTCCAACATTGTGCAAAGATTGGTTCCAGTTTTCGGTGAGATAAGCTATTAAGTCACCAGTGGACCTGTTGCTGCCGAAGCCATATTGCCAGTCATCAAGAAGCTTCCGAGTTTCAAGACATTTCATAAACTGACGATTTATCAGCGTTTCCATGACCTTGGAAAATAGGGACGTAAGTGCTATGGGTCGGTAAATGGTTTATGACGATGGTTCGCGCTTTTTAGGGACGGGTTGGATAAATGCTGTTTTACACTTACTCGGAAAGAGCGCTTAAGAGTACGACGAATGGAAAATCATACGCAGTGGTTTTGCTAGCGTAAAAGAACATCACCCCAGAAAAACGGAGGGGGGGATACCATCCGGGCCAGCGGATTTTTGCACCTTTAGATATTTACTCTTGCAACTGTACAAGTTCGAAAACGGACTTGCCGCATGGAAAAATTTACGCTCTCGAGTACAGGCGCCGACAGAGCGTAATCTGGAAGCATTGAGCTGGCTGCAAAATCTGCAGCTAGCAGTTTGCTCTGTCCAAAGAGCTGACAGTTGGAATGCCATTGCAAGTGAGTGTTGGAATTGAAGGCGAGGCGGATTTCTTTACGTTTTACGACCAAAAGTTCTTGCTGCACTTGGGACAATGCAGCACTTTTTGGCTCAACTTTTGATCATAGGAGAATTTAACACGTCTTATTAAGGCATTGCAATC
Source organism: Eristalinus aeneus (assembly GCA_955652365.1). Lineage (NCBI taxonomy): Eukaryota > Metazoa > Arthropoda > Insecta > Diptera > Syrphidae > Eristalinus > Eristalinus aeneus. Next base: position 15,480,803 of record OY019134.1, read on the forward strand.
ATTTCTGGCCCTTTTTAGTTTCTTCTGGTTTTCCTCAGAAGGGTTGGCTTTGAAAGTCCGGAAGCTTATTTCTCTCAACCTGATAGCCTTTTTGCAGCTCGAGTCGTACAACGCGTTTGTCATCGGTTTGATACTCTTCACTCTGTGAGGAAGGAAGGATTTCATACCTAACAAAGTTATTTTTGTAATCATATCAGCTGCGCCATCCACGTCACTATCGAGAAAGTATAGTGACCAGTTAAAATTCCTAAAGAAGTTGTTAAGTCCGCTCCAGTTGGCTTTCTCGTAGAGCCAGATTGTTCCTTTAGCGATTTTCTGAATGGGACGAGTATGGAAAATTGACTGATACGACACAGTGTTCTGACGAGCCTAGAGGCGACAGAATGTCAACTGAATAGTTCTCGGTATGAGATCTGAGAAATAGGTCTCAGATGACATGTGAGTAATAGGCCCAAGGCGTTTGAGGTATGATCTGTTTGTATATTAAATTGCTTGGCTATATCGGATTGGCGGGGAAGATTTAAACACCTACATATGTTGGTTAAATGGAGGTTGTGGCATCAAAGGTATCGGTTGTAGCCTACTTCTCGGAACAGATATTTACTATACCTTTGTAATATGAATATTCCTGCTCCTACTGTCTCTCATTCGTGACAATATTGATCTGAAAAACGCATATGAAGCATAGATTGAGGAAGAGGCAGAGTTGAACTCGCTGGAGTAGTTCACATCCCTAAACTAACCGTTCATCTTAGGCGTATTCGTAAATATTCACAGAGTGGACTCCATGCCTGTAGTGCAACCACACCTTACACTTAAGCACTTGTTTCGTCTGTGAACATATTCTAAATGTTTCCACGAAAATCCAGCTCTGGCCATGTACTTTACTTATAACCCCTAGTGACGCTTCAAAGAACATACATGCTCTCCAGTAAATTCATCCCTTGATGAAACGTCTTGCAACGACTTATGAGGGCTATACTGCTTGTTTTTGTACCATAAAGAAAATGTATTTTTAAATGCTATGTGGACAGTAACTCAAAGCGGGGAAGTACACAACGAATGTTCTTCGTCATTATGCATTAACTTCGCTAAATTGTGGTAAGCGTTAACTTTGAAACCGATTTGGTTTGAGTGGGTTACTATAACCTCACAATTACGAGTATATCCCCCAATATCTTGTTGAATATATTCTTGTTGAATACTTTCTGGACGAAAAACGTTTCTCAAAATGTACAACAAACGTTTATGCTACAACTTTACTATATTGCACTGCATCCATACCAAGTCTGAAGAATGGAAAGAAGCAGGATACAAGAAAAACTTAAACGTGCACCCCTGCATCTTATCCTTGTACTAATGATCGAAATTTTAAGCTTTATGATAACTATTAAATCTGATTCAGGTATAGTTCTTCAAACCAATAGTTTACAAACTTTCGCCTGGAAGTTTTATTGATGATTTCAGCAGTTCGGAGTTATAAAGATTATCCCCACGAAGTTATGCGAAGAAGAACCATCTAAAATAAGTTTACGAAGCAAAAACTTCTCCCTACAGTATGTTCAGAAGCAACATTTCAATACGAGTGTTTAAAAATGCAAACATTGTAATTATAATTTAGTGCTGTAAAAATTTTGCAACACTATAATATTTGTGCGCTTGAACATTACATGCAGAGATATTTTATAGATATACTTATCGATGCTTTTTTTCACTACACGAAGTATAATTGTAAGATAAATGTATATATTTTTACTTTCTTACCTTTTGTAGTGCGAACTCAATGAAGATATATTTTCCTTTGCCCCTATTTCGATTTCCAAACAACAGTCAGAGAATAATAAAACCCTTTGAATATAATTATATTTCGGGGTCGATAGAACGGCACCTCTCTTTGTGACAAAAAAATGCGATGCGTTACTCAGAAAGCTACGCTATTGAAATGATGCCCAATCATTAGGTACAATTATTTTGGTGTTCAATTTCGAAACGTTAAAATTCACACACATTACCTAAAAATGTGTATTGTAACGTTCGCCTATAGACCTACGAGTAAATAGAATATGAAAACAACATTAAACAGATCTGGAGTGAAGTTTCTGCACGCTCGATACTGCGCTAAAGCTTATAATAATAAAAATTGAATGGCACGACAGTCCGCAGTCGGACCAGGGCGTAGGGTGCTCATCAACTCCTCGTGGTGTGCGCGTTACAGTTCTCTCACGAGTAGAAGAGAACTAGAGTTTTTTGCCGACTCCGAACGGCGAAGTTTGAGAAGCTTTTTTCTTAGACAAATAATATTCTTTGAGTGTTATTAGCAGTTTGAAAGTAGAGGTGACGTGAAAAATTCGAGGTGTTCAGCAGGGAATCAAAGCTGGATCTTCAGCGTGTGAGTGTCGCACTGTACCCACTACGCCACGGCAACTTGTTTGGGTAAAAGTGTAGCAAAACTGTAATTCTGCATAACTCATGAAGTTCTAGACTTCTTCGTTGCTGTTTTTGGTATTTACAGGACATTCGTAAAAAAGAATTGAAGTCAGAGGGATTGTTCATTAATCATAAGATAGATTATAAATCTCTTCCACCCAATGTCCAAAAGTTTTTCTACACCGTTGCGTGCTTTTGAAACATCCACCATACAATTTGAAATAAAATAACACTTACATCATATATCCATGCGCGTAACGTTCAGAAATATCAATATCCTCCAACACTGTTAAAATTTTCTCGGAAAGCTATGCACAATTCTGCTTAACTTTGAATTGACCACTTTCTCCGAAATTGTTGAAAGTTCTTTCACGCGGAATGATAATTTCACAAGATCGTTTTCCTATTTGGCGTATTCCTTGGCATTCCTTAAATATATTCACTTCTTCTCAGGTCTTCTTTAAGAATAAACAACTACTTGTGATATTTTTACTAAGAATTAATTACTGTGCTATCGAGTTCAACTAATCATATTTATAAGCAAGATGTGCATTTTTTTAAAAGTTTCGTTTCCCATTATTTTTTTGAAATACTTTCTTTTTCGAAAAAAATTTCATTCAAGCATATATCAAGTATACTTAACTATCATCTACTTACCATGTAAATTTATACGTCTAATACAAACCTTTACCAAGGGATATTCAGCTGTTCTTCGATCAGACATTTTTATGAAAAACAATGGAGAACTAATAAATGTTTCAAACTTTCTAAACAAAGCCCAATAAATTCTTTCTATGTAAACTAAAATATGCATGGTTTAGCATTATCATGACGAATAACCGGTCACTTTCTATAGGCTAATTTTGTATGCCCTTTTTTTCAACTTTCAGCCGTGGATGATTAGTATCCTCGGTACATCTACGGTTTCTTTGGCGATCGCTTTAATAAATGTAAAATTGATTGCACCTTTACAAAGCGACGCCAGAACAAAATCGGTAAAACCACATCACTTCCAATGCACGGAAATGATATCTTGAATGCACCTCTATGGGTATATAAGAACAGTGATCGCCTTCTGTATCTGATTAAAATGAAGAAGGAATCTAACGGAAATTCAGACATTTATATGTCAATACATGTAAATTAAGTAGCCTACCAGAGGAAATGGCTCCCTTTATTAACCGGCGGTTATTCGAGCGATTCGTAAATGACCATTAAATTGAGTTATACGAACTGGTGGGACTTGATTTTTTGTACCCCCTTTTCAAACCTTTAGTAATTCCTCTTATAATTTTGGAGCTATTCGAATTGTTATTGTTTGACATTTGAACAATTATTATTGTCTGTTAGTAGAAGGTATAAGGCTAATGAAAATGGAGCGCTACACAAATGAACAACGCATTCTCATTGTGAACATGAAAATGATGATTTTGCCGATAAATTTAGTGACGAGGCCCATTTCCATCTTGATGGCTTCGTCAATAGGCAGAATTGTTGCATTTGGGGCGAGGAAAATTCTCGAGTGATTGTGGGCTGGAGGAATCATTGGACCTTTTTTTTACGAAAATGAGTCAGGTCAAGCGCAAAAAGTCAATGGTGTTCGGTATCTTGAAATGATAACCAATTTTTTTTGCCTAGAATTGAAGAAGTGAATGTGGAGAGGATGTGGTTTCGACAACTTGGCGCCACATCTCATACAGCCAGAGAAACAATTCAATTGCTGCATCAGTCATTTAAATCTTGAGTTCTTGTTGGGGCACCCTTTTTATACTCCTCTCCAGAGTTAATTGAGGGTTTTTTGTGCCTTATTATGCACAGGTAATTTCAATATTATTATTACTGTGGCAAGAGTTACAATCGTTTTTGTGTTTTTTCAATTTTTGAGAGATGCGGTCATGTTACCTTACTACTTAAATATTAATATAATTTACTAAACAATATATCACAGTTTCAATTTAAAGGCGCACATATGTAGAAATTAATTTTTGAGAATCGAAGATTAAAAGAAGGTTTAAGAAGTTATTATTTTCTCATTTGTCAATAGTTATTGAGTAAGGCATATTGGTCATTCGTAGGAAAGTTCCTTACAGGTTCCCAGAATGTGCGCTGTAATTTCTACAGCCTTAATCATAAAAAGCCGTAAGAACTGAAAGCCCAATTAAATTTTGGTGACTTTACAATTTTTTTAAATTTCACAATTATTGAGCAATATATGGTAATACCCCAGGTATGTACGTATATATGTATGTATATAAAACGCATTTTCAAATTTCGCAGGCTACGTACCTTCGAATATCGTCTTTTTTTATTTTCTTATGTTAGTACATTTATCTCGAAAATATGTTTATTATGTTAGCTTCTTCTTCTTTTTGTGGCGCTACAGTCCGGGGTGGACCTGGGCCCCAACCAACATGCCTCTCCAGCCAGCACGATCTTTCGCCAGCTGTCTCAACTTGCGCACTCCAAGTTGGTTGAGGTCCTTCTCCACTTGTGTACGCCACTTTAATCTAGGTCGTCCTTTGTTGCGTTGTCCCAATGGCACGGATTCAAAAACTTTTCGGGCAGGAGCAGTGGTGTCCATACGCTCTACATGGTCTAGTCATCTTAAACGTTGTATCCGTAGACACTTGACCAGGCGCAAGTCGCTGTACAGCCCATAGAGTTCGTCATTAAATCTTCTCCTCCAGTTGCCATTAACGCAAACAGGACCAAAAATCGCACGCAGAACTTTTCTCTTGAAGAGACTAAGGGCTTCCTCATCCGCCTTTGGTAACGTCCAAGATTCCGCGCCATAAAGTAAGACGGGGATGATCAAGCTGTTATATAAAGCGAGCTTCGTCTTTCGAGAGAGGGCTTTATTACTCAATTGCCTCTTGATCACAAAGAAACAGCGATTGGCAAGAGTGATTCTGCGTTTCATATCGGTACTGGTGTTGTTGTCCCTATTTACCGCGGAGCCGAGATATGATTATATTACCTATATGGAAATTTATTTTGTTTGTGAGAGGCGTGTGGTTGCCGAGGCGTAGTGGATAGAGTGCGACGCTCACACGCCGAAGGGTCTAGGTTCGGCTTCCAGATCAACACCAATGTTTCGAATTTTTCACGGCACCACCTCGTTCGAGCTGCTGACAACACTCAAAGAGTAATAACTGTCTAAGAAAGCTTCTCAAATTTTGCTTCTCAAATTTTGCTTCTCAAATTTTGCTTTTCAAATTTTTTTTATCGAAAAATTTGCATTTAATTTTGTGTGAAAAATGTAATAAAGTGAAGTGAATAAGTGTACTCTGAGTCAAAAGAATATTAACAAGTGGTGCAAGCTTCTCAAAGAAGGTCGGAAAGATGTGAATGACGACGCTCGTCCTGGACGCCTCACCACATCAACAATCAATGAACATTTTGAGACAATGAAGAAAATCGCTATGGAGAATCGTTGAAACACTTTTAAAGAAGTTGCTGAAGATATCGGACTTTAGTTGCATTTTTTTAAGAAATTTTGCGCAAGAAGCGTGTGGCAGCAAAGTTCTTTCTAAAAGTGCAGAATTTTTACCAAAACAGTGTCACATGAGCATCTTTCAGGAGTTGTTAAAAGATGTCAACGGTAATCCATATGTAGTTTAACCGATCATAACTGGTGACGAACAATGGGTTATTACATCGAAAGAGGAAAAATGCGATGCGTTACCAAAGTCCAATAGTTCCAATGGAAGAGCACGGGAAATGCCAAAAAGCACACCAAGATAAATCAAAGAGAAATGTTTTGCAGACTGTTTTTTTTTCAATTATCGTGGCGTAGTGCATAAGGAGTTCTTACCACATGGTCGTACGGTTAATATGGAGTGTTACCTTGAAGATATGCGCCACTTGCAAGAAGCAATACAAAGAAAACGTACGGAATTTTTTAACATTCCGAATCAACTTTCTTTCAGCTTGAACTTAGTTTTCCATAATAAAAATCACTTCTGCAAGTCAACAGAAATCTGGTGATGCATATTCTTTTCGCCCCTACTGTATATTTACATCATTGGGGTGCTATGCAAGACTATTAAGTTCTTAACCGATTTTCTGCTTTATGGGAAAAGTGAAAATCTTTTTCCACCCAAGCAAACAGAGAGAAAGCAAGCCAAACTCCCCCAACATCAACCGACAACGGTTTTAGGGTCGTCAATTTTCTCCAGCAGCGTTCTATATGTCTGTGCATTTTAATTTTTTTTTCCACAGACTTGGTATAGGGTGCACGTTGAGAAACGATATAGGGACCATTTTTTGTCACGGACCATAAACTTGTATACCGACTAAGCGACCAAAAAATATATCACTCTTGGTTCTTTTCTCGCCTCGCATAGTTGAATGGCCAAAAGGAAATAATCCCCACTTCACCCATTTTAATAGGAAAAATAAAAAAAGTCTCGAAAACTTATGCTAAAAAAAATATAAAGCGGAAGAAAAAAAACGAGAGCCCGGTAAAAAAGGAGAATTCGCACAGAAAAAAACACCGACAAGGCTGAAGAGTATTAATTACGCCTCTTTACGAGTATGTACGAATTCACATGATTAAATCTATGCGGGAGGAGACTCAGTCAGCCTGCATGCGGTGCTCAATACGTACCAATTCCGCACTCCATATGGAAATTTAAATACCGAATTGCACGAGATGTGCAGTTTATCCGGCCCGCCCTGAAATTGCTGCTCTTTTTAATCTTGGTGTATACGTGGAAAGGTCTATTTCGGAGTTATGGTTGTGAGTGGGTGGGTGAGGGGCTGGTATTTTAATTCATCGAATCGTAAAACCGGGAATTCGCTGAGTTCGCAATAAATCGTAAGGTTATTAAATTCCTTAAATTGAAATTAAGAAACTTTTGAGCATGCAGAAACTTAATTATGCTTTTGAGGATTATGATCGGGAAAAGTTGATGCTGGTGCCGATGATTCTGTATCCTGTGAGGGATTAAAAACGGGTGGGATTTATAATCCTTCTGCTTTTCTCTGCTGTTCAACGTGAGTTCTGCATATAAAGCCCACTTTTGTTGAGTGGGTAACACTTAACTAGTTCTTTTTTGTGATTGCGGTGAGTGGGAAGTAGAAAGTGTTTCTGGGCACCTCAGCAGCGGTAATGTATTAAATTTTGCAATTATAAGAATTCTTTTTTCTTTTTGTTTGCTTCCTAAAGTAGACGACTAAAGCCAAGATTCTGCATTCTTGGACATTTTATTGGCCCTTAGCAACAAGGACGCGAGAATGTGTTACAGTAACCCATTCACCAGGGCACTGGCTGTCCTACTACGAAATTACCTCTACTGTTCCCGTTGGAAAGTCTTTTAAGAAGAAAAGTGCATACATGTTTTTATATATGTGTTAATGCTTAGACTTATTTTTAAACATATTCCAAAGATATTCATAACTTTATACTCAATGTTTTCTTTGTTTTGGAGAGTGGCAACTAAATTAAATCTATTGTACGGCCAGGCCGTAACCTTCAATTAATGAATTTCCTTAGACTTACGGAGGGTACCAGCACCGCTTCTGTGATAAAGAGTTGTTCTCAGTTCTCATCACAGCAGCGCCAAATGGCCACCATCTGAAGCGAACACTACAATGAAAAAGTAAGTGTTCTGCAGTGTCTTCGCCTTCTTTGGAGGAATCGCATAGGGTTTCATCACTAAGCCACAGTAAAGCGCTTAAGGAATGTAATGTGTCGCGTTAATACGTCAACAAGCCGTCTGCTGCCTTTCTTGTCTAGAAATAGCAAAAATGCGGCAGATTTCTGCAAACGTTTGGAATTCAGGTGAGGTCGGCTACTATGAGTTCGCTCTGTAAGCTAAACGCTAAATGTGATTTTTTCTTTACACTTGATATACCCGAGATTGATGTATGCCTACTTATAGCAAACCAGTCAAAGTGGCTGGTTCTTAAAAAGGAGTGATATTGAGATTTCCATTCTTCATTCATTTTTAAAAATGCTAAATTATTTTAAAATATTTGTCTAGGCCATACATTTATTTAGTTGCTGTTTCCCAGCGGATATACAAATATAACACAGCACAGAAATATTTATTTTGTTAGCATTTAATCGGTTTCAGTTTAAAAACAAAAGTACCGAATACATATTTTTTGCAATTAGAGCAAATGAAATGACCGGGTGTGAGAAGTGCTAGAACTCGCTCTAGGTGCATCGGCGCGATAGTGTTTCCGTCTGCCTGATTTCAATCAACCTAGTTGGCTAGTGTTGATTTTGTCGGGTTTTTCCATTTATAACTGACGAAGCAATTGTTTAACTGTTGCAAGATAGCAAAGTATTTTTCTCCCTAAATTTCTTGATGGTCAGGAGCTGAACGATTTTTTTTTACGCATCTGACAAATGGCCGGATTTTCTTTACAGTTTTCACAAAAGAAACAAAAATTCCATAATGTAATCTTTTTTCATTAGACACTGTTTACGCATGATTATTATTATTGGATCACAACCACAAAACTGATAGGTTATGTAGTTTTTTCTGTGATATCAAGGAGGGTGAACGGAGCCATAGTCAGTGCGATACACTTTTTTCATTTAAAACCTCACTTCCAAAAACAAGTTCGACTGTTAGACAAACGTTGTATATATAAAATTCCAAAATTTATTCTGGCCTTCAAGAAACCATGAACTGAAGGATGATTTGACACTATATTTGAGTGTCATTTGTTTTGTACAGTTTGTTTTGTTCTAAAACGAAATAATTTCTTTTTGGTTTTTTGGTTTATTAGAATTGACATTTTTGTTTGTTTTTTTTTTTTTTGCTTAGCAATAGCTCTTTGTCATTCAGTTCATTTCGTAAAATGCAAGTCCATCCATTAGATTTGCGCAGCAATCTTGATGAACTAGACATGTAATCCTAGTTTTTGCTCTTGTTTGCACGCATTGTTCGACGTAAAGCAGTATTTTTAGACATTAATTTTATAGCCAACGGAAAAAATTCTAAAAACGCATATTCATTTAATCGCGATTCTACAAGTATCAGTGCAATGAACTGACCTAATAGAGTCGATGAATATCGAGCCTCACGCTATCTTCAATAAGGAAAGCCATTCATTCATATTTGGTTTAAAAGTCAGACACCAGCCCGATTTTATGCCAAATTTCTGAAGCTTGTTTGGTAACACATCACTCAATAATTTTTGGGACATATAGGGGGCGCTACCCTCAAATAGTAACAATATTAAATTAATAAATTTTTCATGTAGAACCCAGAATATGTCCCGGGACATATGTATATATTACTGTTCTATATTTTATAAACCTGCATCTGGCCTTGGTTAAAAAACCTGTCCGTCCACCGCAACGTCAAATTGTGAATGCTTTTGAATGCACAGAAATGAATTTATGACGCTCAGTAGTATTTTATGACATAACATGGTAAGACATTTCAAAAACACTATAACCTGATACGTACACTAATATGGCTGCTAAAGTAATGTGACTCTGGTCTATACCCGTCGTGGGGTACTGGGTAGAGTACAACATTCACACACCGAAGTTCCAGGTTCGATTCTCATCTGATAACTACAAAACCACCTCCTTTAAGCTGCTGACTGCACTCAAACTCTAATACCTGTCCAAGAAAAAGCTTTTCAAACTTCGCCGTTCGGAGTCCGAAAAAACTATAGGTCCCTTCTACTCGTGAGAGAACAGTAGATGAGCAAGCTAGGCCCTGGCCCCCCTGTGGACTGTCGCGCCAACAATTGTTTTTATAACAACACATAAGAAACATTAAAAGCTTTATTAGAATCAAACCTAAAATATTACAAACATTTTATGTTGAAGCACCAAAAACAGTCATTTTGATTTGGCCGGTATAAATAGCGACAAAACAAATTTCTTAGTATTTATATGTTAGCTTATAAATTGCAATGAAAATACTCGTGACGCTGTGGGCAAAAGCACCACTCACAGACCGCAGATCACATGTTCAACTCAAGGTGCCACCTCCTTGATTAATTGCTCACCATATTAGGTTGTTTTATATACTTGGAAGTGGTGGACTATAGGTACCTGTGTAAATTGGTTTTAAATGTTTGTAGATAGTAATTAGAAGGAAAAAGCAGTTGAAAAGAAGTTTTCATATTCGTATACCACAGATAAAGAACAATTCTCTACAGTAAACTGTGCGTGCGACGGTGAGCAAAGCGGTTATCGCGGGTAGTTTCCTGAAGGAAAGGAATGCAGGAGGTAAGCCCTTCAGAGCAACATTACTATATATTTATCGCTTTAAGAAACCAAGACATTTCGCTGCATTTTTTAGTGACCTATTGAGAAACCACACCATTTCAAAAGTGTTCCATTGGAAGACGTAGAGTTTAAATTTGGTACAACTGATTTTTACAATCCTTCTTCTTTTTATTTGATTGCACTCAGAAAGTAATTTGTCTAAGCTCTAAATCGAGTCTAATTTTCTTCAATACTTGACAACTGTGTGGCTGCCGTGGTGTAGTGGGTAGAGTCCGACGAAAGGTCTTGGTTCGAGTCCCAGCTCAACACGAATTTTTTTAATTTTTCAGAGCCCCACCTCTTATAAGCTGCTGACAACACAGCAAGAGTAATAACTGTCCAAGAAAAACCTTCTAAAATTTCGCCATTCGGATTTGGCAAAAAACTGTAGGTACCTTCTCCTCGTGAGAAAACCATAGCGCACACCACACGAGTAGTTAATGAGCAAGCTAGGCCCTGGCCCCTCTGTGAACTGGCGCTCCAAACAATATTTAAATTACTTGACAACTGTTATTGATATACTGCTAAAATAGCAAATCCTATGATCTAGTCTTGATTTTGTCGGGTTATTACATTTATAACTGGCAAACAAATTGTGTTGCTGTTCTAGCAAAGCCCTTTATGCTCTTCAGTGTAAGTCTTTTGACGATCAGGAGTTGATTTAATTTTTTTTTGTATGTATCTCAACCGAAGCAATTAAATATTCCCAAAGGACTCACGGACGCGACAATAAAAACAGAGATTATAAACTCAATGTCTCGGCGTTACGAAACCCAAAGACTTTGTTTGGTAAATAAGCAGTTTAGTGAATTTGCAGGGAGTCCGTGTAAAAGTTCCATTTTACTGGTATGCATTTTCGTTTGCAAAATTTCAATTTTATCGAAATGTACCTTTTTAGTTTTTAATTCGTTTCAACTGGTTGTTGGGCATTGCTGTTTTTTCCGGGTCTAAGTATATATCTTTTTTCTATGTTAACATTTCAAGGCTTGCAAGACTCTTCGTCCTTGATACCCTACTTAGTTTGGTCAAAATCTAACTTCCTCGACTTAACTTCTCTTGATTTGATTCCTTCATATCATAGGCGAACTGAATCTGCTTACACACCTTCACCACAATTGTTAGCTCAAGGCGTGTAAAAAATCGACCTTTGCCTCTCCATTTCAAAAGCTTAAGGCATTTCCGTTCATTATTCTGTATGTCATTTAATAATTGTATGGCGCGACAGTCTACATGGGACCAGGGCCTAGCTTTCTCATCAACTACCTGTGTGGTGCGCGCTACGGTTCTCTCACGAGTAGAAAGGACCTACAATTTTTTGCAGACTGTGAACGGCGAAGTTGGAGAACATTACATTTTCATAGACAGTGAATACTCTTTGAGTGTTGTCATAAGCTCGAAAGAGGTGGTGCCGTAAAAAATTCGATGTGTTCAGCCAGGAATGGAACCTAGACCTTCTGTGTGTGAGTGTCGCACTTTACCCACTACGTCACGGCGGCCACTTACAGATGCCATGTAGTTACAGATATATTAACGTTTCGTCATTAACGGTCGTGATATGCGTCAAGTATTTCCTCGGGCACTAATAAGCCCAACAAATTAATTCTGAAACTAATCGAAATGCACCCAGGTGGCTTATTATGCAGACGGTGGTTGATCTAATTCAGCCATTAAAATTAAGTAGAGAGACGAAGGAACTGCACTGCTATCAACCGAAGCGAGGGAATTTCGTGTTAACGAGCTCGATGAGACAGAATTGAATCCTCCCGCCTATAATTCCGTTGAATTCCTAAACATGATGTGACATAGCATTCTGAAATCAATGCTCATAAATGCCAATGCGAAGCGCTCTCCGGCAAAACGTTTGCGCCCACCTCTAGGCGCTTATCCATTATGTACTCTATGGACAATCTAGGTATAATTTGTGACAGGGAACAATATGATTTATTGTCTTGGCCTACTGGATATGATTTCCCTGAGCACAGCCCACGCACAGTGTTCTTGTCTTCCTCAACGCATTAATTACGGCCACTTTGGCCCAATCTCTCGGCTATCGGCAATAAATCCTCATGATATAGTGTAGATGCTTCTCTCAATCTCAATCTGAGAATGAACGTCGAATGAACATCTAGTTTATTGCTAGTGGAGTATATGCATACACTGTAGAGATATTTAATGCCGCCACCTTCAGTCACGTGAATGGATGCAGTTATGAAGTTGGAAAGGTTTCAGTGTCCTTTTGAACAAAGAATTTCTAATTTTTCATATGATTCGTTTTCAGTCGGCTTTCGCTGGAAAAGAAACATGTTTAAAAACTATCAAGGACGTTTCTTTAAAGAGTGAGTTTTCAGAGACAAGTAACTTCAGTAAGGCCTTAAGGTCTGAAGTATTAAAATTTTACTACACTTGAGATATTGATAAACATATTTGGGATGTGAAAAATAGTTTTCTTTCTGGACTAATTGCTCTGATAATACCATATTTTGATACAAAAGAACTTTAATCTTTGAAACACTGTTCTTTTTTTTAAATTTGATAGTTTTTAAGCTTCGTCACGAAAATTAAAAAACAAGCTATATACACCAAAGAGTGTTCTAAAGATGTGACCTGTACGTGGTAAGATCACACAAGAAGTATTTACAGTCAAAGTGATATAGTGTAAAAGTGCAAAAAATAAAAACTATACGCCTAACAAAATGCAATTGTAATAATTTTTGTGTTTCAGAATTCTTGGACACAAATGGATAGGAGTGTCGCAACCTATGCTGAGGAAGTTAACACGAAGTTAAACAAGGAAGAGGTCACAGACTCCGCTTTCAATACAATCCGCATAATTTCTGTGAAGAAGAAACAATTTTATGACATGTAGTCGTACGAAGTTACTGAACGGCATTTGTTTAGCGCATCAAATGAAATCGCGTAGCAGGGGATGCTAAAAAACTACCTTGTAAATGTTGTACAAAGGAATTTGACACAGTTTTCAAATCGCAGCAAACAATTTATTTTTCCTTATTCTTATAGTTTTATTTGTATAAGTTGTAAACCATATGGTAAAATGTATTCCATTCACAACAGGCCATTCACATTAGCGTTGTTTTAAACGTGAATGAAATTGTAGATGAAAAATAAACTTCAAATTTATTTGTTGAATTGAATTCTAGTAATAATATCACGGAAAAACACAGAAAAAAGGTCAGTTTATTATTTTTCAAAATTAAATAATTCGTAATAGCGCATTAATTTTAATACAGCCGTACAATGTCAAAAAAAAGTAAACCAAAGAAAAGGAAAACAATCAGTTTGGAAAAGAAAATTGCAGTTTTAGACAAACTATAATCTGGACAAGACTCAACATCTGTAGCAAAAGAATATAGAATGAATGGGGCAACTATTAGGATAATAAAAGGATTGGACAATTCTATTCGAAAAAGTGTAGTCAGGGGAACTACTGTAAGCGCAAAATTTTCCACATATCATCGAGATGAATCAATAGAAGCAGTAGACAAAGCTCTAGTAATGTGGATATATGACAATTCAAAACAAAATACCAGTAGTTTCTAATTCGATAAAACACAATGCACTCAAAATTTTTAGCGCTTTAAACATAAACTCAAACTTAAACTAAACTTAAACTTTAAACTCCATCTACAACAGAATTTTGTGCAAGGAAGGGATGGTTTAAAAATTTTAAAAAAAGAGACACGATATGCACAACATTCAACTTAAAGTTGAAGTCGTATCCGGCGATGAAAAATTTGTTAAATACAAACTGGCAAAAATTATTGAAGAATACAATGCCGATGAAACCGGTTTATTTTGGAAAAATGCCCCAAAGAGCTTATTTATCAAAATCTGTGGAATCAGCTGTAAAATTGAAAGCAACTAAAGATTTGGTGACTTTACTTTTTTGTAGTAATGCTTCGGGTGATCGTTTTTTGAAGCCCTTACTGATTAATCGATCTCAAAGGCCACATGTGATGAAAGGAAGTCATGTTGTAAACCTATCTGTACATTGGCATTTCAACAAAAAAAGCCTAGATAACGTGCACAATGTTTGAAGATTGGTTCCAAAATTGTTTCATACCAGGAGTAGAAAATTATTTACAAGAAAAAAAACTTAGAATTCAAAGTTGTATTGCTCCTCGATGTACAATCCATTCAAATGTACAAAATGAAGTTCTTGCCTCCCAACATAACTTCACGAATGCAATCTCAAGATCAAGGGATAATTTCTACGCTTTCTACGCTACGGCTTATTATAGTCGTATTAGAAGAAGCTTCGCAGATGTTTTGCAAAAATTAGATAAAAAAACCTTCAGGTAGAGTAACATGAAGTGTGGAAAAATTTTACTATTTTCAATTGTATAATAAATGTCGCTTCAGCAGTCGCCGAAAAAAAAGGTCCACATTGAATTATAGCTGGAAAGTAATTTGGCCTGAAGTAATAATCGAAAGAAACGTTATTATAGCTGAAAATGTTAATGCTAATATCATAGCCATAGGTTATGCTATTGGAGGCGAGGGATTTAGCGATTTGGCTATTTCAGATATTGAAGAGTTATTCGAGAACGAGCAAATTTCAGATGAGAATCTCGTGGAATTAATACTACAAAAGACTCCCTAAGATAATGTACATTGCAATTCTGATGATGACAATAATGAAGCTAAAAGATTTCCTGGAAAAGTTATTGCTGAAGGGCTACGACTAAGTAGAGAACTGCAAACTTTGTTTTTGAACAGAGAGAGCACTGAAATTTCATACAAAAATAAAAAATACGCTGAGCCTATATGAAGAAATTTATAAGAATATTTTATTTTTTTAAGATAGATACTTTTATTGTACATAGATTGATACAGAGTTTACAATAATAAAGCACAGCTTGCAAAGAGATATGATAATTTACTATCTTACTACTGAAAATAGAATCACTTGATTTCAACGCGCAATTTTTATTTATACAAGTGTAGAAATGTCAGAGGAAAACCTATGAGTAAAAACCTCTATGTGACAATTAAAAAAAAAAAAAAGAAAAAAAGTTTAACATATGTGATATATATATATATAAGCAGAGCGTATTTCACAAAAAGGTGTGTGTAAAGTAAAAGCAAACAATATGAGACAGAGAGTAATGATATATATGTAACAATGATATCATTGATTACATACAACGGAAGAACAGATATAAATAACAAATAAATAAATAAAGAGTTTAATAAATAAATAAATAAGTAAATCAGAAAATAAGTAAAAAAATAATAAATAAATAAACATATAAATAACTAAATAAATAAATAATAAATAAATAAACATATAATTAACTAAATAAGTAAATAAATAAAAATTGTGCAGATAAATAAATAAATAAATATATAAATAAATAAGCAGAGCATTAAAATATATATCGAAATAAATTAAGTATAAACATTTTACGGTACATTAACAAAAATTCCAATAACAAAATTAAAGCGGTGTGAGCTCAGTAACTAGTGAGTTTTCAACTGATCGACATTTCGAAAAAAAGTTCTCATTAAGAATTTCAATTTTTCTGGCCACTTTAAGTATACCAGTTTGTTCATGTAGCTTAAGAGTAGAAGAATCCCAAGGAAGATTTAACATCATTTTGAGAATTTTGTTCTGAGCAATCTGAAGCTTCTTGATATGTGTTTTTGCGCAATTTCCCCACACTGGAGAGCCGTAGGTATTTATTGCTTGAAAAACGACCTTAAACAATATCAATTTGTTTTGACGATTAAGCACAGAGTTCCGATTTATTAAGGGGTATAGCATTTTTATGGCAATATTCACTTTACTTAATGTGTTTTGTATGTGTGTACCGAAGGTTAATTTCGGGTCCAAGTACACCCCAAGGTACTTAACGGAATTAGTCCATGGTATATCACAGGTGTTAATTTTTAGATTGGCTGAAGGAAAATGACAAGACGATCTTTTTCTGGTAAAAAAGATTGATTGACATTTCTCAGCATTAATTTTGATTTTCCAATGCTTAAAGTATTCATAATTTTTTTTTTTTTTATAAGAATATGATATATGTTATTTATAGCAAATGCTAATCACTAAGTTCTATGGAAAGCGATGGTGAGTTTTCTGTTAGTGACTCGGATAGTGATGTTACACCAGCGCTAACAAAGAAAAGTAGAATTATAGCTTTACAAAGTTCAGAAGAAGAATAAGGGATTTATTATTTACGATTGAGTTCATTTATTGTTTTGTACAGAATATTTTTAATTGTTTTTACGTTTTTATCAAAACAACTTTTTTTTGATAATTGAAAGAAACATTATTAACTGACGTTTACGTTTTAAAGTATCAAAAATAAATTGAATTGATTGTAAAAATCTCTTTGTATAAAATCTGTGTCTTTTTTTACACGGTTTTGTTTTGCACGGATTTTCCAAGAACAATCTACCGTGTAAATCGACTATCAATTTCTTAAACTGTATGTGTTGACCTTTGTACACCTATCACGAAGGTCATCATGTACAGTTTAACAAATAAGAAGTGTGAATATAAATAGAGTCTAACCTTAAACAAATATTTAATGACATTTAACTGACTGTGAAAACGGCAACTAATTCTAGGAGACCTTTTGCCTGATGATCTTCCCCGCTAACATTTCGACGTACTTAGGCGGATGATGTGATGTGTGGAGAGCTTGCAGCACATGCATTTGACAACTTAAAATGGTTGTTTTGGAAACCAATGTAACAGCAAATTACACACCGGTGATTTCATACTACAGGATTCCACATAATACTCGCACTTGATGCCTCCACTTTTGACGGCACCATTTTGTTCGAAGTGCTGGCATAACTTGCCTTTCGACAAGCTTCCATTCGGGTTCAGTAAAATTACTTAAGCCCCCTTGGTTTCGTGGGAGTGGAACAGTACGCACAACACGATAAATTTTCGAAGAAGGTCTTAATTTGATGTGTTACGCTTAGTTCAGCTGGAGATTGTTTTTAGAAGTATAGAAGCACTCTTTTGTCTGGCAGCCATTTACAGCTATTTTGCATTTGGTTTGCCATTTAAGAACTAATAGGCTGACGAATGAACAACCCTTCTAAATTGTGTAACTTTTTATTGAAAATCTTAGTTCTGTTCGAAATACGCATCACGCATTGCGTCCATTTTGATGAACTTAATTGTTGATTGAGTAGATAATAATAATTGTGTGGCGCGGCAGCCCTCAGGGGGACCAGGTCCTAGCTTGCGCACCATCTACTTGTGTTGTGCGCTCTACTGATATCGAACGGCCAGAAGAGATCTGCAGTTTCTTACCGACTCCGAACGTCGGAGTTTGAGAAGTTTTTTCTTAGACAGTTATTACTCTTTGAGTGTTGCCAGCAGCTAGAAGGAGGATATGCAGTGGAAAATTCGATGTGTTCGGCCGAGAATCGAACCTCGATTTTTGGCGTTTGAGTGTAGAACTTTTCCCACTACGACACGGCGGCCATTGATTGAGCTAATACGTCACTTAATTAAACTGACACACTTAGAGAAGTGATTATCGTCAAGTCTATGTTGTGACAAAAAAAATGAAATGTTTGGTTTTTGGTGAATAAATTGGTGAAGCAATTGGTTTGTACTTCTTTAAAAACGGTGCTAGCCCGTCAATGGTGGTATCTTTAAAGATATGAATACTGACTTTTTGTGCTTTAGTTTTACGATTAACTGCACAATATGTGATATGATCGGCACACAAAGGACCCGTGAATTGGACTCCGAGATAGTGCGATTCAAAGCCGTTAGAATATTTTCTGTGGAAAAAATGAGAAGACTCTAGTGTATACCAGTAAGTCTGATATGATTAACTATTCGAAGGATAGCGTTTGTAAATTATTGTTAATAAAAGACCATTGACCTGAACTTCCAGACTACAGTACCTACCTAGTGTCATATGCGGAAAGTTATATTTTAATCACAGATTGCCTACCTCTCAGAGCTTTTTTTTTTCTTTTTTTCGATTAAAAATTTGTGTTGTCCTATAAAAACACTTCCAGTAGAAGTTTCGTTTTGAAAAGGATATGTATGTAACATAGACCGGTTTCGCTCAGCTATGTAGCGTCTCGCGGAAACGGTTTTGCACAGAGGCTCCTGCGTTGAAGTTGATTAACAGTCCACAGTCGTAATAAAATAGAACTGAGTTCTAAACCTCTGCGGAAGCTATTACAAACTTTGCACCAACACACACTTGAGCTCCAATGACACTTAATTTGCATAGCTGTCTGATTATTGCGTCTTGAAAATGAAGTCTGTTACTTTTCAGTTCCAGTTTGGTTGGCCTAGAAACGCCTTCAATTTCTTTAGTTTTTTTTCACTTATTTAAGTTATAGGTTCAAAACACTAACTTAATTCAAATCTTGAAAACCTTTATTGAATTCTTAACGCGCTGCTTGGAAGCTGAAGAAATTTGTAGAACCTTCAACGATAGGCGAAATATGCGTTGAACGGATTAAGCTCAAGATCAAGCTAATCGCTTTTAACCTCAGATGGTGTTGAAGAACGAACCAAATGCTAATTGATTTTTTGACTATTTAAATCTAACATGCTCTTGATATGTGTACACATACATATTTGGTTTTTGTGGTCATTCAAAATGATTGGTGCTCTGGTGAATTCCTTTTATTCAGTTCTGGAGCTAGTGTATTTGAAATAATCCATTGTCATAAGTTCGCATAGATTTGTTCTTCAAAATAATTTTACTGATAATAAAAAACTTTGCAATCGAAATAGCGAAGTGGATACATTATGCTTATTACGTTCAATGTTACAATGACACATTCTCTAAATGGAAATGGATGTTTAAAAGACCTTCCTTCTGACTGTTTTCAAAGTTTTAAGACTTGTAGTAAAACAGCAAAATCAAACAAAGTTTAAATATAATTAAAGATTTTTTTAAATTAATGCGACACATTCATATGCGTGCCTTTAACACAGGACAGAACAGGCAAACTCTACGCCCCCATCTCATATTAAATGCTCCACAGAAAACAAGGAAAATATGAAAAACTTCATTTGAGAAGACCATATTGATGCGCCAAGCCTTAAATTGACATCCGCGAGAGTATCGCTTACCACGTCAACATTTCCGCTCTTCACAAATTTTATTGCCGCCCAACCTTTCGAATTATGCAAATTTCGACCATAATTCATTGCACTCGCTCGTCACACGTTTTACACCAAAAAATGTCCCGCAATTATTCAAAAAAGAAATTTTAGTAATTTCAACATTCTGCTCAAATAAATTTTTAATAGCGATTGTTAAAATGAAAGTTTCCTTTGCCTCCCTCTGTAAATGCATGCAACTTTGCACTCGCGCCCAAAGACAGAGCCTGTGCCAGAATGAGGAATTAATCATTTTAAAATGCTCCCAACCGTCTTCGGTACAAATGCTTCGTCCCTTTTCTCCCAGAGCAAGGGCGGAAAAAAAATCCTCTCCATGCCTACGCACGTTATGTGTATGAAGCTGCGAACGCGGGGAAAGGTACATACACACATTTGCATATGCAACTTAGCATTTCCAATTCGTTTACTCCTTCTGTTCGTCTTCCATCAAGCAAATTGGAAGCAGCTGACGTTCGCCCGATAGACACTCATCACATCACTCTCAAGCCGCATGGCGTTGGAAATTTCGAATTTCAAGTTAAGTGAGTTTCGTAATGTCATTACACCACATTACCTAAATACGTTCATCAGCCAAACTTAATGAATTCGAAATTGAAACAAAATCAACTTTTGAGGTTTTTGCCATTTGCTGAAATCACCCACACAGTGAGCACACACACTCATATACACACAAATGCCTGTGCATAAGCTTGCATATACTTTCGGATGCCTCTCGTTTTGTAGATTCAAAGCTGACTGACATCCGTTTGCTCGTCCTGTGACGAGTGTGGTTACGACTGCCGTCGATGACGGCGACGCGCGAAGGCACAAAACTCTCTCGCATGCTAATGGTTATGAAATAGGCCTTCAGAGAGCGTGATAAGTTCCTGATGTGTTTGCCAGAAGTAAATTGAAAATTTGCTCTTTTCAGGTTTAACTTCTTGCGCGTCCCTGCGCGAGATTGAGGTTGAGGTTGAGGTGGTTAACGTTGTGCGACGGTTGGAAGATTGATGTTTGTCTTGCAGTTATCATTATCATCGTCAGCATCGTCCCGACATCGCAGTCGGTATTTGTTGATGCGGCTTCAGCTCAAGTAGATTTTTTTCGCGGCCCTTACCTTGTTTGAAGATGCGATTCGTTTGCTAACCTCTCTTGAACCAACAGACACAAATATGAATTTGACTTGCGAAATGAGGTGAAAGTCAGTGACGAGATGTACGTTGTGCTTGTTTGCGAAAAGTTGACTTGGTTAGAAAATGACTTAATTACATACATCAAAGGGCAGGTAGCGTTATTTAAGTTGTAAAATTAATTCAAACCCTTGTGGAACTAATGAAAGAAAATGACATTTGCATAATTTTTTTGTAAAGAATGCTACGGCCCGAAATTAATGAACGCGAATTACGGGGGCGAAAAATTCCACTCCGTCCTACGAGTGTCTATGGCTTATCATTTACCTGAAGAAGACTTTTGATTAAATTTCTCAGAAATGACGAATTTACATAACTGATTTACATGCGTAAAAAACGAAAAAGTCATAACTTGGGACAAGCACGTTACACTAAAGATATGAAAGCCCTACGCATTTCATCTTCGTCATCCATGTTTTCCTCCTTGTGTCTTATATATTCACAAAAATATATTAATTCAGTGTCTCGCTACAATGAAGTAGCACATTTCAGCATAATAATAATTATTGTATGGCGCCACAGTCCACAGGGAAACTAGGGTCTAGATTGCTCATCAACTACTCGTGTGGCGCGCTACAGTTCTCTTACGAGTAGAAGGGACCCACAGTTTTTTGCCGACTTCGAATGGCGAAGTTTGAGGTTTTTCTCAGTTATTGCTCTTTGAGTGTTATCAGCAGGTCAAAAGAGGTGATGCCGTAAAAAGTTGGAGGTGTTCAGCCAGGAATCGAACCCAGACCTTCGGTGTGTGAGCGTCGCACTCAACCCACTACGTCACGGCGACCACATTTCAGCATAAAGAATATAAAGCTGGACCCACAACCAAGACCGACATTCAAAAATTTAGGCATTTGTAATTGTTTACAGAGATGAGGGATCGTTACAGGGCTTTGACATATATGCAGAGAGTTGGGACCTCTTGTGCAAAGTAGAAAAGTGTCTTTATGAGGAGAATAAGTTAATTTTAAAAAAAAACTTTAATTTTGAACGTCCACGTGGTACTTGCGCATATTGACTCAGAAATCGATTTTCTTCAGCCTAATGACTTATACAGCTCCGCTTCTCCTCACAAGCCTCAGTGAACTTTAACTTGAACTCCCCTCTGCTTGAGCGATATTCAGTTCACTCTACCATTTTTTTAAATTCTTCTATAAATAAATGCTTTTATACAAAACTATATAAGATTTGATCTTCTTCTAGCCCAGAATTTCGTCTTGCCATTTATGCTCGAATTGTCAGTCTTTCACTTTATTTAATTATCTCCGCAACTTAAGCATTTTAAAGAACACTTACAGATACAAGAGTAAATGCAGAGTTGTTTAAACATGTCCAAGATATTGAGACAGTGATTTTAACTCGGAGGATTCTGTGTCGCGAGTTTCTTTTTCAGAGGGTTTGTTACACTACACTGGAGCACACTGACTCAAAATTGGATTGATGCACTTCCCGGCAGAAACAAACATTTGAAGTAATTTTTTGCTTATCCAGGAATGGTCTACCTTCGTTCTTTAGTTCTAAATGATCCGCGTAGAGGCAAACAAATTTCAACTGAAAAGTTCCTGAGTATCTCTATCTTCTTCAATCGCCTTTCAAATGTATTTATCGTTTAGCCGTGAAACGTGTTTAGGTGTTCTGCAAGGAAATAGTGGTCCGTTTGTACATCGATAAGAGGCTTGGTTATCGTTTTAAGAATTTTTAAAATAAAAGCTAAATACTAAGTGACTTCAGTTCCGCTGATTTAACTTTCTCATTCTCATAAAATGACTCAAATTAAATTTAGCACATTCTATCTTAACATGAGATACATACAAGACTTGCCTTCTCCAACAATGATCAAAGGTGAGTTTGAACCCAAAGTACATTAACATTTTTCGTCAAAATGTTCTACCGGTAAGTCGAATTCCAACATAGTTCTCTAGCTAACTCGATACCTCTCCAGCGGTCTGCAGTTGCGCACTTGTGTTGCGAAACTTGTGTGTGCTAGCCCGTCCTCTTGTGTGTTATCTTAATGGCCCGGATTCGGTCTACATGGTCAAGATCTCTTAAGTGCTATATCTGAAGACTGCTGCTTAAGCGCATGTACAGCACATAAAGTTCGTCTCTAAATCTTCTCCTCCAAATGCTATCTACATAAACAGGACCAAAATCGCACGCAGACGAGAAGGGCTTCTCACCCGGTTCTGGAATGGGAGTGGCGTAGTGGGTAGAGTGAGACGCTCACACTCCGAAGGTCTGGGTTCGATTCCTGGTTGAGCACCTCGGATTTTTCACGGCACCACCACTTTCGAGCTACTGACAACACTCAAAGAGAAATAACTGTCTAAGAAAGCTTCTCAAACTTCGCCGTTCGGAGTCGGCAAAAAACTGTAAGTCCCTACTACTCGTGAGAGAACAGTAGCGCGCACAACAGTAGTTGTTGAGCAAGTAGTAGTTGTTGAGCAAGCTAGGCCCTGGTCTCCCTGTGGACTGTCACGCCAACAATTATTATTATTACACAACTGCCTCTTAACCTCAAAAAACGCGATTGGCAAGCGTAATTCTGCCTCTGATTTTGGTACTGACGTTGTTGTAGACTCAATGTTAGACTACCTCAAATTGTGTACTGCCTAATGTGACGCTCTGTCTAAAATGTCGGTGATGTGTATCATACCTTTACGACATGAGTACTCTATTTTGCACTCATTCAAAACCGAACCCAATTCGCTTTAATGCCCGCAAACGCCTCTTTGACTGATTTCAGTTTTCACTAAATTGCATCAATATCATCCGAGTACTCTAGCAGCAGAGCTGACTTTCGCAAAATTGTGCTTCTAGAATTGACTTCAGTTAGTTACGTTCGAGCTTCCAAAAATTAATTCAATTAATGCATCACCTTATTCAAAACCTTTTTTTAAAATTGAATATCTCAAAGAATACTGAACTTTACAGAGGACTAAGAGTTATCGTACACAATCTGACGAGTTTGAAAGAAATGCCAAGCACAGCACTGTATAGCACACTGTAATATGCTGTCTATGCGAACCGTCGAAGTTCGATTTGTTCTCCTCAGGTTCTTTCAGTATCTGACGAGAACTGAATATCTGATCTTTTGTGAACTACCCTGACCAGAAAGCACACAGTTTAAGATCATCAGGTAGATGGCGAATGGTTACAGGTGGTCTCTTACAAAGGCTGAGAGAATCTTGTACGCGATTTTAAAGAAGTTGATCCATCGATATTGCCTTTTTTAATACATTCCCTTTGACGGATTTGTGCCAATGTTTGATTCAAAATTCGGGGACACTTTAAGCTTTCCGAATGGCCAGTAGAGATTCCTAAAAATTTTCGATTTTGTATCTTTTGGCTGCTGATATTAGTCTCTTAGGCGATTCCTCACCTTGGTCGAATAGGAAAATGTAGGGGGAAGCTTTAACTTATATTCTTGCTTGTTTCCCTAAAATATTTTTTTTAAGTAAAATTTTACGAAATTGTTTATACAACCCTTACTGACCTATGTTTGTAATATCTAATTGATTTACAGCTCACGGAGACTTAAATCTAAACCGTACGGCTCAACAATTGAGCTGATGTCATATAGGACTCATTTTTGGAGATGGTAGTCCCAAAATTACCAGAAAGATGGGGAACAGTAGTCGTATCGTATTTTTAATAAAACAACAAATAACGCAAAGACGAACTGTACTCCCAATGCAAATTTATAAAATGGAAAGAACAAGTCTTCTCGGATTGAGTAACTTTTGGTGACATACATACCCGTATGAAGTGAGCGTCAAGATACAAATGTCTCGATAGGGAACATTGGTTGTGAACGAGCCCTTATTTTTTGTTTGTTTGACATCTGTGAAAAATATTTAGTATACATCAAGCTATTGAACAGACAACATCATATTTATTTATCGTGTTAAAAATGTCGAATTTTGTACAAGAAAGTGATGATTTGCTGAAAGCATTAATTTTTTGCTTTTATTTGAAGAAAAGTGCTGCAGAGTCGCATCGAATGCTTGTAGAGGCATATGGTGATCATGCTCTATCAGAAGCAACATGCAAAGGATGGTTTCAATGGTTCAGAAATAATGATTTTGATGTGAGAAATGAAGAACGTGGAAAACCAACAAAAAAATTTGAAAACGTCGAATTGCAAACTATATTGGATGGAGATGACACTTTGAGTCAAAAGCAAATGGCAGCAATGTTAACTGTTGCACAACAAACAATTTCTGACCGTTTAAAAGCTATGGGAAAGATCCAAAAGTGTGTAAAACGAGTGCCGCATGAATTGAATGAACCGAAAAAACACTTGTGAAATTTTGCTTCAAAGAAAATCGGTTTTCCACCGGATTGTTACTGGCGATAAAAATGGATATATTGTAAGAATCCTAATCGGAAAAAATCATGGGTTTACCTCGGACACCCATCAACATCGACTGCAAGACCAGATCGATTCGGCAAGAAGACAATGCTGTGTGTTTGGAGGGACCAGAAAGTTGTGCTGTACCACGAGCTCCTAAAACCTGGTAAAACCGTTAATACTGATCGCTACCGACAACAAATGATCAATTTGAACCATGCATTGATCGAGAAACGACCAGAATTGGCCAGAAGACACGGCAAGGAAATTTTGCTACATGACAATGCACATGCACACAAAGCAAAACCGGTTCAGGATACAATCAAAACACTTGACTGGGAGCAGCTACCCCACCCGCCGTATTTATAAGACTTGGTTCCTTCCGAGCACCACTTGTTTTCATTGATGGGACACGCATTGGCTGAGCAGCACTTTGATTCCTACGAGGAGGGCGGAAATTGGGTGTCTGATTGGTTTCTTTAAAAGACGAACAATTTTATTGGCGTGGTATTCACAAATTGCCAGAAAGGTGGTCAAATACTTTGAATAAAATGTTTTTACTTCCCCATTAATAATTAGTGTTTTATTTCATACTGGTATACCTGGTATAGCATTATGAAATCCTTAAATTTAAATCAAGGGTGCAAATCAATAGCAACACTTGAATCAAGTTTGTAAAAAAGAAATTCGCGAGTACTATGATTAAGATAGTCAACGTCGAAATATAACATCTTTCACCTTCTTGTCGTTATTTTAAGAAAAGAAGCCCAAATTAATTAACTAGCTACATGCCATCATTTAAGGCCGCCCGTTTCCGTGTTGTTGTTAATATAAATCAATTTCGCCTTTCATGACATTTTGTTAAATTTACCGCAATCGAATTGTGCCCTGAATCGGAATCAGCAAAGTTGTTACTGACCACTTGATTCAATGTGTACTGGGATAAAGCTCCGATATGCCGAAAACAACTCATTCCCAGAAATAGAGTGCACATAAATCACCCTGCGAAGAGTAAACACGATTAAAATCAGCAGTGTATGTACGCATGGAAAATGCGAATACATAGCCGTACAATTCAAGGAGAGAAAGTTTTAAAAGTCAAAACAAAACTAACAACTTGCCCTGTTCTTTGCTGGTGGCAGGTAAGAAAGAGGACTCTTACTTGAGTCAAGGAGGGTGCAGCGAACTGCAAAAATTAAACTTTTCCGAGACAACTTTAACCCGCATACACATGCCCCTAGGGAAAGATTTCCTAAAAACAAGTTCCTAGCTCTTCAGACAATTTCCTCTCTTGTTTTGTACCTTCAGGATGTAATAAATGTATGGTCTCATTTTTTTTTCTTGTTTTGGTTTTGTTCTGTTTTAGTTTGGATTCGTTTGCATTCTGCTAAGGGATTGAAGAGTGCATTGGCACTTCTTTAAGGAACCGATGTGATATGATGTGTAAGTATAGGCAAAATGCATTGAGTATAGCATTAACAGAATGATAGTCATGACATTCAAAATTATAAGCCCTTAATAGATGTATACTCGAATCTACATTTTGAATGGTGCAACAGCCCACAAGGGAACCAGATATCAGTTTAGGCTGCAACAACTTGTTGTGCGGACTTGTTGTCTTACGGGTATATGCGTCTACAGCTTTTTGCAATTCCGAACAGTGAGATTTAGAACAGTTTTTAATATACAACGAGTTCTGTTGTAGATCGCTATCAGAAGCTTGAAAAAAATGGTGCTGTGAAATGGTGAGATTAACACTTAACAGACAATGCTACAGTGGTTGCATCTTTGCCTTGTTCAGTTAAAAGGAGTATTAAGGTTTCATATAAGAAGGGAATAACTCTTTACCATAGATATGCTTTTAGATTGGTTGAATTTTTCTACAATTATAGTCGTTCAAAAGAGAACGAAGATAGAAAATAGATTCCTCTTTTTTCATTTGTGACGGTACAGTGCGAAGCGAAAGTATCTGTAGCTGCCACGATCTTCATTCAACTACCATCAATTCCGAATACGAATTGGAGCAGTCAATCTAACTGGTCACAGTCGATGCGCTCTACATGGCCCCTCCATTTTGTGTATTGAAGCCGTAGACGGCTGAATAGGCTTAAATTAATGTAGAGCCCGTTCAACGATCACGTTAATATTGTCCGCTTGTATTACAAATTGTGCGGGTTTTTGCAAGATTTGTCTGTTACTATTTTTGTTCCAGGTGATGCGACTAGATTTTATCAATAACATGGTTCAAAAATTACATCCGTATTACTATTTAAAGTGTCTACGGAAACACTGATTTAGAAAAGAGCATCTGTGGCGGGATGGCGGCTAACAGACCCAGGCTTTGACGAAACCTGACTGGCAGTGACAGCTTGACCAGAGGCTATATTTTGGTGCAGCTGGAGGTCAGGAGTCCTTAGAACTTCGGTTTCAGCCTGACTGAGCGGTAGGCCTAGGCTTGTAAGAGTATTTTGGTGGCTGTGGTTTACCACCTAAGCACGCGGGTAGAGTCGAGGATAGTGTACTGTGCTGACTTGTCTAGGAACTGTTAAGCCCGTGGCTTGTTAAGGCGGTTAGGGGACTATCCCTTCTCAGTGTGAAGTTGCATGAAGCGGAAGATATTTTAGAAAGGCCTCGCATCAAACCAAAGTGAGACGATTGCCCCTAAAGCATGATCTCAGTTTGGTACTTGGGTATTAAAGGCGTTTATTCTTGCGTTATCTATGACTCTAGGGGAAATGGACCCCGTGATATAAGCCGTTAAGGCAGGTGATCATGTATAATTAAATCCCACATATGTTACATTTTTGAGAGTGCATTTAGGACGGTCTTTTCAAAAAAGATGTCGAAGATGTTGTATAATTGCGCCTCAGCTTGGCTTAAACCTTTTCCTGAGATTAGAGGTTTCGGGTATTTTGATTCCGACCGGGACAAAGGTGTAAGAATTCTCCATCGCCATCATGAACATGCTGTTCACGAGTTTGGCATAAATATCAGAATTAGACTTGATACTGTAAAGCTCATCCGTTATATGACGCGTTCAAATCGCCTGAATGTTCGCTTCCAACTCTTCAGTTTTTTGGAAATGTTTGAAATCGAGTTACGTCGGTGGCGTCACTTTCCATCGGTAGAAACTACATGTCCCGCCCTCTCTCGCTGTTCATAAGGTTTCCGACATTTTTACGGAACCTCTCGGCCTCACCCCCTCTAGCCATTAGCAACACTCGCATTGAGAATACTTAAGACCTAACCAGTGCATTTGTCATCGGACTCCAACGAGGCACTTGAGCATCCGCTCTGCTCCATGCAGTACCAAAGCAAGCGCATCATATGACAATTGCACAAAGAAGCTTCATACCTTTCCCGCGGGAAACGTCGATTTACAGACTGCAGATTAGGCATAAAATACATTTGTAATATAAAACCTGTGGAATGATTTGAGGAAGTTTTCTTAGATTGAATTCGGTTGGGTTAGTTCAGTTATAATTGTAACTCCGTGACGTGTTCGACCTTATTAATAAAATAATAAATTCGTTAAACAAATATAAAACGGTGTTTTTTATATTCCACCGCTTAGGAGACACCGTAATTACCGCATCTAACAAATATCTATTGAATTAGTTTTGAATGGTTTAGCACTCATACAACACGGCGGAAAAAGTCTCTTGAGCTTCGCTAAAATTTGGTATTCGGCGCAGTACATACGGGCTCCTTTCTGTGGATGGAGCAAACAATCGGAGGATTCTCGAGTCCGGAATGCTTACCTCTAAGCACATCTTATAAAGATGCAAAAAGTGTGCAAAAGTTTATTTATAGCTGCCATAAGGATCTTAGTAAAACGCTTGGCTGCGCCAGGAGATTTATTCGACTTTAATCCAAAAGTCACTTTATGACGTCTTTTGGGAAATATGTTTTTTCGTCATCTATTTAGTTGTGTGAAGCATTCCTTCTGACAACACTAGTATTCAGCCTTTTTCCAAAATCTCAGTATAAAATTCCGACTTAACTATGTAAAAGTTATCCTTCTACGATATATATATTGTGCATTGTTGCATTGTCTTGTCTGACTGAGTTCTGCCAGTTATTCGAGAGAGGGAAAATGGATTAAAACCTGGAATATGCAAAGAAGGTGATCGTGCTCAAAACCGGAAACTAGTCAGTAATGACTTCAAAGCGTGGACGGACATAAAACAATCTAAAATTTAGTTTGGAATTCGCATTTGAACTGCTATACTGTGGTGTAAGGTTCACACATTATAGCATATTTTCAATAAATCGCATTGAAATTTCATGATCGGTTATTCTCTTTTCACTTAGCAATCAGCTTAAGAATCGAAAGACATTGCTTTGTTGACACAACTTTTTTTATCATGTATTTCGGTTATGTTACTCTTGCATGCTATGTTATGTTTTTCTCCAGGAGTCAGTTGTACTAAGGAGTTTGTGTGCAAGACTCGCATTGCTGTTTTTAGTGTGTTGTTTGTTTGTTTTAAAGTTCCTATAGTGGGTAAAACGGCCACTAACATCCTTCCATGTCAGGCTTCTACGAAATATCCTTAATAGTTAAATAAAAAAAAAATAGTTAAATTTCCTGAGAACAAGTGAACAAAAATGAAGTCAGCTGGGAATAAGAACGTTAATCGTAAATTGCGTAAATACCATCTCCACGTCGATTTGAACAGATAGGGGCATGGGCCTTTCCACTCGAGGTTACGCTGTTGATTGCACTCAACAAGGAGAGCTGCCAAAACTATACGCGTGAACCAATGTATGCAGCGATACGCTTCTACCCGAGGGTTGAAATAATGGGCCTGGCCAACATGTCTGTGGGATGTGCGTGAGTTTAATTTCCTCACCACGTAAAAAATAAATATTTCAGAATCGCCGAAATGGCTCGAATAATGAAGGATCAACTGTTGATGACCTCAGCAAACGGTATAAGGACAATGATTTTCGGTTCTACATGTGGAATTTGATGTCCTTAACAGACCAAGTGCAGCCGAAAACTTGCTACAAAGCACACATTACCTCTATCGAGGAAGTGCGATGGGATGGGCCTGGCAAAAAAACGATGATGAACTGTGATATTTACTACAGCGACTGAAATAGAGAGAGCTTATTCGGATATGGATTTGTTGTTCAAGGCAGACTTAGGCAAGAAGATCCCGTCATGACAATCCGTATCAAGGGTAACTAGGGAAACATCAGCCTAATTTGCGCTCACGCCCCGACAGAGGAGAAGGGTGACAACACCAAAAATGACTTCTATGATCTCATAGAAAGAACATACGATCGATACCCCAGCTACGACACCAAGATTGTTCAAGGAGACTTTAACGCTCAGCTGAGAATGGAGGACATCTTTGGTGGAGCCAACCGACTCAGGCTGTTGGACTTCATCTCGGGGCGGAACCTTTCTATAGATAGCACGCGGTGCCCACAACTGAACATTCACAAAGGGACCTGGTGATCTCCTGATCAATCCACTGTCAAGCAGATTGACCACGTTGCAATGGACGTCAGACACTCCTCCAGTATTCTCGATGTCCAAGCCTTCCGAGATGCAAATATCGATTGGGATCATCACCACTTTGTAGTCAAGGTAAGAACTCGGATATCGAGTAATCAACGGATTCGAGACAGGCCAAAACGGTTTGACGTCGGAGAGCTACAGTCGCAACAGGTCACTAGGAACTTTGCCGACCGAGTATAACTGAAACTCGCTCATAATTCGGCGCTGCCTGCACTTACCATAGAAGGAGACCGGAAACGTTATCAAAGAAGCTGCTACTGATGTCCAGGGATTCACGTCACCACCCAGAAGGAACCCATGGTTTGACGACGAGTGCAAGCAAGCGCATGCAGCCAAACTAGACGCCTATAAGGCGACGCAGAATCGAACAGCGAGGACTGAGCTCGAAACGAACAACGAGAAGAAGGGAAAAGCACCGGCTTCTCAGAAGAAAAAAGAAGAAGCAAAAGAAGCGTGCCGTCGAGGGTATGGAATGGTGTTGTAGCAGGAATGAAATGCGAAAGTCCTCTAAAAGTCAGTTCAATTGCTAGCTAAATTATTTTACTAAATACAAAAAGGAATATACGAAAATTCCTCAAATATTCAAAATGCAAACACCTTCAGTTCAATTATCCCCCAATTTCTAGCGAATGAGCCCTTAAATAGGTTGCACGTAATATTTCGCGAAATGAACCACTTGCTTTACTTGCGTTCTGCTTGAAACGTCCTTCAATAAATAACTCGTTCAAGTGGCATTCAATAGATTCAAAGGTACCAAATGCAAACGGAAACATTCGCTACAAATTCTACATCTGAACTATATACTCGTACATACTTGTGCCCCGAATAGACTCCCAGCTAGACGGCTCTCTTCTTAATACTCAGATTCGGAAAATAAGAAATCGTTGAACAAACTCATTTTGTAAGGAAAAAGGGAGATCATAAATGGGAGTGAAGCGGAGCATAAAAATGTGTAAATCAACTGTTGTGGTGTAAGGTTGAGTTATGTACATTTCATCTCGCAAAAGGTATTCATCAAATCGATAAAACATTCTCGAAAGTGATTTTTGTACGTTCTCCTGTGGCAGTACAATCGAGAGACTTCCTTCGCGAAAAATTGAAGATGAATCTTTGTGTACCTTCGTAATGATTTCTGGTTCATTTGATCTTAAATGATTTTCTTGGGCTCGATGTAAGTGTGGGGGAAATTGCTGTCTGTGTTTGGATAAGTGCAAGAGGGGAATGAACTTATCTTGAGGTTGACGTAAAATTTTGGAATGACGAGGCAGAAGTGAGAAAAAGTTCGGCAGGGATTGAATTTAAAACTCTGCTGTTGTTTGCAGCATAATAACATTATGGAAGCTAGTATAAAAAACAAACCAAAGGCTAAGGTCCTTCAGCAACGTTGTGATTTAGCTTGTTAGAAGCTAAATTCAGGAACAATGTTTTCACTTGTTGTGACGAAAGCAGCAATGATATAAGTTCGATTGAGGAATACCAATGATTTTTTTTTAATTTTTTTGAATTTTTTTTAATTTGTTTGTGCTCGCTCTTGAAGTTATTCCAGATAGATAGGTCTTTGGAGCCTCTCTAGATAGAAAGCTTATATAGTAAATATATTTTATAGTCTGTGGATATATTTCTTGCATTTTATTGAGAAACGGATACTTTGCGCGGCGTTTTCTAGTTACCTCAAAATTGTGATTCAAGAGCGTTAACTCCAATTTTCAGTCGTTATTCTCTACCCAGTTACCAGGTAATAAAAAGTGTAGTGTAAATAGGTGTGTTCCAGTACTTTCTGTACTAAATTCTGAAATCCGTCATTTGTTAAGGAGTCGGGGTTAATAGAGGCAAGGTACGGGAACTCATCTAAGCCAAATGTGTAAAGTACGTCATTAAAAACTGTCAACTTCTCTTTTCCGTTACAAAAAGCAAAAACAACAACAAATTTTGAGACACATACACAAATATATTGGGTCACTCTTAACCTATCTCTGTACGCACACCAATTAATTTGACAGAAAACCAACCACCCACCTACAAAAATATATGGTGTTAAAATGGTGATGGAGGGATGGCGTGAGGAAATATTTGACTCCCTCTAGAGAGCGCTCATCTGACCTAAAATCCATTTTTTCGTTATACGGGAACGAACTTTGTATTAGTTTTTGTTGTTTTGTAATGTTTCGTGTTGTTTGTTGTGTTTCTTTTCGAAGTTTTCAAGAATTGTCCATCTCTCAAGCAAAATTGACTCAAATTGAAAGATGTGGGCCTGGCTGACATGTGGTTTCAGCAGAATAGTTCTGTTCAAAAGACAAGGGAAGATTTAAATTTTGCGGACTACGTACATTGGATTTTAAATTTTCTAAATTTAATATGTTGTTACACTCATCTCATAGAACCACGAGTTTTCCGCAACCTTTAAACATTGACATCTTGACATCATCTGGAACATATGTTTATTTAAGTTTGTAAGAGGCATAAGTGTTAGTCGTGTTTCGCGCGTTTCAAAATTTCTTGCTGCCGAAAAAGTTAGAATTTGCGCTCAGAATTTGCATTCAGTTTTGTGCGATAAAAGGAATTAATTGCTCAAAAATACTTGATTACTGAATTTTTATCAAAAAGAATGTGACATGAGTATCGCTCAAAAATTGTTGAAAGACGTTAAAGATAATCCAAATTTGCTTAAAAAGGTTATAACTGGTAACGAATCATAGGTGTATAATTATGAGCTCGAAATCAAAGCCACTCGTCCAAATGGGAGTGCCCAGGAGAACCAAAGAATAGGACACGAAGTTCAATAAAATGTTAAAGATTTACGGACCACTTTTTCGATTACCGTGGGGAAATGCATCAATTTTTTGCAATGAATTAATGCATCTGCTCACTAGTAATTGGCATTATTACATGACAACATCACCGTAATCATGACTCAGCCACCGTTTTCGATAGACTTAGATCACCGAGACTTTTTTCTATTCCCAAGGTCCCACTTTAACAGAGAAAAATTAGAAATTGACGAACAGATAATTATTTTTTGAGAAAAAAAAATTTTTTTGAATAGAACTCGTATGTTTTTACTGACGTCAGTTACCATCGATCCGGATGAGGCCGTGCTGGACAATGAATATTTCATTGTTGAGGATGCCCAAGAGAGTGTAGAAAAAATTGAATTGAATTGAAATTTTTCAGGAAGTATATACGGTCAAGGATTCTCGTAGGTCGAATCACGACTTGGAGAACAGAGCCTTGCTTAACTATTTCTATTTTCGAAATGAAATACAGCAATGGCGTTAGGAGAATTATGGTTTCATCAGATTTAATGATGAAATAAGGCAGTGAATGACGTGGCCTAAAATGACTCTAATACCATGTACATTTCGAAGGTGGCTCTCAAAGATAACTTCAACAATTTGAATAACGAAAAGTTGACCGGAATAGACGGAATACCGAATATTGTGTTGCGTCATCTCCCCGAAGAGGCGGTAGAGATGCACACAATCCTGTTCTGCTCTGAGTAATACACATTGCTGGTTATAGCCACATAAAGTGCCCCAGCTGCTGTCAGCTTAAAACGCATATTTTTGGACCACTATAGCCAATGTTTTATCTAGTATACTGAGTCAGACATCTGGTTCAGAACTGCTCAAAAACTTTTGCCTTTTACGCCACAAAAATTTATTTTTTTTTATTTTAAGGACTATTTTAGCATTTTCGCAATTGTGATTGGAATAATATTATATTTACAGTTTTTACAGGACAAGAGGTTATGAGTTCTTGTGCAGGCACAATAATAAAGGTTCATAAGCTCGTCTCGTTATGCCTTCTGAAAACCATCTACTTATACAAGTTGCATTTGGCACAGCCCGCAATCAAAATGACTGTAGTGTCACGGGGCACACTAAAAACCTCCATGCGTTGAAGAATCTGTGTTCAAACTCAGTTTGGAATATACCATGGGAAATAACATTTTTGAGGCAGTCCAGCATTTCATCGACGCTGAAAAAGTGAGAAATGATCATTACAACCGCTGTTTCTTGGGACTGAGGTTCATGTAAAAAAATTGCGATCTCTTCAATCATGTTTGTATTTATGGAACCTAAAGGCAATAACTCAATAACAAATTTTCAATGCTGTACATTGACATGTTTATATACAATCATCCGCCAGTGCGTGAAAAAATTACTGAAGATGTGCTTCGAAACTTTTGCTCTAATGTGTTTTCTAACATGGATAAAAAAATGTTTATGTTTAAAGCATTTGATATGGTTTACCATGGGAACTTGTTACTGACGTTGCAAAATATACTTTTTCGAGGTTTTATGTTTTATTGGCTCCGTTCGTATCTATCAGAATATTGGAGATACGAGGAGTAAAGTCCGATATAGCAACTATGGCGTTCCACAATACTTAAGAGATCAATACTGTTTCTTATGTATGTTTACTTTATTTTTTCTTAAAAGTTTAAGAGTAAATGTACAGATTTCGCTGATGATATAGGTTTTGTTTTTGTTGCAGAAAGCTAATTTGACCTTATTGCCAATATCAACTGTGACCATAGGCAATTAATGAGAATATTGCCTTTGCAGATTTTCTAAACCTAAGATTAGGTTCTTTAGCTTATCTTACCAACAAAACTCAAACGCAAACGTTTACTATCACACCTCAAACTGTGAAAAGAGGAAATTAGTGTGCTACAACTGAAACACTAGTCCATCATTACATTGTTTCAGTAATACACTCAACTGCTGTGATAATTGCTTTTTGAAAGTAAAAGAATTTAAATACTTAAAACTAATTATCGACTCAAGAATGTCTTTTTCGCGTCATACTGACTACTTAAGTAAACATTTCCGCAGTACTACGAACTCCTACTACTACTCGTATAGGTACTTTTTTATTTAAGATAAAAATGTTCAAACGAATTGCTTAACGTTATTCACTTTGGAATATTAAATTCACGGTTGCAACATGGCATTAATTGTTGGGATCTTTGTGAATTAGACACACCCCTTATTAACTACACATAAATAGTCTTAAGAAAAATGATTAATAAAAAACAACGTCATCCATGTTATCCTTTATTTCTATGTTGAGAAATCCTGTCGGGTAGACATCTTTATTTTAAAGTATTTAAAGTTTTTTTCCCAAGATCGGCTCACCGCACTTCAAAAATAATTTCTCATTTTGAACTACATACTAGTTTTTCATTTTTGTTTGCGTTCCTTAACATCAAACCACTGCCCTTTGTAGTTTTTATTCAATTTCATCGTGCCGGTTGTTTAATAAGCTTCCAATGTCCGTAAGATTTTTAACTAACTCTCGAAGTTTTGATAAGAATTTAAAGTTTTGGTTTACAATACTCTGGCTTAGAATTTTATTTTTCTGGTTTTCTGATTTAAGTTAACATGAAAGCGTAATCAATTTATAATTTTGTTTTCTGTATTAGATCTTTTTTCTGTAATCTCTGCTTTAATTTTCTATTTTATTATGAATGGGTTACCCCACCCTTATTTGTTAGTAGTATAGCCTGATGAAATGACATGTAGCACTAATTTTATTACGAATTGTATTAAAGTACATAATGTAACAAACATTACTTTCATTTTAAAGTTTTTCATATATGCTCATTGTGATTTATATTTTATTCTTAAGAGACTTTAAAATGAAATAATAAAATAAATAATAATTGACAAAAAAATCAAAAATATAAAAATATGTACAGAGCGGTAGAATAACACTGCTACATCTCTTCGAATTCCATCCATTGAGACAACACAGCAAACGACGTCACTCTGAAATGGCGAAAGCAAAATAAGTGGCAAATGTCTTGAGCTTACTTGGGCTACTAAATTGAAGGCAACTGGCTCTACGTAGAGAGTTTCATGACTGTAGCCCAGTTCCACAAATTTCTCTAAACCATTTCTCATTTGGAGCCAAATGTGAATGAATACAAAATACTGAATTAAGGCGCACGCGCATCTCATCAAACATTATAAATCCATTCGTTGCTTAGCAAAATAATGTTTTCTAAGCCTTTTTCCCCGTTCCGAAATTAGTCGCCTTCGAAAAATTCAGCTGTCTGCAGCGAAGATGATGTAAACAAGATATTAACCCACAATGATTGTAGGACAAGGTAAAGACACATTTCCTTAAACAGAGAGCCATCGTCCCTTTAAGTCTACAAATCAACTTCCTCACATTATCACACAGAAGGTATGCACACATATTGCCGGGCGAATGTACAAGCGAGCATATCAAATGCTAATACCCACTCACGCCATTAAGTGCTTGTCCCTAATTTGTAAAGTGATTGTCGGCCTACCTGAACAGGGTATTGAATAAGCATCATTGCGTTATTCATCCATGCTCGTACTAGGAATAATCAAATAACTGTCGCAACGTATGGCGAAGGATATAGAAGTAGGCATCTCACATGCGAGTAATATATTCGTGAAGATAAATGCGTATTATAAGGACAATTGGTTCGGAATACAATTTCAATAATGACTGTCATTTAGTCGACAAGGATGCCATTCTCCTGGTACCCATTCATGCTCAAATTGAAAGGACCACTTCCCTGAGCGAGCAATCCAGGCACTGACACCATGCCTGCTATGGGCCTATTCCGTATTAACTGATTTAATCGTGTATCGAGCATCATTTTATATTCAATTAATAGTTTGTGCAACCAGCACCCCTAATACTAATTGTATTGTGCATCTAATGAAGCGTGAAATTATTGGAAGAAAATACGATATGGCTGATGTGCATCCTAGAGCTTCTGCACACACTACATATGCTGTGCGCTTCGGGTGCCGTGGGAACTGTTGGCTTAATTTCCCAAAATAACTTGGGATTATTAGTATTATTTTAGGAAGTAATTAGTCACAGAGATGGCTTTTCGGTTTCGAATAATTGATCGATTTGTGGGGGGGAGATTGCGAGTGACGAACAAAGACCATGGAAGAAAATTTCGGCTGATGGTTTAGCACATTAGAGAAATTCTTTCCTGTCGTTGCTATGAAATTAATCTCCAGCAAATATATTATGCATTTATCTTGCTGACGACTGAATGAAGAGAGTAAGACAGAAGCAAATATCAGCAGATTTTTTTCGCGCTGTTATAGTCGACGTCTAATGTAAAAGTATCTCCTTGGAGAAATTTTGATGAATTGCTCTGAAGTGGTAAAAACACTTCCAAAGCGTTTGTCTTTCATGCGGACTACTTAAACGAGAATCTGACTGGATGTGCAACTGTGAAATTACGGAAACATGTCAATTTCTACTAAAAGTTGCAAAAAAGTGATGAAGATATATATAGCTGCTTATATATTTACTCTAGAAATTATAATTTCACATACGCCCTGGTGCACCCGTCCTTGTTGCCCTGCCATCGACTAACTTACCTTTAAAATGTCCTCATTTGAGTAGTGATAATTTTATATAAAAAAAAATGCGTGTTTAGGTGGATAGAAATCTTTGTTGTAGACAGTTATCATTTATTGAGTGATGTCTGCAGCTTAAGAAAAATATATTTCGATAAAAAATGTTGGACTATTGGCTGTTAGTTTAAAGGAACTTCAATGATAGACGAAATCGCGGTAAGACATCGGCAACATCACTTTCCTTTATTTCACTCACTGTCAAGGCGCCAAGACGTTAACTGTCAAAAACTGTTATCGACAAATGACTCTTTGAACCAATTTCTTTGAACCAATTTCTTTTAACCATTTTTTGATCTCACACGCCTAGAAAATGTTGAAACAAATAAGAAACTCAATCGAGTAATATGTTTGTTTTTAACAAATTTAGTTTTATTTAATTTAATTTTATTCATTCCACCTTATACAAATAGTTTTACAATTTACGATTTCAAGGAATAGTTTTTGGCAGGAAAGTTATTATTCTACGAGTATAACTAAGCCAGATAGTGTTGATTTATTCCATAAATATATAAGTACGAAATAAATTATGTGCTGTGGGTGCGATTCAATAAGAAAATTTAAAAACAAAAAAAGACCGATTTTTTTGTGTACATTTAGAAAGACAGAATCAATGTCTGAATAATCAATAGAAATAATTCAAATTACTTTTTTTCTTATTACCAAAGACAGTTTATGGAAACATCTACCAGGTAAACCGGTATGAAATTTTTTGAAAATAAAACACTAATTAATAATGGGAAAGTAAAAAAATTTTATTCAAAGTATTGGCCGTTGTTTTCTATACATTTTGACCACCTTCTGTGAATACCACGCCAATAAAATTGTTCGCCTTTTAAAGCAAACCAATCAGACCTCCTTGTAGGAATCAAAGTGCTGCTCAGCCAATGCGTGTCCCATCGATGAAAAAAAAAATGGTAGTCGGAAGGAGCCAAGTCTGGTGAATACAGCGGGTGTGAGAGCTGCTCTTAGCCAAGTGTTTTGATTATATTTTGAACAGGTTTTGCTTTGTCATGGAGCAAAATTACCTTGCCGTGTCTTCTGGCCAATTCTGGTCGTTTCTCGATCATGGCTTAAATCGGTCATTTGTTGTCGGTAGGGATCAATTTTAACGGTTTCACCAGGTTTAGGAGATCGTGGTACAGCACACCTTTCTGGTCCCACCAAACACACAGCATTGTCTTCTTGCCGAATCGATCTGGTTTTGCAGACGATGGTTGTCCTAGATTAACCCATGATTTTTTCCGTTTAGGATTCTTAAAATGAATCTTAATCTTAAAATAATTAGAATCCGATGCAAACCCGATTTTCTTTCCT
Source organism: Eristalinus aeneus (assembly GCA_955652365.1). Taxonomy (NCBI): domain Eukaryota; kingdom Metazoa; phylum Arthropoda; class Insecta; order Diptera; family Syrphidae; genus Eristalinus; species Eristalinus aeneus. The sequence goes on from OY019134.1 coordinate 15,520,405, forward strand.
GTCTTTGAAGCAAAATTTCACAAGTGTTTTTTCGGTTTTCCATCTGTCTTACATGCAATTCATGTGGCATCCATTTTCCACACCTTTGGATCTTTCCCATAGCTTTTAAACGGTCAGAAATTGTTTGTTGTGCAACATTTAACATTGCTGCCATTTGCTTTTGACTCAAAGTGTTATCTCCATCCAATATCGTTTGCAATTCGGCGTCTTCAAACTTTTTTGGTGGTCTTCCACGTTCTTCATTTCTCAGATCCAAATCATTATTTCTGAACCGTTGAAACCATCTTTTGCAAGTTGCTTCTGATAGAGAATGATCACCATATGCCTTGACAAGCATTCGATGCGACTCTGCAGCACTTTTCTTCAAATGAAAACAAAAATTTATGCTTTTCGCAAATCATCACTTTCTGGTACAAAATTCGACATTTTTAACACGATAAGAAAATATGATGTTGTCTGTTCAATGACTTGATGTATACTAAATATTTTTTACATATGTCGTAGCAAACAAACAAAAAAAATAAGGGCTCGATCACAACAAATATTCCCTATCGAGACATTTGTATCTTGACGCTCACTTCATACCGATAAACCTGGTATAACAATAAGACGTTCTAGCTTGAATGTTGCCACTTTGAGTATGTAAAGCTGCTTTAATGGAAGCATATGAAAGTCTTTGAATAGAGGTCAGCTGTGAGTTCTGCGAGCTTTACGACAAATTAATTTAAAAAAATATCGTGGTCTTAAAAATTGGACAAAATGTGTTGCCCAATGCTAATCCCCAACAACATCGAATTGGAGTTCTGAGTTTACCAATGTATAGTAAAACATTTTAAATACTTACTTATAACAATACGGGCTCAAAACATTCAATTTGCATGTTACCAGCAGCATGTACGCATTGGTAGCTGGAGCATGAGCGTTCCGATTTAAGTTAGAATCTACGAGGGGCCTTCAATATATTCTCTGTATCGGGGTGAAGCTGTGGTTATGTATATAAGTTTACTTGTTTATCAAGAAATACTACTATTTTAGTGCATTCATGTAAATTCTCTAGTTAAATAGAATTATAAAGGCAACTGAAACGATGATGGTGAAAATTAAACATCTCCCTTCAATTGAATTTCTCATTAAGAAAGGAAAGTGTAAGAAAACTAACCATGTAGAGATAGTGGCTGTTTACCAGTGTTCCAAACCTTCATTATCAACTGTGCAAAAGTGGTCAAGTAAGTTAAAGAGACGCAGAGAGAGCATTGAAAACTACCCCCGTTCCGGCGCCCCAGCTACTGCTTCTACGGGAGAAAGTATCAAAGACGTCGAAAAAATTGTTCCTAAGGATGCCCGAATAAAGGTGAAATTAATTTCAAAGATCACCAAGCTTTCAACTGGTACCAATCACACCATTCCTCACGACCATCTTAACCTTTCAAAGGTTAGTGCAAGGTTGGTGCTACGAGTGCTCACTGCGCCTCAGAAAAAAGTGAGAATAGCATGGTGTGGAGAGCCTTTGGAGATGTGTAGTGAGAACGCGGACGGTGTTATGGATCGAATTGTTACTAGGGACGAAACATGAGTTCACCACTGTGACCCATGTTTCAAACAAGAGTCCATGCAGTGACATAAAAATAGGACCAGACCCCCCGAAGACGTTCAAAGTCACTCCGTCTGCCGGGAAGTTCATGACCACAGGTTTTTGGGACTCAAAGGGAATCTTGCTGATTGAGTACAAAACAGGTGAAACCAACACCGTCACATCCTACGCTACTACTTTGTACAATTTGCGGGAGGATATTAAAAAGAAAAGAAAGTGGTAAACTCTCAGCGGGTTTGCTGCTTTTTCATGACAACGCTCCTGTTCACACGGCGCGAGTTTCCAAGGATGCTGCGGGAGATTGTGGTTTCGAAGAAATCCAACACAGACTCTTTAGTCCAGACCTTGCCCCTAGTGACTGTGTCCTATTTCAAGATTTGAACAAATGTCTTCGTGGAAAAAGATTTTCGAATGATAAAGAACTCAAGACGGTAATAAAAGGGTATTTTGGAATTTTTTTTTTTCAGGTCTTAAAAAAGGCTTATGTCAGGATGTTACAAATGCATTGATGTTAGGGGAGACTATGTTGAAAAATAAAAACAATTTATATTGAATTCGCATTTTCCTTCATATCGATACCGAGAATATATTGAAAGCCTCACGTATTAGGACATCGAGATACTTAAACTCGCTAACAGATTCGATTTCAAAGCATTTTTTAGAGCATGAGTTGAGTCATTATAGTTTATCTGGCAACAACTTTGAACAGTTAAATCAAACCTCATGCAGTCATTTGCGTGAAATATCATATTAAGATCGAAGTTTTTATCGCCTAACATTTATAGAATCAGTTTTCATCGGCTTCAACTTTATTGCTTCGAGCAGGGCGACTAAAATTATTGGTGCCTCTAAGACATAAAAATCTTTCATATTATTTTCATAAATTTGCCGAATGACCATTCGGCAAGATTGTCAACAGTGAAGTGTAGTAATAAAAGCTTACCAAAGATTCAATCGAAGAAATTGTATATATCATGGCAATAAAAGGAAATTCCATTAAATACCATTCCATTTTATTAAATATAAAATTTAGTTAAATAATTAAATTCAGACAAAAATTTTTCTTTGTCCATGAATGCTGACTGTTTATTTGACGTAGATTGTTAAGGAGTCACGGCAATAGTAATTGTATTCAGTTGTGTAATCCCAGATAGTTTCTTCATGCAAATCTCTTCCATCTAGAGGTCATACTATGGATAGGTAATTCGCTTTCCGTAGCTAGCCAATAACTATTGTAAGGTAAGTTAATTTAACTGATCAAATATGTAGAACTTGAAGTATGCCCAAGAACATTACCCAAAACGTTGTATGTGTGTGTCCTCTGTAATCGCTTTCAAATAAAGTTGCATTTCTTAAAACAATTCCTTACCACAAAGACTTAACTATATTGTACTCGGAATGAGGTGTTTTTCAGTTTTCGCCTCAAACTTGTCATTTGAGAACAATGCTAAACCATAAATCATCCGCTATACCAGCAACGTTTCGTGCGACTTTATAATAATTAGCTAAGCATATTCGAGCTTTTAAAATCGTCAGAAGTATAAAAAAGATAAAAATTCTCAGCTAACCGAGCATAGGTCTTTCACACCCACAGTCGTATGACAAACCTTTATAGATAATTTCGGAAGAAAAGACTGTTCGGATTCACTCTGAAAATGATACTTGCAACAGCATGCTAAACTAATCGCCATTTGTTTTGTTAAATGGGAAAAGGCATGAGACCGAATCTTTCGAATTAAACTATTGAGTGTTTTTAAGCAATACACACCCTATAAGGTGCCATTCAATCTCTCAACACCAGCTGTAGCAGCTGTGTTCTGGCAAACGTTAAGTTACCGTAAACAACACAAATAGAGTTTGTGTGTCAAAACGTTCTGAGTACGTATAGCTTCAAAAATGTCAAACTTTACGATACAGCTGGCAGTTCCCAGATTGCAACACTATGGTTGCCCAATCCCGAAATATAAAAGGCAACCTACGCAAATCAACACCTTTTACCGTATGCTTCGGGATTCACCAAGGGTGCGTCTTGTCACCTCTCCTTTTCGTTATATATATATAGACTGGATTTTGCAGTGCAGTCGAGGCGAAGAATGTTTAACATTGAGAGAGGTAAGAGTAAGTCACACATTCTCTCAGACTGAGCTCCAGCGCGTGCAGGAGAGGTTTGCGGCTGTACGTAGAGATGCTGGTGAACATGGACAAGTCTGAAACAGATAGAAATGTTTAAGTACCTCGGTTCTGTTCCGCTAGTGGGCGGATCTACACTGAGCTTTCTTCTAGAATGATGCATTAAATTTGAAGCAGCTTGGTAGATCAGTTGTAGGAAAGGTATAGTTTGGTGCCAAATTAAGGTATCGGTTTTTAACTCGATTTTTATTCAAATTCTCACATTCAGTCAGGAATTTGGGAAATGAACGAAAGACTAAAATCGGTAATACAAGCTGCTGAGATCAGATTTTTCCGTGCCGTTGCGGGAGTTTCTCGCCAGTATAGGCTGAGAAAAGTGACAATTTATGAAGAACTGACTCTGAACTCTTTATTTCGTTGGTTTGACCATGTGGTACGGATGTCTCTTACATTAAGACTTCTTAGGCGTGCTTTAGATGTACGTAGGCTGTCCTCATCGATTCTGGTGGTTTTATTGTCTGTATGGAGTTCAATAAATCGCTTTGATATGCGAAAAATTAAGATTATACATATCGAATCACAAATAGTATGAATATGAATCAGTTGGCCAAACGAGGCCATATATTCATCATATAAACATGTAGGGTTTGCACGATATGAAGGAACTCTGAAATTTATGAAGATGTAGACAAATAAAATCAAAAATTTTACCAAACTTGGTCACTGTATTTGGTATCCTCTTACATCTTTGGTTTTTCAGGCTGAATTTCGAAAAGTATCCAAAGCTGTAACCCTTAAGATTTGTTTGCACTTAAGGAGAAACTAAATATAATAGGAACAGCAAATATATATTACATTCGACATTTTGATTCTTAGCAAAACCGAGAACTGATCAGTTTGTTAGCTTTTTTTTCGACCTATTTTGCTTACCGACACACTTTTCTGGTTTCAAGATTGTCACATTTACGCACAGATCTTAAATGATTGCTGGAAGAATGTAAATTGAATCAAAGGCGGCCGTATAACGTGTGGATGGAGATTATAGCTCATCGACCATGTTACTTTGATGTACGTACTTCCCTTTTGCGGTACATAATCCATATACTGAATACATTACCTTCGGCAATCCGCATTCCTTCTCTTCTTGAGTATGCTGATTGGAAATCTTTGATTGAATTTACTTGTAATCCGTTCGCCTGAACGGTGGGTTACATTGAAACGAGTGGCCACCACGTACGACAGTAAATTGCAATCAAAAATTCTTAGTAAGGGAGTTTTTCCAAAATAAAGACAACCAACCAAAGTTTTAGACCGACTGACTCCAATTAAAAAGAAACACAATACCGCCCAACACAATGTTAAAATAATTACACACTTATAGTGCAATTAACGCCGAGTTTAAAGCACTGTTGCCAGACATGTAGGTCTGTGCAACAAACGACGTTCAGGTGACAGTGCAAGACCCCAAATCTAAATCCGAAAACATGCAGCACCATTTTCACAATTGTTTGCCGACAGATAATTCCACATCCTTGGTTGGCTTATCGCCCCTTGCATGTACAATAAATAGCTGAAAATAAACTAAGCACTTAGATTATGGTGTGCGGTCAACGAGACTGAGAAGAGAACCGTCTATTTGTTTGTGTGCAGGAACTCCACATGACTAATGGCGTAAATAAGTAAAGACACTCCCTTGCCTTTCTGCCTGCGCAAATATTTCGGTCTCGCTGAGTTCAGACTCCTCGAGATGTAAATCATTTAAACATGACTTTCTCAGACGGACAAAGCGGGGGCAAGAGTGACATTTGCGGTTATTCCATATTAATTGGACTGACCATGGTTTAATTATTGTATTGGCATCCGGGCTCAGTGTGCACGTTTACTAGCCCCTCTATTGATATCTCCCTCTCAGTATACAATGTGCGTATCTGCATATAAATGAGGGTTGAGGGTTGAGACTTATTGATTGCAGAAAGGAGACTCGGTAGGTTGACTCTGGTTGAGTGGGCCTGTCGTCCGGCTGTTCAACTTACACGCACAAGGGAGCAGTGGAACTGATTTTAGAGCCTTGTTAGCTAATTTTCGGTAAGGTAACATCATTTATGCATTAGATTAATGACTGAACGATTAGGCAGGCCGATGAGTTTACATTTTAATTAAAACGACGCAAGACAACAAACAATCTCGGGCAATCATCGATATCTCGCTGTGCCATTATGTTTCCTGAGTTTCATAATGAAGTTATTCCTACGTGTGTCAGTGAGGGAGTTTGTTGCTGATAAGGATGCCAGTGCCAGACAATGATGCCAAAAGGGGGGATGTTGCCATAGAAAGGCTATCTGTGACTTTGCTGCATCATTAGATCTCTTTAGAGCGATTAAAAGTCTATTTGAAAAGCTTTCTAACGGGAATGTTGTCAGTTTTTCATCGAGTTTGTAGAACAAAAATGGTGAGAACAAAAATTTCTAAAATAAGACAAGATAAAACTAAAATGCGTAGATTTATGCCGTTTCGTAACAGAGCATCGCTTTTGGTAACACGAGCCTCACTTCACGCGACCGAATTGTACGAGTATGTAACGAGGATAATTGACACAAGGTCGTACCCACTGGAAAAGTGAGTAGCTAAAGTGAAGGTTCAGGAAACTTGATGAACGTTATTGATATGTTAAAAGTGTGCTTCCAAAAGCAGTTGGACAAAACTAAATGGTAAAGGCCCCATCCACTGCAAATTGACTTATTATGGATACTTGTAACAATAAAGAAAAACTTTATTTAAAAGACGGTACAATTTAGATATTTAAAAAAAGAAAGGCCAAACACCACAAGGCCGTCCAAGGACTGGGCCGTCCAACGACTGGATCTCGATGATGGACCGTTCGACGTCTGGATCTCGATTGCTTTTTGTAGGATGCTACCTCGGTATTCTTAATCTGATGTGTTGTGGATGGTGGTTGAAATGTGAACCAATGCACATGTTTGAAAATCATTTCGATATTCAATTGTTTTCTCGGATTTTAGGATCGCTTGGGTCATAAATCATAATGTTTATGAATTCCAGATTGTTTTGTTTGTGCAGTGTATTTTAGGATTGGATCAAAGTGTTAACTTGCATTTAAAGAAATATGTTTGAATTCAGTAGATGAGACATTTAGTAGAACACAATATATATGGTATAACGCAGCCGCCGTGGCGTAGTGGATAGAGTGCGATACTTACACGCCGACATACAGGTTCAATTCCAGCCAGAATACCTCCAATTTTTCAGGGCATTACCTCTTTTGAGCTGCTGACAGCACTCAAAGATCTATTAACTATATATGAAAAACGCTACTCAAACTTCGCCGTTTGGGGTCGGCAAGAAACTGTAGGTTCCTTCTACTCGTGAGAGAGCAATAGCGTGCATAACACGAGTAGTTGATGAGCAAGCTATTCCCTAGTACCACTGTGAACTGTCGCGCCATCCAATTATTATTATTATTAATATTATTATTATTAATATTATTATTATTATTATTATAACGCAGATGCACAAATCATGTCGAGACTAGGGAATAGTTCACAAATCTTAAGATTTGCATAGAATGTACTGTCTTGGTCAGGAAATTGGTTGGAATGGTCCATATGTTTCATGAGAACTTTTGATGGAACGAAATCCTTTATTAATATGAAGAATATTGCAGGGGAAGCCCGTAGAATGCTCTTACAAGTCTATGTTGAATCTGATACGACGACAAATCATGTAAAATGGTTTTGATTCTACAAAATATGTGGTTTTAGATTCGAAAGCAAATAGCGTCATAGGCAGCCCAATAAAAAAACGTAATATGAGGAATTTTAGTCTTCACAGGATCGGGATCCCTGCTAAATGCAAAGCAAATCGTTGGTAGTGACTCGGCAAGTAATTTCCCCTCGATTGAGGAAATTCGGATTTATTTAAAAGCAAAGAAATTGGGACATATTGGTTAAGAACGCGAGATGTGAAAGATATTTTCACGTCGGAACTGCTAATTGAAAGATTTTTGGACCACGAATCCTGAATAGAGACTAAAAGTGAACCCGTTCCATTATCGTGTACATCGGCACCAAAGAATAACATGCTGTGTTAAAAACTGAACATTTAGCTTCTAACATAGACGGAAACAAATTAATATGAGTCGTCTTTTGGGTGAAAACGGCCAGAAACTACTATTTGGCAAAGTGGTTTAGAACGTTTGGAAAGCTCGGCTCCACGAGGCCGTAGCATTCAAAATCTACAAGGACACACCAAGTTCGCTGTATTTTGTAGATCTTACTTCTTCCGCTTACTGATTTCTTTCATGGATGCAAACTGTTTTGGGTCTTTTGACACAGTTGAAAAAATGCTCAATGATTGGATGTAAAAGATGACAGAGGGGACCAAATGTTTAGAAATGAACAACGACTCACAGTTCTTAAAGTGAATTGTTTTTTACGTTTTTTCAATAAAAACATAAAATGGAATAAATTTGGACGTTTAAAAAAAGAATCCATTTCTTCAATATTTTTGGTATTTTTTTTTATAATTGACGCTTGCAAAAGGGGTTGCGAGTACCCTTAAGTGACCGGATCAAGTCACAGCTCGTGCCGAAGGTATAGAGGAAGAGAGGGAGAGGAGGTACCGATGCACATTGGTTTTAAATGCCTGTGGATTGTAATGAGGAGGAAAAATCGAGCTGGGAAGAGCATTCAAGATTCGTGTAGTGCTGCTAAAAAACGAGCCTCTGAATTTGACTGTGCATCCGATCCTGAAAAATTTCACAGATAATCAATGTAAAATTCGTGTCTTCTCTTAGTCGATCTGAGATCCGTATGGTATGTGAAACTTATGTTAGAAATTAATCTGATTTTACACCAAGATGTCACACTATTTAAAAGTAATAATAATTGGATGGCACGACAGTTCATAGAGGCCCCAGTACCTACCTTGCTCATCAAATACCCGTCTTGTGAGCGCTGTTCTCTCACGAGTAGAAGGAACCTACAGTATTTTGCTGACTCCCAACGGTGGAGTTTGAGCAGCTTTTTCGTAGGCAGTTAATATTCTTTGAGTATTGTCAGCAACTCGAAAGAGGTGGTGCCGTAAAAAACGTGAGGTATTCAGCCGGGAATCGAACCTTTGGCGTGTGAGTGTCGCATTCTTCCCACTACGCCACGGTGGCCACACAATTGAAAACAGTTGAAATAAAACTACATAAGTTAGAAATGTTAGCCTTTCAAAGCATTCCAAATTTTGTATGCCAAACGGGTAAAGCCTTGTATTGGCAACTTGAGGGGGATTTTAGAACGGAATGAGATTATAGATTTTATTTCTTTAACATTTGCAATTTACATTATGTATATAAGTGACACGGGCTACCCTTTTCAATGAACATAATTTAATCACTGAAGGTAAAAAAGAGAAGAGGCAGAGGAGGTTCCAATGTACATTCAACAGCTAAGGGACGAGACTTTAAGATTACCTGCAAATCCAAGAGCTAGCTAAAGATTGAACGAAGCGTGTATTACGGGTACATTCTTGAACGGAAGGAATGCAATTGGCACTGGATTTGAGTATGGAGGTGATAAATACAGGAGAATGTTTCAGTGTCAATGATTGCTCATTATTATGGTTTCTTCTAAGTTTTATCGATCGCTGTTGAATTCGGAATAAGTGCAGAGTTCTGAGCAGCTGACGAGATTAAAATGTTATAATCCAGCTTTAAACAAATAAACGCCTAGTATTCTTTATCCAATGAAAATAGGTTGAGTTAGTTTTGCTTCGTCTTAAGAGACGTTAACACTTCACTGCCTTCTTTATCTCGCACAAGTTAAAGATAAGAAGGAAGTTGCAAACGTGAAGGAATTGGATCACTTTGAGAAGAACTGAAATATAAATGAGTCCCAAGTTTGACTTTAAAGTCTATTTCGTTTCCTTAACTTATGCTGATCTCACTTATGCTGATCTCACTTTCTACCATGTATAATCGGGTTTCATGTATGAGGTAAATATAGTTGTTGAGAATTGTTTAACCTCACATTTTGACGACTGGCCACATAAATTGACTTATTTCACACCAACCGTGCCTTTCCTTAGCGCTATTCATTTAAAAGTGAGTGACTCGCCGAATCCGAAGCGCAATAAATACCGACACTTTCCAAATTATGGTCGACACGTAAATGTGGCAAAAATTCGTCACAGAAAAGCGAACCTAATCGAGAACTAGAATTTTCATCCTACAAAGCTACGAAGCATCAATTCTTTTATACATACTCGCAAGTCAAAGACCAAAGACGAGGTTGGGGTATACACAAAAAATTTAAGTTTTTGCCCTCAACCTTGAATTACATCCCAAAGTATTTCTGGGATAAGGCATTATTGTGGTTGAAGAATAATGTTTTATTCATTTATTTATTTATTCCACATTCCCTTGAGACTAATGATGAAACCTGCAGTACATGCAGAGAAGGTGAAGGCACTGCAGAGCACTTCCTCTGTCAGTATCCCGCCTTCGAGGTGGCGGCTGTTTGACACTGATTTGGTTGTAGCTGCAAATAAGGCTCATTATCACAGAAGCGCTAGTTTGTATTCCTCCGGAACAGAAAGGAACTACCTGTAGGCACAATGAAATAGATTTTGAGTCTGAATGCTCAAGTCCAGTGTTTTGCAACGTTCAATAAAAAAATCATCAAATTCCTTAAAGATCTCAACTGCCACTCAAATACTTCCCGCACGTCCCCCTATCACTCAAAAAAATTGCAAAGTACCCCAATATTCACCTAATAGAGGTGCCGGAACGCAGTGATATTCTAAAAATTTAGGAATCTGTTGAATTTACCAAGTGCTTCAAGCTCGCCAGAAAGCGATTGAGGGCAAAACTCCTAGCTGGAGTTCATTTTTTTTTCAAAGCTAATACATTTAGCAATGACAATATTCAATCAAGGTGGTCGCCGTGGCGTGGTGGGTAGAGTGAGACGCTCACAAGCTGCTGACAACGCTCAAAGAGTAAAAACTGTCCAAGGAAACTTCTTAAATTTCTCCGTTCGGAGTCGACAGAAAACTGTAGGTCCCTTCTACTTGTGAGAGAACAGTAGCGCGCACAACACGAGTAGTTGATGAGCAAGCTAGGCCCTGGTCCCCCTTTGGACTGTAGCGCCAAAAATTATTATTATTATTATATTCGATCAAGAAAAGATATCTCCCATTGGATCAGGTCTTGTTAGGAAAAACTTAATTCTTTTGCAATTTTTATGATTTGCTTCAAAGGTCATTTTACCACTAGAATACATGCAATAGACTGGAAAACCGTCGCAATAATGTTTGCATGAGTGGTAGTGACCAAAGGGACATATAGTCGATCACCCTGCCATTGCCTTGCAACGAGAAGAAGGAAAAATGTTTTCAATAACCTAGCTAAGCTTAGTTCTATTAGTGTGCTCAGATAGCTCGCAACGGGCTTAGGGAATTACTCGCTTGGGGCTCAATCGAAGTCAATGGAGGCCTAAATTAATTTGGTTACCTTGCTGGCAATAATTTCGATCAAAAGTCAATGGTGTCAGAAACGTTCCTTTGTAGTACGGGCTTCTATTTACCAGCCTAAATGGCAACCTGTTCTTCTAACTGGAGCTCCTAAAATACCACTGATTTTGAAACCTTATGACAATCTCCAAACTTCAAAAAGAATTTTTATAAAAAAATACCGCGATGTGTAATTTACTAAGTCTTACTTTTTTATTTTTAAAACGAATGACAGCATAGAACCGAACACAAACTTTAAACCAACTACAGTTATCTCAACTGTATATTTAAATAGGGAGTCACCAAGTCAATGTTTTACAAATATAAAGGTAGTATTACATTTTTGTTGTTCCCATCAATAACCCAGGGCCCATGTCCCCAAATAAAGCCTGGTTGAGAGATCCTCAAACTACATCAGCCCCCGGCAAGCAGACATTATTGTAGTCCCACGTTACAATAGGCACACTGATAAAGGATGCACATGAGAGTGCAAAAAAAAATCCTGTGAAAAATCGAATTCAATTCAAAGTTGAGGTAATGCCAAGAATCACACGTTTTCGCACATGGGTGAAAAGCCTGGCGTCCTTGGCAACAGTAAGTAGCAACAACTTTGGAAGCGAATCACATTCCAACCACCAATCGTGGTGTTATGGAGGCGCACCTCCACCAATTGTTCCTCTCCGTTGCACGCTCCATCGCCTGCATAAATTTGTAGAATGCTTCTATGTGCAATGTGTGTACAAATGGCGGGTGGCGAAAAAATAATTTTCATTTCCATCTCAAACTTAATGACCTCAATTGCCTACCACTTCATGCATCTCGCGTGGGACTGAGGGCTGGAAGGCCAAATGGATAATTTCCGCTTGCACCGTTTCCATGCAGTCCAATTACAGAAAATGATGAACGTGTGGTTGTGCACCAACTTTCGAGAAGGATAATATGATGACGATATCTAAATCTCCAAAGGAATAGACTAAGTCGAAGGAGCTGAGAGAATAAATTCTGTGAGAATGTTGTTCGATAAGAATCTCGGCACTAGTGTCTCTGTAACGAAAATAATGGGAAATCAACTCGGCAGCCACCAACAACAGTGAACGAATCCAGGGTTCTGCGAAAAAAACAAATGAAACGGAATTTTCTCCGTTCAAAGGCAATATACACTCGACAAGAGGTCGTTATGCCAAACCCGGAATTGGGAGTTGCGAATTTAATTAATTAAGCAGAGATGGCTATGCGGTGCCAGGAATGCTCCCAAAAATTGAAATCTTCTTGTGCTCCCTCTTCAGATGGTATTTACATACCCACACCCACACATATCCAAAGGTATTTAACTTTCACTGATGCTGAGAGGAACTCATATTAGAGGAGGGAAAGAAGACGAACGGGGACCTGCGCCCACACCGTGTTGCACATGAGGTTGGATGTAACATATTCTTGGAAAGATTTCAAAAATTTCTTTTGGATTCGGTTAGACAGCATGCAACTGGGTGAGTGTCTGATGACAATTCTGCTTTGGCATGCAAAAAACTGGTACTTGATTGGGGTTCCAAAGAAACGGTTGGCATTCTACCATAGAATTGCGGGAATGTAACTTTTGGAGGTTGAATTAGTCATAAAATATAAGGGAATGCTCTGAATACTCTGTTTTCAAACCAAAAGGTACACTTGGCACTAAGAGGTCTTATGGGTATTGAAACTGATTGATCTTTATTAAATTGAGCTGTTTGGGTTAGATAAATGGAAATTAGTTCGGAAATATACTTGTCGTTTCAAAAGTTTGAATTACTTGATTGATAACGTGCCCATGCGAAGTGTAAGGTAATCCAGTGACTCAAAATGTACTGAACATTACCTTAAACAACCGATCAACATTTATTCCTCAATCTTAATTAGGTACAAAGCAGCTGTTAGCCGACTGTACAGTTAATCAAAAAAGTAAGTATACACCCAGCAGACGTATAGTTATGTTTTGAAATGCGAAATATCTTAAGAAATATAACTGATTCACTGCACCTTTAGTGTTGATGAGCATTTGTACAGATCAGGAAATGAAATTTAACAGTAAATTTCCACGAATGAGATCATTTACAAGTTATTTTGCGATAGAAACATCCACATAAAAAAATTAAGTATACTCTTCGCATATGCTGCATTCTAATTAGGCATTCCGGGTTGCAAGGAGGTAAGACAGTAAATTAATTCATTCTATTTAATTGACTTGTTGTTACTACGAAATTCAAAATTGCCAAAATTGCCAAAATTGTTGTAAAAAGCCATGTAACTGTTCAAAAAATAATTGAAAATTATAAAATTCAAGGCAATACGCAAAAAATGGCCAAAACTGGGCGCCAGCGTATTTTTACGGTTCAAGAAGAACGGAGAATTGTAAGAAAAATTAAACAAAGTCCTAAATTAAGCGCTCCTAAAATACGATCCGAAATTGTAAATGAAACTGGAAAGCTATGCAATACTCAGACAATTCGTTTCAATTTAAATGATGCCGGATACCATGGTCGAAACATCAGGAAAAAGACGTTCGTGAGTAAGGTTAACCGGCAAAAACAACTCAATTTTGCAAAAGCTCACGTAAATTGTGGTCCAGCTTTCTGGGATTAAGTCATATTTTCAGATGAAAGCAAATTCAACGTTTATGGATCCGATGGACGTGTTAAAGTGTGGCAAACGCGGATCTATATCCCGCAAACATGGCCGAAGCTGTAAAGCACCGTGGTGTCTCCTTAATGGTATGGGGGTGTATGGCGGCAAATGGCATCAGTAATTTAGTATTCATTGATAGCACTAGGGGCAAATATGCCTATTTGGACATATTGAAAACGAATTTACTTTAAAGTGTCAGAAAGCTGGGTCTAGAAGGGTCAAGATAATGACCCAAAACACATCTCTCATATTGTTAAGGAATGGTTATTATAGAATGTTCCTAACTAGCAAAGAACACCACCCTAATCGTTTGACATGAATGCAATAGAACATTAATGGGCACATTTGAAACGAGAAGTTCAGAAACACGGTGTCAAAAAAAAAACAAGATTTGAAAAGAGAGCTCCAGGAAGAGTGGGCTAAAATAAGCCAAAGAGTTACATCATAATTGATTAAATCGGTGCCAAATCGAATGCAAGCTATTATAAAAGCCAAAGGCTACCCAACAATACATTGAGATGGAGACTTGAGAGCGCAGAAAAATTTCAGAAAGTATTTTTTTTTTGTTTGTATATTTACTTATAATTCTTTGATGTAAATTTATAATCATATTGCTTTAAGTGGAATTTTATTGTTTATGTTTTGTTATTTTATTGTGTTTGTTCTTTTTGGGAAATAATATTACTTTTGTGAAAACAGGAAAAAAATTGTTTTTTTGTTTTTTGTAAGATATACAACCATGGCCATATAAATAGCACAAATTGACTCAAAAACTTAAATTGAACACTATTCGGAAGTAAAATAAAACAAAAAACTTAAGACTACACAAATTACTTTGAGAGATATTCCAATTTCCAGGTTTACAGACACAAAGACCACTTCAAAGAATGAAGCAACAGATTTGACATATGAACTCATTAATAACGGTACAATTTTTTCTCCGTAATCTACTGGAGCATAAGGGAATCAGAGGCATGCATAAAAGTTTGCCTTACATCGTTTAAAATAAAATGAGTACAGTACAGTACAGTTAAAATGTAAGGTGAACATTTTTTTTCGCCTTGTGCTATTTATGTGGCCATAGCTGTATTTAGTTTTCTTTATAAAAACATACTTCAGGAGGTAGTTTATACTTTCTTTTTTGATTAAATGTATATACACTTTGGATAATGGATGTAATTTTGATTGATTTCTATTGTGTGGGTTTTACAACTGGCAAAAATCTTACGACGATGAATTTTAAAACTTCTGTAAATGTACAGATGCTACCAAAAATAGGTAAACATACAGAAACTAATTTGCGCAATTTATTCTTATCTGCACGATAGATTTCGCCCATTTTCCTGGTAGGGCATGTAATTAAACACTCTAACAAAAAGAATTGGGATAGTGACAAATTTATTTATACAATTGAAGCATTTTTTGGCTTTTAGTATAATTTTCTATTCAGTCATAAGTAGGTTAACAAATCTTAATTCTTGTGTTTTTTTTATTTCTCATACCAAAAGTTTAGATTGATTATTCGCATTAGTTTGAAGAAGTTTAAGATTTTGACTGCCGGAATTCTTTTTTCATCTTCCATAACCAACTTAAACAAGTTTTAAAAAAAGAAAAATGGGTAACTTCAAATACTTAATAGTAGAAGAAAGATAATCTGTTATAAAGCTTCACCAAAACGGCCAACCAACTCAATATTTTGCCGAATTATTTGAAAAATCTCCGACAGCAATCTTTAAAGTATTTAAAACTGCATATAGATCCAATTACTAGACCTTAAGGTCCCAGAATTACTACAGAGAAACAAGATTAAGGGATAAAATTAGTTTCAAATGCTGATCTCTTTCAGTTTAAAAATCAGACCTATTCTGCAAAAGATGGACTCGACGCTGCCATCAAACCAAATTTTTCACCACATAAAGGGCCGAGTTCCGTACATAAGCAAACAAAATATGGTGAAAAGAATGAAATTCTGCAAGGAAAATATCCTAAAACTCATTTAATTTTGCGATAAAGTGGTTTGGACAAATGAGTTAAAGATGCTTAAAGCACTGAAATTACACTTTCCGGAAGAAGGAGGAAGTTCTGGCATACTTCTCGCATTAAACCCACATTAAGAGGACAGGATAAAGGTATTATGATGTGGCGATGCATTTCTTCCAATAGGGTTGGTAAAATTTTATTTGCAGGGAAAAGTAACAGCTGCTGTGTATTTAAATATTTGAAAAGACGTAATAATAGCTGAAGGACAGATACTTGACGGAGGTAATGTTTTTCTACAACAAGTTAGTAAATCGATTCATCGTACAAAATTTGTTCAAAAACATGTTGAAGACAACAATATTGACGTTCTGGAATGGCCACCGCAGAGAACCAGATGTGGCATGATTTTCCAGGAAGTAGGCTGACCAAATGCACGCTCCCGAAGAAAGAAATCCTCAGATTTTCTTCTATCTCTAAAAAGGAAAGACGACTTGTTGGCAACAAACGGTGCACCTTACCTAGGCTAAGTACATAGTGACAATACTTTGTGCCAGAATGTGAAGACACTGCAAAACATTTCCTTCGTCAATGTCAAGCCTTTTTGCCGTCAGGTGGCGGATGTTTGGAGCTGATGTGCCGGTAGCTGTTAACCCAGACTCTTTATCACATAAGCGTGATAATTTCTTCTGTAAGACCAATAAATTACATCTATTGAAGGTTCTGCCTGATAGTGCAGTGGACCAGTTTTTGATTCTTAGCCTTCCTGTGTCATAAAGGAAATTAGAAAAAAGATTAACGCAAAGTGTTTCCGTTTACGTACAACGACAAAAGTGTTGAAAAGAAGATCCTTTACTGACAAACGGTAGGTAAGGGAAATACAATTTTCCCACAAAATCTTGAGAACAGCTATAAGAAAAAACACATAAACATTAGTCCAAAAATAATTTGTACCTAGTTGCTGACTTAGAACTGCTCTTGGACGATTTTGCATAGATAACACCTCATATTTAAGATAAGAACTACTTTTAGGATTCCACTCGATAAGTAAGTCTTCAATTGATTGGGGCTTGTTTTGAATATCGTGGGTTTTAAGTTTTCATTTAAATCCATCATATACATTTTCTCAACTTAATGGTGAAGTTCAAAGCAGGTATAGGGTATTCTATAAATTCCACAGGTGCACGTAAGTTGCAATGTGTTTGGGGTCATGAACTTGCTGGAAATAAAATTAATTTCAAATACTTAGGACCTCAGGGCTTGTTCCCAAGTTTTTTATAAAGATGTCAGCATACATATATTGATCGCGATTCTTTCGATGATGATCTCCATCATCAAGCTTCGCAGTCTTCACTGCACAATTGGGTTTTGAGGCATCATTTAGCTTTCTCCACTCTGTTAGGCGACCGCCAATACATGATATTTTTTTACAACCCCAGAGGAGTTTGTTTGTTTACACAATTTAGCAAAAACAAGGCTCTTATACTTGTTAACTTTTTTCAGCAAAGAACACGACTTTTATCCATTTTGTCCTAATGCCGAACTGTCTTTGGGTGTACTTGAGTGTCGTAGTTCTTAGTTAAACTAGGTTTTTACAGAGAGCTTCGATAGTTGCCTCGACTTTGCCTTAGATTATGTTTGACATGAGTTTATTAAGTTGTCTATGATTCTCTGGATCGTTTACGGGCATCTATGTACATATATATTTTTTTATGTTTGTTCTGCCGCAAAGTGGTGCCCCATCGAAAAAAAATGTACAAATAATATTATTTTCTCGGCCAAGTGGTATTGATCCATCGATTTAACACATTGGAGCAATGAGAAGGCCAACATTATCGTGACTTCTAATAAGTCGTTTCGGTGTACGACCAGCTCAAATTTGGGACTTTAACATTTTAGAAATTGAACGTTTTTATTTCAAGAAAATACGATGTGCATATATTTTAACATAAGCCACTTTGGAATATGATGTTACATTTCTTTGAAAGGGCGTACATTTAACTTTCGAAATTCATCAACAGGTTTGTTCATTTGAACAACCAATTACCTAAACCAGGATTTTGGTTAACGCCACCTTTTGGGAGAAATACTTCCATTTTTGACGGAGCATAACAAAAACGCTCCAAGGGGCTCTAACGGGAAGCTACATTTTCCTGGAAGCCAGGGATATTCTCTATCGATGGTGTGAAAATTAAAATTCACCTTTTTGCACTTTGGGTGATCGAGTCATTTAAGTGAAACAGTCTCGAACACTTTCCGGAAGTATTTTTTTTAATTTTCCTAGGATTTCCGTTCTAATGCTTGTAATGGAAAATGCCGTGGGTATAAACCACTAAATAGTGAAGCGCAGGCCTTATTACACTTAATTCAAATTTATATATTTTGTACAACGAAAGGGTCTTAGTAAATAGTATTGAATTCCAATATTGTTTTCAGCCTAAATTTGTCATCGTGAATTGTTATTAAATAGTTTTTTATGGAATCATCCATAAATTTTAGATTTTCTAACTTAGGATTTGTGGCCGCCGTGGCTTAGTGTGTAGAGTGCGACGCTCACACGCCGAAGGGTCTGGGTTGGATTCCCGGATGAACTGTTTGTGGGCTGTCGCGCCAACAATTATTATTACATATCAATGTTTCCATTTTCTGTACAAAAATCAATTCCTTTGAAGTCTTTCAACAATCAGTTCCGACCTAAAAAATAGTCTTACAATATCCTTCAGTCTCAACTAGAGAGCACCTCAATACGGCGAATGATCGAGTAAAGGCTCAAATTTTTAATTTTCACATGTTTTGGGGTCGTCAAGACACTTTTTGCCTTTACTAAAGGCTCCATTTTGATAGAGTTGAAACCACTTTCTACACGTTTTTTGAATATTATCTCCGAGTACCGGATCTAACGCACTCCCATGCACAGCAATTTGAACTTGAGAAATCACAAGGAATCTATGAGAGTGAAATTTATGCCAACAAAATTTTATTAAATTGATGTCAAAATATTTATGGCAATCAAACCGTCCGGTTTTTTCCAAATAATACACTTTGCCTAGCACCACTCTGCCGATCAACTGCTGAGTTCCCCTAATCATTCATTGTCTATGAACAGCATGACACCACTGGAAAATCACAAAGTTTGAAATTGATATCTACCGTTAGTGCAAATAATTTCGCACATTGCTTTCTCAATCAGAGATCCCGGTGCTGCTGTGACATTCAAATATTCTGGCTCCCCTTTCCGGCAGACATGACATACAGTAATAATTGCACTTTTTGTTAGTTTTTCATTTTAGGTCGGTGACGCAGATTATTCCTTTTCAATCAATTCAGATTTAAGACTTTTCGGCAACACAGTAATCGGATTACGGAGAATTGTATGTGTCTGCTTTGTGGTTATCGCACCGTTGTAAGTTCACATACAAAATGCATGGGCGCACATACATATTCGATCATTTTTATAAAATGACAACCAAATACATACATATTCCTTGTTTCCTTTTTCATTCGCATTAACTTTCGAAATGGAAACAGTTGGTGCGTCCATTTGTCAAAACATTAAATTTTCATTTGCCCGTTGCCCATGTGGTCGTCCACAAGTGCCACAGATTCCATGATTATTTTCATTCTTTTTATTCGTGCTGCTTCACAAAGCCTTTTTCACATTTGAGTCCCCTTTTTTGTTTGTGACCGGCTGGCAAAAAAGAAACTCCACCGCGCCATGCTTGCCGGGATACAAATTGTTTGAGATTTGGTTTCGGACGGCCTGTGTACCTAGATGGTGAACAATGTGTAACATAACCCTTACAAACACATGGGCACATGAAATTATCATCAATTACAAAAACGTTACTTGTTTTTGGGGTGTTTTGCGCTTCTGCAAGCCACCTTACGTTTCGAACTGCACCGGATCGCTTCATTTTCGTTCGTTCTCCATTAATTAATTCAAATCTGTAGCAGCAGGAAAATCTAATTGAATTCCATAAATTCATTTATTGTACTCTCGATGCATAGATAAATTGCCTTCGATTGCGCGCTTTTATTATTGAAGGGAAATCGATTTTTAAGAGAGTTAAAAAAATATCACGGGCAAAGCGAACAATGAAAACCGCACAATCTTGCTCTCAGCTACACTGTACATTCCCGTTGAAATCGATTTTGATTTTACTGCCCAGTTCTTCTCTTGTAATTTCTTGTTCGTTTATTCCATTTGGTTGTTATTACAGTGTAACCCTCGGACAGCGGCCAGCCCCGCTAAACAAAAGGATGAAAAATAAACTTGGATAGTACAACGACCGGTACGTACCTTTTTTAGTCAATTATGCTCACTCACACATGTGTGTTCCGAGTGTAGTGGTTGTATGCAAATAATAACCGGCGAACGAAGGTCTGCCAGAGGGTTGATGGAATAGTGAGTCATTTTTTATGACTAATGCTATTTTTGTATGTTCATCTGTCCATAGTAGGAAATGTTTTCCATTTTGCATAAGTTGAGAGTAAAAAGTGGAAATGTAAAATACATCATAAAAAGTAAGCGATGAAGGTATCTGGTGTCCATTAAATGTCTTTCTTGTGCTGGGCTTAGACAGTCGTGCTAACAGGTTTTTTTTTTTTGATACGAGTGCCTGCAGCTCACGTTATTTCAGCATGAAGCTTCAAGGCTTCAAAGTTTACGAGTTGATTCCGTTCGTCCCTTAAGCCCAATTAGCACTGAAAACCACAACCCAATAAGCAAATTTACCCAAATGGTAACTCGGTCCTATAGTAATCAAACATGATCGGGATTCGATATGCAAGCTGGAGGTTTTTTTTATCTTGCAGTATCTTTGTGAATCTATGGCCGTGGGTAGAGTGCGTCACTCACAGGTTCGATTCCCGGCTGAACACCTCGAATTTTTCACGGCACCACCCCTTTCGAGCCACTGACAAAACTCAAAGAACATTAACTGTCTAAGTAAAGGCTTCTGAAATTTCGTTGTTCGGAGTAGACCAAAAACTGTAGGTCCCTTCTACTCATGGGAGAACAGTAGCGCACACTTGTCTCTATGTGGACTGTCGAGCCATCAAATTATTATTATTGTTTTTGTGACTTTATTTCCCTCTAGTTGGCTTTTTTGTTGAAGGTTGAAAAACTAGTTCATTGTATTTCCAGGCAGTAACCTACATTCAATGTAATTTCTTGTTATCCCAAAGGAATGCAAACAAGCATAAGTTTTCAGTTGCAACTTTATCAGCACCAATCAGCCCTCACCTTATCTGTGCAAAGGCGGGACATTGATGAAGGTAATGCTCTACCTTCTCTATAGGCATCGCAGAGGGCTTCATCCATAGGCTCAAGCGAACCTAAGTGTTAAGTGAATATAATAAGAATAAGTGTCTCGTTCTTATGAGCAAAAACGTCTACAGTCTTTCCTGTCTAGAGTAGTAACAAAGTCGCGGAATTCTTGCTTTGTTGATGCATACCCTTGTTCAGTGTGATTTCTGGAGTGTCATCTTATCTGTGGTTGTCCTGTAGGAAGGTCCAATTGCTGATGGAGTCTTAGAGACGCGTGCAGTCCCAAGATTGTGTCAAAGCCTATGAGGCCCTAAATTTATCCCTGCCTAGCAAGTTCTTTAGCTTTGATAAAAAGGCTTGAAGGTAAGAAATGTTGGTTAAACAACTTTTCAGAGTCAGAAGCAAGCAATCTTTACTACTTAAAGGCCAATGTCATATACACTATGAACTTCAATTTGAATTAAAAAAAAATATTTTCATTTTAAAAATAAGTTTGGCGCTTTAACTTTTTCTTAATGAAACAAAAGCAAGTATGTTTACTGGTATGAAGCAAAAAACTGGACTTTTAGCCCCGTTTTCGACCAACTTTTCGCATAAGTTGGCTGAAATTCTATCTATTTCACGTTCAATATTGAAGAAGAAACACATAAACTATGTATGACTTACTTCTTTAATTGCAAAACAATGCTGTGTGGCTTTTGAAGCCATACTGTTGGGTTTGGGCATTGCCATTAAGGGCAAAAGAATCATTAATCACAGGACGATGGCGATTTTCATTTGCTTATGGAAATATCCAATGACTCTTCATGCATGAAATCCACACGAAACAGTGATTTTTTCGGGATGTTGTTGTTTTAACAACAAGTCACTTATCCTTACATAAAGCCATTGCAGATAGAATGTATGTTATCAATGGGATCTGCTTTGCTCAGCCTTCATTAGCTTTGTAGCAATAAACAACTAATATATCACACGTCGCCTAGGAGTATGTGGTTAACGAAGCTGTTACTATACATCCTGTGTGGTGCAGCATCTCCCAGACCAACATGGTAAAATTATCAATCTTCGTAATGAAGATACTATGCATCTTCACCGGTCGCACTTTCGACAAGGACCGGATGGAAGATTACAGCAAGAAAAAGGTCTATGAAAAAAAGCGCATCATCCCACTGCAACAGTTTTTGATACAACTTTTCAAGACGAAGCTAGGTGAAACTGGAATCCAAACCCAATCCTCAGCAACTTTAGGAGCTCAGTTCCTAGACCAAAATTTCTCAATGCATACAACATGCTAAACGAAAAGAATTTTTCCCCGACATCTACTGAATGCGAGCCGTATCACTTCTTCTCCGGTAGTGATAGAACCAACCATCGAGGCTGAACTGGAATACAACCTCTCCCCATACAAAGGAACACCATCGACTCACTGATTTAAAAACAAGGATGTTATCACAGGACATCGTTAAATTGTACTTATTCACGTGTACGCAGTCAAAAATTATGTATGACAACTATTCATCCGACGGGCCCGAGACATATATAAATATGTTCATTATAGACGTAAGCCTTAAAATTTTGAAATTGTAAATATTTTTTCCAATAAAGAACAATTGAAAAATTGTAATTGATGAAGGTTGAGTTCCTAAAGTATAGCTGCTTTCCATCACATCATAATGGATCAGCTGGTTTCAGTCAACAATATCTTTATACCGGAGAATCGGTTTGGATTTGACACCAGTGGTAGTTAAGATGTTGCTTTCTTCGGACTACATCCACATTCTGGTGCAGCTCATCTTTCGTGTCTTTATTAATATAAATTTTTCTCGTCGACTCCCCAGCTTTTCTTATAGAACAGTGTCAAGCAACAAACTTTTTCGAAGAACCTTAATTCTAGGCATGTGAGTCTCGCACTATACCCACTACGCCACGGCGGCCCCATGCGGTTTCTTGCGCATACATTGAAAAGACAAAATTCGAGTGCCATATTGAAAATAATAAACTACAGGGTACCTGCTTCCCAAAATCATTAACAGGTTTGAATGGAGTGAAACTCTTTCAGTTGAAATGCGCGGTGCAAGTGTTCCTACTGTACCTTGCAGCATTGGCAGACCACTTAATTACTTAATTTCTT
The DNA here is from genome assembly GCA_955652365.1 of Eristalinus aeneus. Lineage (NCBI taxonomy): Eukaryota > Metazoa > Arthropoda > Insecta > Diptera > Syrphidae > Eristalinus > Eristalinus aeneus. The sequence continues at coordinate 15,543,676 of OY019134.1, forward strand.
TTCAGCTGTCCCTAGAACTGATGATTATTCCAAAAGCAATCCTCTTCGGTTGTTAGTTACTTAAGTAAAGAAAGGTGCTCGCTAACCTAATTCCGCCCTCTTTAAATCAGAAAAGTGTTTAAAGTGATTTGCCAAATCCAAGAACTCTCATCAGCTGTTGTTAAGGACACTGCGAAGAAGAAATGGACGCACACATTAATGCACACGTTCACGCGTTCCGTAAAAGGTTGGGTACTTTGAGCCCGACCATGAACATTCAATCATTGCACTTCCGTATTATGTAGTTCCTATAACTTTCTCAGTTCTGGCCCAAATCGTGTAACGAAAGGACTACGTAGAAGATGTATCGGAGCTCAATGTATACCTCAGTTCTGGCACAAATCGTGTAACGGAAGGACTACGCAGAGGATGTATCGGAGGTCAATGTATACCTCTACGTTCATAATTCCGCTGGCTTCACTGTGTTGTGCAATAAAAAGAAACCGCCCCAAATGAATTAAGCTGAATGAAGAGCGCAAAAGAAAAGAAGTAAATAAACCACACGGACTTAATGAAATAACTAGCAACGAATTCTTATACTATATACAAGCGAGTGTATACCAAAGAGTAAGGTTTTTCGAAGCAAGCCAAAAGGCCAGGGAACGTAAGTCGTCGTAGAATAAACAGTGAAAACAAAATGCAATTCACAGTCATAAATTTCAGCTCCACGTATAAAGGTAATTTATACTTGAGATGGGAGCAAGCTCTGCTCTTCAGCCAACCCACTTAACTCAAGTAACCGCCTTCAATTAATTCAAATTTTCAAACCACCAAACGAAAGTAAAATTTACCCGCAAAATATGAAAGTAAATAACAAACAAAAAAGGGGCAAACACTGCAAGGATTCAAAAATGGTCATTCGAATTAAGTGCCGGGTCAGAAAAATATTAAAGTCCTTAATGAGTGCAAACACTCATAAGTGCAGCATGCGAATTTTTCTCATTTGAATCGAAAAGGGGGCCTTACAAGGATGTCGGGGTGGCAGCGCAGCGACGCCGAGTGGGAGGATTCAAAAAATGAAATCAACCGGTCTCCTCTGATATACGTTGAACGTTCGTATATCGCAATTCTCAGTGCCACAAATGCAGCAAGCAGAAACCACCCTCTAGCGCTGCACACATGTGTGTCATCTTGCAGTGCGCGCTCAGCATAATATAATTTATATTGCAAGGAGGGAACGGGCAGGCATGTGATTGGAGTGCCTGAGTTCGCTCAATTCTATCTTTGGAGCATTTCGGGGGCGAAATGCTGAGTAGAAAGAGTTGTAAGGGTTTGTTTGGCTTTTTATGGCCAACAAGTTTCGAGTGATGAAAATTAATTAATGCCTACCCTATGTGCAAATTCAGAAGTCACAGACATGCATATATACGTGTATGCATTTTTTAGGTAAATGCATTCGATGGTAGCTAATGTAGGATTTCGTTGCTTTGAACGTGTATGAGCGACTGTGCCTATACTTTGAGGCTCGTTGTATGTTGGAAGGTGTTACGAAAAATCAATGAATTTTATCGAATTTGCTTGTCGAACGGATTGATGTGGATGCTAATTAGTCATAGTTCTAACTCAAAATATGTTCTCTTCATCCGTAATTTGTACTTTTGGGATAAGAGTTTGGATTTTGTTTTTTGCTTTGCGGCTTTTCTTTACCAGAAGGGAATATAATGTTATTCCTGTTTATAGTCTTACTCTCAGAAAACGAAAGGAAAAATCAACAACTAGCAGCTTAAAACAATTGATGTCGTTAACACCATAATTCATCGTCAGAATCTGATTTCTTGAAACGGAACAGTGACTCCTCAGAGTAGGTATATAATTCAAATGTTTCAAGACTTTATTGTTGATGTGAACAAAGTAGTGTAAATTTAACGGACTTTGTCTATGCGGTTTCTCTTTGTGGACCAGTAGGAGGTTTCAAGGTCTTCGTAATAAAGTAGTACTAAAGGCATAAATATGAATCAAATTGCGTGTGCCATACGATATGCTCTGATGGCATATGATTGAAGACAAACAGAATTTAAGCTTTTAAGAAACAGGTGAGACGTAGTGGTTAAAGTCTGACATAGTCACTCCAAAGGTTCCAGTTTCGGTTCTTAACTAAGAACAGTACTTTTTCAGGGCACCACATCTTTCGAGGTGCTAACACAATTCAAACATTCTTTGAGAAAGCTTCTCAAGCCCCACTGTTTGGCATCGATACAGCACAAGAGTGGAACACCTCGCCTCATAGAAAAGTGAAGTATGTAAGTAAGTTCTCTGCTTCCCTCGAACAACTGTCCCTGACTTAATTTTTCCCTGGGGATCGACTGAAAGTTACTAGTTTAAGTTGCTAAAATTATCATGAATTTTAGTGCTTTACTCATACTCCGAATGTTTCAAGCTCGGACTGGATCAGGACTGAACACATGGATATTTTGTCCCTATTGTATAAGGTTATCAAATATCTCTCTTTCCGCTTTTTTGCTCTTCAATCAATACTTCATAAAAAGTGTTACAGTGATCGGATTTAGTTCAAATATGCACCGTTTTGTGCAACTTCATAATACCCCCACATAGAAGCTTCCCTCCTTATCTGCGAAGAACTTGGACAGCCACTTGTCACAAGCCTCTTTTGAGTTCAACTTCACACCACCAAGGGCGTTCGCCATGGACAGGAAAAGGTGGTAATCACTTGGCGCTATGTCGGGGCTATATGGTGGATGCAATAAAACCTCCCATCCAAGCTTCTGACGAGTCATCAATGAAGTGTGTGGGTTGGTGCAACACTACACCCTTCCTGCTGGTCAATTCTGGACGCCTCTGGTCGATAGCCTACTTCAAGTGGTCCAGTTGTTCGTAGTTGATAGTAGAATTAAGCGTCTGGCCATATGGGAACAGCTCATAGTGAATGGTTCCCTTCCAATCCCTCCAAACACACAGCAAAACTTTCTTGGCCGTCAATCCCGGTTTGGCCACTCCTTTAGACGATTCACCGGACTTGAACCACCATCGTTCTCGCTTGATATTGTCGTATATAATCCAGTTTTCGTAGCCAGTCACCATCAGCTTCAAAAATGGGTCGAGTTCGTTTCGTTTCAGCAGCATATCGCAGGCGTTGATTCCGTCCAGAAGGTTTTTTTGCATCAAATCATGCGGCACCTACAACTCAAACTTGGTTTTGTATCCAGTCTTCTGCAGATGATTAAAAATAGTGTGGTGATTAACTGCCATCTCCTGGACGATATCACGAGATGTCACACGCCGGTCTAACTCGATGATTTCCATGATTCGTTCGGTATTCGTCGTCACAAGTCTTCCGCGGTCTGGCTTACCAATAGTGTCGTTTTCATTGGCTCTGAATCATCGAAACCATTCCTCCGCGGCTCGAAGTGATCGAGTACCATCCTCCAAAACATATCCTCAATTCTGGACAAAAACTTAAGTTAAAACGCATTAAGTTGAAATCAGTTATTTTTAAACAACTTTTACATTCTTTTAACAGCCAAAGAACGAAAATTCATTAAGGATTGAGCAGTCCAAATATTTGGATAAATATAACTTGGTTCACTTAAACATAATACAGATTGTTTGTTTCTTCTTTTTCTGTTTTCAATAGTTTATTGCTTTCAGTTTTGTAAATTTACCTTCCCTAGTACTCTAGTTTTGATGAAGTTGTTCTAAAGGGGTTAAGAATCTTCATTGCAGCAGTTTGGGCGTTAAGGCACAACAGCTTACGAAAACTTCACCTACCACCTTCACCTACCACCTCCTCTGTGGAGCAGCCTCTGAACAACAGCCATGCAAATGTCACTTATGCTCTGAAATGAAAATAAATGGAAAACCAGAGAGCGTCTTTTTATCTTTTCGATTAGGCTGCTGAACTACAATTCGGCGAAAACGCTCTTATTACTCATCACAGCGGTAGTAGGTTTTAAAGATGGGGACATTAACGAGATCATGGCTTGTGGGACTTGTGGTCCAATTGTTGATAGAACCTGTTGTCATATAATTTGACTTGCACTCAGATTCTAGTGCTGCATAAGCTGTAAGCACTGTTTCTGAAATACCCTAAAATTACTCCCCAAGGAAGAAGTCATATTTAATACATAACATTTGATATATATCACATTTGCCATGTTATGTGATTAATTTAGATCTGGAATTGCAGTGGCTGCTATTAAATATACCTAGTTTTCTTCGGTTTTATAAGAGTTGTGCCCATGTGGGTTCGAGCTGCCAAGCTTACATGATTCCTTTTGTCAAATGACTACCGAACAGGATCCGAAATTTCATATTTAAGTTCATTGTAGAAGTGGCTTTCCGAAGCTATATTGTAGATGGACATTAATTATACACTGTTAAACCGTGGAAGCGGCAAACAACAGCGTTGGTGAATGTCATGAATAGGAAGGACAAGTTTAAACCACCCTGCTAGAGCAAATTGAATGATATTACTGTTGTAGGCGAAAATTTGGAAGCGCTCAAAAAATGTCTGTCTCCACTGTCATGTTATATTCAGGTGACATGCTCATACGAAAATTTTCATATTTTAAGGTGCCTATTTAATCGAACGAATGATTTGCATGAAAAGCTCATCATCTTGCTAATGGACACTACACACTTATGCACTCATACAGTTTTTCATGCTTGTTAACATTTCCGCTTAGAACATTCATGTAAGCTCATTTGCCATGAACGAACGCAGTTAGTTAGTTGGAGTTCACCGATTAATAAAGACGCTTATCTCAAACAACACAACAAAGTGTTTTCTTCAACCCTTCTTCTTCTTCCCTTCCACTACGCCGTCCACAAGGATTCACAGCCTATACTTTTGCACGATTTTATGATTTTTTACAGGACATAAGAAGAATAATAATACAAGTCTTTGGAAGAACACCATTGACACTACAGTCCCAGTTCTCGAATTCTGTGTCAAAAAGTTAGCCGTTATTTAAGATATGAATACTTGTCTGAATATCCTACAGCGATAGATGGAAAGTATTCTTTTTCTTCATAATATAAGAAAAAATACTAAACAAAATCTAAAATATATTAAACAATTCAAACCAGCCCAGCTTCGTATTTACGACATGTTAAAAGACAGTAAAAAATGCTTTGAATATGAGGTGGGGTCAGGATAAATGTGAAACTCACGTAAATAATAATAATTGGGTGGCGCTACAGTCCACAAGGGGACCAAGGCCTAGCTTGCTCACACTCGCGTTGTGCGCGCTACTGTTCTCTCACGAGTAGAAAGGACCTTCACCGAACGGCGAAATTTGAGAAGCTAAGACAGTTGTTACTCTTTGAATGTTGTCAGCAATTCGAAAGGGGTGGTACCGTGGAAAATTCGAGGTGTTCAGAGCGGAATCGAACCTAGACCCTTCGATCGAGTGCACTTCGAGTGCACTCTAACTACTACGCCACGACGGCCACTAAAAAAGTCACGTTACACAGCAAAAAAAAAAACATCAATTGATCGGCGAAGATCTTACTGACCTTTTTACAATATCAGGGGTGTGAGCCTGAAGTGATCGTTTATACATTTGCAAAGTGATATCTTGAGACGTTTCAAAAATCGCATCGACCAAATTTTTCTGCTACGTTTTAAAACAATTTGGTACCGCCTGCATAATTCAGACCAGGAGATGGTCGATGGGCTGGTGCCACTAAATCAAAAATGGAAATAAATCGCGATTTCGTGAATAAAATCCAAGAAAACATAAAACTCCTAAGTCATATACAGTTGTGTTCATGAAAATAGCAGTAGTCCACGGAGGCACGGAGGAGCAAAACTAATGATTTGGGTCTGTTTCTCATATAATGGGGTTGGGCCTTTATATCTTTTCAAGGGTATAATGGATGGCGCTGAATACGGTAAAATTTTAAAAGAGGTTATGCTGCTATATGCCGAGGAGGAAACGCCACTAGTTTGGATATGTCGACAAGATAATGACCCAAAACATACGTCAAAACGGGCAAAATCTTAGTTTGATGAAGAATAACCGTTATGAAGTGGCCAGCACAATCTCTTGAGCTAATCCCATTGAGAACTTGTGGGGCGATGTTGAAAATGCTGTTAATGAGGCTAAATCGAAAACCGCCAAGGAATTGTAAGAGGTAGTGCGAGATTCATGAGAAGCTATACCAATTGAAAGATGTCGGAGTCTGGTGGACTCAATGCCACGAAGATGCAGCGCAGTGATAAAAAATAAAGGCTTTGCTACAAAGTACTAATGGTAAGCTGTAAATAATAATGATTTCATATTGTTGCATTGATTTCTGTTGTCTAGTCACAGCATAATTCTAAACATTGCTATTTTTATGAACAACTGAATAAATAGTTAAAAGTTATGTACAACGTTTAATACTGTAAAGACTTACTTACTGTACTTTGGTATACGGTTTTTGAAAAAATAATAAAACAATTTGAATTAATAGAAAATTATTTGTCTTATTTGAGGAGCACTTCTATTTTTATGAACACAACTGATATACACTTAACACAGCGTAGAAACAATATGGTGAAAGTTACTAAGCCCACGGCATCCATGGGCAGTAGATAACATATTCCTCTCTCCATAATATCCACTCTCTTTTATATTCCTCATCCTTTTAACCTTTCTTTTTTTGGTAAATTTATCTTCATTAATTTTTTGATTTGCGGCCTTTCGACATATTTAAGATCAAAGAACTCACAATTCTGGGCTTTTGTGCCGAGCTCCTTTAGAGATATATGTGGCTTCGAAATATCGGAATATCTACATGAAAGGAATATTCGTTCGAAAACATTTGCTTAAATTTACGAATTCCACATTTAATATAATTTCGTGTGACGAAAAACAATGTTTAAAGAATCACTGATTTCTGTTTGTTGAGTTATGAAAACGTTTGAAAAACGATCGAATGTTGTGTAGCTTTGTTCACAGCTGCAATAAGATAAGGAAATTGAGACCGGTCTGTTACACGTAAGCAAACATACATAACACATAAGGAAATTACACATGAACACACGTCATACGAGCTCCTTAACTTCACTTAAATCTCTCCTTTTTACAAACAATGACTGCGGATTAAAAAAAAAAATGTTGCGTCTTAAACCTCCTATATAATAAATTATAAGGGTAAACATTGGCTCGCAACTAATTGCATGAGAATTCTAATTTTTCATAATTTATTACGTAGTAAGACTTAATCCTTCATACGAAGATGCGCAGATAAGAAAGGAGGACGGAAAAAAAGTAACAAATACTCACATAATCCGAGCGAACAATGCCCACGACGATATTATCCAAGAGGACTTTGCATGAATTATGCGATAAGATGTGGGAGAGGCAAATTTCCTCTTACCACCGTCACAATAGATATTCACAAAGACCTTCGCTGGCGAAATATGCTTATGTGCACATTATAACGACTATGCGACGTATACATACAAGCGACCCCCATCGCCGCCACCCACTGTGTAAGGACTTTATAAAATATTCTTAAAATTCAATTAAGGATATTCCATTGTTCATCAATCCCTGGGTTTGGCGTTTTACATTGCATCCACACATAAGCGTACACATGCAAGCGAGGCACACCGTCCTGGGTTAGGGGTCCTTCTCTTTGTCCGCACTTTTCAATTCATAGTTATTTATTCCATCACTTTCTAGTCGTTGTCGTCGTTATCTAGTGAATATCTCGTGGCGTTGCAGTAGCAGCGCGAATAACCTTTCACAAGTTTCGAGCACTTAATAACACACACCGCCACCGAGTGAATGGAAAAGGAGGACGACAAATGACGAAAGTAAGATGACATGCAGAAAATGTGGATAAAATAGTTTGATATATTTTCTAATTAGATATTCTCTTATTATCCTTTCAACATGTACGTTATACAATTCTCGTTCGTGCACATGGGCACGGGTGTTATACAAGGCAATTAGGAAGTGATCAAAAGGAATATTCCAAGGATGCACATGCACATCCAGACATGAGTACACGCAAATCCATGGAGCGTCTGAAGTTCCTGTACGCAGAGTAATGTTAAGAGTCTCTTTGCAAAATTTAATTGGGTCGCATGAAATTTTGAAATTATCCTTTTTCTCTGAATTTTCAATGCAAATGCGTGCATTTACAGGAAGCTGGTAAGAGATCCAGAATGTAATTATTGTGCAGTACACCTAAGACACACTTAAGTGGTGCACTTTCACAAAATGTAAGTATTACCGTTGGAAACTTGTTGCCAGGAAGGGATAAAATCGTAAGTTGTTGTAAATTAAATAAACAGGGCGTGCAGACACACATTGCTGATGTACGCAATGTAGAAAGGAAAGAGGTAAGTTCACAATCATGGTAGATAACATTTTGGACAACTCCAAGACTGCTTTCAGGACTTAATCTGAATGAGTTACATTTTTAAGTTGACACTGTTAGTTGTTTTCCCTTCTAAGATTTAAAAAAAAATATTTTAGTTAAGTATCAAAACAGACTAAAGTGCAAGTTTAGTAATAGTTGAGTTTAGACAAGGACAACTTGAGAATGGTTGATATTTTCTCCAGTGCAAAAAGGAATTCAAGACTGAAATTCCGAACATGAGGCGACTCCAATGCCATACTCTTAGCAGAAATAATGCATGGCTTCATCAAGTAGGCTTCACTTTTTCTCCAGACATATACAATAAGGTGCAATGGACCAGTTGTCGAGTCTGAGTGGTCCAGTGTAGTGTTTCCATATACGCCGGACTTACGGTTATATCCACTTTATATTCACTATCCTTCAGTGCTTCGAGAAATAGGGAGAGTGACATTGTTGTATAGTTCTCTATAACCGAATACTCGGGATGGCTTATTTAAGTTACTCGAACTGTGAAGGTTCGTCCCTGGACAAGCGTAACCTATACAGTGTTTACCACACTTTCAGATACTGAGTAAATTTCTTTGAAAGTGAAAGAAAATATTTGAAAAGTTCTTCTCGACAATGCGAGTCCTAAGCTTACCCAAATAGCACACAATGCCTTAAGTCCGTACTTCGTACAACACAAGAATAACAAGAAATACGTCTTGGAATTGGGCAACAATTTCACCGTCAAAGTGCTGTGGTGGCGATTAATTTGAATTTCCCGCATCACAGCTTATGCGTAAGTAATCCGTATTAGGGACGATAATTTTTACTGGCAATCATTTTTCAACTGTCAAGTCCCTCTCATTAGTTTAGTTTGACATTTCATTTATTTTTTAGACTGGCTCCTAAATACAAAATTGTGCGAATTTGACCCAAAACAAGTTTGCCACTGATTGCATTTGTCTTAGCTGAAATCTGTTTTTAACGGTGAAGTCTCCTTTGGTTGAATGGATACATCAGTAAACAAAACTGCTGTGTTTGGAGTGACATAAATCTACAATAGCTGATTGTTTGGTGTGCGAACAGGTGGGTCAAGTAAGAAGTCCGTACATTCTTAAAAACGATGCTGGGCTAAACGTTAAGGTCATAGAGGATTGCTACAGAGTCCTGGTTATTAACTTTTTCGATAAAAAAAAAAAACTTCTTTGGAAATAACACATTGAGACGAAAAACTCCAAGGCGCTGTCCGGCTTCTGGCAGTGTAAGAGAGTTTTTAGGAAAACCTTTGGCTATAATAAAACCTCGTCTGTCATATGCATCAGTTGCAAATACGTTACTGCTGCTTTCACTAAGCTTCAAGGAACGTTTTGTCTCGGCTGCACAGGGGCTTTCTCCAGTATGCCCGACTTTGTCATTTATGCATTGATCAACCTCCATCGCCTTTATATCCACTTCATGGGACGCACAATCAAGGCCATCTCCCGACTAAAATGGAATGGTATTTGGTTCAACTCGCTGTGGAGCTTGGATGACCTCGAGCATCGCATCTCCAAGCATCATGATCTGATGCAAGGTCACCACAAATACATCTGCGTCGCTTATAAAAAGTCGACTTTCCCCGTGTCCCGGACTGGCTCTGGCTAGAAATTGAACCGGGAAGAAATGGAATCGGATTTTCACGGACGGCTCCAAAACGACGGACGGATCCGGAGCTTCCGTCTTCGTGGAAGACGACAACATCAGCCTTAACGCCACATTAGGTAATTTCTCCTCGGTTTTCCAGGCGTTCCAGATCCTAATGACCACTTACTATATTACCAAGAATAGGTGGAAGGGGCGAAATATGTGTCAGTAGCGACAGTCATGTTGTGCTTAAGACATTACTCAACCATTTAACCATTTTCAAGATAGTCCAAGAATGCAAGTGTTCCCTTAATTTGGTAGGTAGACTGAATTCACTTAGACTTGTCTGGAACAACACGGAAGTATGGGTCTTTAGACATGAGTGCTGACGACTTGTCGGCATACTAACAGGACGCTTCACCTTCGATAAGCGCCTCAGTCGGCTTGGGCTCAGTGACAGCATCCTTTGCGACGCCTGTGGAGAAGGTGAAGATACTTCATGCTTCTCATGCTCCTTCTTTTCCTTCTGAGAAGCCGGTGCTGTTCCCTTCTTCTCTGTTCGAAGAGCTCACGAACAGCCCGCGTTGTTCGATGCAGCGTCGCCTTATAGGCGTCTTGTTTAGCTGCGTGCGCTTGCCTGCAGTCATCGTCAAACCGTGGGTTCCTTCTGGGTGGTGACGTGAAATCCAGTACATCAGTGACAGCATCTTTGATGGCTTCTTAACAACATTTCCATTTTTCTTCTATGCTTTGTGCAGGAAGCGTCGAACTCTGAGCGAGTTTCAGGGAGACTCGGTCGGCAAAGTTCCCAGTAATCGGCTGCGATTGTACCATTCTGATGTCAAACCGTTTTGGTCTATCTCGGCTTCGTTGCTCTCTCGATATCCGGGTTCTTACCTTGACTACACAAGGTGATGATTCGAGTCTATATTTGCACCTCGGAAGGTTTGGATATCGAGAATACTGGAGGAGTGTCTGACGTCGATAGCTACGTGATCAATCTGGTTGACGGTGGATTGATCAGGAGATCGCCAGGTTTGTTAATGTCCAGGTGTGAGAACCGCTTGCTAGTCACAGAGAAGTTCCGCCCCGAGGCGAAGTCCAACAGCCTGAGTCCGTTTCCGGATGTGTTGTCGTGCAGGCTGTGTTTACCGATGACTCAAGCAAAGATATCATGCCCAAAGGGCATGGGCCTGTTCACGCGAGGTAATGTTGTTGATTGGGCTCAACAAGGTGAGCTGATAACACTATCCTCGTTAGTGCACAGGCCAAGTTGACATACAGCCTCCACCCGGCGCCCCCTGGATAGCCGTCACAACATCCGTTGTATGGTGAACCAATGTATGCAGCGAGCTCCTCTGCCTGAGAGTCTAGCCTACCAGTACCAGGGTTGGGCATGAGGGTGTCTTCCTCACCACGTAAAAAATCATTAGTTCAGAGACCTTGATAAACACCACTCTTCATTAACATCATCAGTAAAAGTTCGTTCGAACACTGGAAGCAAAAATATGTTGACAACAGTAGTGCCATTGCAGAACTAAGAACTTCACATGTTCTTAACTCCTTAAAAACGGTAGCTTTAAATCGAGTGCCGACATTTTTCCCAACTCATTAATTATATTCGAAGAATGTACCTATTTACAAAAGCAGTAAAACAGAAGCACTCAAATATATTTTTATGGAGCCGGTCATTAAATGCTTCATCTAGGCAAGTAATTTCATATCAAAACCAAACAGTCGTTTTATGGATAAACTCAAATACCCACAATTAACCAAAATACGTTAGCTTACGATCCCTGCAGAAATTCATCTAGCGGATATATACGCCTCTGTTTATGGGCTTATATATGAACCTATGAACGTTGCTTCCACAAGGTTTGGCACCATAAAATGTTAAATTTTATTGAAAATTAAAGACACGTGTTTCGAAGTTTTGTTTCAAACCAAGTTCCCTTATTAGAAGCTATTCAGTTACGACAAAGTAGGCGAACATTGAAAGATGTAAAAAACAGTTTCTGATGTTTTCAGGAAGGCTCAAAAAGAGAGTTAATGTTAATTAAAATGAAAAAAAAGGAATCAATGTGTGTACTCCATCCTTTAAATTATTCCAATTAAAATGTGTTGCCTCTGTTTGCCAGCAATACATTAAAGGAATTCTGCTTTCACTAAAGGAAATTTCACGATCGCTGCTTTGGTTTAGCTGTAATTCGGACGATTGCTAGAGAGTGTCAAAATTAGGTCCCTAGTGCGAATTCCTTTCAAACTCGTGGGAGAACTTTCGCTTCTCTCTCCAAATCGGTAACGAACTCATCACATCCTTTAATGCCAAATGGGATTAAAACAATTCGACGCACAAAATACAGTAACAGAGCAGATTGTTTACAACGCACTCACCACATTTAATGTTTCAATTTTCTGAAAATCCGTATACTTAATAGCATACACGGACGACATTGTAGTGATCGGTACAATACAGGAATCCGTGAATGAAAAGTTTTCTAGTATTGAAGAGTCAGACTTAAAATGGATTCAGTGGTAATCGGGGCCGTACGGATGTTTAAGATTCTATCGAAAAAGGATGCATATCATTATATATTCAACCAAATCATTACGACAGACAGGTCTAACTTCGAGGTAGAAAGACCTTGGCTCCCAGTTAACATTACGAACAGCCTCAATATTCAGTTTAACAGAACAAGAACTTTTTGTTTTGTTGTGATCAAGGACCATTTGAGTAATAGAGCAACATAATATAAAACCTTGACCAATCATACCCTCTATGCGGAAGAGGCCTGGACAATATCAAGAACAGATAAAAAAGTCCGTTCCTTTGGAGTTGTCTTCCTTCAATATGTGGCCCTGTTTTCTTTGATTGATTTTGGAGAAAACATATACTGTACTGCTGACCACCGACATGATCCGGATAAATCACGGACTGTAATGTCATATGAGGAAGACGAAAAGGAGTGAATGGCAATCCCAACGCCCCCGTTTTCGTCGATCCGACCATTCAAAACTTGCAGAGGGACTAATAGAGACTGTGCAACTTTAAAACCCCAGCCGCACGCACAGTGTGTTTTGCTTAAGCGGTTCTGCTGGAATGTGAGCTGAGCCTTTGGGACGTGCAAGAAGAAAATATTTTTCTACTATTGTTCTGTCGGTGGAAGCACATACAAAACAGATTGAACTGTGTGCCGAAAGAAATATAAATTTAAAAATAAATTAGACAGACCAGGATGGCCTCTAATCTTGGGCAGAAAGACTGAGTCATGGTTATGCGTCTTAAGCAGATAACACACTAAGGCCGAAAGTAAAACGAATCATAATCAGTATCAAAGTGATTTTTGGAACCTCAACGGACGAGTAATAGGCATTTAGTATTACTCAGTGGGTTTTTGCGGTCTTGTGTCCGCATAAGGTGCAGAAGTGTCTGTGTACATAAATAAGAAAACAGCAATATCAATATGATTTGCGTTTTTGAAAAAAAAATTCTTGCAGACGAATTGAGTACTGACTGCATTCTGCCAACGATTAGAGCACCTCCTTGCATGGCGTCTATCAATATATTTTTACGGTGCAACGTGCAGATACCCAGAAACTACTTTCATGGAGGATAATGATATGACAAATATCTATGATCAAGTATGGCAGGCTGTCAATTAAAAGGGCGCGAGATAGCTACAACAGCAGACAGGCATGTAAAGTGCCAGCTCTTATACTGGAAGGAATATTCTTTACAACAATGTTTTGTATATAATTGAAGCCGGGTTTGCACGTGCAAGTTTAAGAGAACTGAACAATTTTAGGCTGTGTTAGACAATATTCCAGTGTAGTTTCCTGGCCAAGAAACAATAAACATTCACCCAGCGAATGTAACCCAGGGCAGGGAATGGTTGCCTACGAAGGCTGCCTTTTATATTTCGGGATTGGGCAAACCTAGTGTTGCAATCTGGCAACTACCAGCTCTACCGTTAAGTTTGAAATTTCAGAACGTTTTGACATACTAGCGCTATTTGTGTTGTTTACGCTAATTTAAAAATCCAACTCACCCAAAAAATGGAATTAAATCGTGAAAATTTTCTTGCGATTATTTTTTATAATTTTCGATGTGGATTAACTCAACAACAGTGCATCGATGAACTTAATTCAATTTTTAGTGATAAAGCTTTATCAAGAGCCAGTGTTTATCGATGGTATGGTGAATTCAACCGACGTCGTAGTTCACACCAAGAGGAATTTCGTGAAGGTTGCCCAAAATCAGTTGTTGCTCCGGAAACCATTGATGCTGTGCGCCAACCGTTATTGCAAGATTGTCATGCGACCTATCGTGAGATTGAGACAACCTTAGGTATTAAAGGGACCAGCAAATATTCAATATTGCATGAACATTTGACCGTCAAAAAAATTTGTTCGCGTTGCATGCCACACAATTTGTCAATCGCTCAAAAAAAGGACTCTTGTCGATTGGTCGAAAGAAACGCTCCAAAAATACGATGGCGGTGCTTCGACACAAGTCTATGACATTGTGACAGGTGATGAATCGTGGATTTATGCATACGAGCCCGAAAGTAAGCAGCAGTCGACTGTATGGGTGGTTCAAATTAAGCCAAATAGAACAAAAGTTGCTCGCAAATGGTCGCCTGATTTTTCAGCAAAACTGGACATGTCGCAATCTTACCACTTGAACAACGCAGAACAATCAATTCTGAGTGGTACACAACCATTTGTTTGCCATTTGTCTTCCAAGAAATTAGGAAAACCAATTGCCGAAGACTCTTCACCATTACAATACTACTACCACACACATCGGCTCAAACAACTGCATTTTTTAGCACTCAAAACATCGATTTGACGAGTCATCCCGAACGTTAAAAATAAAATGAGGGGTCAAAGTTTTTCGACACTTGTAGAAGCGGTTGATGCCTCCAGAATGCATGTTTTTGCCACTCAATCAGAGTGGTAAAAATGCTTCGTCAATTGGTTCAAACGCATGCAAAAGTGAATTAATCTTAATGGGGAATATTTTGAAAAACAATAAAGCTATTTTCGATGATTAATATTTGTTTTTGTTCTCTAATTGCGAAATATAAAATGCAGCCCTCGTATAAGCACAAAAATTGTTAGCCACCATTTCTTAGCGGGCTCAGGACATATTTTGATTGCCTTAAGACAGGCCTTTATCACAACGCTTCAGCTCAACCTTTGCAACCTTTACCCTGGAACGGAGGAATGGTTATTTCGGCGAGCATTTTCTTGAGGTCTGAAATGAGTTAGAAGTCACTGGGAGCCAGATCTGGACAGTTCAAAGCACAATTCGTGCAATTTGGCCATGATAGCCAACGACTTGTGATACAGTGCATTGTCTTGATGGAAGGCAATATTTTTCATCTTCACATGAAATTTTTTCCTTTAAATGCACCAATAATGCCATGTAGTATTCGCTGTTGATCCTTTTGCCTTTCTGAAGAAAGTCGTTGAATACGAGTAAGATTCTGTGCGTATCCAAAAATACGGGTGCCATAACCTTGCTAGCAGACCTTTATGTTTTCGGACGCTTAGGGCGCGGTTCACCGGCTGCTGTACACTCCGCTTACTACCGATTTAAGTCTGAAGTGTAGTGGTGGATCCGTGTTTCATTCATTGTGACATACCGATGAAGGTTCTGTTTATTCTAGCGGAACAGCTCCAAGCAGCTCTCAGAATTATCGGTACGCTGTTGTTTTTGATCAATTGTAAGTAAACGCGCCAACCATTTCGAAAACAGCTTAGGTAGATAGGTTTAGGTGGCTGATGAATGCACTTAGTCCTATACAGGACCATTGTGCTACCACACCATGTGGGAAGAACCTAAAACCAGCTGGAGCCGATAATAAAGTTTAAAATGTCGGCGGGAGGAGTTTTATTGAAATCATGTAGGCCGTTGGGGAAATAGCTTCCAAAGTGCTTGTGTCTGAGGCGCGAGAGCGCCGGGCATGTGCATAACAAGTGTAGGAGAGTTTCTGATTCTTCCTCATCCCTACAGCTTCTGCAAAAATCGTTTGAGGGAGCCCCTAGCCTGCTAGCATGCTCACCGATTAGACAGTGCCCGTCGAAAACAGCTTACTTATGGACAATTGTTCATGCAAACTAGTGTACACACTACATTCTGATATATTTAAGGTGTCAGCTACTTCACGCAATTTCACTTTGCGGTTTTCCAAAACGATTTTGTGTATTTTTTTAACGTTTTTATGTGGAACTACCTCAATTGGCCTTCCAGAGCTTTCAACAACATGTTTTTCCTTTAATTGAAGTAATACATATTCTAGTAACCTAATAATCAGATTGTCATGAAAACTTGAAGTTATCATTGAAATGTGTGGTGGCGTAGTGGGTACACTGCGACGCTCACACGCCGAAGGGTCTAGGTTCGATTCCCGGCTGAATTTTTCACGGCACCACCTTTTTCGAGCTGTTGACAACACTCAAAGAGTAATAGCTGTCTACGAAAGCTTCTCAAACTTCGCCGTTCAGAGTCGGCAAAAAATGTAGGCCCCTTCTACTCGTGAGAGAACAGTAGCGCACACAACATGAGTAGTTGAAGAGCATGCTAGGCCCTGGTCCATCTGTGGACTGTCGCGCCAACAATTATTAACTTTTATCATTTGAATGTTTGTAATTCCTAGAAGTAATATGCGTTTTATGATAGTGTCGCCACTATGCCAGCTCCGGGGTGATGTGTTACATGGAAATATTTTTTCAGTGGGTAAAAGAAGTAGGATCTTGCACCTTTAGGTACAAGAAAACGTTTAAAAATTAGTCACCTCTTCCCCGAAATATATAAAACTAGTATATGTATATCGTATTATGAATTTAAAATCTTTTACCACACTTTTCTTGAACGCCTATCTTACAAAACTGGTCTAGCAAATTCATAAATCACACGTTACACTTACATTTCTATCGCATATGTTTGACTCTTGATGTTTTCCGTTAACTAAAACTGACCAAAATGTAAACACACTGCAAACTGCGACATGATTGTATACAAATATGAAATACACTTTGCTTCATATGTAGATGTATGTATGCACTCACCAGAAACCATCAATAATATCTGGAGGCTGGGAAGCCAAATTGTACGTCAATGACATTTTTCACACACACTTTCGTTCACTCAACCGCTAGCCAAATCAATATTTAAAAATTAATTAACGCGCAACATGAATTGTGATGAAAAACGGAAATTCTGACTCGGAGCATTGCAATGTGCTCCATGCACAGCAGACATTTCCATCCCCCGTTCTGAAAGCACGCTCCCATATGCGCAGACTACACATTTTGCAATCCTTGAATACGCAATTATTAAATTAATGCCGCGAACATTTGCAAACGCAAATCTTCTGATTACGACGACGGAGTCGCATTGTATGTGCCTGTTGAACATTAGGCATAAAATCGCATTGCACACGTAACTGGGCAAAACCAACACTTTGAAAATTTAACAAGCTTTCAACAAACTGCAGCAGTTTGCGCCCGGATGTAATGTCACTGGAGTAACTGTGCCTGAATGATTCGAACCTACACGCATGCTGTCAGAATAAATTTGCGAGGAGTCAGGGAATATACTAATTTCCCTTACACGGCATAGCCGTGAAGAGGTAGCGGTGTTTACCTTACGCATTGAGTGATTATTAGCAGTAGTTAGTAATGTTGGAGTAGTGCCACGATGAGGCAGTCGTTAGATGAAATCGTGTATGGGTTTCTGTGGGTGTGTGTGTGGGTGTAAACAGTTCATATTCAAATTCATGAATGTTATCCTCTGTTCCGTTTGTGGTTTGTAAACAAGAGATTGTAATTAAGCAACTACTCAAAATCAAGGTAAGCCTGTGTCCTGCAGAGAGGATTGTCTTTCCCATGAAGAAGATCGGGTTAGTTTAAGCAATATTTAATTTTACAAATTGATAAAAGTTCATACATAAAAAATGGTATTCTATTTATGTTTTTATTGCATATATTTCGGGCAGAAATGATATACACGCGGGTTATGTGCTTTTTAAGTCATCAGGTTTCTTATGCACTGATAAAATGTACCATCCCATTCACTGAGGTTAGCCTCTGTGAGACTTAGCTCAATATTATGAGAATATGCCAGCTCTTTCCATTCTTTGAAAGGCGATATTGTAAAGCTATCTTGAGATGTCTGTTTTGAAGATTGTGGTTGGAGATACTACATAACCTTAACTAAATTATCAGCATTCACCTTCAGATCACCATTTGTATATATAGTCTATATCACAGATTTAAGGGAAACATCTGAAACTATGTCTGAATCTAATAATTTATTGTAATTGTTTAGTAACATTTTGAGATATCCAGGGGTGAGATTTTTAATAAATGACTGAAAAGCCATCAAGCCCAGCAACGTTTATTAATTCCAGCATTGAGAAAAAAGTGTCGAGTTTAGGTTTTGTAACATTCAGGATACCATACTTAAAGAATTGTTGTCAGTAGTTGTAGTTGCTTAAAAAGAATTGCCAAGTTTTCCGACTCTACAGTACAAGAGCCCTCTGAATAAACTCCACTTAGAAACCTGACCCAGATCCACAACGGACTGTAGCGCCACAAGAAGAACAAGAAGAAACCTGACCGTTTCCAGAATGATTTCGAATCTTTACAGCTCTTTATTTTGCACGCTAGATTTTTATAATAAGCTGCTTGTTTGTTTTGCAAATTATCTTAAATCTCTTCTTTGCTTCTACAAACGTACATCAGCCTAAATACATAATTGTTGGTTCTGCTAAAAACATTACCTTCCTGTATAACTTCTCGAGCCACAGTGCAGATTTTATTGTAGCAGGAAAGAAAGATCTCGGGCAAGCGGAACAGGTTATAGCTTGTAATAATAACACAAATTTTTCTCACAATTAAGGTCGACTACGTTTATGAGACAACTTGTTTATACATCCTTCAGCTTGGATCCAACTAAATATGCTTGGAATAAGCTCCAAATAGAAATACAACCCATAGATGTTTAGCGAATATTAAATACAACTGAACGATTAATTAAAAGTTTAGCCCTGTTTTGAACCAAGTTATGATTACCAATTTCTCTTTTTCTCCTGCAAGATTTAAAAAAGTACTTGATGAATGCAACTGTTTTTCAAGCTACAGGTTTTATTTGAAGATTCCAAAATACATGTGGGAAGTTAAAGATAAGAAAATTGCCACAAATTAATAAATTCGTAAAACGGACTTAAGATTGTGGAAAATATTCATCTCGCAATCATTCAGTTCATTTCATCGCCCAAATGTAAGCTAAAATGAGAAAATGGAGGACATCAAGAACTCTAAAGTGAATGCTTGTAAAAAGACCGAGTTGTTAGTATTAAAATTAAATGGTTACTTATGTTATCTTTTAAAACATTTCAAAATAATATTTGTGGACATTTGCGTGCATTGCAAACTTGTAAATTGCAGATGCAAATAGCCTTGGAAATATAATTAGGAAAATGAAACATTTTGTAAAGATCAAGTAGCATTTCGGTATTTTTATTAGCAAGGTTATGCGAATACACAATCTATTTAAAAAAAACATAAACCACCTGTATATTATTTCTGCGCCGTGATATATGCAATTAAAACATAAAAATAATAACCAGAAATCTTTATTTCTTAGAATTGAGTCATTTTTTATGTATGGACTGTTATCAGTTCTTAATCTCAAAAACCGCCAAAACTAAGCCAATTAGACCAACCACTCATACTATTTTTTTTTGTCTCACTGAAGCCTACAAAACTGCGTCACTCCATCGAGGGGCTGCAAGAATCAGAATCATGCCGATAATTTTTGTTAAATACAATGTTTGTATTTCAATTTATTTCAGCTGGCTCCAAAAATGCATGTTTCTTCATTTGTTCTATCAATTAATACAAGTTTGAGTTGTTTAATTGAAAAAAAGTGAAAAAATCAAGTATGTTTTGATGTCAATATAGTTCCTGTTAGTAAAAATTACTTCCTCGAAGTTCAACTTTGTTCTAATATTTGTTGTTGTTATATTGTTTTTTAAGCATATTCTTATCTATCATACACATCTTAGGTTAGAAATCTTGCTGTCGGATAAAAGACTTCCTTAAACCTACAAATAAACAACTGTTTTCAGGTTTTCATTTTACTTTGTGATTTCCCATCACAAAGTAAAATTAATGCTTTTTTGGTAATTATTATTTTACCAGTGTGGTTCTAAGAGACAAGTCTGGGCTGTCATATGCGATTTTTTAAAACACTGTGTTGACACTACTACGAGTATTTACTAAAATAATGCATATGCCCTTTTGAGTGACAAGCAAAAATGGACAAATGTTTTGATGTATTCAGAAAAATTGTCCAAAATATACGATCCTTTATAGAATGCAATTTGCACGTTTTAGTTCTAGCGAAAATAATAACGTTTTTTTCAGTAAGAGTTGCTTTTCCCTTGCAAAACATAATAATATTTGCAATTCCACAAGTAGCGGTTAACATCATTCCATGAGTAGATCACTTTTTGTAGAAAATTGGTTGTAAACAGTGCTCTGTAAATCGATCAGTATAAAAATAAAGAACATTTTTAAAAAAGTTGTGGAAAGAGTGTGTTTTTTACTGAGAAGTGGAGAATCATCGCGGGAAACATCAAAAATATTAAATATTTCAAAAACTTCTGTGCCTTATATTAAGAAAAGCAATAAAATCGAAGTTCCCGTTGCAAAAAAGGGACGTAAACGATTACTCTGGATGCAAGAAGAATTGAGAAGTTGTGGAGCCAAAAAACCGAAACAAGCACCTTAAAACATTGATAAGCCAGTTAGCGAATCGACAGCACGCCGGACTTTGAGAAAAATCGGTTTAACGGCAAAGGAGAAACAAAAGAAGACTCTACTTTCCGCCAAAAATTTGAAAGCCAGGTTAAGTTTCGCTAAAAGTCATAAAAATTGGACATTTGAACAATGGAAAAGAGTTATTTGGTCCGATGAGATAAACGTCAATCGTGTAGGAATAGATGGCAGGTTGTATTATTGGTCACGTCTTGAAGAGCCACTTCAGCAGCACCAAGTTCATAGAACTGTGAAGCATGTTGAAGGCTCCGTAAGAGCTTGGGGTGTTTTTCTTGGAAATGTATAGGAACATTAGTAAAAATTAAAGGAACAATAAACAAAGAAAAATAAATGAATATACTTGAAAACAATTTACCATCAGTTTTGGCAACAACCGGCTTCAGGGAGTATGAAATCATTTTTCAACGAGATGGGCACCCGAAGCATACCGCCAAAATTGTCAGGAAATGTCTCGAAAATCAGGATTTTCAGACGATGACAGGGCCAGCACAAAGCTCCGACCTCAATCCAATTGAGAACCTCTGGTCATTTGTGAAGCGACGGTTGGGATAGTACGACAATCATCCCTCTAATACTAATGAGCTTTGGGAAAGAATTACGATAGAATGGAATCAAATTCCCGATCAGTTTCTTCACAATTTGCTCGAGAGTATGCCAAGCCGTTGCTTGCAGGTTATAAAAAACAAAGCATTATGGACTAAATATTAAACTATAGACTATAGAAAATTGGTCAAGTAAATGAATTCATTATTTTATTTTTATTGTGTGATTTAACAAGTTTTCTTTTTTACTTAATCGAAAAAAATATATGTTTATTTAACAAACAAAATTAAATAAACAACAATTCAACAATTCTTCTTTCCTTTAAAAATTGAATTTTAATCATTTTTCGAAAAACTGTGAACATTTGTCCACTTTTGCTCGCCACTATAGGTTACTTAGTTCTTTCACCCCAAGGGGCATGTACTCGTATATCAGAAAACCCCATCCTCAAGAAAAACACTGTACGTGGTTAAGGTATATTAAGGAATCTCTTAATCTTCACGAACAATTATGCTATGTACGTGGCGAGTAAGCCACATATCAACACTGAATTTGTGAAGACAGCAATGCTTATTTTGGTGACAAAATTAATAATAAAGATACATTTTAGACATAGCATATACTTAACATACCCTGTACTGAACATCTGCGTCAGTGGACTAACGGAAAAAGAGAGATCCTTAGTATGTCTAGCTTCTTAAATAACTGCTCGTGCTGTGCATGCTAGTTCTTTTATGAGTATAAGGAAACTTTTTAGCGATTTCAAAATAAATTTTTTGTTAAATTAAGATAGCAGCTCAAAAACGTAAATTACAACTGTTTACTTAGCCGTTGTCAATAGATTCAGTCATAACATTTTAAATGAAAATTATCTATTTAAAGCAAAGTGAAACGATGGAACTAACACATCACGATCGTCGTTTTTTAAAAAGATCGAATCTTCCTTGGGACTTAAAACTCCAAAGAATATGTGTTCGTTACTTGAAGTAGAATACCACTTTTTCATGTATTTTAGAAATTTTACTTTTATCAAAGCAAGATGTTATTGAAGTTGCTGTCGTGGCAAAACTATATTTTAGAAATGTTTTCTGGGCTTAAATTAAATCGAAAAGAAACAACCCCATTCATATGAAGAGAAATGCCAACTTTTGTAGGTATAGTTAAGCTTTGTTTTATGGAAAATAATTTACAAGTATATAATCAAACTCCACCTTAATTTAATGAACGTAACAAAAGTTGGTGTTTCAAAAAAGCATGGTGTATACTTTAGAAGCTCGCATACAAGTAATCAATCTACTTCACTGCTTCACTGTTTATCATAACCGAACATTTCACAGACAATTCTTTCTTTAACATTGTAGTATAGTAAATTTAAAAAAAATTCAATATTGCTAAAGATATCGAGGAACATAAAACTTAAGATGTTCCACAGATTAGAGAAACTTGGAAGTATTTACTACAAGAAGATTAGAACCAATTGACTGCAATTAAGTCCTGAAATATTTCAAACTTCCACTATGATAAAACATTTTCTTATGTCAGTAATCTATAGATTATCGTCCAATAGCTTATGCATCTACAAACATGTACACACAGCCAAAAAAGTCTTCGTACACCACTAATACCATTCTCAATTTTGGGATAAATTCTTGCATTGGCTTTGAAACATAAAAAATACACTTAAAGACTTCATGAAAATAGGAATCCAATCTCTCATTTAAATTTAAATACAAAACAAAACATATTTCATTGGAAAAAATAAACCTTAAACTTATTCACAGCAGTACGCTTTATACTAACAATCTATAGATTGACTATCGATATCTAAGCAACACTTGAGTCAACACTACTAGGAGGACCCACTTCTTTTTAGCGAGCGACTCAGAGTGAAGAGAATTGCAAAATCACCCACTTTAACATGTCTGTATAGCAAATAGTAGATAGAATAATTGACAAACTTTAACGAAAATTTTTCAAAGTTCTTAAACCTGCCGAGTATGACCCGCAGCAGATCTTTCGAGCAGATTCAATAAAATCTTATTAAACGGTACATGAACTTATTTGCAGAAATTCCTGCTGGTATTCCGTTGAGTATTGTTTTCTTCATAGAGAATGTTACTGCAAATACAATTCATCTCAATCTATGCGTCGTTTGACCGGTCCACAAACCAGGAGACCCTTTTGACTAGGTCAATTTTCGAGGGATCAGCTTTATTAACATCGCCTACAAGATTTCCTCTGCCGTATTGTGTGAGCGTCTGAATCCGTTTGTCAACAATCTGATTCCCGTTTTTGGATTTAAGTCAGGGTAGTTCACGATAGACCAGATCTTCACTTTACGGAGGTCCTGGAACAGACTCAAGAAGTGCAAATCGACACGCACCACCTATTTGTCGATTTTAAGGCCGCATATGACAGTGTGCATAGAGAAAAGCTATACACTGCCATGTTTAGTTATGGCATTACTATCAAACTCGTCAGATTGTGTAGAATGACAATGAAGAACTTTTGGTGCTCCTTCAAGGTTGGTAACAAATTCACCGAGATTTTCAATGTCAAAAAAGCTTTTAGACAAAGCGACGCACTGTCATGTGACTCCTTAAACATCATTTTTAAAAAGATCGTGCATAACACATAAGTCAACATCACGATCTTCCAAAAGTCAAATCAATTGCTAGCTTACGCTGATGACATTGAAGTGATTGGATGAACACAGCGAGCCGTCAATGAGGTGTTTACTGGCATTGAAGCGAAAGCGGTTAAACTGGCTCTAGTTAATGAAGCCAAAACAAATTACATGCAGTATCAATGAAGAACACACTAGGCACCAGAAACTTCGAGGTAGTTGAGAACTTTGTCTACCTCGGCTCTGCGGTAAATAGGGATAACAACACCAGTACCGAAATCAAACGTAAAATCACTCTTCCCAATCGCTGTTTCCTTGGGCTCAAAAGTCAATTGAGTACTGGAGCCTTCCCTCGAAGGATGATGCTTACTTTATATAACAGCTTGATTATCCCAGTCCTACTTTATGGACGTAACTAAACGCATATGAGGATGCGCTTAGTTTATTCGAGAGAAAAGTTTTGCGTGCACTTTTCGGTCCTGTTTGCGTTGATGGCATCTGGAAGAGAAGTTTTAAGGACGATCTCTTTGGACTGTACAGCGACATACGCCTGGTCAAGCATCTTTGGATAAATCATTTAAGATAGCTAGGCCATGTAGAGAACTGAGGGTTTGGTTGCCTCACACTAGGCATCAGAAACTTCGAGATAGTTGAAGACTTCGTCTACCTCGGCTTCGTGGTAAATAGGGACAACAACAACAGAACCAAAATCACTGTTCCCAATCGCTGTTTCTTTGGGTTCAAGATATTATCCCAGTCCTTTTTTATGGACGTAACTAAACGCACTAGGCAGCAGAAACTTTGAGGTAGTTAAGGACTTCGTCTACCTCGGCTCCGCGGTAAATAGGGACAATAACATCAGTACCGAAATCAAACGCAGAATCACTCTTGCCAACCGCTGTTTCTTTGGGCTCAAGAGGCAATTGAGTAATAAAGCCCTCTATCGAAGGACTAAGGTCGCTTTATATAAAAGCTTGATCATCCCCGTCCTACTTTATGGCGCGGAATCTTGGACGTTAGCAGTGGCGGATGAGGGAGCCCTTAGTCTTTTCGAGAGAAAAGTTTTGCGTGCGATTTTTGGTCCTGTTTGCGTTGATGGCATCTGGAGGAGAAGGTTTAATGACGAACTCTATAGGCTGTACAGCGACATGCGCCTGGTTAAGCGTCTACGGATACAACGCTTAAGATGGCTAGGCCATGTAGAGCGTATGGACACCACTGCTCCGGCCCGAAAAGTTTTTGAATCCGAGCCATTGGGACAACGCAACAGAGGACGACCTAGACTGAAGTGGCGCACACAAGTGGAGAAGGACCTCAACCAACTTGGAGTGCGCAACTGGAGACTGCTGGCGAAAGATCGTGCTGGCTGGAGAGGCATGTTGGTTGAGGCCCAGGTCCACCCCGGACTGTAGCGCCACAAGAAGAAGAAGAAGAAGAAGAAGAACTAAACGCAGGTGAGGAAGGAAATAAAACACGGAAACATTTACATGAGAACTTATGCTTTTATTTAACAGAGAACGTTAACAACAGCAATCAGCCTTTTTAAACAGAATCATAGAATCGTGTAACAGGAGAAAATATATATAACTGTGAGCATACATAATTAAGAGAATGCAAAATTTAGCAGCAAGTTTAATATTTAAACAGAATTATAGAGTATAAAAAAAATTGCGTGTAGAATAATTTGTGTGTTTATGTGGAAGAGTGCAAGGTTGATAAAATAAACGCTTACAAGTTGTAACTCCTTATGGGTATGTGCATATACGATTCTTAGTTTTTACTTAAAAAACAATGTGAATTTAAATAAATCAGATGGCGCTGCAGTATACAGTGGTCATATCCTGTACTTGTATAACTTGCTTGATTTTTTTAAAATTGCGAGCAGGAGAGATCTACAATCTATAGCAGGTATACAAGTACAAGTTTTTCAATAGAACGCCGTGCAAAAATGGGACGTGGCACATTTGGCTCGTAAATCAAAACGTTGATCCACTACGAGTAGCTTGCAATTTCATTTATCTTATAATAATACATTAGACAAAAATAAGACGCTTATTCGACGTTCAGTTGTCTTTTAAATTTTTTACGTACACCATTCAGATTCCAGAGTGCATGCCAATGTCCGTATTAAGATTTTTACGTCAGACAACTTACGATTTTTTTTAAATCAGTCGCGAACATTTGCAGGGCACGTGTACGGCCTATATGGTGGTGTGCTAAGCCATGAAGAGCATATGGACAACACTGCGGCGTCCAGAAAAGTTTTAAAATACGAAAAAAGGACGTCTTGGACTGAAATGGCTCGCAAAAGTGAAGAATTACCACAATCAACAGCTGGCTTATGATCGCACGAGATGCAGAGGCATGTTGGCTAAGGCCCAAGTTTACCTTGCACTGCAGCGGCAATCAAAGAAAAAGAAGAAGCTATTTTTAACAACGTAACCACTAATAAATAAGGTTAAGCTGTAAGCTAAGTGTAGCAAGATAAACTAATAGGCCCCCATCGAGGTCGCATAGCATCGACAACTCTTACAATATGTCACTATAGGCAGCTTTAAGAAAACTCTGAGGCAGCAAATGTCTTCGTCTAACTCTGGTCCGAAGTAAATATTGCAAACAATATCTGTACCAAAATTAAACGCAAAATAATTCTTGGTAAAAAATGATTCCTTCGGCAGAAGATGCATAGTAGTAGTAAGTAGTAAGTCTCTCTCTAAGCACCAAGCTAACATCAGATTAAGATTTAATTAGCGCTGTCCTACTTTAGAAAGCAGAAGCTTGGGTAATGTCAAGAGATGAGAACGCACTTCGTCTTTTTGAAAGAAAAGTATTGCATTCAACCTTTAGAAGAACGAACTGTACTGACACCCATCCACATGAGCCTAACAATAATAATAATTGTTGGCGAGCCTAACGATGCGGCTTCGACTTCAGCGCTTAAGATGGAAAAGCCATGTGGAACGCTCTGATTGTGGAGCCTCAGTCCAGAGAGTCTTCAACTAAGAATTTTCGGGACACCTAATAAGAGAAGCACACTGTTCTGATAAACACTCGAGTAGAAGAGGGCTCAATCCAACTTATAATAAATGTTGGCTTTCAATAATTCATATCGTAGCTTTAACAGTTTACTGGTTTCATATACAGCGTAGGAAAGTATTCCTTTTTATTGGTTTTAAATCACCGCAAAATATTTTTCAATATTTATTTAATAAAAGGATGTTTTATTGAATTTAAATAGCAATAATAATAATAATTGTTGGCGTGACAGTCCCCAGGGGTACCAGGGCCTAGCTTGCTCATCAAATACTCGTGTTATGCCCGCATACTGTTCTCTCACGAGTAGAAGGGACCTACATTTTTTGCCGACTTTGAACGGCGAAGTTTGAGAAGCTTTCGTAGACAGCTATTACTCTTTGAGTGTTGTCATCAGCTCGAGAGAGTTGGTTCTGTGAAAAATTCGAGATGTTCAGCCGGGAATCGAACCTAGACCCTTCGACGTGTGAGCGTACCACTCTACCCACTACGCCATGGCGGCCACCCAGTCCAATGCGGAATTGGAATGCGAAATTTAAGGCTGTGCGTGCTACTGATACTTTTTTGGTTAAAGCTCTGGTCCAGGGCTACAAATAAAGCCAAAATAAAGGCAAAATTGTGCATTTCTGAATAACGATATAACAGATATAACAGATAAGAAGATGACATGACAGCATACGAAATCTTATCAGAGAGCTGAATTCACCAGCTGTTATACACTCCTTGCATTTTTTAAGAGTAATTTATCCAATCATAAGTATAAGTACAGAATTGAGATATTGAAAGAGGTTAAATCAAAAACTAAAAACAAGCGATTATTATATAAAAACACACAAAAACACAAAGCATGGAAAAATCCATTTTGTTTTACTTTGATGCTCATTCAAATGGATTTTGTCATGAATACATTAACAAATCGCATCAAATGGTAGTTACACTTTTACGCCCAAAATCACACCATAATTTTTGGCTGATCCATAATACTTTTATGTGACAATGTAAGAACGAAATGTTGCAGCAGTAAAAGTCCTTCCACACATTAGTACAAGCCATATCAAATTGAGTAAATTTTATGTTACATCTTTCGCAGATGGAGCCATGAAGCGGAGTAAACTGCAAGGTCAAAATAATTAACCACACACAACCCATCACACATCATAATAGCTCTGTATATATTGCAGAATAAAAGCCACTTTTTTCTCCAAATGGCCATCGTCGCAACGGGAAAATAATGTACAATAAGTAGACGGTGTAAAAAATACATTATCACCTTTCATAAAAAGAGGATAATGGCATTGTACTCTTTAGGGGGTGGATGAACCTGCTCCGCCGGGACTAATTTCGAAGGGCGAAGAGGTGAGCCACAAGATTGAATTTGAATGCATCCTCAGAATAAAGGCTCTTATAAGTAATTCGAAGAGTCTTTACAGTCTGAAATGTGTTCATATTTCTCGTCAGTTGAATCAAAGGTATAGCGTGTACCTGTAGATACTTTAATTTGCTGAAAATCAGCTCGGAATAATGTAATTCCTGAGATAACCCCATACACATGTATTGGACAATACATGCAGAGGAAGCAACAAGTTTTCCATTTACCTTTAGTTCAACTCTCGCTCTTTCACTCTCTCATTTCCTATCTTTCGTGTCTTTTTTTGTATTTCCCTTTTTTCCATTTTTTTTAGTGTGTGGATAATTCACCCCCAAAGTACAATTCCAACATCCTATTGTATGAAGTGAGAGAGAGCGATAACAGAGTTTTGGCTGGCTTCTATAAATGTATTTGTAAGTGGGTGACTGAGCATTCACATTCCTTGCTGAAGCTTGCATTTACGCGCGACGCATCAAACGTTTCTTTTTTATTTTATTCTTTTCCTTCTTTGTGGTTAATATGGTGAGAAATGAGGTATTTTTCACAAAATTTCCAGCACAGTGGGGAAAATTTTGTTCTGTGAAATATAGCATGTTGTTTTTAAGAATCCTTTTCTCACATTCTTCTTCATGTATACTTATCTATGGTTGCCGTATGGTTCAAAGAAAGGGCTGCGGATGATTTTGACGTGTATTCTGTGCTTGAAATGCGGTATCTTTAATGTTGTCCCAACTTAGACCTTTGATGTTGCTCTACTTAAATGACACAATCACGTTTATGAATAAATATCACGATGCCTAACCATCACCGCAAACAGAAAAGTTTCCCTGTTAAAATACGAAAAAATACAACCATTTGAAGGTTGCGATAAAAAGTTTTTGAAAACTTACATAGATTGTTCAGGGACCGAATTTGCGTAAATAATTATCCTTATAGGTTATTTGCGGGACACAGAAACACACTCGCGGACTGTAACTTTGTTTTCCTTGAACGTAAACCATAAACGAAAGGACTTTCACTTAAATGTGTAGAAGATGAACACTAATACTCGTATTTAATTCACTACTGTACAGAAGATTAAATTGCTGTGGAAATTTTCAATTGGGTGGGTAATTTTGTAACAACTGCAATAGATTTTATGTTATTTGAAGCATTTAAAGAGGCACTTCAACATCCTGAATATTAACGATTTTTTTATATTTTTTTATTTTCTTGTTAAGCTGATTCGAAACAAATGTTTCTTCACACAACAACAACTAAGCACTTGAATTGTATTTCTGATTTAAATCTATTCATTCATTCGATGACTTGTTAAACTTAAAGCGTAAGTAAAAATCATCCCTTGAACACCCGCATATAATTTTTCCTTCAGGCTTACAAATAATTTATTTGACGCACGTGTAGCACATGCATACACACATGTCATACATAGAATTAATCTTTCAAGAAGATCCTCTCCGAACATACATGTAAATAGATGGATTCATATATTAACGCAGACGACAAACGTAATCCTAGTGAAGATGTTGTGGGTAAAAGAACCGGAACGAGGCGAAGACAAGAGTAAGTTATTAGATTTTTGTGTCAATTTTAAAGTAGGCAGCAAAATTCACATGTCAACATTGGGAATTTTCCTTTTTTCTTTTCGTTAGGCAAACATTTGAAGAGAAATTTGAAAGATTCTGCTTCCTAGACACGGAGATGACAAATATAGTCGTCAAGTTTATGTATTCTCGAACTTTGCATAAATTCACACGACCACACACGCTTGCACGCAGGTTGTTTCACATGAATATGATTAAACCGAGATGTGAATTATTTTATAATATAAGGCAAAAATTGTTCCTTGCCTCGACGGACCGTGCGGTTTGGAGCACTTTAAGGTGTTCGCACAGATGCACTTTAATGTCAAGATTGTGATGTCGAAAATATTTGCTTTGGTGCTTTATTTACTTCGCTGTTGAAGTGTATTTCGTTTACACGTTTCATACATTATGTATAAAGTTGCGTGTGAAGGATAAACCGTGTGCCAAAGGATGTCGGA
Source organism: Eristalinus aeneus (assembly GCA_955652365.1). Taxonomy (NCBI): domain Eukaryota; kingdom Metazoa; phylum Arthropoda; class Insecta; order Diptera; family Syrphidae; genus Eristalinus; species Eristalinus aeneus. The sequence goes on from OY019134.1 coordinate 15,574,111, forward strand.
AACATAAAGTCGAAGTCGTGTGGAACAGCACTGGTTTAAATCGATGATAACAACAGGTTAAATATTTACTTATGCCCTATACGTCATTTAATGTATATGACTTATACTATTTATGTAGTTTATATCCCAAGGAGGTTTGTGTGATTTTCTCACATACGAAGACCGTAAATTAATTTTGCGCCCGAATAGTAACCTGAAAGTGTTTATTTCATGCACTCGACTGCACGTACAGACGGAGTAATTTTTTTTGCACGTGTTTTTTTATGTTTCAAGTTAACAACAGCACGCTTTTTGAATGCATGCCCTGTTGACAGTCGCGCGAACACTCCAATCAACGAAATTGCATTACAAAATCAAGCGTAAACCGGGTTTACCGCACAGCGTAAGTTGAACGGAAAATTTACCGAGCACTCAAACGATCGAAAGTAGCACGCACATTTATGTTTTACAAACCACGTATCCATATATAAACGAACATCCATATGCACACACGTCAAATGATATGGACACAAATGAACTTGACCGCTGATTCGAGAAGGACAAAATGTAACGTTTTCGGTTTATTACTTTATTTTTTGTTTAATTGCAACGAAGCATCGACTTCGGTTAAATTTACAAAAAATATATTGACAGTGGGACTCGTAGTAGATTCGGTGTAGAGAAGTAAACAATTGGTGGGAACATGTACATAGACTCCACGAAATGATGGATTTAAGAGCTAATGTTTTGAATTATCTCAGGACGAAAACTCGTAAAAATCGGTGTGTAATAACGTGCACGAGAGACTCGATTCAGCGGCATTTGCCACAATACTGAACAAAGTGGTTCGATTGTTTTGCGTGTGACTCAACTCAGGAATAAAGTTTCGTTGTTTAATTTTTTTCTGCCAGTTAAGGACGACAGTGGAAAAGGGAATTTTAAAAGGTGACGTCATAAATGTTGAGCTTTTACTTTTTGAGTTCTCATGTGCTTTCTCCGAACACGGACTCTCTCTGGGATTTTATCAAAAAGGACATCACATCACAAACCGGGCCCTTGCTCTGCACGTGTATTTGTACGATGTGAAACAGGGAAATTACAGACTGCACAAGTTCTCTCGGACAAGGCTAAAAGGATTCTCCTCGAAAGCTGCGAGAAGCAACACTGTACCTCCTACAGACGGAGTTTTTTGGGCAGGCCATTAAATACAGGGAAATGAGAGCGCTTGCGTTGATTGTGAGAAAGCGCATAGGCTTTCCTTTGTGGAGAAATTTTTTTTGCTTGTTTATTTTGTTGTTATTCGCGTATCCACTTTGATATAACGTTGTCTATGAATGGGTCAATTGAAAATGTGTTGCACTTCCTTCGTTTTTTGTTCATTTCTTTCGCTTTTCTCTGTTGCTTATTCGTTGCTTTGAATGGAACTGCTCGAAAGTGTGCGAAAAGCTCGAACAGTATTCCGGGACATTTATTCCGATATTACGAATGGATACAAGTGGATGTTTTTTTGAGGATTGGAAAGACTGTACAAAATAATATTAATGCTATTTTCATTAGTAGTCTTTTACGGTATTATGAAAAATTTCAGTTTTTGGAAATGAATACAATTAAATTGGTAATGAATCTCCTTCCAAAAGGAGTCAATTCATTCGATTACTTCGCTTCTGGTTTTATTTTTTCCGCTCATTGTTTTAAGACAACAGTGAATAAAAGCGGTTCATATTTGGGATTAGGTGTTAAGTTGAAATATATTGTGTGGATGAAATGGCAAGCTTCTCAATTTTATCTCTCTGGGCTGGCGCTACAGTCAGATGTCTTCTCTTCCGTGCTTCACTAGAAAGCAATATCTGTTGCTTGTTGCCATCAGTTCCGGACATCAGGTTGATTAGCATCCTTTTCCACTTGCATACACTATCCTTAAGGAGGATTCCCTTGCTCCTTTGTCTTGCCTGCATTCTAAGATACTTTGAAGTCGATCTGTTTGGTTGTATGCATTGGATTTGTTAAAGCTTGACTAGGCTTATTCCGCAACGCTGACCATATAGTTTCTCATCGTCACCTAGACGAAAAGAGCAAAATTGCGAGAAATTAAATTCCGAAATTTATTCATTTTATCATATTTAATGTATTCTAATTCCATCTGTAACTCTTCTGATACAAAGATTCATAACGTCAAATCAGCAACGTTGCCGGCTTGTTGGCGTAGGCCGCCAATTACTTCTACGCAAAATGGAATATTTGAAAAAAAAAATGTATGACAGAATTTGGCATCAGGATCTCTTGTCGAAACTGCGTACTTTTGGCTAGGATGAATCTCTTCTTCAATGGATTAGCAATTACGGCAGCGGATGTTAATCTCATTAATTTCCGATCTTGACAGCATAATTGATTTGGGAAAAATGAATGGATTGGAAAGTAATGTGCTATCTACTGCCACTTAAGCGTTCTCAAAATAACCAGCCAACAACTTTTCTTCCTCGGTATGTGCATTAATTCATCGGAAGTTGAAACGAACACATATTCTAGATAGCTAAAAAAGCAGTGAAATTTCCAGGTTTCTTAAGGCGATGCAAGAAATATTTCACCATATTCACCATATTAAACCATTTCATAAAATCACACGAAAGGGACGGCCTTGTGCTTGTCCTTTTCTTGAAAAAATATTGTAAAGAGATAAATATTTTCCTAAGTATTTCAAGTCAAACGTTTTCTTGTTCCAGATTAGAATCAAGTTGCTTTGGTCGAGCATTTTACGTAGCCATTGGTCCTGTCCGGCCGCTGTGGTGCATGTCTATGCCGAATGTCTATGTTCGATTCCTGGCTGAACACTTCGAATTTTTCACGGCACCACCTCTTTCGGACTGCTGACAACACTCAGAATAATAGTTTTACCTGACTAAGAAAAAAATTTTTAAAAAACTTCGCCGTTCGGAGTTGGCAAAAAACTGTAGGTCCCTTTTACTCGTGAGGGAACAGTAGCGGGCACAACACGAGTAGTTGATGAGCCAGCTAGGCGCTGGTCCCCCTTTAGACCATATAATTATTATTATAATCGGTCCTCCAAGTTCAAAACTCCACCCACAAAAGTACTTGATATAGATATCGAGGAATGAAGAGCTGTTGAATTTGACTAATGATCTAGGGCTTAAAAAATCAGCATGTTCCGGTCGAGTAACTATTTGTCCACAGACACGCTGACTTGGTTGAAATGTGGTCTAATGGACCATTTGTATTCAGGTATTCAGCTAGTCACTAATAGTATAGTTTTCTGTTAGACGACTTTTTCCTACTGAAAGTACGATATATGGTAGATTGAAGGTCATGTGGTTCATGTTTCAATCACGCTTATGCAACCCAAAAAAATCCATAAAAATTGTAACAAGCAATTCTAACGAAGCTTATTCAAACTACATTTTCAGACTGGTTCAGCATGGATTGCTATATCCTGAGACGAAAGGAATGCATTTGAAAATTGGAATGAATAAAAGCGCCGGTTAAACTAATAATTCCTATAACATGAATAACATTTATTTTTTTTATATTTTTAGGGGTATATTGGTACACTGCTTAAATAGGCTTCGCGCATCAAATAGAATTTTACTGAAGCAAATATCGGATCAGCAACAACAGGAACATTATTATCGGTAGAGGGGTCAGTTTGTGACGTTATTTCTGTAAGTGCGTGGTTAGTTTAGTAAGTTCAGTTTGCACATCGGTTTACATATGCAGGTTCCCCCTGCTTCGTCTTGCAAGGCCTGGTTGCTGAGGAGATAGATGAATTCTTCTTCACGATTGCAGCTTCTGCAAAATTCGTTCTTGAGATTGCCGAGTCGTCAAACTTGTGTAATATTGCAAAAGTGGCCTGTATGACGCGAACTTAGTTTTGATGAAAGTTTTATTCAGACTTAAAAAGCGTAAAAAGCGCTAGGAATTGAGCAGCAGCAGGTAGCTTTGCTAGTGAGATAAATTAGTGTTTCTAACTGCCTTCTGCTTTATATGCTAAAAGTGTGCATTATAAGATGGTGTGTAACCTATGGGGCAGAGGTAGGTGTCAGGAGGTAAACTGCCCTCAAATAAGATATACGATCTGATGCCGTATCTGACGAGTTTATTAGCTGCGCGGTTTCTCTGTGTATCATAGTGTGCCGGGAACCATGCCAGATATATACTGAAATTTCGTCAAGAGACAGGCGGCACTTGCCGTAGGCGTTAAATGAATGTTGTTCCAAGATATTTCACTTCAGGCTTGCTGTCGGAACAGATTATTATGTTTCTGTCAAGCATAACATTGTTTCTCAGCCAGAAGAGTATATTCATTATTCCCGTGATTATTATTTGAAAAGGCAAAGGTCTTAGTTTTTAGAATAAATCCAATCACTTCTCCATCTGTGTATATATGAGTTGGATCGTGCAGAGACGTTGAAATAATGCCTCTCATCGATAATGCACTTGGATTTCGTTTAGAAGTAATACGGGCACTATCCTGTTTCAAGCGGAATACATTATTAGTTTCTTAATCCTAGAAGCATTCACGGTCCCAGAGCAGAAGAACCATAATTGCGTCCATGATTCTCTTTAATGATTGTTATATCCAGCGTTTTCACTTAGTTAAGAAAAGGCGTGCGTAAGCGGAAGATCAGACTTTTGTCGAATTCGAGATTGAAATACGAAATCGAGCTAAATTTTGTGATTTTTATATCATTGGTTATAAGCAATCGAAAGATCAGTGAATAAATCGTTCTTGAATTGAATAAGAAGAACTTGCTATCAAATTTATTAAAAGCAAGACAAGACACCGAGTGGTCGCTGTGGCGTAGTGGGTAGAGTGCGACGCTCACACGCCGACGGGTCTAGGTTCGATTCCCAGTTCAGCACCAATTTTTCGAATATTTCACGGCTTTTCGAGCTGCTGATAACACTCAAAGAGTAATAACTGTCCAAGAAAGCTTCTCAAATTTCGCCGTTCAGAGTCGGCAAAAAACTGTAGGTCCCTTCTACTCGTAAGAGAACAGAAGCGCGCACAACACGAGTAGTTGATGAGCAAGCTAGGCCCTGGTCCCCCTTTGGACTGTAGCGCCAACAATTATTATTATTATTAAGCTAAGACACCCATGATAAAATCATTACAAAATGAACGGAACAGTACGAACCAAATGTGCAAACGATCAAAGCATTCCTAAAAAAAGAAAATAAATATTTATATAGTCCAGGAATTTGTAATCGAATAAGTACATTGTTTAGGATCGCTTCAAACAATATTGATTTTTTTTAGTATTTAATAATAATTATAAATGTTGTTAATTTGGCTAATTAGTTTAATGTTAATATTAATTATGTACTGTGTACAAATACACGTTTGAGTCACTGCACATAGGAACGCATGATCTTCAAAGCAACGAATTTCAAAGAAAACATGAGGCCATTCAAGCGCCGCTCATCTTCAACCGCCGAACACGCAGCATCAGCCCATCGTGAAAATCCACCGCCTCGCCACTCGCTTCCGCATCGTACGATCGCCCGAGTCCAGATAAGAATCTGGATTCATGCGTGCATTGCACCAATGCGATCATGCGATTGGTGAATAAGTGGGATGCTTGTGGATCGCATTCGGTTCCCAATGGAACGTATGGGTAGCTGGAGATCCTCAGATGGATGGCATCTTCACTTGCAAATCTGGTGTACGTCAACTCGTTGAATGTACATTTAATGTACATTTAAATGAAATAAATTAGTATTGTTTAGTTGGAGTGAATATTTATTTCATTTATTTCTAATTTGTGGTACAATTTGTATTCTGGGTGAAATTTCTTTTCGCTTGACTTTTAACCCTTGGTCTTAAAGATACATTATTCACAACAAAAGTCAAAAGGTGTGCAAAAATAAATTTGATAGGAAGTTAAGTAACAGAAATGAGTTATGAGTTCGTAGAATCTTCTTACATAATAGAGCAGGGAAAAATCTAAGATCTGAAGAGGATATTTTTCACCAGTGTAATTTTGGAATTAAATTTGGTAGTTTTGGAAAGCTTAAGTTTCATGAATGTTATTTGCAATCAAAAGAGAGTTATAAACAGTCACTAGCTTATGAAAAGTAAATTCCATTTAGTCTAGATGAGATACTTAGCGCAGTTTTAAATTGTGTTTGAGGACGGTTTATTTAATTCAGTGAAAACCCAAACAAAATCGAACAAATGATTCACAGAGAAAGAGTTTTCAATTGCAATGGCTGGGCATTTATCTAATAATAATAATAAGAAGAATAATGGAGATAAAGTCCCCAGGGGGACCAGGGCCTAGTTTGCTCATCAAGTACTCGTGTTGTGCCCTTTACTGTTGTACCACGAGTTAAAGGGACCTAAAGTTTTTTTTTTGTCGACTCTTCGACATTTTTCTACTTTTTGAGTGTTGTCAGAAGCTCAAAAGAGGTGGTGTCGTGAAAAATTCGAGGCGTTCAGCCGGGATTAAATACGACTTGAAAAATAAAACACTCTTCACTGTTAGTTTTTTTTTTTGTTTTTAGTTAGTAGAATGAGTTTTGTTTCGATTTGAAATTCATTCAACACTGTGTTGGATCTAAAATATTTAACAACGTTTATCAGTCGGTCACTTCAAGTGACATAAAGAAACTATTGGTATCAGAAGCGTGCCTGAATTTTATGAAAAATTGGTTCAATTGTCTATCTACTTCGATGATTTGTATATTTCAATAAATATGTAAATATTTAGCAAAAATGCCTAGCATGCAGAAATTATTAAAAAAGAACAGAACCGTAGAGAAGTGGGAATGTCAAGCAAAGTACCAAATTGTATTTCAAAATATCAAACACTCAGTCAACAACTTAAAAACTGCTTAGGGGGCAGTTAAGGCACTGCATTAAAAGACGGTGGAGATAATGCTCTTCTCCACGATGACCAACCAATCGCTATCGACTATCGGCAGATGGGTTTTAATTGAGGAGGAATTTGTCTAAATCAATGGTTATAATGTCGAAGTCCATTTAAATCACAGACCTGTGAAGTTAGAAGTGGAAAGTGGCACAAAGTTACAGTCATTCGTCTAACAACATTTAAGTCGAGTCTTAAAATGGTAGCAAAGTTTATCGTCTTCATATGAACAAACGCCTTAAAAAATTTTGTCGTTCATAAAATTATTGTGTATGCATAATAATAATTGTTGACGCTACAGTCCAAAGGGGGACCAGGGCCTAGCTTGCTCATCAACTACTCGTGTTGTGCGCGCTACTGTTCTCTCACGAGTAGAAGGGACCTACAGTTTTTTGCCGACTCCGAACGGCGAAATTTGAGAAGCTTTCTTAGACAGTTATTACTCTTTGAGTGTTGTCAGTAGCTCGAAAGAGGTGGTCCCGTGAAAAATTCGAAAAAATGGTGTTGAACTGGGAATAGAACCTAGACCCTTCGGCGTGTGAGCGTCACACTCTACCCACTACGCCACGGCGGCCACATTGTGTATGTATGACACAACTTAAATAAATTATCTACAGGACTCTCTGAACGTATTTATAAATTTCTTTCAAATGTATGCCCAACTAACAAGGGATTTACCTTAAAATGTACAAAATTGTACAAAATGAAAAGTGATATTTGTGTCAATGATGGGAATACGTCGTTCAGTGACAAGTTGATTGTGTCTGCTTACTAAGAAATTAGATAATGGAAATATTGCATGCCCCTTACTTAGGTGTTAAAAAACTCGATTGCGTGAGAGGAAACTATTTTTTTTGCCAGGAATGTCCAACGAAATGAAGCTTACTGCTAAAGAGTTTCGAGTATGTGAAAAACGGGCATAACAATCCAAAAGAATCATTAAAACAGATTGATACTTTTGAGCATGCTAAATTGACTATGTAATGGATAAATATTTACCAATTTTGACGTTGCCCTAGATTTCCGTAAATACAGAGAGCATGCAAATTGAGAAACGAAAGCCATAAAAGTAGTATGGAGAGTTTAGTGCAACATAATGGTTGTTTACTGTTGCGATAGATCAAAAGGAAGTACCTGCGACCATAAGAAATTTAAAACCACAACGCAAAAGGGCGTAGGAAATTTTTAAACACGTAAGCAATATATTGAAGCAGATAACTTTTGCACTTATTCTACACAGATGTGGGATTTGGTTTTGCGTGATCACCTGCCCTTATGGCTTATATCACGAAGTTCATTTTTCCAAGAGTCGTAGAAAACGCCTTAATTACCCAAGTACCAAATTCCGATAATGGTTGAGGGCCAATAACCCTACCTTGGTTATATGCGGAATAGACCCCTTACCGCCTTGCCTGGCCCAAGGTGAATAACAACTAGACAAGCCATCACAGTACACTAACCTCGATTCTGCCCGCAATGTTGGGTGGTAAACCACAGCCACCACAATACGCCCAGAATGGGGCGTACAGCTCGGTTAGGCTTAAACTGAAGCCAAGGGGCTCCTGACCTCCCGTGGCACCAGAATATAACCTCTAGTCAAGCTGTCCCTACCAGTCAGGCTCCCTCAAAACCTTGGCATGTTAGCCGCCTTCACGCCACAAAATGGTCTTTTCTCCATAAGTGTTTCCGTTGACCATATAAATAGTGTTTGGGTTTTGATTTTAAAATCATGGGATTTTATGTCATAGTCACATCACCTGGACAATTCTACACAGAGCGATATAGTCTTATTTTAGTTTCATTGTATGTTTGCTAAAAATTTCAATCTTATACTGCATAAACTACAAAGTAGACAATAAGATAATGTCGAAATAGTTAACAAACAAATGTTTCTAATTCAAAAGTCTGCAAAATTCAACAACCAAAAAAATAAAAGTACGCAAAGAAAGACATCCAACTATAGGTCCCCTTTGCCTATTTGGCATACTTGGCCACAACTTGTCCAGATAGCAGCAGCGATTCTGGATATTGCAAAAGTCAAGTTGGAATACAACCTTCTCAGGGCGCCTTCTGGAAAGTCATTTCAACAACCTCTTAAGGACTAATTGATATATGCAGTGAATCCTTTTTACGGGTTGTGAGTCGAATTAATTTCCACACAACGGCTTATGACAACGGAATACAAAATGTGTACACTTTTGCATGTGTTTGAACCAATTGTCGAAGCACTTTTGCAACTCTGATTGAGGTATCTCCAAAACATGCATTCTGAACGCATCAACCGTTTCTTCAGGGATCGAAAAACGTTAACCTCTCATTTTATTTTTTACGAACGGGAATAAAAAGAAGTCATTCGGTGCCAAGTCAGGACTATACGGCGGCTGACACATGAAATCGATGTTTTGAGTGCTCGAAAATGCAGTTGTTTGAGCCGATCTGTGAGAGCTTGTATTGTCGTGGTGAAGAGTGATCCGTCTTTGCCGGTTGGTTTTCCTGATTTCTTAGAAGATGGTTGTGTGCCACTCAGAATTGACTGCTCTGCGTCGTTCTAGTGGTACGGTTGTGACATGTTCAGTTTTTTAAAGAAAACAGGCGACCATTTGCTTGGAAGTGTTTCGTGCGCGAGCAACTTTTGTGAAATTTGGCTCGATTTGAAACACTCATACAGTTGACTGCTGTTTACTTTCGGACTCATATCATACGCGTAAATCCACGATTCATCACTTATCAGGAAGTCATAGACGTGTTTTGAAGCACCGCGATTGTATTCTTGGAGCATTTCTTTCCACCAATCGACACGAGCTTTTTTTGAGTGATTGACAAATTGTGTGGGATGCAACGTGAACGATTTTTTTTGACGGTCAAATGATCATGCAATATTGAATGTATACTGGTCATACTAATGCCTAAAGTTGTCTCCATCTCACAGTAGGTCACATGACGATCTTACAATATCGGTTGGCGCAAAGCATCAATGGTTTCCGGAAAAACTACTGATTTTGAACGATCTTCACGAAATTCGTCTTGAAGTGAACTACGACCTCGGTTGAATTCACCACACTATCGATAAACACTAGTCCTTGATGGAGCTTCATTGCCAAATATTGAATTGAGTTTATCGATGCACTGTTGTTGAGTTAATCCACGTCGAAAGTTTTAAGAAATAATCGCACGAGATGATCGGGCGAGATAAATCTTTTAAGGTACTCTAAACAACACAAATAGCTCTCGTATCTCTCGTTCTGAGTATGTTTAACCTCAAAAATGTCAAACTTTACGATAGAACTGGCAGTTGCCAAATTGCAACAATAGGGTTGCCCAATCCCGAAATATTAAATATTATTTGTTAGGTAGGCGGGTAATGTGCGATGCTCACACACCGAAGGATCTAGGTTTGATTCCCGGCTGAACACGTCGAATTTTTCACGGCAACACCTTTTTCGATTTGCTGACAACATTCAAAGTGTAATAACCATCTAAGAAAGCTTCTCAAATTTCACAGTTGGGAGTCGGCAAGAAATTGAAGGTCCCTTCAACCCGTGAGAGAACAGAGACAGGAACAACAAGAGTAGTTGAAGAGCAAGCTAGGCCCTGATCCCCCTGTGGATCAATTTTTATTATTTTTAGGTAAGATTTTTGAAATATCATATAATGCCATCAACAATGGCAATAGGGACAAGGGCCTGGCTCTCCCCAACTAACCACAAATAAAAAACAACATAAAATGTAGATTTAGTACTGCTACCACAAGTTGGAGCAACTTGCCCCTACTGCGTAACGTTACAGATTTGCATTTCTCCAGAGTAACGAAACATAACAGTGATTAATGCAACTAATAGGAGCTCAAACAAATTGAAATCGATTCACAGAGGAGACTAGGTATGTACAGGAACGTTTACTTATGTATGTGCGCATATATTTAGCAGCAGCGTACATTACGTGCGAAGGAATACAATATCAATTAAAACCGATGCCACCTCAGTCCCGTGCACATTCGTTATTGTCAACCTGTAGCTATGATGGGTCTGCTCAACGTGTTCAAATATATCACAGCAATGATTATTTATCGACTCGCATTTCCAGGGGACGGATGTTATTTGTTTGTCACTTACCATTGCCACCTTAATAGATTGCAAATGCAGACAAATGGTGCATAATTTCAATAAAATGAATGGATTAATTTAAATGGACGGATGCTGGGTTTATCAAAATCTATATTTCCACAAGTATGACGAGATGTTGATTTGAATGAAGGTACGATGGCAAAATCTGTATGATGTGATGGAAGTAGAAAATAGATTTGTTCTTTGATTTGTTTTGAAAATGTTGAATAAATCAAATACAGGTGAAGAAATTAAAAATTCCTGGCTTCTTTTCCTAAAAAGTACAAAGATTTCAAATGCGTATAACTCAAAAATTTGTACAACAAAACGTAGAAAGAGCAAAAATTAGGTACAAATTTTGTGGGCTTCGAACATTCGATTTTCGATTTTTTCAACTTGTTACGACGGAATACATATCTCGGACATATGTCTACAGTTTTAGCTTTATAGAATGTTTATTTTGTTTGTGAGAGACATTAAAGTTAGAAATGTTTGCGTGTTTGGAGATTTTGTGCTGTCGAAAAATCTGGGTCGAAGAATTTGCGTCCAATTTTGTGTGAAAAATGGAGAAAGGTGCTCAAAACTACTTGAAATGTTGACAATGTCATACGATGATTGTGTTCCGAGTCAAAAAAATGTTGACGAGTGGTGGAAGCTTTTCAAAAATAGTCGACTAGACGTGAATGATATCACTCGCCCTTGGCAGCCGAACACATCAAAAATCGATGAAAAGTGACGAAAAGAATAAAAGAAACGTCGAATCACTAGTGTAAGAGTTGCTGAAGACGTTGGGACATTGGTTGTCTCATGCCATGCAATTTTTTCGAAAGTATTGGGCAGTCAGCGTGTGTCAACGATGTTTGCTCTAAGATTGCTGAAGTTTGATTAGAAAAATGTCGCACGAGCATCGCCCAGGAATTATTCAAACACACCAGCAATCCAGAAGCCATATGGTTATGATGATGAATCCAAAGTTTATTGTTCCAATGGAATAAACTAGGAGAGACAAGACTAAAAAAGCTCACCAAGTTCGATCAATTCTGAAGGTTTTACTGACTTTTTTTTCGATTACTGTGGCGCCATACTCCTGATGTTCCTACTACGTGATCATCATGTAAATAAATTTATTTTGACGTTTATCTTGAAGTTTTGCGCCACTTGCGAGAAGCAAAATAAAGGAAACGTCTCGAAGTATGGAATAACAATTCATGGCTTTTATATACTATAATCCGCCTGTTCACTCGTCATTGCCACCGCATCCACCAGATTTGGCCCCTTGCGACTTTTACCTGTTCCTGAGATTAAAGAGGCCCATGGAAGAATGGCGTTTTGTGACGACTGAGGAGTCACAAACGGACTGCTGAGAAAGCTCAAGGCATACTAAGAGGTGCATATCAGAACTGCTTCGAAGATTTCAACAAAACGCTGGCACAAGTGTATCATAATCGAATCTAAGGGGAGAGGGGGGGGGGAGCTCAAGGCATACTAAGAGGTGCATATCAGAACTGCTTCGAATCTAAGGGGGGGGGGGGGGCCTGAATAGAATCTGTTAAACAAAGACATAAATATTTTTGACAAAAATTAAAATTCGCCTGACTTTCTAAATAGGCTTAGTACAGCTCAAAAATGTTTACTACGAAAAGAAGAACGAACAAGAGTTTTATTAAATGATGTCAAAAACGTACTTCAATAAATTTTCATAACTATTCATGACCAGGCATGAATCAATGTGCCATTGTTTGTGGAGTGATAAATTCTAAACAGGCTAAGGATATCCCGATTCTTTTAGAGGCTGTGGTGATAAGTGATGATATAATTAAATAATAGTTCGTCAATTGTAGATGTCATCCCAGACTCAAGTCATCAGTCTTCCCAATATATTGAAAACTCTCTACTTATTAAATTTTAGCAATGTAACGTATATGAACATATTTGATCCTAACCTTTTTTCCACATTGCATCAACTACATGTAATTTGGTAAAATCGTATATTCTGTAAAATAAAAATCCAATATTTTTCCATCGAAGACTAGATCTGAAAATTCGGATGCAAATGTTTCTATTATGATCAATAGTGCAAGGCACATCGTCAATCACCCATAGAAATTTAATTGGAACCTAGAGGCCGCCAAACATATCCATTTCAAACTAAACACTTGTGGAATCATTGTACGTTAGTACATAATCCCAAAATGACCCAGACATTGAATAGGTAAGAATCCCAGAAATTGTATAGCGTGGAAGCTCTATGCTCTAAATGTTTCCATACGTATTCTCCTAAGGTGTTTCGGAATTTTCTTTTCGGGGTTAAAATTATTTAGAAAAGGTTGTTTTTGAAACTATTGGCATTTGCGAATGTTGGTCTTTTGGGATTTTGTGTACAAGCTATAGTTTTTGTGTTGTCTTATTCGTCTCTTTTTATTCTTTTATGTTAACTCTTTTTGACTTATGGCACCCAAACAAACGTGTGCACATGATATCAACACCCCAGTGCGTAGGTTTGAAATAGTATTCGGACGGAAATAGTGTTATCCCGTAGTCCCAGCCGTTGAAATCGTAAATAATTCACTACATTCAGTTTGCCGAATAGTAGTCAAGTTTAAAGGGTGCGCTCTGTCAATTTTTAGAGGTGCTGGTCAATGAATGACATTGTGAAGAAATTAAAAAATTCTATGTCAGTCTCGAAGTAATCGTAAGTTATACATTTGGTAAACATTTAATACATGTTTACAACTATAATTTGTTTTTGTTTTAAAACAACAATCAGTTCTTATAAAAATAAAAAAAAGTTTAATGCAGTATTTTACACAGATCTATAATGCAAAAAATATTTAGAGGCGAATTTTTATTTTTAGATAAAACAATAAAATAAGAAAAGTAAAACAAAAAGTACTAAATGTAAACGAATCAAAAAATTTAGTAGTAAAGTAGTTGACAAAGTTTATCTTGCTTTTTTGGCTTACTTGGTAAATGGTTTGTTTCGAATTTATTTATTTATTAATAAGATTTTTATGTTTTGCTAATTATTTTGCTTATCCTAAATTTTGCTAGTAAATTGTTTTTATTTTCAATATTAAAAACGACAGAAACACAATGCTGAAACGCAATTAAATAAAAGAATAAATTAACAATTTACTGATTTAATACTAAATTTGTTTTTGTTAGTGGCGCCCCCTATATTCACCGGTACATAATGCCCACATAGGGTAATCTTTATTTATCTTTCTTAAAATTCTATAATATATATAATTTATTTTATTATTTTAATAACAAAATAAAATAATTAAATGAAACAAATTACAGAAAATAAGACATTAAAAAATTTTTTCAAAAACAAAATATGTATCTTAATTTCATTTGCTAAATTCATGCCTGAATTTCTTATTTTCGCATATAGATTTAGGAATTTTTAAAAATGTTCAGTTCGATCGGTTGCTGTTCGATCAGCAGCATTTGCCAAAATTTTGCAAGGTGACAATTAAAATTATTTTATTTAATCTTACCATCTATTGCAATGAAACATTTAAGCACTTTTTTGAACTGCCTATTTGAAATGATTGCTGCGCAGCGTCTGATAACACATTCCTGTAACCTCTACCGAAATTCATTGAAAAAATTTCCTTAAGTCATACGAATATTTCATTGCCTTATTGTTATGTCTAATTAATATGTCAATTAAGATGCAGGAAACCCTTCTGTACTTGGACCTGCTTTAAGTTCCTTATTTTTTTTTTTTTTTGAAGAAAAGCTGTCACAGTTGGAAATATTTGTCAAATATTGTCAAATATCTCCCTTCCGCTTTTTTGCTCTTCGTTCAATGCTTCATAAAAAGTCTTACAGTGATCGGATTTAGTTCAAATATGCGCCGTTTTGTTCGATAAATTGCTTCCATCTAGACGGCAACATCATAATACCCCACTTAGAGGCTTCCCTCCTTATTGGCAAAGAACTTGGACAGCCACTTGTCACAAGCCTCATTTGAGTACTACTTTACGCCACCAAGGGCGTTCACCACGAACAGGAGCAGGTGGTAATCACTTGGCACTATGTCCGAGCTATATGGTGGATGCAATAAAACCTCCCATCCGAGCTCCCGTATCTCCTGACGAGTCATCAGCAAAGTGTGCGGTCTGGCCTAGTCCTGGTGGAACACTACACCCTTCCTGCTTGCCAATTCTGGACACTTCTGGTCCATCGTCTGCTTCAAGCGGTCCAGTTGTTCGCAGTAGATAGTAAAATTAAACGTCTCGTCAGACGGCAGCAGCTCATAGTGAATGATTCCGTTCCAATCCCACCAAACATACAGCAAAACCTTCCTGGCCGTCAATCCAGGCTTGGCCACTGTTTGGGACGATTCACCGCCTTTCAACCACGACTTTTTTCGCTTGATATTGTCGTATGTGATTCATTTTACGTCGCCAGTCACCATCCGCTTAAAAAATGGGTCGAGTTTGTTCCGTTTCAGCAGCATATCGCAGGCGATGATTCGGTCCAGAAAATTATTTTGCGTCAAATCATGCGGCACCCAAACATCAAGCGGTTTTTTATATCCACCCTTCTGCAAATGGTTTAAAATGGTTTGATATTACTTGGGCGATGTCACGAGATGCCACATGCCGGCCTAACTCGATGATTTCCATGATTTGATCGGTTTTCGTCGTTACAGGTCTTCCGCCGGCTGGCTTATCCATGGTGTCGTTTTCACCAGCTCCGAATCGTCGAAACCATTCCTCCGCGGTTCGAAGTAATAGAGTACCATCCCCCAAGACACCATTAATCTCACTGAACGTTTCTCTAGTGGATTTGCCTTCAATGAAGGAAAACTTTAAAATACCGCGTATTACGGCGTTGGTGAACTCCATGGTTAATGCAATTTAACTCCGCTATTATTTTCCTAATGTTCATAAACGGGTTACGTTTGACCAATCTTATTGTTTGTCGTTCATCGGCGAGGATAGTTTCGGTTTTCTTTCTGTTTTTCTTGATTTTGAACGTATTTGTTGTCATTTGCGATCATTTTTTTTTTTTGAACATCCGTCTGGCCATATGAGAGCTCATAGTGGATGATTCCCTTTCAATCCCACCAACACACAGCAAAACTTTCTTGGCCGTCAATCCCGGTTTGGCCACTCCTTGGGACGATTCACCGGACTTCAACCACCATCGTTTTTGCTTGATATTGCCGTATATGATCCAGTTTTCGTCGCCAGTTATTATCAGCTTCAAAAATGGGCCTAGTTCGTTCCCTTTCAGCACCATATCGCAGGCGTTGATTCGGTCCAGAAGGTTTTTTTGCGTCAAGTCATGCGGCACCCAAACATAAAACTTTTTTTGTATCCAGCCTTCTGCAGATGGTTTAAAATGGTTTATTGACTAACAGCCATCTACTGGGCAATATTACGAGATGCCACGTGCCGGTCTAATTCGATGATTTCCACGATTCGATCGGTATTCGACGTCACAGGTCTCCCGCCGGCTGGCATATCCATGGTGTTGGTTTCACCGGCTCTGAATCGTCGAAACCATTCCTCCGCAGTTCGATGTGATACAGTACCATCCCCCAAAACTCCATTAATCTCACGGAACTTTTCTCTAGCGGATTTGCCAATAACGAAGGAAAACCTTAAAATAGCGCGAATTTCGGCGTAAGTGAACTCCATGTTTACACGTCTATAACTGTTGAACGCAATATCCAAACTAATCATTCATAGCGTCGTTTTGTAGGTTATGTCAAAACCTTTCAAATGATGTAAAGATACGAGCTCTGTAGCTCGAAGGACCGAAAGACGACTTAGTCCCAGCTTCTTTAGCAACAATTTGTGTCGTTCGAGTTGTTCTTTCATGGATGGAGAGGATGTGCTTGTTTTTGCTGACTAAGAGCGGTGAAACTGACTATTTTAATTTACTATTTATACTCTTGTTTTATTTTTATTTTATTTACATTTAATACTCTTTAAGTGTTAATTGTAATTTTTTGGACATGGTTCCACGGAAAATGGGAAACTTACAGTCTTACTTACAGCATTATTGACCAGCTGAAGAACTATTTTATAAGCTTGAAATCTGGTAAGCTTCCGTAAAGGCTTAATGGATCATTTTCGTTATAGCAATGAGAGCTTTTGAAAAAGCAGCTACATATAACAAAAGCTTGGACTACGAATTTATGCAATGAAAACTCTGTTGTCAAATGTTTATTCTTCAAAGCAATAATCTAACTAACAATTTTTGAATGAACCATATGTTAGGAGTTAATTAATTTGCACTTCGGCAACAAAACGTATTTTCTTCATAATTTCAAAGCCACAACTCTGAGCTTAAGAACATTTTAGAAGTCGACATTACTTTTGTAGTTCTGATATTTGTACAATCCTAAAAGTAATTTTACCTGGCCCTGTATTTTTTGATTTCATTCCTTTATTTTTGATTTTCGACTATAGAGTAACTGAACTCTATACATGAACAAATGATCTGTCTTTCGCTAGAATGTTAGAGACTTAAAGTGAAAAACAAAGCAAATTGGAAGAGTCAATATGTCTTAAATATTTTAACGAATTATAAGTGTTCAATGTACATCACTAAATGCCACTTCTGTTCACGCAGCAAAACCTAAAGAGATATCTTATTTCCAAATTCTTGGCGCCAGTCTCAAATTCGATGTTTATATGCAATTTGAAATAATCGCCCATGAGCCGACATACAGACCCAAATGTACACATGAATATTTTGAAATTCAAGTCACGACAGTCACGACAAGAGATAATACAATCATTTCCCATTTCGCTTTTTCGCAAAGAAAAAACCGACCAATCCCTTGTATCTAGAACAACGTAATAACGCTCCAACGTTGTTCAATGCAAGCCCTAACAAAAATCCTAGGGTCGATATTAAAATCGCTCAAGTGCAAAAAAATAAAATTCACGCTACTAAAATCCATGAACTCGAATTACATTCCGATGTGAGTGGTAGGAACTTAAAGAACGCAACGGGGGGAACAAAAAATTGAGAATCATTTTTGGCACAAAGAGCCATCCCAAGTTCCCCATTCATCTGCAACTGAGTGTAAAAATTTGCATAAACACATGTTGCATAAAATTCTATAGCTACTTTAGCCATACTTCAGCAAAGCTCACACAAAAATAAAATGCATCCAGTGGAATGTTGTGTAGACACGTTGCGAGGTAATATGTGGTAAGCATAAAATCGATAAAGCATACACACAGTAAAACACAGTCAAGTGGGAATAGAAAATACGAAATATGAAACGAGAAATAGTCACCCGGGCTCAGGAGAAGAGTCAAAAAGTGCAAATACTGCACGCCTAGTTTTTCCTGCATAAAAGATAGCGTTTCCAACAAAGGTTAGCATCCTCACTTCTCCATTCCATTTGTTTGTGCTCGGGCATATATTGAGCTTGCGAGTGTGAGCGGGTCAAACGATGAATGTATTGAAATTATGGTCGCACCGGTGGGGGACTGTCCCCACTGGCCCGATCAGATACGACGCACATAAGTGTCCTCGAAATGAAAAAGCAAAACAATTCAACTTTGGGTACATGGACGGTTTAGAAATTATTGTTGTAAATATTCAATGTGTGCCAGACGCCACTGGCGGGGGGATTGCATGGTTAAATATGTGCAGGAGCAAAGGCAATTGATGGAGGGAATGCATGCAACAAACCGTAGGCGCTGACATTGAATGCGTTGCGAGGTGGATGTGTGTGCCTGATTGCAAATCAGAACAACCGTGCATGTATATTATTTGCACAAATTAAATATTACATGTGACATGAGAAAAATGCTGAGCTGTATCGATTTGCAATCAAAATAATTTAGGTCCGGTGAGTTCCAACGAGGGAAAGCAGCGATGACGATAGCACTACGCATAGAAATACCTTTGACGAGACGTAGTTATGCACTTTGTGCAATCGGAAAACTGAGCTTATCCTCCTGATTCCGCAACGGAAGACAATGAACCCATAACCAATTGACGTTTGAAAGTTATGAGTCAAGAAGTTCTGTTTTAAATGATTGACTTTAGATACGAGGGTTGCTTTTATATTTCGGGAGTAGAGAATAAAAACAAATATTAATCAACGAAAATAGCTTTATTGTTTTTCAAAATATTCCCCATTAAGTTCTATATACTTTTGCATTCGTTTGAACCAATTGTCGAAGCACTTGCTACTCTGAGTGAGGTATCTCCAAAATATGCATTCTGAACGCATCAACCGCTTCTTCAGGTGTCGAAAAATGTTGACCTCTCATTTTATTTTTTACATACGGGAATAAAAAGAAGTCATTCGGTGCCAAGTCAGGAATATGCGGCGGATGATTCATCAAATCGATGTTTTGAGTGCTCAAAAATGCAGTTGTTTGGACCGATGTGTGAGAGCTCGCATTGTAATGGTGAAGAGTGATCCGTCTTGGAAGACAATTGGCAAATGGTTGTGTACCACTCAGAATTGAATTTTCTGCGTTGTTCTAGTGGTACGGTTGCGACATATCCAGTTTTTCTGAAAAAACAGTCGACCATTTGCTTGGAATTGCTTCGTGGGCAGGCAACTTTTGTTGGATTTGGCTCAATTTAAAACACCCATACAGTCGACTGCTGCTTATTCATACGCGTAATTCCACGATACAGCACCTGTCACGATGTCATAGATGTGTTTCGAAGCAACGCGACCGTATTGTGTCGACCAATCGACACGAGCCTTTTTTGAGCAATTGACAAATTTTTTTTGACGGTCAAATGTTCATGCAATATTGAATGTATGCGTAAAGTTGTCTCAATCTCCAGATAAGTCACATGACGATCTTACAATATCAGTTGGCGCACAGCATCAATGGTTTCCGGAACAACAACTAATTTTGGAAGACCTTTACGAAATTCGTCTTGGAGTGATCCACGACCTCGGTTGAATTCAACATACAATCGATAAACCCTGGTCCTTAATATTCATCGCCAAAAATTAAATTTAGTTCATCGATGCACTGTTGTAGAGTTAATCCACGTCGAAAATTGTAAAAAATAATCGCATGAAATGATCGGGCGAGTTAAATCCTTTAAGTTACTGTAAACAACACAAATAGCGCTTGTATGTCAAAACGTTCTGAGTACGTATAACCTTAAAAATGTCAAACCTTACGAAAGATCTGTCAGTTGAAAGATTGCAATAACAGGGTTGCCCAATTACGAAATATAAAAGGTAGCCTTCGTATACGCTCAAAAGAAACTTTCCTGAGTGTATTCTGAATATCAAACATTTATTACAAAGCGCAAAAGAAATGAGGTTTGGATTTCTTAAGACCATAAAAGAGAACAGTATCGCGTTGAAAATTGTATATGTAGAATGTTGCCAATGACCACCGTCTTGGTTTGGAACGTACATTGCTCAACATGTTCCGTCATTTTCAAATATCTCTATTCAAATTTCAACCAATTTTAATATATGCATATCTTATTTGAGCTTTTACTTACATCATTGTCCTTTTCTTGTATATTCGTAAATACATGCATACTCAAATGTCATGAGTCAAAATCTGAACTCGTACTTTTGTTCTTGCAGCGTGTCCACTTGACTAAAATGAAAATGAAAAGAGCGAAACACGGGTCAGTGATTCCTTTTTATTTAAGGGAAGACTCGCAACAGACTCTTCGACCATTTGGATGCTGTAAGTGATGACTTTTCTCCTCCGATAGCAGTCTTCAATATTTGTTTATACAGATTAAGCGTAGTCGCAGATGTAGATAGAACTGGCGTTTACCGATAAGGACACGCTTAGGCCGCAAATGGGCTTAATGCGATTATGCGCTGATGTATCCGTGAAATCATTGTGTGCTTGTTATGCAGTTCTTGAGATGTCCTATACTCACATCGAATAGTTTGTTGAAAAGGAATTTCCATTAGTGCTTCTTTTTTCGTCTTTCAAGAGCGTGATAGTTGGAGAGAAGATAAGAGATAAATTCCATCTTCGTTTCTGGAGATTCTGCAAAAGTCATTGTAAGTCATGCCGATTCTGGAGACGTGTATTACCAAGGAACAGTGCCCTGGAATGATACCGTCGTGATACCAGAGTTGAGCTGCAGCTAGAATGCCATGCTTGCGAGACATATCGCTTTCTCTGTCTTTCTTTTGTTTCGTACGCACGATATGTGTATTTCAAAAGTGTGTATTAACTGTAAGATAATAATAGAGAGCAAGTAACCTCAGGAAAAATCGCAATGTGTTAACACGTCTGATGAGCTTATCAACTGTACGATTCCCCCATTTTATGTCTGCAGTCAGCCATGGTATGTAAATATAGATCTTATAGAGAGATCGGCGGCACATTAACAATTTAATGGAATTTTGTGATCAAGCCTGGCTTTCGGACAGAGTATTTTTCCTCATCTAGGACAGTGTTTTCTGCATGTCTCACATTTATTTATTCTCAAACAGGCTACAAAAAATGAATATGCGCCAAAAGTTCAATCTCCTAGACTTGAACCGGAGACAGTAAGTACCTCAAGATTTTGCTTGGGTCATATTGTGTTACGAAAAATTGACCAGACAATGCAGACATTTGGCCAAATTCTCTTAAATAGTACAATTTTCATTTATTTGACATTGAACTTGCATTAATTAAAGGTTTTAGAAACATGAACAGTGCATAATTATTATTATGCTGAAAGAACGAAAAACAGATTTGTAATGATTTATCTATTAGATCTACAATTCTTCTTCTTGTTGTGGCGCTACAGTCCAAGGTGGACCTGGAAATCAACCAAAATTCCTCTCCAGTCAGCAGGAACTTTCGCCAGCTGCCTCCAGTTGCGCAATCCAAGTTGGTTGTGGTCTTTCTCCACTTATGTGCACCGCCTTGGCCTAGCCATCTTAAGCGTTGTATCCGTAGACGCTTGACCAGGCGCATGTCGCTGTACAGCCCATAGAGTTTGTCGATAAATCTTCTCCTCCAGACAGAATCACATGACAGTGCGTCCCCTTGTCTAAAACCTTTTTTGACATTGAAGGTCTCGGTGTTGATGGTGCAGCAAGAGTTCTCAATCGTCATCCATCTGACGAGTTTGGTAGGAATGCCAAAACTAGACATGGGACTGTATAGCTCGTCTCTATGGACACTTTCATATGCGGCCATAAAATCGACGAATTGGTGGTAAGTGCGGATTTGCACTTCTTGGGTCTTTATAAGGATCTGCCGTAAAGTGAAGATCTGGTCTATCGTGGACTTCCCTGGTTTGAAACCACACAGATATAGACCTATCCGGTTATGGGCAAATGATTTGAGACGCTCACACAATACGGCAGGAAGATCTTGTGTACGATGTTAGGAGACTAATCTCTGCGTAATTGGCGCAGTCAAAGGGGTCTCCTTTCTTGTGAACCGGTCAAACGACGCTGGAGATTCCACTGATCAGGGATGCTTTCCTCCGATCATCTCTTACAGTTGAGCTGGTGCATGCGCCCAACCAACTCATCGTCAGCTTAAATAGGTCCGCGGGGAGTCCGTCAGCCCCAGCAGCTGTTCGTCTGCAGTTTCTATATCTAAGCAGGGGGGATGTGTATGCTCTTGATACTCGCAGCTGTTTTACATTCTTCGGACTTCATTCCTGCAATAACATTTTTCCACTTCCTCGACCGCGAGCTTCTCATGCTCCTTCTTTTTCTTTCTGAGAAGTCGGTGCTCTTTCCTTTTTCTCTGTTCGTAGAGCTCACGAACAGCCCTCGTTGTTCGATTCAGCATTGCCTTATAGTCGTCTTGTTTGGCTGTATTCGCTTATCTGCATTCGTCGTTAAACCATGCTTTCCTTCTGGGTGGTGACGTGAAACCTAGAAGCACAACATCGATATTTTAGTTTAAGTTGGCAACATTATTTCAACCAACTTCTGTTCTGTCAACTGTCAAATGATTTTTCTCAGTTTGAGACTGTAATATGAATCGACTTATTTATTTATTTAAAGTATGTTTTTTATTTCCCAATATTCCTACGCGAATTTTGTTCAACGATAAATTTCGCTTTCGATTCAGTAAACAAACTTAAAAACAAAACTAGCATATTTAGAGCGTGGAAACTCCTAAAGTGTATGTTGACATTGTTACTTTATAGAGGATTTATGGGACATGGGATTACATGGCTCATACCTTTTGAAGTGCACCGCAGCCCAGAAAGTTACTATCGATAATGACTGCTGCATAGCCAGGATAATTAACTTTATCCATCTTTTTATGTGCAGCATCTATAGTTTTAACAAGGTGTCGCAACATGTTACACATCATGATTGTTTGAAATGGATTGAAGAAAAGTTTTGGTAACCGCATAGTTTCCGTTGCGGACTAGTGAATTTCAAACGTCGCTAGACTGTTTCCAGAGGGGATTTTTTGAAGTCTATGTCAAAATGGAGGTGGATATAAGGTAATACAAGATGCAAAGAGAAAGGTATTACACAACAAATGATGCCTCTATAGCAATAAATGCGCTCGACTTTAGACTCTGGACCGAGAAGAGGGCTTTGCACGGTATTCTATTTGTCATTTAGCACAACAAATTATCGGCAAGAAACGTTAAGCATTCAACCGAGTACTGAAAGCATATAAAATGATACATGAAACTAAGGCGGTATCAGTATGATGGCTATCAGTACTGCCGGCACCGCTTTGGGTAGACTACCCGAAGACATCATGTTAAGGAAACTATGCAGCACGGTGAATGACGTTTCAGAGTTTAGATTTTCTTCACGTTATGAATCGCTTCACATTGTTTTTAAACTTCAATTCTTCTCGATGTAGTGATAGGAGCATCTATTCGGGAATGAAAGGCACAGTTCAGCAAGATGGTGACACAAGACACACGTAAAAAATAGACACCAAACGGCGTCGCCAAATTCGATTGTGAAAGACAAGACAGCCGAAAATCCTGATCTCAATCTGATTCATATTTGCAGTCAATCACGAAAAGACTTTTGGGGCAGTGCCGATTATCTCCACAGAACTTGGGACTTGGCTTTGGCAACGATAACAGGTTGGTATTCCTTAAATCTGAGAATATATGAATGTATCTATTGCCAACATTTCTTTACACACTTACAAACCTTAGAAAACTACCTTTTAAGAGTTTAGAAATGCACCGTTGTTTCCCTATTGCGGTTGATTTATTTGAGCTGGGATTTCCAAAATTAATTAAATAAAAAGTTAATTCAATTTATAAATTTTTTCCCCTTTTTCCGAATTGGCTTTCAGTTCAATCATTGATCGTGTGTTCTTCGTTCTGATTCCATGCAATCCTAAAAAAAATAATATTAGAAAAAAATAAACCGAGACATGAACAATCAAATCAGAACTTTCAACAAGAGGACCTAAGGCATTCAAAGATAACACAGACCCAATCCAGAGCATCCAATATAACTATTACAAAGGTAACTACAAAAGTAACCATGTACTTTATCATACGTACATACTGGCATATCAATTGAATTGTTAAGTTCTGAGTTCCTTCAGAAACTTACATGTATTCGAAGGAGATTCCCCCCATGTCCAATGCAAGTTAATCTGGAACTGATAAAAACAAATTCCTACCAATTTAATTTGTCCTACGGCAAGGTTGCCAACTGGTGTATTTTCCTTTGCAAACATGCATGTCCCCCTGTTTTTTTTTTTTTTTGTTTTTTTGGGTAAGTACAAGAAGTTTGAAAATAAACAAAAAAAATTTTCAATTCCAATAATATGTACAACGAACATCCCTCTGCAGCCTTTAATCTCGTCCAGTCTGTGTATTTTTAATGAGTCCTCAAAACGAAATTATTTACTTACAAGCAATTGCTTTCAAGCACTGGATCTACATCAGTCATGTGTCACTAACAAATTCCTCTTTGTTTTCGGCCTCCGTCGGCCTGATGCTTATTTTACAAAACACAATAACCAAATAAATATGTATGCACGTCGTTGTACATGACTATGGAGCGTTGTGTGTACTAAAGAGAGGTAAAGAAACAATTTCCTTTTAGTTGCTAAAGTACTGTTAGAAAATTGAAAAGGATTATACAGAAGTAGGCAGAAAAATTCAACATCGAGCAACGTTGTGCAAAATCGTAGGAAATGTTTCACTCCTTCCTATTCAATGTACCATATCGCTAAAACGACGACGACGACACTGACGATGGCTGCAGTGCGAGACGTGGAGCGCAAATAAACGTCGGCCGGTCGACGGTACAAATGCAGAGCCACCAGCACAACTAACAGCCAGCAACCAGAGGCCGAGTATAACCGCCCCTGCAGTCATTCAAAATCCACGAACAGGCATGGGCCAATCCCCAAAAACCAAACGATGGCTCTATACCAAATTGTATGTCCATACAAACCAAACCCTCCAATAATTCTCGGGCATAGGCTAAAATGACTTCTCTTACTGTGACGGTTGGCGCGGGCAAGGCCGTACATATTGTGTGGCACAGGCACGAGCACGAGTACATCTCATCGGGTGGGTGGACGGTTTCGGTTGTTCATCGTGAAGCTTACTTTCCATTTCGCATATCCCCGTTGCATAGGCTATCGGAATACTACTCTACTCTGCGTCCGCCTGGATACTATGTGCCACTTTTCGTTTCGATTTCTACTCTTTTTTGTGGGTCTGGCTCTGCTTTTGCCTCGCTCAGCAGCAGTGGCAGCAGTGGCAGCAGTGGTAGCAGCGGCAGCGTCAGGGAACGAGATCTTGGCAGTTGGCCAGAAACTGTTTCGGGGGATCAAATATTATTATTCTCAGCCTATTTCGAACCGATGTTACGTTCGTAAAATCCTTGATGTATGGCACAAGTTACGTGGTATTCCACCTCATCGTCGTCCTTACTAAACATTCCATTTCTTCAAGGCACCTGTATGTGTAAGGTGATGTGTGCGAGTGTATATTCCATCGATGATGAGATGTTTAGTAATGCCACCCACATTTACACCAACGATTCTCTTGTTTATATCAGAGGAAAACTTTCGACTTACTTTTGTTTCCTTGAGTAGTTCAACAGCCACTCTGAAGAAATTGAAGTTTTGCATACCCTCGTGCCTACGAATACCAAGAAAATACTTCAATTTACATGTAGAAGGGTGTGTGTGCCTAAACAGAAGGTGTGGCGTGGCTAGATTTAAAGCCTTCACTTTGATTGCCTTCAAAATTATGTTTTTGTGGAAAGCGTGTATTCACTTACACAACAAATGTTTCTTCCGTTGAGATTTGGTACTCTGCGTTATATTTATGTTGACCTTCAAACGAAAGTAACTTTGAAATAATGAAATGAAGTCGTTTTTTTCAGACTGTAAAGATTCATATACGAGTGTGAATATTTTTTCTTCCCTGGAATTTATTTAGTAACAGAGACAAGCTTAGCTTAGCACAATCAGCTTTATTATGGAATCATTTGTTAGTTTCTCCAGTGAACTAAGTCTCGTACAAAACGTGTTATCGGCTATTATACTCGGTTTCATATAACACTACACATGCTTCCGAATATATGCTTGAAAAAAATACTGACTAGGCAATTAATTCAATAATTTCAATTAAATATTATCAGTACAAATAAAAAACGTACAACTAAAATAAATAAAATATAATTTAAGCTCTGACTGCTATTTTTTATGGCATCGAAGCAGATGCACGATGTCTTGCTTGCGATGTCTCACTAACTTCCTTTGCAATCTTTGTGTTTTGTTGGAAATATTGAATCTATGCTCATGTCAACCCCAACGACGATTGTGTCCAATTCAATTTACAATAAAAATTGATTCGGTTGGAATGAGTAAGCGATTGATATAAAAGCATTAATCAACAC
The DNA here is from genome assembly GCA_955652365.1 of Eristalinus aeneus. Lineage (NCBI taxonomy): Eukaryota > Metazoa > Arthropoda > Insecta > Diptera > Syrphidae > Eristalinus > Eristalinus aeneus. The sequence goes on from OY019134.1 coordinate 15,600,888, forward strand.
AACTTTCTTATTCTTTCTTTTTCAAATGCGTCAAAAATGTAGCCTCCTAAATCGTTTGCGTCTGTCGAAAATCCAATAGTCAGAAGGGTCAAGTTCTTAATATGGGGAGGATGTGAAATGCATTTGGAGATAGATTTTGACTTTTGTGCAGGGCGAACTGTCTTTCAACAAACAATTTTGATAGTTTTTGACCGCATGCGGCTGAGCCGAAGATCGCCTTGTTATTTCCTCGGTCCTCTCTGTCTATTATGCACACAATGTAACGATCAAACGCATTACCTGTAGTCGTTAACTTTTCCCAACACTGATTTCGCCTGGTTTAACCAGCTCATAGGACACCACCTCCGTCTGGTCCTACCATATTCTGACTAATCATTCATTTCACCTCCAATCAAAATCTAGTGCTTTATTAAATTCCTTTGATAGATACTCAATTTCCTTACTTAAAAACAATTCCAAATTTCTTTAACTGAACGCAATTTTTTTACTGCGTTACTTCAAATAAAGGATCTTCATCCGGCAAAGCCTCTTTTTCTGATATGGCCAAGACGATCTTTGTCTTCGATTCACAAACCACCACATTTGGAGCATCGAAACCGCACCCTGCATGATATATCGATCAGATCTGATTAACCATCAGTTTCTATTTCTACACAATGTTGTTCAGTTAAACTTTTCTTCCAAATAAAAAAGAAAATTAAAGTAGATATCTACAAATGCTATTTATTAAAGACAAATCAGAATATTTTTGAAGAGGCGACGGATGCTGATGGACACAAATTATTGCTGACAAACATCACCCCTTTCCAATGAAGATGGTAATTGCTTCCAGCATCAGCCACAACGTGCAGGTGGTGCCAGCTTTTGGAAACAGACTGAAAATATAACTTATTCGCTTATAGACTTATATTTAATTTTTATTAAAGTCATACTATTTGGTTTTGAACTTAAACCTTATAACTTAACTAAGCTTTCATTTTTAAGCGTCAGAACTAGTTCTAAGGGACATTGATGAACCAGACATCACTGAAAGCTGATACAAACTACAATAATTAAATAAATGAAAGAATTGTTCCTATATGACTAAAGTTATGGTACTTTTTCATACACAGATCTCTCGCTCTCCACTGAAATGAATACACTTCTGTTTCCTCCACTTGATCTGCACGAAAAAGTAAACCAAATAAAGGCCGTTGGAAGATACAGCCATTCGAGAATATTGAAAAACTCGTGTTCTTTCCACTGTTCAACAATCTGCAACTAGCCCACTTATCGCCGAGGAACAATCCGGCACTAGTTCGAACTATTCGAACTATAGACCAGTAACTACAGTCTAGTGGTGGTCGGGCATCTCACGTTAAAAGGTTGACCTATCCGATAATAGTGGAGAAAACTATTGTGCTTGTTTTCTGTATCTTCGTATATCTATAAATTTGCTTTCATCATTTAACATTTTTCAGGCAGAGATTATGGCTACCAACGGGTTGTGGTATACTGCTTTATCACAATGGAATGAAATCATCTATTTCGATAACCACACTCCTGATTGAACCAATTAAGTTCCACACATCAACTAAATAGATGGCAAAGTAATCCAACACCCTTCTGGAATGGATATCGAAACTAAGTCCTGGCTAGGGGGAATCGTGATTAGGCTCTTTCAAGATGTTATTTACATCGACATAGCCACACTCCTATTCCTAACTTACAAATTTAAATTTGGTCCAAAGTAAGAACTCTCCCTATGCTTGAAAAAATTAGGCAATGCAGTTTCAGCTGCAGCGCCGTAATCTAAAACTCTTTACGTAACCTCAGCACCCCTACAATTGTAAGAAGTGAGGGAAACATTATGTTACAGTAGAAGGAATATTTAAATTGGCCATATAGTACTCCACTTATTTTTTCACAATGCCACAATAAACGGTGATTTTTTAAAAGCTACAGAAAATTTTTTCAAAAAAAAAAACATAAAAAAACACATAAAATTCAAAAAAAAAACCCATGAAATCTTTTTTTGAATCGGTAGTACGGCCCATATTAATTAATGTTTGAAGACTATTTCATGCAAATGTTGACTTTGACTGCGCCTCAGATGGTCCATCCGTTTAGTCCAATTTTAACATAATCTTTTCAACATTTCGGCCGGTAACTCACGAATTGTCTCTCGAATCCAATATTGTCTTTCAATTAGTCAATTGAAGCGGGCTTGTCTGTATAGCCATGAGCTTTAACATAGCCCCACAAAAAATAGTTTAAAGGCGTTAATTCGCACAATCTAAGCGGCCAATTGACCAGTCCCGAACGTGAAATAAAATATTCACCCAACTCTCCTCTCAATAAGTCCATTGTTGCAAGTGCTGTGTTGCATGTGGCACACTTCTTGTTGTAATCACATGTCATGCAAGCCAAGCTCTTTCATTTTGGGCAAACAAATTTGGATATCATCTCACGGTAGGGCTCACCATTCACAGTTACGTTACGATCCGCATCATATTTGAAGAAGTACGGTCCACTGATGCCACCTGAAGAAGTACGGTCCAATGATGCCCCCTGCCCATAAACCGCACCAAACTGTGACCTTTTCTGGATGCATTGGTAGCTGTTGCAATGCTTCTGGCTGATATTCACTCCAAAATCGACAACTCTGCTTATTTATTGAGCAAAAAATGAACTTCGTCCATTTTTGACCGTAAAATCAAAAAAAAGCGCGCAATGAACTTTCTTAACAGAGCACGCATTTTGATAATAAAATTCAATAATTTGCAAACGTTGTTAGTTTGTCAGACGATTCATGGTTAAATTATAGACCAAACTGGTCGCCGTGGCGTAGTGGGTAGAGTGCGATTCTCACACGCCGAAGGGTCTAGGTTCGATTGCCGGCTGAACACCTCGAATTTTTCACAGCACCACCTCTCTCGAGCTGCTGACAACACTCAAAGTGTAATAACTCTCTAAGAAAGCTTCTCAAACTTCGCCGTTCGGAGTCGGCAAAAAACTGCAGATCCCTTCTACTCGTGAGGGAACAGTTGTGCGCACAACACGAGTAGTTGGTTACCAAGCTAGGCCCTGGTCCCCCTTTGGACTGTCGCACCAACAATTATTATTATTATTATAAACTGAAGATGTTTGATAGTGAAACAAAACACGAAACGTGCGTCACCTATTTTATAACCCCTTTAGCTTTCTATTTTGTTGTATAATCAATGTCGTCTTACTAACGTTCCACTTTCCGTTTATCAGATTAAACCTCAGGCAACCGCTTCCCAGGTCAGGACCAGGCTTACGTAGGGCGCAACTGAATTTCCCTTAACTTCATACAGGGGTCTCTTGGTTCTTATGCAATTTGCAGATATTAAAATTTAAATTTAGGTCATAGGCTGCACTTTAATTAATCGCCACGAGGAATCTATTAATTTTATTAAACTTTCCTCGCTGGATGTCCAACGAAAAGAACAACTTTCCCTTAGTTTTCCACTTCTTTTTGTTCTTGTCAACGAATGCTCTCACCTTTTCCATTTTCATTACTTGGTCCTCTCGACCGGATTCCCTTAAGAATAAGAAAACTTTTCCTTTGAATTCTCGCTGGCAAAGGAAAAAAAAAACTTTCCAACTTGCGAAGTGATAGGCACATCGTTCCTCTTAACATCCCGCATAGCCAGTCTACCTTTGCAAACAGGCGCTAGTATCATGACCAAGAAGAAAATTTTTCATTGAAAGCAGTTGTTTTTTTTTTTTCAAAAAATAAAAACAAATTTGAGAATCTCTTCCATGCAATTGCATCTTAGTCACCCTAAAACTCTTATGGATAAGCAAGGTTCTTCTGAAGTTACAAAAACAAAATTATTTAAAATATTGCACAGGAAAAATTTAACCGAACAATAACAAAGCCGAACACTACCGATACAGAATACAGGAAAGGGTCTTCTGTCTATTTACGTTTTTTTCTTTTTTTATCTTGGAAAATTAGAGAAGAAAGTTTCTGTCTAGTTGTACGTATACATTTTCCAGTCCTTAGTCATCCAATGTGCTTGCCCAGCCATACAAACAAATTGAAAACCTTTGTCCTTCTTGGTGTGGTGCTCTAAAAAGAAAAACTTTTATAATTTTATTCAAAGTAAAGCGAACAATTCATCTTTACTTTCTTTCTATTATGACCGCTCTGCGGTTGGGCTGGTGATGAATTTAAGTTTTCCTTTGAGATTTGATATGGAGGTGAAAGCAGCGTTACAATGGGGCTTTTAGTAAGGGTCGTTACGATGTTAACTTCTGTGTTGTGAAACCAAAGTAATGTCCACTCTCATCTGTCCGACATGAAGTTCTGTACAATGGCGATGCCACCAGTGCTGCAGGATCATGATGCAAATAGTTAACGACAAATGATCCATATTGATGATACGCCAGCTTATTATCATTATTTCTGTGCATTTTTATTTTCCTGAATTCATTTTCTTTCGTGCTATACAAAAATACTTAAGCTAGCTTACAAGTTTAATCTAATGATCTTAGCTCTAACTAACTGACTCTTCATGAGTACTCTAAGCTAATCTAGATTTTTCGCCCTATGCTTTTCGGCTTCTAATAGTTTTTAAAGTTAAGCATTTAAACCTATAAACATTTTTAATTTCTTTCAAGAAAATTAAAAAACCTTGGATGATACGTCGCCTTATTATCATTCAAACATTAACGCAAAGTATGGGTTGAAGATTGGACAAAAGGCCCCGTGTTGATGTGTTTTCGACTGCCGAGTCAAAATTTCACCGTCAACGACAAACATTTTAAATAAATGGATTGATACGGAGGTTATAATAGTTTAAAGAGGAATAGTTACATTTACAGCTTAAAGTTTAAGGCTTAATGTTTACGCTTAACTATACCAAGTAGTTCAAATCTAAAAAGAGGCATGATTTGTTTATGTCACTGTAATGTAACATTCTAAGACTAAATTTTCTATTTAGTATCGGTCCATCTGATTGGATGATGAAACCGAAAAATCTAACATTCTACATATAGCAAACAAAAAAAAAACAAACAAAAAGTAATCGTACATATAATCGCACAGACGTGTTCTCTTGTAAGACTTTTTTTAAAGATTTCTTGAATGTTCTAGAGCACTCGGACTCTAGGACTAGTTTAGCGTTTTATCAAGCAGTGACCTACATTTAATGTTATTTCTTCGTTTTCCGGTGGAGTATTAGCAATCGCCTTTGTGATACACACCATAGCCTACGGTTTCAACTACAACCATGTAACTATGTACCAACCAGCACCCAGTGATCGCACTCTGATCCGGGCAAAGACGGGAAATTTAAAAACGAGTGCTATGCAATGTCTTTACCTTCTCTACCGGTATTGAAGTAGATTTTTATCACTAATCCCAAGAAAACCTAATTGCTTAGAGAATGTAAAGGGCCCCGTAAGTGCGGTGAAAAGTCGTCTGCAGTTACTCTCTACTGATAGATAAAATGCCACGGATTATTTGCTACGGCTGGAAAGTATGGTCAGCTGCATCCTTGAATGTCATGCAATCCCTGGTCATGCTGTCGAGAAACCAAACCGTCGATAGAGGACTTGACCAAGGTCGAAGGCGCTCCCAACATGGGTTTGGGCTCTTTAAATGCCTTTTTTGAACCTTGCTTAGCAAGCAAACACCTTTGTCAATGGATAAATCTGCATTGAACAGCCTCAGTACGTAAGGAATGGGGTACGTGACAATGGGAACAAATTTGTATAGTCAAACGATTCAGCGCACTAAGGACCCGGAGTGACGAAACAGAGGAAACAATTATTTTTGTCGACATTATATATTCTAGATTTTGTTATTCGGGAACATATAATGTCGACGAAAGAAAAAGTGTTCTATATTCTCGATTGTGTTACTCGTTATTACTCGTCAAATTGTGTATGATGACGATGGAGGACTCTCGCTGCTCCGCCAAGGTCGGTAACGAACTCATCGAGACCCTCAATGTCATAAAAGTTTTTCGACAAGGCAACGCACTGTCATGTGACTTCTTTAACATCATCCTCGAGAAGATCGTGCGTAATTCACAAGTCAACACCAGAGGTACGATCTTCCAGAAGTCAGTTCAATTGCTAGCTTACGCTGATGACATTGACGTGATTGGACGAATACAGCGAGCTGTCAATAAGGCGTTTGCTAGCATTGAAGCGGAAGCAGCTCAAACAGATCTGGCAGAAAATGAGGATAAAACGAAGTACATGCTGTCATCAAGGAAGGACACACAATATCGACGTCTCGTCACACAAGGCGGCAGAAACTTCGAGGCAGCAATAGACTTCGTCTATCTCTGCTCCGCGGTGAATAGGAACAAAAACATCAGTACCGAAATCAAACACAGAATCAATCCAATCGCTGTTTCTTTGGGGTCAATAGGCAATTGAGTACTAAAGCCCTCTCTCGAAGGACTAAGTTCACTTTATATAGCAGCTTGATCATCCCAGTCCTAGTCTATGGCGCGGAAACCTGGACGTTACCGAAGGCGGATGAGGAAGCCCTTAATTTTTTTTGAGAGAAAGGTTTTGCGTGCGATTTTTGGTATGTATTGATGGCGTATGGAGGAGAAGATTTAACGACGAATACTATGTACTTTACAGCGTCATGCGCCTGGTCAAGCGTTTACGGATACAACGCTTAAGATGGCTAGGCATATGGACACCACTGCTCCGACTCGAAAAGTCTTCGAATCCGTGCTATTGGGACAACGCAACTGAGGAAGGCCAAGGCTAATGTGGAACACTCGAGTAGAGAAGGACCTCATCCAACTTGGAGTGCGCAACTGGAGACAGCTGGCGAAAGATCGTGTTGGCTGGAGAGGTATGTTAGTTGAGGCCCAGGTCCACCCCGGAATATTGCACCGCAAGAAGAAGAAGATTGTGTTATTCAAAACAAATAACTGAAGCCAATGAATACGTTAACGTCCATAGATGCATTTTGCTCATTTTCTTTTTAACATTTTGTCGCACTCATGAAACTTATGAAAACATGAAAAACCATATTACTTTTTCTCATCTCTCAATTAGTTTTCGAATGCACCCATTAAAACATAAGGAACATTCCAGGGTAGTTCTCAACCAATACAGCCACATGACCCCATTAGTATAACGCTGCAAAATCAGTTTGTTATGAATTTTAATCGTTACTGGCTGTTTTTTATGCAATAAACGGCTTAAACGCAACAACAACGTTTTCCATGAATGATTTCGCGTACTGTAAGCAGCTCATATTACACCATCATATGCAGAATCAATGATATGCAGAGAATGAACCGTGAATATCTTTCTTTGACGTCGATGTAATGATGATGGAACAGGTTCAACAGCTTTAGTATTATTTTCTCTTCTTGGAAATGTGTTCAAAATATTATTGATACCTTAAGCAGACGCTGACGCCTGCTAATTTTTCCTGATAAATGTTACACTTTTCCAAGAAAGTAGGTAATTGCTTCCAAGACCAGCCAAAAATTGCAGTTGGTGCCATCTTTTGAAAACGGACCGAATATCTTACCCATGGAAAATTCACCATAGTTTTTGATCTGATATTTTAATTTTGATTAAGATTTTTGGAAAATAAAAAAGGCTTAGTGAGAGATTCTCGATCGATGCATGGTTCAAATTGATCACACATTTCACACTTTTGGATCTTTCAAATAGCTTTAAAATGGTTAGAAATTGTTTGTTGTGCAACATTTAACATTGCTGTCATTTGCTTTTGACTCAAAGAGTCATCTCCATCCAATATCGTTTGCACTTCGGCGACTTCAAACTTTTTTGGTGGTCTTCCACTTTCTTCATTTCTCACATCAAAGTCAATATTTCTGAACCGTTGAAACCATCGTTTGCATGTTGCTTCTGATAGAGCATGATCACCATATGCCTCGACAAGCATTCGATGGGACTCTGCAGCACTTTTTTCCAATGAAAACAAAAAATTAATGCTTTCCGCAAATCATCACTTCCTGGTACAAAATTCGACATTTTTAACACGATGAAAAAATATGATGTTGTCTTTTCAATGACTTGATGTATACTTAATATTTTTGACAGATGTCATAGCAAACAAACAAAAAAATAGAAGGGTTCACTACAAATGTTCCCTATCGAGACATTTGTATTTTGACGCTCACTTCGTTCTGGTATAACTGGTAGTTGGACCAATAGATGTTCAAAAAGTAACGTTCATGCGGCTGTGTTGAGCCGACCTCGACTTTTACTTTAATTACATCTTTGTCCATATCTTGAAAGTTCTGTGTGTTAAATGCGCCTCGAATTCAGAAATAATTGACATGAGCACGGTCTTTGCATAGCTCTTCAAAGACAAATTTTAAATTGTTAAATAGCATGATTTTGGGGTCAGTTGCCGTCATCTTAAACTGAAAGTTCGTAACAAAGAACATTCTTGCACACTTAATTGATAGCATTGCATAGGATATTTCTCGACTTATTGGAAAAAAACATTCATAGTTGCAATTGCAGTCTTCAAACATTGCTAAAGCAAATAGTTGTTGTCTATTTTCAAATAAAGAATAAGGCTGAATTCGTAAACGCAGTATTGGCGCAGTACTGCAACGTCAAGCATTCTTAATTGCAGACAAAAGCAATGATGCGACGCATTGCGTTCTTAAACGGAATATAAATTCAACCGCTGCGCAAACAAAAGCAATCAACGCATCATATATTATCGTGATTTGATGAAATTTTGACATTTCATGTATATTCGCACCTAAGAATGGAGTCTTCACCAAATTCGTTAATGCACATTAAATGTATTATATGATTTATGCGCAGGAAAAAATGGAATCATGTGGTCAAAACTTTTAATAACAACGAGAATATCGTTCGAGGGAGAATTTCTCTCTAAAAAGAAGAAAAAAGCAACAATTTGGAGGCAAATTCATCAAAGAATATTGCAGGAGTGTCCTGAATGTCCATTTTCGGTGGAGGAAATTATAAGACAATTTCTAAACATGATGGTGACCTATAAGCGAATTAAAGTCAGAAACTAATCGTCGGGGGATGCTTTCACGTATTGGGAGCATTTTGATTTGCTCGACGAACACTATGGCAAGAAACACTCAATTTCAGTTCCTGAGGGCAATTTGGTTGCGACACTGGATGACACTGATGTAGAGGAAGCAGTTACTTCATAACATGTTTAGCATTCTGGATTGCAAACAGATTTCGTCCAACAGCCTACAAGGACAGTGGAGAAAAATTCAACATTGGAGACTACATTGAGTTTCCAAAGCGTTACATATACGAGTAAGCACTGTTGTAAGAAAAAACTTGCTCTACCATTGCCTGGAAACTTACAAAGAGTTTTAAGAATCTTCTGGAAGGCCTTAAAATAACCTTTTAAAACTTTGTTTATAATTATTTACTTTATTTACCACAAATGTTTTTCTTTTCATGAAAATGGGTACAAAAAACATCATCGGGATATGTTTTAATGACATTGAAATAAAGTTTGCCCTTCGGTATACATTCTGTTTTGTTTACGGATAAAGAAAGTGACAATATTTGTCTGCCTAGTCGCCTTTTTTGATGTCGTAGACGTGCTTCAACATATAACAACCACCGTTGTTTATCAGATTATTCAAAAGAATCGTCAACTACTTTTTTGGACATTTGGAGAAAAAGAAAAAAAAACAACAAGCCGTTCAAGAAAGTCAACAAAACTAAAGCATCGTGATGCATTGCAACATTAAAGCATCATTGCGTCGCATCACAACGGATGTAGTGTTGATGCGATGCGCATATTTTTTACGTTTTTGTCATCAACTTGCGACCATATATATACCAAGAAATCAGTGAATCTCCTGATGAGGATAATTTTTTTCGTAGTTTTTTGAAAAGGCGCTTTTCATAGCGCACTCAAGCGCCTAGATTTCTTTAGATGTGCTGCATATTCGATCACGTTCCCCAGGTCAAAAACAGCAGTCGATCTTTTAAAACCAGCAGTGCCCATCATGAAGTGCTCGCTTCTTCGATGCTTTAAAAAAAATAAAACGTAAGGAATGGCGATAAATCCAAATACAAACGATCAGGCACTATTTTCGCCTACAAGCACTCCAACCGTGTTTAATCGTCCCTTCAGAATGGTGCTTCAAGTTAATGCAGATTTTTGTGAGCGATATATTTTTCAAGAATCGAATAAACCAAAATAAGTCTTATCTGATATTTTCTTTCACATTTCCCCTTTTCGGGTGTATGCAGTTTGATGGCTCATACATTTGTAGATTGGAAAAAGTTTGTCTTTTTAATTTAGAAAACAAAAAGCTCATAAAACACGCATATTTCCGTCTTCCCAGCTAATTTTACATATCTGACTTGAGTTACGGGTTATGATTCTAGTGGGCGTGTCTTCTTTACATACACGACATTTAAGTCTGTCATACGACAGCCGTTTAAAACCATTTATCCAGTGGTCCTGGTTAGAAGGAAATTGCCACAGATATCTGATGCAACTTTTTAACCACTCCACCAAAATAATTAAGAATTATGGCCCATAAGGTAGGTAAAAGGATGTGAATTAAATCTCATCTACTAATTAATTCCGGAATATAGCCCCTGGATGCACATTTGTTGCTTTGTTGGCCTTCCTTCCAACTGAATGGATCATAGCCAAAACGTATACGTTCTAATGATAATATACCATACATAATTCACACCCCGAAAACACCAATAAGTAGCACATACATGTTGAATAAAGCCACCACACGTTCACCATAAAAAACGAAGAGAAACTTTTTTTCGGTAGGCAGTGGCGTTTCTTGCTTAGCTGGCTTGCGCTCGATACCCTTTTGGTGTCCGTTTAGGTCTGTTGCCAAGCGTTTGGCTAACCAACATGTTTTATTCCCTCCGCAGCAGTCATGTGTTTGTGTGCAAATATTGAAATAAATTGAAAGAAACATTATCAGGCTATTTACGGTCTGCTTAAATCTATTCATGACATGTTAAAAGGGGACGAAGAGGAGGCTTGTCTAAATTGTCGGGAGTGCTCGCAATTGTTACAATTGGATGGTAGCCAGGTTCAGTTGCTCACGCTCTCCTTGGTACGAAATATTTGTTCACAAGATGTACACTTTATTGTTATATCAAAATAATAATCTGAGATAGTACATAGACACATGTGGTGAGAACTTGAGCCTATGCCAAGTTGGGTTATTTATGCATTTTAAATTGAATGTAGTTTACCATGGCCATTAAGTAAGCGTTTGAGGTTTGTGTTGTCTCTAATTGTCGTCGACTTGTTGCATTGAATGCAGGTTTAATTAGGAACAATTATAAGTTGACATTTTTCTTCCAGTTTTGTAAGAGTTGTAGCTTTTCCAATTACATCATACGCAAACTGTATTCGTCACAGCTAATTACAGTTTCTGATGATCCGAGGAGCTAGACCTGGGTTAGTTTTTCACCGTATCCCTTGAGGCCCTTTAAGGCAGTGTCCTGAAAAGGAGCATCCGCATTTTTGGAAGCTGACGTCTAACAGTCGTTGCAGAATCGCCAAATTTTTGTGAAGTTACGATGCAGAAGAAAGGTTGTTCAATTCAATCCGCACTGTTATTTTGTAACTAAACCCCACCAAATCGGCGAAGCAATGAATGTGCATTATTGTCGATGTTCTAAACAGATCTGTCGAGATAACTACACTCATAGGGGTGATGTCTTTAACAGAATCCACGATAGGTGCAATGAATTGATCCTTACATTAACGATAGCACAAATCTGATGTGTAGTTTAAGTTTCGCATTCGTTTTATGCATGGTTTTTCACAAAGTTGCAGTTTTTTGTACGAAGGTTGCCTTTTATATTTCGGGATTGGAAACCCTAGTGTTGCAAGCTGGTAACTTGCCAGCTGTATCTGAAATTTTGACATTTTGGAGGTTCTCAGAACGTACTCAGAATGTTTTGACATACGAGCGCTATTTGTGTTGTTTACAAGTTACTGTAAAGATTCATCTCGCCCAAAAAATTAAGAGGAATTAAATCATGATAATTTTCATTGGATTATTTTCTACAACTTTTGTCGTGGATAAACTCAACAACAGTGATGAACTTAATTCAATTTTTGGCGAAGAAGCTCCTTCAAGGACCAGTGCTTATCGATAGTATGGTGAATTTAACCGAGGTCGTAGCTCACTCCAAGACGAATTTCGTGTGCGCCAACTGATATTGCAAGATCGTCATGTGACCTATCGTGAGATTGAGACAACCTTAGGCATTAGTGGGGCCAGCAAACATTCAATATTGTACCAATATTTGACCGTCAAAAAAAATTGTTCGCGTTGAATCCCACACAATTTGTCAATCGATCAAAAAAGACTCGTGTCGATTGGTTGAAAGTAATGCTCCTAAAATACAATCGCGGTGCTTCGAAACACGTCTATGACATAGTGACGGGCGATAAATCGTTCATTTACGCGTGCAGTCGAATGTATGGGTGTTTTAAATTGAGACTAATCCAACAAAAGTTGCTCGCTCACGAGGAACTTCCAAGGAAATGGTCGCCTGTTTTTCGAAAAAACTGGATATGTCGCAACCATACCACGAAAACAGCACAGAATAGTCAATTTTGAGTGGTACACAACCATTTGTTTGGCAGTTGTCTTCCAAGAAATCAGGAAAACCAACCGCCGAAGATGGATCAGTCGTCACTACGACAATGCGAGCTCTCACACACCAGCTCAAACAACTGCATTTTTTATCACTCAGAACATCGATTTGATGTGTCAGCCGCCGTATAGTCCTGACTTGGCACCAAATGACTTTTGTTCCCGTACATAAAAAATAAAATGAGAGGTCAATGTTTGACGACGCCTGAAGGAGCGGTTAATGCGTTCAGAATGCATGTTTTGGAGATACCTCAATCAGAGTTGCAAAAGTGCTTCGACAATTGGTTCAGACGCGTGCAAAAGTGTATAGATTTTAATGGGGAATATTTTGAAAAACAATAAAGCTATTTTCGATTGCTTTGGTTTCTCTTATTTCGAAATTTAAAATGCAACCTCGCATATTGCCGAACTTCATTTTGAAATACACTGAAACAACCCCATACTCGGTTTTAGAATACTCTATTTCACTTATACACTTTTAAATCTTTTCTTTACATACATTCTCATTGTTTAATGTGTTTTGAGGAGAAGGTGATGTTAACTGTTACACTGCATTTATTTATGAATTTTATGCGCATTATGCAGGAGTTAATCGGCAAAACCTTTGATAGTCTCATGGGTTGTAGAGAACAGCTTGGTTGCAATTTCAATTTAAGGTAAATAATAATTTCCATCATCTTTCGTGGGAAGAACTGGTTGATGGATAAGTTGATTCAGGAACAGAACAAGTGAATTTTGCCGCGTGTCACAACCTCCACAACATAAATTTCACTACTGAAGCGGTTAGTGCCGATGTGAAAGATTCCAACGAGTTAGAACAGGAGTTGAAGGATTTGAAGGAGATGAAGGAATAATTCCATTTTAAAAGTATAGACTCTGCTGCGGTAGGTACGCAGCTCAGTAAATTTTTTCAAGTGGATGAAAATGGGCTTCATGGCCTAATTGTACATGTGAGTTCATATCACGGTAGAAAGAAGTTTCTTAATCTAAAGAAAAGAATAAACATAAGAAATATTTATTTTCAAATTAATTACCTTGGAATCATATTTTCAAGCTGTTTCCATTCTCAACAAACTCGATGCCGAAAATGTTTCTAGAGAGAGTGCTGTACTCACATTATGGATAATTTTTCGTGACGAATTGCACTTGAAAAATTCAAATCAAAGGAGCGTGGCAGGGATATCTTTGCTGGAATGAAGGGAAGCCCTTACGTCACGACAAAATAAAATGACATCAAATCAAACGTCAGCAGCACGCAATATGGTAATAAAAGTCAATAAAACATAAATCTCTCACAATCCACACCAATCTGGTGGTTTCCATATAGACGAAACCCAATTCAAATTTAAATACTCTCTGTTGCATTTCATATGAAAAAAAAAAACATCTATTTGACTTGGACCTCTAGTGCACAATGTTGCACCTTCTAAAGATGTTCCGGAGTCGGATACCATTGAACGCTGGTGATGTTTAGAGGCAGCAAAGAGCATCTAACGAAAAGTTAGAAGACGCACGTCAACGCAAGATACATGTAAAAGCAACATCTGCTTGCGCTACGGTTCTGGCATCCAGCGTCACTTGAGGACTTAGTCGACAGGACACAAAACATAGGCGTGACCACACAAATATCCAATAGTGAAGAATACAATAAACACGTGCAACGGCAATGACAACGATTTTACGAATGTTACCTCGCTTTTTTCTAAGGGAAAACAAATGATCTTTTAGGGAAAGGGAAAACGTCCAAAAGCAGATCTAAGAAAAACAAAGATTTTCTCAAGAAAAATTTGTGGGGGCAAAAGTATTTCTTTCAACTGGGGTACCGCACCCGAAGAAAAGGATACCATATTTCGTTTGTAAACTATTTAGACACATGCCTATTGATTCTACAAGCCTGTTCACACTGTCTGAGCAACTTAAATAGTAACTTCACACTGCAAAAATCATCCCACATCAGTGAGTCATCGAAGGCGTTAAATCAACTGAAACTGATAATAATAAAAATAATTCGATGGCACTACAGTCCACGGGAGGACCAGGGCCTAGCATACTCATCAACTACTCGTGTTGTGGGCGCTACTGCTCTCTCACAAGTACATATAAGGGATCTACAGTTTTTTGCTAACTCCGAAAGAAGAAGTTTGAGACGCTTTTTCTTAGACAGTATTACTCCTTAAGTGTTGCCAGAAGCTGGAAAGAGATGGTGCCATGACAAATTCGAGGTGTTTAACGAGAAATCGAATTTGAACCTTCGGCGTGTGAGTCTCGCACTCTACCCTCTACCCCACGGTGGCCACAAACTGAGACTGATCCTGGAATAAATAAGAAACAACACATAATACATGATCAGTTCAATATAAACTTGGTGACCACAGATAATGACTGAACACAGAAATGTTCAATCGTTTATCTGTTGCTTTTACCGATTGCACTAAGATGTCAACCATACAAACTTGCCAACACCGTTTGGATTGAGGGGAAAAGTGCAACTAAGAAGTCTTCGAATTCAAGCTCGAGAGGATTGGACGGGTCGTATGAAACAAATGAAGGTAGTGCCCGACATTCATTAAAACCCAATTTTTAGTCTCAAGTGTTTCACGGGTTACCGGAAGGAAAACTGTCAGATTAAAAAAAGAAATTCACATGTTCAACTAAAAATATTTCTTATGATACTGCTGCTGCCTGTATGTATGGCAAGACCAATATGTAGAAAAACGTAGTACAACTGCTCGTGTTGTGCGCGCTACGAGAAGAAGGGACCTACAGGTTTTTGCCGACTCCGAACGGCGAAATTTGAGAAGCTTTCTTAGACAGTTATTACTTTTTGTGTGTTGTCAGCAGCTCGAAAGAGGTGGTGCCGTGAAAAATTCGAAAAATTGGTGTTGAGCTGGGAGTCGAACCTAGACTTTTCGGCGTGTGAGCGTCGCACTCTACCCACTACGCCACGGCCACCGACAGACAGACACTATGAAATGGTGGTGCTTAAAATGAGCAGTTTCTTTGCAGCTTTACAAATTTCGGAATTTCATCCTATTTAATGGTTTTTTTATATTAGTAATAAAATGTCTTATTCAAATAGAATATAAAAAAACTGAAGAGAGTATGGAGGATCGATGTGTGTCTAATACATGTGTCAGAGTGCAGCTATCTTGAATTGTTTGGGAGTGTTTTTCCAAACATGTGCTCCAGACGTACAAAAGTACGTGGAAGTACGTCGTAAAGGTGTTGATAAGTCTATCTGGCTAAAAGTAAGATGACAGCATTAGGTATAAGCAAGACCCTCCCTCACATGATTGGCAACAAAATTTCTGTTACCGTCTTCAGTATTAAAGAGAGACTCCAGCAGGGTCAACAGTGAATTAGTTCTATCCTTGCAGTACCTGATTGTAAACGGGACAACGTCGAAGATTAATTTCATAATATCAGATTACAGCGTGGCTTCAAGAAAATCAAGCAATCGTAGGCTGACTGAAAGATATAGAAATAGATATAGAAAACTATACGAAAAACTGCCGTAAGTCCGTAGTTTTGAATCCAGATGCGAGACCATACGTTGCGAGTAGAGTAAAACTATATTTGCACATTTTGTTTAAAAAGTGTTTGCATGGTTATATCCATACATCAACGGGTCTGGCAAAAGTTAGAAAAACTTTTATTATGAAAGTAGGTTGTTTTAATTGACTATGGGCGTCGTAGCATAGTGAGTAGAATGAGACACTTACACGCCGAAGGTCTAGGCTTCAAATTATTATTTTTATTACGTTGATTCTGTAGGAAAAATCCCCAAGAAAATGAAGCATCCCGAAGAAAAGAAAAAAATCCATTCGCTCGGTATAAGCTTTGATAATGCACAATGTAGGAGGAAGTAAGATTGTTGCGCTTGATATTTCAAAGGCATTTGACAGGGTCTGGCACCAGGCTCTTTTGTCGAAAATGCGTGCTTTTTGGATCGATGAGTCTCTTCTTCAATGGATTAGAAATTACCTTTCCAAGTCGTTTTGGATGGATTCAAGTCTGATATTCACCATATTAATGCTAGTGTTCCCCAGGGTCTGTTTTGTCTCCGACACTCTTTCTCATTTTTATAAATGATCTCTTGTCTGCTACTTCTAATCCTATTCATTCCTTCGCTGATGACAGTACCCTCAGCTTTTTTTATTCGTTCCTTGGCTCACGTCCCTCCACTTCGGTCTTAGACTCGGAACGGCAGCGTATGTTAAGCACATTAAATTCCGACCTTGACAGCATAATCGATTGGTGAAATAAGAATAGAGTGGAATTTAATGCTTCCAAAACACAGTGCTGTCTACTGTCGTTAAAGCGATTACAAAACAATCAGCCGTTATCCATGAACGGCACCTGCGTTGTTGAAACCGAAAGACTTTTCATCCTCGGTATGTGTATCAACTCAACAAGTAGTTGGAACAATCACATATTTGAGGTCGCCAAAAATGCTGCGAAATGTCTAGGCTTCCTTAAACGATGCAAGAAGTACTTCACCCCCTCTGATCTGGCTACAATATACAAGGCATACATATGCCCAAAACTTGAGTATAACGCTCCTATCTGGTCAGGTGCTTCTAAGACCTCCCTGCACCTGCTGGATAGAATTCAAAAGCGAGCGATAAAACTTATAGGTGACAGTTATATTGCGAAGTCGATTGACTCGTTAGAACACCGACGTATTGTCGCATTGTTGTCACTTTTTTATCGCTATTTTAACAAGAAATGCTCAGATGAATTAGCTAGTTGCATTCCTCCTCTTCAAGAATTCACCCGCAATACACTCCTCGCTAGGAATGCCCACCAATTCACCCTCAAGCCCTCTTTCGGACGTACAGTCAAATTCAGAGACTCGTTCTTTAGCCGCACTGCACGAATCTGGAATGCTGTTCCCAGCTCGATTTTTCCTCCTCATTACAATCCACAGGCATTTAAAACCAATGTGCATCGGTACCTCCTCTCCCTCACTTCCTCTATACCTTCGACCCATGCTGTAACTTGATCCGGTCACTTAAGGTTACTCGCAAGCCCTTTTGCACGCGTCATTTCATTTTCATAAAGTGTAGACATTTCGAATATGTCATACGATCGGATGACGATACATTCACATTCGGAACATTTACTCAAAATATGTTATGTGACAGAAGTGTCTAAAAATTTTCCACCACTTTGCAATTGATCTGCCTACAATTTCAGGGAGAAATGTATATGCTACGTGACTTTAGTCTGGCCAATTATGGTGTACAGCTGGACGTACGCCATGAGTGAAGAAGATGAGGTTATGCAACGTATTTGTGCGTGCTCTAAATCATATAAACCCCATAGTTTCAGTACAAGAAATTCTTGTACAAGTAAGCGAACGTGAATTAAGTGGATAATTATATTAATAAACTGATGCGATGGCATGTTGCAAGAGCAACGTCTTCAAATTCCAATAACCAAATAACGTGTATCATGAGAGTACACGCCGAAATGGTCAGTGGGTCGGACTTCGACTAACTTGGAATGCAAAGTTGAAGGCAGCTGGCTAGAGATCGTGCTGTCTGTGGGGAGATGTTATTTGAGACCCAGATCCATAAAGGACTGAAGCGCCACACAAATGAGGCGACGTACGTAATAAAAAGAAACCGAAAAGTAAAAGAATAAAGACCACTACGAAGAACTATAGCAGCTTTTTAATATACTTGGGAAAAATGTTTTACACTGTCACCTTGAATGTACTAACTGTACTCTCTCAAAATGTCATCAGAATGAAGGACAGCGAGCGATGAAAATTCCAAGGACCAATAACACAATACACATCGTTAAAATTCCACAATTTTCTTGATATTGGAAGTTTCTTCACGAGCGACTGCATTGATCTTCACGACTAAACGCATATTTATCATACACACGCCTCCGTCATAACCTATTAAGTGCAACCAATTTCACATTGCACCCAAAATTCGAAAATGTCTACCAGCCAACCAATGAATATATCGAATGCAACCACCTCATTGCATAAGTTAAAGTTCACAACAGGAAAAGTAAACCAACGTCCTAGTTTCCCTAACCCATTATCCAAGCCGACCAAAGCAGGAGTATCCCCAAAACATCAGGTCAGATTATCTCCATGGCCATGTTGGAATTTTAAATTAAGCCCCCACCAGAAAATTGAGCGGTTATGAAAACTGACAGTGTGGCATCCTCCGCCTACAAATTACAGCAACAAAGACACAACGGCCAATTCATTATGAAGATAATTCAGAATGACGAAACAAAACTCAGGCGCAGCTTTCGGTCGTGTTAGAAGGATTTGCCTCTTCAAACTGCTATAAGTCTATGTCACAACTAAATGCCTACCGGACACAGATGAGCGACATTGTGAGCGATAGGGGGTAGAGGGCATGGGGCGCAACGATGTGCTCAGCTCCTTCAGTTTGCATTGCCTTTTGATGCTAATAACGAACGACTGATGCACGATGTGCTTTTATTTTATTTGATTTCATCTTAGACTTAGACCTTCTCGGCTGTCAGTTGTTTCGAATTTAATGTTCCTACCCCGTTCTGTAACTGATACCGAAGCTCTTCTAAGCAGTCTCGTTGTGCCCCTTCCTCCCACACCATCTCTTAACCGTGTGGCTGTGGAAATGGCTGGTTGGTTGTGTGTGTTGGTTTTTGGCAGAGATCCAAAAGATTCCTTAAATTCAAAACAGCTTGCGTTACTATGCCATGTACGTATGTACATGTAGATATATATGGACACATATTTGAACAACATCTGATGATCCCTTTCTTTCCTGAAAATATTGTCTCTACAAAATATCCACACTTCCATGACAAGATGGCCCTTGCTCCTGCCGCTCCTTCATCTTTGTCTTCTGTCCTCTTGCTAAAAAGGATACACACATACATGATACACAATTTGGCGGCTCATCTTTATTTGGGAAAAGGATGCTAGAAGAAGTGACTAGTTTGCTACATGGGTGCGCGGGCACTAGTGGGGTGATGTATAGAAGAACTAATATAATAATATTTTTTCGCTTTGTATTTCTGTGTACGCCTGCCTGTGTGTGGTTGAATATAATCCCTGTGAAAAGTTGTTATAAGGGATTTTCGCTGTTTGTTCACTTTTTGCAGTTGTTATAGGCTCCGGAAAGTTTTTGAATTTTTTGTTATTTTCACGGATTTTGTTTGGGTCCACTTTATTTGTTTTCTGGCCTCAAATCCTCTTATTTGTTTCGGAGTTGTAACACAACAGGGTTTAACTTGAAATTTATAGTGGCGGTGAATCCTACAAATTACAGAAGGACTTGCGGTTAGGTTTGATTTTTAATAAATATCGAGATTTTCTTAAGGGTGAGGCGAATGTAAAAATTTAGTAATGCTTCAATGATTGAAAATAGGTGAGGGTATTATGTTAATAGCTACTAGAAAAGAGAAGGGATGAGTAATAGTGAGGAACTATGTTATATGGCAGGTTCCTTCAATGGGCCTTCCTCAAATGTTTCTCAAGCAACTAGGAGATATTGTTCTTACAGTTTATATACATACTCTTAAATCATTATCAAAATCATTGCCTTTACCACCATGTAAACAGTCTAATATTTAACTATTCCATCTCACACACTATCAACATTTCTGGGCACAAAGTAATGTGGATCTCCAACAATCAAGAAGGCACTGTACAAGAATCCATTGCGCAATCACAATCACACAATCGGATTGTTGCAGAAATGCGAATTGAACGCGAATGGGGACCAGTTACCCGCAAAGTACACCTACTTTACCTTGTGGCTTTACTGTTGACATTACAACCCAGTGGACTGCCCTGAATAAATGTATTAACAAACTGAAACCTGTCCGGATAGAGAAGCATTAATGCAAAATTAGGAAATTCCATGTCCCAAAAGTATGCAGAAGTCCTACGTTGAAATAATTATTGCCTAAAATATTAATATATAACTGAAGTTCCAATATCGTGTGCTAGAATCTTCTATGGCTATTTCAAACCTTTTTGGCATTCGTCGTGTAAGCTTCTGTTTTGTTTCAGACTTGGGAAAGTTGATTTCTTTCTTTTATTACTTTATTTATAATGTATTTGTTCTTCTTATATATCCACCAGATTCTGAAAAACATTTTCATGGCATAGGTTGTAAGTGGCCGCCGTGGCGTGGTGGGTAAAGTGCGGCGCTCAAATGCCGAACATGAACTCGATTCCCAACCCAACATGAATTTTTCGAATTTTTCACGGCACCACCTCTTTCGAGCTGCTGACACCACTCAAAGAGTAATAACTGTCTAAGAAAGCTTCTCAAATTTCGCCGTTCGGAGTCGGCAAAAAACTGTAGGTCCCTTCTACTCGTGAGAGAACAGTAGCGCGTAGTAGTTGATGAGCAAGCTAGGCCCTGGTCCCCCTATAGACTGTAGCGCCAGCAATTATTGTGTTATACGTATAAATTAATAATCTACTTGTCTTGTGAATCTACTTGTCTCTGGCATTCTCTACACGAAAACAGATTGTGTTTTTATAATAGACAACTAATGATTTGGTCAAATCATATTATGACTTTTAAGCAATACATGCGTTCCCCTGTTCTAAACTTATACCTTCATCAAAAAAACATGTAGAAGTAGAACTTTTCAAGCTGCAAGGATGAGGAAGAATCAGAAACTCCCCTACACCTGTTATGCACATTCGCGGAGTTCTCGCACCTCAGACACAAGCACTCTGGAAGCTACTTTCTCAACGGCCTACATGGCCTCAATAAAACCCCTCCCGCCGATGTTTTAAACTTTATTATCGGCTCCAGCTGGTTTTAGGTTCTTCTCACATGGTGTGGTAGCACAATGGTCCTGTATGAGACTAAGTGCATTCATCAGCCACTTTAACCTACCTACCTACAACTTTGCAAACAGTATATTTTGGAACTGCACATTCTAAGCTGCAATATGGTATAAGCCGTTGGGGGGCGCATATAAAGGGAAAATTCAAGCCTTACTTGTATTACAAAAAAAAATTACATAAGGGAAATTTGTCGTACTAACCGATTAACGCATTCATTTATTCATTTATAATCTGAGCCAACGCAGCAGAGGACGGCCTAGGCTTAAGTGTCGCACACAAGTGGAGAAGAACCTCAACCAACTTGAAGTGCGGAACTGGAGGCCGCTGGTGAAAGATCGTGCTAACTAGAGAGGCATGTTAGCTGAGGCCCAGGTTCACCCCGGACTGTAGCGCCACATGAAGAAGAAGAAGAAAATAGATCATTGCAAATTTTGCCTATAAAGCAACATTTTTTTTTTCATTTTTTGAGTTTAGTTTTGATTACAGTGTTTTGTTTGATGATACCGACTTTATTAGGCTTATAAACGTTTGTTGCTAAAAGGATTTGTATAGTTTTTTTTATATAGGCTTACATAATTTAAAATATTTTTCTCAATTAAATAAGTCGTACGCTTGCTCCCAGCCTAGATTTACATTGTGACTCTTAAAGGCAAATCTTAAGATTAATGAAATTAAAATAACAAATGTTGCTTTTGATGCAAAAACTTAAATTTTAGAGCAGTTATATTTGTTTCTAATGTATTATAGACTTTGGAGTAAGTTATGGAGTAAGATAGCAGTTACTTCATTCTTTAAATAGATAAACGTATTGGAAAAGGAGCTTCTGACTTATACAAATTAGTATGCAAATTAATATTACAAATATTATTTTACCTTTTGGTTCGCTAAATGGTTAAAGAAGTGTTAAAGTTTTAAATTTATTAAAAAATGCTTTTGTTTTCTAAATTGTATTTTTGTTCAAATAATTTTAAGTGGAACAAAGGAAAATATTTACCCCTTAGGATATTTTGTGAGGCTTGCTCATTGAACAGCAAAGTTAGGAAATTATTTAATTTAGGATCTACTTAGAATCGGTATCTAGGTTAAATGGCAATACTAATGGTGATTTGTACTTTCTTTAACAACGTTTGCATCCCATAATCCGTTTATAAGAGGATAAGGATGACTAACGCTTGAACGAAGTATGATTTAATATAAGGTTGTCATGTATATCATTAAAGGTTTAACCTTTGTCAAGTTTTACAAGGTATAATTTGAAAGTCATTTACGATATCTACCAGTGCAATAGCGTAAGATTATTCTTTCGAATTTTACTGACTTTTTTGATGGGGCTGGAATTAAACAAAACAGAACTTCTTCTTCTTCGGATGGCGCTACAGTCCGGGGTGGACCTGGGCCTCAACCAACATGCCTCTCCAGCTAGCACGATCTCTTGCCAGCTGTCTCCAATTGCGCACTCCAAGTTGGTTGAGGTCCTTTTCCACTTGTGTGCGCCATCTCAGTCTAGGACGCCCTCTGTTGCGTTGTCCCTGTGGTTCGGATTCGAAGACTCTTCGGGCCGGAGCAGTGCTGTCCATGCGCTCTACATGGCCTAGCCACCTTAAGCGTTGTATCCGTAGACGCTTGACTAGGCTCATGCCGCCGTACAGCCCGTACAGTTCGTGGTTGAATCTTCTCCTCCAGATGCCATCAACGCAAACAGGACCAAAAATCGCACGCAGAACTTTTCTCTCGAAGAGACCAATGGCTTCCTCATCCGCTTTTAGTAGCGTCCAGGTTTCTGCGCCGTAGAGGAGGACTGGGATGATCAAGGTGTTGTACAAAGTCACTTTGGTCGTTCGGGAGAGGGCTTTATTACTCAATTGCCTCTTGAGCCCAAAGAAACAGATGCTAAAAGAAATAATAGTAAGTTTTTTGTAAATTAAAATTTTTGCAATTTGGGATAAATTTATTGACGAAAGAATTTTCTTTTAACTACAAGTGGCCATTTTGAGTTTGTTCAGTACAATCCGCGCATGCCCCTTGAACTTAAATGTTTTGATAATAAATACCTAAATTTTTTGTCTCGGATTTTAATCGCACTAATCTATTTTCAATACGCAAGCATAAATCCTTGCTTTTTTAAACAGCCTTTCGGTGTCCTTTTCCATACGAATTTCTGAAACAGGTGAGAAACATGTGGTGATATTCAAAGTCCCATTTCGGATGATCGCATAACACGAAATATTATTCCATCTTTTTATTCCTTTCACTTTAAGAACTGCTACTCTCTATTTTTATTTAAGTTTCCTATATCGATTCGACGCACCAGAACCATCCAATAATTTTTAAAAAGCGCCAAGTTATGGCTCTTATATTTTGAGAAAAATCAAATTGAAATATTGATGTCTTACGTAGCTTAAACTTTTATTTCTTTTGCAACTACTACCGGTACATATTATTATTAAAATTCGAATGTTCTATTGATACAATTTGTTTGATTATCAAAAAACAAAGTATCAATATAAGAATAATGAATTAAAAATAAAAAAAATGTAGTTTACGTTAATATAAATCTACCAATTTTCATGGGGTTTTTTGTATATATATACTATATAATAAATGAAGCAAATATAAAATAAATGAAATAAAAATGAATAAGTTTTAAACTTCAATTTATACCTTAAACATTTGAATATAATTCATTTTTGGTTTGAGAAATGGCCATACTGATGGGAAACATTTCAATCATAAACAGATTCCGATTTCATCCTCACCAATGTGTTCTGTAGTTGACTGGGGAGCATTTAGATAAATTTCTTAGGAATTTTATTTATGTCTTATTTTAACATGGCTTTATGTATGATTGCTACGAAGGTTGCCTTTTATATTTTGGGATTCGGCAACCCTAGTATTGCAATCTGGCAACTTCCAGCTATTTCGTAGAGTTTAACTTTTTTGAGGTTATACGGGCTCAGAACATTTTGACATACGAGCACTACTTGTGCTGTTTACAGTAACTTAAAAGATTCATCTCGTCCAAAAAATGGAATTAAATCGTGAAAATTTTCGTGTGTTTATTTTTTACAACTTTCAACGTGAATTAACTCAACAACAGTGCATCGATGAACTTAATTCAATTTTTGGCGAAGAAGCTCCATCAAGGACCAGTGCTTATCGATAGTATGGTGAATTCAACCGAGGTCGAAGTTCACTCCAAGACGAATTTCGTGAAGGTCGTCCAAAATCAGTTGATGTTCCGGAAACGGAACATGAGTATGTAGTACATGAGTATGAGTGTTTCAAATTGGGCCAAATCCAACAAAAGTTGCTCGCGCATGGTGCATGTGTTTTCAGAAAAACTGGACATGTCGCAACCGTACCACTAGAACAACGCAGAACTGTCAATTCTGAGTGGTACACAGCCATTTGTTTGGCAGTTGTCTTCCAAGACATCAGAAAAACCAACAGTTGAAGACGGTTCGCTCTTCACCACGGCAATGCGAGCTCCCACACATTGGCTCAAACAACTGCATTTTTGAGCACTCAGAACATCGATTTGATGTATCAGCCGCCGTATAGTCCGGACTTGGCACCGAATGACTTCTTTTTTTTCCCGTACGTAAAAAATAAAATGAGAGGTCAACGTTTTTCGGCCCCTGAAGAAGCTGTTGATGTGTTCAGAATGCATGTTTTGGAGATACCTCAATCAGAGTGGCAAAATTGCTTCGACAATTGGTTCAAACGCATGCAAAAGTGTATAGATCTTAAAGGGGAATATTTTGAAAAACAATAAAGCTATTTTCGATTATTAATATTTGTTTTTGTTCTTTAATCTACAAGCGACGTCCGCTTCATATTGGAGTCGCCTATCCACTGTTCTGCGTTCGAAATGGAAGATGATAGGGCATCCTTCCGTATTCTGTATCAGCCCTTTGGAGTCTAGATAGAGAAATGCTTCGGGTGGAATGAAGCCATTTTGCAGCACCTTCTCGTGGTACATAGGGTCAGGGGAGTAAGCCTTAAAGATCAGACTGTTTGTCGAAGTCATCGCTCGTGCAATATGCCTTCGAGTTAGCTTAATAATAAAATTATCTATCCTGATTAGGTTTGTGGAGGCCGAGGCATAGTGGGTAGAGTGCGACGCCCACACGCCGAAGGGTCTAGGTTCGACTCTCAGCTCAACACCAATTTTTCGAACTTTTCACGGAACCACCTCTTTCGAGCTACTGACAACACTCAAAGAGTAATAACTGTCTAAGAAAGCTTCTCAAATCTCGCCGTTCGGAGTCGACTGTAGGTCCCTTCTAATCGTGAGAGAACAGTAGCGCGCATAACACTAGTAGTTGATAAGGGGCTAGGCCCCGGTTCCCCTTTGGACTGTAGCGCCAACAAGCGTTGTACAAGATCTCGTTGGAATAAAATTTCTTGTAATTGGATTCAGGTGGTCGATACAACCGGAGGCAGGCCCGGAGACATTGCCTCTCAAACACCCTCAGCTTTTCCATTTAGGAAGGACTCAGATTGAACCACACTTTACTCTGGTATAAAGTTGGCTGCTGTAAAACAACCAACTTGCCGCAGTAAAGGCTTTCTTAGCTTTTGTCAGAGCTGTATCTGCATGCTTGCCGATACAAATACTGGTCTAACCAAATGACAAGATATCTAACTACATTTTGCACAGCTAATGGCTGGCCCCGCGGGTCAAATATGCCGAACTTGCGCCATTTTTTCTTCTTGTCCCTTGAGGCTTTGGATAGCGGGGTTCTAAAGAGAATAGTTTTGCACTTCCGGAAGTTGATTTTCAACTTCCAATCGTCGCAAAATCGCTGAATTTTATCAAAGTCTGCTGCAACATGTTATTTATAACTTAAATTTTCGGGTCTGATTTGTACGCTATAAGATCATCGGCGTACATGATTAAATGCGGAATGGAACCAATAAGATCGATAGTGAATATAGCGAAAAAGATCGGTGAGCCAACGGCCTCTTGTTGCAACCCATTTTTTATGTGAAATACTGTGGTGGATGTAACGTTGCCATTTTTCACAACAAACTTCCTACCTGTAACCATATCATAGATCATATACAGCAGTGTTTTATCTATTCCTAGTCTGACTACCTTGAGGAAAAGGCCTTCTAACCAAACGGTGTCGAAGGCCTTTTCCATGTTTATCAGGCAAGCACCTGTGCGTTGGTTCTTGTTCTTGTTCCTCTGAATGTCGGATACCAATTTGGATCCGACATGTATTGTATCATGCCCCGCCCTAAAGCCGAATTGGTTGTTCGGTATAATTTGACGTTCCTCGACCCATTCTTTTAGGGCTCTAATGACAATCTTTTCAAAAACCGTGCTTATGCAGGGAAGAAGACGTACAGACCGGAGATTTGTCGGGATGGAGGTATCTTTGTCCCTTTTTGGAATGGGCTGTACCACAGCTGTTTTCCAATGCACAGGGTAATATGCATTACTCAGCGCATTGCTGAACAGAGTTGTGTGGATTTCATGCCGGAGGTGTCATTCAAAACAACATGTACTTGTTGATTTTGCTTATAATGCAGTGCAGCTTAAACAACAGTTCAGTTTCGCAGTGCTGCAAAACTGGTAATTTGCGGTTCAAGTCAGGCCTCTTTGAACGGGTATATGTCATTTTAAATGGTGAAGAATGAGAGAGAAATCAGATGAAGGCTGGTTATTTTACTAGTCTCTCTAGTTGCCCTGAAAATTGGCTCAGTGGCAAAACGTCATCTTAGTTTATGCGAATTCTTGATAAGCTTCCCACATTCCGACATTACGCGTAGTGGTTCCAAGATGTTTTCATCAAAATTTGTTTAAGGTTCTTTAAGGAATGCCCATCATTAGTAAGATGGTTGTGCTAGTACCCAAAAATTGATACGCCTTCATAATTATTAAATGTTACCCAGTTCAGCTGTTTTCCAATATATCTAAGTAGAATTTCCGTTTGGGGATTTTCTCCCAAGCATTTTCTACCATTTCCGTATTCACTCTAGACCACTTGTTTGTTTACATAAGTGATTCTAGCAACCATTGTGAGTCAGAGAAAACTACGCTAGACCAACATTCCTTGGGCTTTGATATCGTTAGTCTAGTATGTAACTTCGTAATCGGAATTTCATAACATTTCAGCTGCCAGTCTATGATAAGGGATTTCCATTAACGTTGAACTTTCTATTTACAACGTTGGTACGCCTGATATTAAAAATTTTCCCTCAATGGAGTAGTTTCTTACATCACACTATTCGCTAATCAGTGAACTGGGTAGCGCCGCAGTTCAACGCATCGCGCTTGTCGGATCTAGAGTTCAATACCGTTGACGTGAAGACGATGTTGGATCTTCATTCAGCGACTATGCTTCCTGCAGCATTTTTTAAACGTATGTTTATATCCACAGGAAAGAACAATATTCCTTAAAATCTTGAATATTTCACGTTGAAACGGTTGTTCGATGACACACCCACTCATGTAGCTTTATCACGAATTATTTAACTTTGTTCCAAAAATAATCTACGCCATTAAGTAATCAGACCCGCATGCCCCATTTCCCTGTCTTATCGAAACACTTTTGCATTTTTCTTCGGCCTGCGTGCGAAGTAAAGAGTGTATTAAGTAGTCCAAGTCCAAGAGTGTCTCCATCTGAATGTCATGGTGTGCATAACAATCCGAATGCTTTATCTATATATCAAGCACCTACTCAATACACACTACTTCTGACGGCCCTCTAACCCCTGCTTGTGCGATTTACTCTTGACACATATACATTCAGTTAAAAATAAGAAATGTATCGCATCTTGCATAGCTTAGCTGACAGGAAACTGCCTTCCGATATCAAGTGTGTGGCTACGTTTCATGGCCACTTTTTTCGTGATATCTGAGAAAGTAAATTGCGAGATGCTGCGCATATACAGTGGAAGATAGAAATATTCCCTCACGCCGGTTTACGATGTGTACATGTTGCAGAAGATATATAAATGACATGAGAAACCAAATCTAAATCATATCCATTATTTTGCTCTTACTTACATCGGACCCACCAAAATTTTTATATTTACATTTTGCATTTTTTGAAAAGTTAACTCCGATAAAGCACAAACACATTGCTTTTTGTCGATGAACACAAACCTCTTCAAGGTCAATTTGAAATCCAATGTCCACTATATTGACGCTGTTATCCTGGGTTCGTTTGACATCGTGGACTAAGCCTTGAATCAGTATTTCTGACTTTAAAAATGTTTACCAAACCTTCCAAGAAATCTTAATCCACTTTAAACATCAGATTCTACTAATATTTTGGACTGGATGAATGCCGCGGAACAAATATCCGACACGAAATCTAATGATTGAGAAAGTAAAAATTGTCTAAATATCATCAATCTTCATTGGACTTTTAATTTGTGCTTGACAACCTAAAAATATTTTAGTCATATAACTATTAAGTAACAAGTCTTGGATGGTGTTGAAAGAAGAGCGAAACCATCATTGTGCAAGTGTATTACGTAGATTTTCTTTTTATTCTTTGGCAACTATATTGTTTTGGCTACTATTAAAAATCGTCATAACTGTGTAAAAACTATTTCTTAGGCCTGATATTAAAAAACTGAACGAATTTCAGTACATCTCCTTGAAAACTTTGTGTAGGTTTTCCGTTAAGAGCAAAGTAGTTCTATGCCTGCACCTTCCACATTATAGTTTCTACAGAAAGAGCGGAATAGCATTGGGTACGGTAATGTTCAGTTTTAACATCGACAGATATCTGTGCAAAAAGATCTTTGGTAATAATAATAATTGGAAGGCGCAAGAGTCCACAGGGAATCTGAGCCTAGTTTGCTCTTCAAGTACTCGTGTTGTACGCGCTACTGTTCTGTCATGGGCAGAAGGAACTGTCTTGCTAACTCCGAACGGAGAAGTTTAAAAAGCATTTTCTCGGCGTTTTTACGATTATTTCTGTTTGAGTGTTGTCAACAGATCGTAAGAGGTGGTGCAGTAAAAACTTCGAGGTGACCAACCGCGAATCGAAGCTGTACCTTCGGCGTGTGAGTGTCGCACTCTACCCACTACGCCATGGCGGCCACGATCTTTAGGTATGAAACAGATAAATTGAAGTTCTTGATGATACATTCCTTCCTGAACGCCAGTGCGTTTAATTCTGCAAGTTGAATTGATGATGATGAATGAGTAGTGAATTGTCAGCAATTAAGTGAATTAGACAAGAAGTAGCAGCCAAGTGGTCAATTATAAAACCAAAAAAAAGTGTAGGAGACACAACAGCGACCGAGAGAAAACCAACTGACATACTGAACATCGATTTTTCTCCCTTCGACGAAATAAGTTCATAAGCTTCAGTATGGTTTCCGTGGAGGATTTGTCTCCCATGGTGATAAATAAAACTTTTTCAACGAAAAAGGTTTATTAGAAATAAGCTTATGATAATTCTTATATAATTCTTTTTCTAGTGATATCAATGCACATTGGTTATCGAATATAGTTCTCACATCGGTTTAAATATTCAATCTGTGCCGTAACTTTTTTCTTCCTTTTTTAAGTCACAAAAGCGTGCATATCGAAGAAAGGTTGATTTCAATTTAACTAATATTACAGTTTTTTTTCAATATATGGTGGCCGACGAATGTATTAAAAATTTCAAAATTTCAAAATTTGAAAATTTTAGAATTTCAAAATTTCAAAATTTCAAAATTTCAAAATTTCAAAATTTCAAAATTTTAAAATTTCAAAATTTCAAAATTTCAGAATTTCAGAATTTCAAAATTTCAAAATTTCAAAATTTCAGAATTTCAAAATTTCAAGATCTCAAAATTTCAAAATTTCAAAATTTCAAAATTTCAAAATTTCAGAATTTCAAAATTTCAAGATCTCAAAATTTCAAAATTTCAAAATTTCAAAATTTCAAAGTATCAAAATTTCAAAATTTCAGAGTTTCAAAATTTTATAATTTTCGAATTTCAAAATTTCAAAATTTCATCATCTTCGCATAATATTTAAAAATTCTTTCCTTCAGTGCAAACCGCATTTTTTTAAAAATATTCCAAAGTTATAAGTTTTCTGACATTCACTACAAGCTCCGAACTAAACTCGAAACTAAGATATGCAATACTAGCATGGAGCAACGCTTCAGCAACGAATATAAAAAAAACTCCAGAAATTACTAAGCGAACTGCTCAAATGCATCGT
Source organism: Eristalinus aeneus (assembly GCA_955652365.1). Classification (NCBI taxonomy): domain Eukaryota; kingdom Metazoa; phylum Arthropoda; class Insecta; order Diptera; family Syrphidae; genus Eristalinus; species Eristalinus aeneus. The sequence continues at coordinate 15,631,537 of OY019134.1, forward strand.
ACAAATAGAGAACAAGAACTATTCAAGGTCCTTCAATCTTAAAGATGATTATTGGAGTACAACGACGATAGACGATTCATAACCCCAATTAATTATAGAATTCATACAAGAAGACGTGGCCCAGATATGCTTAACCAACCTCGATTTCGCAATAGTTACGGCAATAGACAAATAAAATTCAGCGTACCTAAGCCCCTTAACGCTCTTCCTCAAGAACTACGGAAAAGTTGCCTAACCGATGGGTGACGCATTTGATTAAAAACCCGAGAGGAGTCTCTCCGTCGTTTCCCTACCGTATGCGAAACATTACTTAACTGGTACTTACATGAGACAGCCTTGCCTTTAGACGGTCTAGCATTCGCAGACTGTCGAATCAACCAATAAGGTGATATCCAGAAAGAGTAAACTACATTGGCCTAAACCAAGGCCCCAAGGCTCCAAGGCTGTATGTCAAATTCACCTCTGCAGTAGAAGGCATATTGTTGGGAGCACGTCTTGTTGAGCGTAACATTGTCTCGTATGTACAGTCCTTTACACATCCACTGCCCCGTATATACTAGTGGAAGACGACTTGCAGTCTCTGCACGGCATTAAACAAATCAGGTTATGTTTAAGACCTTCGGATATCCTATACCATTATATTAACAGGTTTTTCTTCGGTTTAAAGTTTAAGGTTTTATGTATGAAAGAGCAATTTATTGTTAAAATTTTTTTACGGTACAATGTCATCAAATCGTTTTTGGCAGACATAGTTCACAACCAGTCAGTACTGCTTGATCGGTGTCAGCAACTCAAGAGAGGTAAAAGAAGCACGAAACGAAACGCTTTTGAAGAAGCAGGACACTGGTATCTTTCGAGACTGCTATGCAACCCAAAGAAGGTATAATAAAACTTTATAAGTTCTCAAAAGCGCCATCTGAAGTTTATGACTGATCTTGAAAGCTATTACCAACTTCATTGGCTGTTGCAGACAAAACTCATCTGGAAACGTTTTAATGGTTCCCTTCTTCCGACTACTGGCTACTACTTTCTACGTATGCAAAATGATTTCTGGATACTCCGGTTCTAGTCTCTTCAGGAAATCGTACTCAATTTTCTGAGATATTTGAAAATTGCGAAAGAGGTGGGCAAAAAAAGTCCATTTTGATGGACAATCCTTTGAGTGATGCAAATAAAATATGAACGCAAAAAACATATCATTGTATGACAAAAAAGAAAATCTATTCGTAGTCGAAATTTTACTTCGAAGTTTGAATTATGCTAGACGCCACTGTGCAAGACGCCACTGGAACTATAAATTCACATTTTCCAAAGCCCGCCATCAACGTAATATTATACAAAAGTAAGAAGTCGGTGGAGCTCTGTATTGATAAGAAAATTAAACTCGAAATCCATATCTGCCCGGTAAACGTTTTGCTAATAGTTCCCCTATAAAAGGAAGTACCCAGAGTCGCGGAAGTCTAGTTGGCAATTTGTTCGGCATCTCGCAAGTGTAATATATTATTTTTCAATCGGGTACTGAACATGCTAAATCATAATCCATCTGAGTGGTAAAATTTGTAAAGCAAAAAAACATGAATTTCAAGGAGGCACTAATCCTGGCAATATCCCTGCATTTAGTGTTAGGAGGTGGCGAAAATATTTCTAGTGAAACTGACGATTTGTAAGTGAATTTTTTTTTATTTTCAATGTGTGGTATAAAAGTAATTATTAAAACAACAGTGTTCAGTTATTTAGTGTCCTTGAAAAAATATGGCTTTGCTCACAATAGATCCCTTGAGTTGCGTTGCTTATAAAACGTACGAGGTGTGCATTTTTTATGAAATAAGTTTTCTTTGGGCACTCTCTTATTTACATCTATAGCGTTTCGTGGTCGCCGTGGCGTAGTGGGTAGAGTGCGACGCTCACACGCCGAAGGGTCTACGTTTGACTCCCAGATCAACAACAATTTTTCGAATTTTTCATGGCACCACCTCTTTCGAGCTGCTGACAACACTCAAAGAGTAATAACTGTCTAAGAAAGCTTCTCAAATTTCGCCGTTCGGAGTCGGCAAAAAACTGTAGGTCCCTTCTACTCGTGAGAGAACAATAGCGCGCACAACACGAGTAGTTGATGAGCAAGCTAGGCCCTGGTCCCTCTTTAGACTGTAGCGCCAACAATTACTATAAATGCAAAGTTAATTTGTTTTCAGTGTCGAATAGGTCCACTGAGTAGTAGCAAATTATGAGTCGAGCGTTAAAATTTCAGTTAAAGTGCATCATGTTGAAGGAACAAGGTGGTGTTTGTTTCTTTTACACACATACTCGTATAGTGTGACTAAATTTAACAACAAAAGTTGAACTGGCATTATAATCAATAATGTAGCAAAATAACTGAGAAACAATTCATATGAACTCTTATGATCTGTTCTTTTTTTTTTTTTGTAAGCGAAATTTTTAATCTTTTATATCATTAATTTTAAGTTCAGTTGAAAACAGTACACCCTCAGCCACCAGCCAACTATCATACCGCAGTACTCGATATCTGAAAAGAACGTTGTCTTCCACCGGACTTTTCGATTAGAACTGTTGTGACCATTCTGCCTGACACAGTGTAGCCAGAAAGGCGCATTTAATTTCAACCAGTAGCTATGTTTTAGAATGAAAGGGGTTTATTGCGAATAATACGAGGAAAGCTGAAAGGACCCAAAATTCATGGAAAAAACAAAAAGCGCACAACATGATTTATGGTTATAAATTTACTTTAAATTTACCCAATATACAGTTGATAGAAACGAAATAAAAAAAAAAACATACGTTGCGGCAGGATTCGCGTCAAACTCCTAAGTGATCGTCTCATCCATCAGAAAATCATAGCCCACAATCAGTATTCGAATCGAAATCCCTATGATCCATAGCGATCCTCTATTCACCACTAGCATTAATGTGCCAGAGCGTAATGCACTTCCACTTTGCAATCCCATATGCGTGTGTGGGTACATGTGGGTGTATATCCTTGCAGTGTAGTTGAGTGGGCGATCATATGATGCGTTAGCCTGTGGCTTGGTTTGAGGTTTTTTTGAGTTTTTAACGCATTTTTATTACTTTAAAATTCGTTTACTTAGTTGCTAGACAAAAATGATTAAAACTAGCCTAAATATCTATTCTGAAATATTAATCTTATATCTAACTTACTGACTCCAAACAAGTACTCTAAGCTAATCTATGTTCGTCGTGCGTGTGGCTTGGTGGTTACTTTCTGATGGGCTGATGAAGCGTGGCGTGATGACGCTTGATATTGTTGTTGAGAAGAACCACCGCTTGAGTGGTCTCATGTTAACCTTGAGGTTGGTTTTTTGTCTCTAGACAAATTGCGATTTTATGTACAGTGAATTCAGAGATTTTTATACAATATTTGAATGCTAACATTACGAAAAACTTAAAAATACAAAGAATAACCAAGGACATTATAAAAACAAACCAGTTAAGAGTAATGTGCGTGGTTGCCCTGCTTTCAGGGAACGATGTGCCAGATAAATTTGATTATTTGTACTAGAAGACTGGAAATATTTGTGCGTCATATAGAACAGATTCAAGAAACGCGACAAGTAAAGTAATTTCTCTTAAACAGGCTACCGAAAAAGAAAAACTGCACTGTTTCGATGATGACCCCAACTTTTCAAATAAATTTAAATACTAATCTCTCACATGAAATCTCCCGTCAATATATTTTTTAAAAAAACGAAAAACATAACGACTCTTATACAGGGTGTGTTCTGCAGTCTTATCAATGAGAACACATAACCACCTAGGTAAAGGCGGCAAAAGCCTGGTTAAGCAGCATTTAAGTTGCTAACGTATACTTTTCCATGTAGAAAATCAGCAGTTATTTGCGGCAGTGTCCGAATATGTTTTGTCGACGAAGAGAAAGAAAACGAAGATTCCACTCTGTGCGTTTTCTTTCCTACATAGTTTATTACAGAAATGAGGTATAACTTTAGCCTCTGGTGTCATTCTTATAGTCACTCGTTTCGGAGAATCCTCTTAACTTAAGCCGTCCCACCTGCTTCAAAAGAGATCTAGATAAATTTAATAACTTCGATAAAAAAGACGCATGAAGTCGTAAAACTGATCTTTGCTATAACACATGAGGTCACAAGCCTATCTATTGTGAGCTCAAGTTACAAATGTGAATCTGAGGATAATTAAAGACCTTAAATTCTCCCAAAGTGGAATTAATCTCACCTAATGTCCATTTCCACATTTATTCCCTGTAAATTGTCGGACAGAACTCAGGAAATAACATTTATGAAACATTTGGATGAAACAACTAAAGGCATATTTTTTTAATTCGTTATAACTTTATTAACAATTTAGTAAAAACAAAAAACATGTCCCAATAAAAATGCAAAATTTAAATTTTAAATAAAACGCAGATATTAAAACAAAATTGTGAATTCTTTATTATGTTATAAAGTAAACAGGATGAGGTTCTGTGCGGAATAACACATCGGCCAGATGGCCGTCGCGGCTTTGCACATACGCGATCTTTTAATGAAATTTTCAATGACCGTTTTGCATAAATGCTGCGGTATTTCATTAATGCAGCGTCCAATTTCCTCTTTTAAGGCTTGAGTCATCGTCGTTTAATTCGCATAAATCATCGACTTCAAAATACCCCAAAGAAAAAAGTCCAATGGTGTTAAATCGAACGATCTAGGAGGCGAATTCTGGTCTCCAAAACGGAAAATAACACGACCGGGAAATGACTGACGCAGCAATTGAATTGTTTCTCTGGCTGTATGAGATGTGGCGCCGTCTTGTTGAAACCACATCCCCTCCACATTCATTTCTTCAATTCTAGGCACGAAAAAATTGGTTATCATTTCACGATACCGAACACCATTGACTGTTTGCGCTTGAATTGACTCATTTTCTTAAAAAAAAAGTTCCAATGATTCCTCCAGCCCAAAATCCACACCACACAGTGACAGGTTGAGGATGCATTTGCTCCTCGTGAATTACTCGAGAATTTTCCTAGCCCAAAATGCGAAAATTCTGCGTATTGATGATGCTATCAAGATGGAAATGAGCCTCGTCACCAAGGATGACTTTATCGGCAAAATTAGCATGTTCATGTTCACAATGAGAATGCGTTGTGCGTTCGTGTAGCGCTCCATTTTTATTAACCTTATACCTTCTACTAACAAACAATAATAATTGTTCAAATATCAAACAATGACAATTCGAATGGCGCCAAATTTAAATCCTGCGTTCTTTTTGGAAACCCTTTATAACACACTAATCTGCGCGGTCAAAACTAAGGAAACTCCTCATATCTCCTAAAATAAAAAAAATTAAATCCTACACTGGTTATTTTGTCTTCTAATGTACCGTTACATTTACAATATGATTTAATGACAAACTGGAGTCAAAGGATTCACTTGAAAATTGTTTATTGTTTTCATAATTAAAATATTTTAACGGCTCGTAATGAGTATAATGAAAGCTTTAAATTAAAAAATTATTCATGATTATAAAACAGATGTTTCTCAAAAAGAAATATGTAATTAATATTGAATCCCAAAATCAGTTAAATCTAAGAATTAGTAAATAGAGTTGGCAGGCCCAGTAAAACTACACCAAAGCAAGACCATCTGCTGTTACGGAAAATAATAGCCGAGTCTGATGTTTCCGCAAGGGCACTCGTAAAAGAATTTAATGTAAATATCCATGAAAGAACGGCTCATAGACGAGCTGCAGGAACCGGAATGTTTTCAAAGCAACCTTCACAAAATAACTGTTGGCGCGACAGGCCACAGAGGCACCATGGCCAAGCTTGGTTATCAACTACTCGTGTTGTGCGCGCTACTGTTCTCTCACGAGTAGAAAGGACCTACAGTTTTTTGCCGACTCCGAACGGCGAAGTTTGAGAAGCTTTCTTATAGAGATATTACTCTTTGAGTGTTGTCAACAGCTCGAAAGACGCCGCGAAAAATTCGAGGTGTTCAGCGGGAAACGAACCTAGACCCTTCGGCGTGTGAGCGTCGCGCTCTACCCACTACGCCACGGCGTCCACACTATCACGAAAACCTCTCATTTTAAAGAGGGATCGAAGAGATTTATTACTTTTGCGCAGACTTATGGAAGTTGGAGCATGGTAATATGGAAAACCGTACTTTTCTCCGATGAATCAAAGATTTATTTTACTCGTTCTGATGAGCGTGAGACGACCAGCTGAAAAAAGAATCGAAACCATCAGAAACTTTTTGACGCGAAGAATGAACAAAAACCCCAAAAACCTTTGTAAGCAATATAAGAGAATCGATGCCAAAACGATGCCAATCAGTTTTAAAAAACAAGGGTGGCTCCACAAGATATTAATTTAGATATACCAAGAATAAAAGTATGAGATGAGTTTTTTTTTTTTTTGAAAATAAAACACTAATTATTAATGGGAAAGTAGAAATATTTAAGTCAAAGTTTTGGCCATTGTTTTCTACACATTTTGACCACCTTTCTGACAACCAATTTTCGACCTCCTCGTAGGAATCAAAGTGCTGCTCAGCCAATTCGTGTCCAATCGATGAAAACAAATGGTAGTCGGAAGGAGCCAAGTCTGGTGAATACGGCGGGTAGGGTAGCTGCTCCCAGCCAAGTGTTTTGACTGTATCCAGAACCGGTTTTGCTTTGTGTGCAGGTGCATTGTCATGGAGCAAAATTACCTTGCCGTGTCTTCTGGCCCATTCTGGTCGTTTCTCAATCAATGCATGCTTCAGATTGATCATTTGTTGTCAGTAGCGATTAGTATTAACGGTTTCACCAAGTTTTACAAGCTCGTGGTACAACACATCTTTCTAGTCCCACCAAACACACAGCATTGTCCTCTTGCCGAATCGATCTGGTTTTGCAGTCGATGTTGATGGTTGTCCCAGATTAACCCATGATTGTTTCCGTTTAGGATTGTCCTTGAAGCAAAATTTCACAAGTGTTTTTTCGGTTTTCCATCTGTCTTTCATTCAATTCATGTGGCACCCATTTGCCACACTTTTGGATCTTTCCCATAGCTTTTAAACTGTCAGAAATTGTTTGTTGTGTAACATTTAACATTGCTGTCATTTGCTTTTGACTCAAAGTGTCATCTCTATCCAATATCGTTTGCAATTAGGCGTCTTCATACTTTTTTGGTGGTCTTCCACGTTCTTCATTTCTCACATAAAAATCATTACTTCTGGACCATTGAAACCATCTTTTACATGTTGCTTTTGATAGAGCATGATCACCATATGCCTCGACAAGCATTCGATGCGACTCTAACATGAAAACTAAAAATGAATGTTTTCCGCAAATCATCACTTCCTGGTACAAAATTCGACATTTTTTACACGATGAAAAAATATGATGTTGTCTGTTCAATGACTTGATGTATACTAAATATTTTTCACAGATGTCATAGCAAACAAACAAAAAAATAAGGGCTCGTTTACAACAAATGTTCCCTACCGAGACATTTGTATCTTGACCCTCACTTTTTACCAGAATACCTGATAGAAGTGCTACAATATTAAACGTTTTTTTCAGTTTCCTCAGTTTTGTCCGCCTAGAAAAGTATGTTTTATTATGTTTTTTATTATTACCAAATTGTTAATGAAGTTATAACGAATTTAAAAAATATTCCTTTTGTTGTTTTTACCTGTGCCCAAATGTTTCATTCATTTCAGTTTCCTTATATTTTTCCGATAATGTATGTTATGAAATGTGGAAATGTGGAACAGGTAGTTGATTGAGTTTCATCCAGATGTGCTTGTGAACATTCATAGACGTTCAATGCTCCTTAGCACCAGTATTGAGTATAAATATGATAACACGAGCTAAAAACCTGACTATAAAATAACAACAAAGTGACTTATATCGGTTTAAGAATGTGTAAAACCAGTCAAATTATATCGACATGAGTTGCATTCGAAATTGAAAAACGCTGCTCTATTTAGTGAACCATCCGCCGGACGGTTTGAAGCAGTAAGACGCCATTTTGTTTGTTTAGCACACGAACTAGTAGGATATGGTTGATGGAAGGCATATCATTTGCCTACAACAATCCGTATAGGATACATTCTGCCACTTTATGTAATTGCCAGACACCATTCGATATTTTAGCCCAGTGATGATCACGTTTAAGCAATACGTAGCTCCTCAAAGACTGCCAATTTTTAAAGATTTTTAGATACTAGATATTTTTACTAACATAATGATTCAAAAGATTGTGCAGAACAAATAGAAGTCAACAACAAATCCACCATATCCCGAATTTCTTATCGGCTTCTTCTAAAAGGGAATAACATTGACCTGACTGGACAGTATATGTTGTCACCAAAAACAATAGATAGTCAAATAGTAGTCAGAAGCTTTGTCTTAATCGGCTCCGGCAGTACGTTATGAAAACAGCATGAGCACGGAAAATGAGCACAGGAATCTATGTTTGCTTGGGGCTCAGCGACAATTGTGTAATTGTGATGGAGTTCTCGCCTCAGGAGACTCAGTTGACTTTTACGAGTATGCCATCCATATACATATACTCGTAAATAGACGTAACAAAGAACTCAATATGGACTCGTATTGTAATACGTCTACAAAAACGACATGTTGAGTGGTTCGAAGTTCTTTTAAATGAAGACATTGGCACAATGCAACCGAGGACTACTGCGTTTAAAATGGTGGACAAATGTGTAGAGTGTGGCCGCCGTGGTGCAGTGAGCAGAGTGCGACGCTCACACGTCGAAATTCTAGGTTCGATTCCCGGCTCGATGTTGGTTTTTAAAATTATACATAATAATTTTTAGAAAAAGAACAGACGTAGGTAAGAACTGTTCAACAGGCCTCTGGTATTTTTTTTTTTAATTTTAAGAGAATTTGTATTCAGCGCAATGCCTCTGAATACACCCAGATAACAATGACTGTTAATTTTTCATTTGAGTGCATTAACGAGTATGATATTTCTAAGACCATCACTACTGTAAAATCAAAAGCCACTTGTCCAGATGGAATTAATCCAAAATTCTTACAGATACTTCTTCCACACATACATGTTTCCAATTTTTCTATTTATAGTTATCAATTCCCAAGCAAAGGATTAGAATAGTGCACTTGTTCCTTCAGACTTTCAAGCAATAAGTATGTTAGGCTTTTGATTCAAAGTCTTTGAGAAGATTCCTCGCAATCAGTGCTCGGACCCCTTATATTCTAAATGTTGAAAATTGACCTTCCACAGGTAGTATGAAACTGTAAATTTCATATGTACCCAGGTTTTTCTCTAGCGGATTTGCCTTTAACGAAGGAAGACTTTAAAACAGCTCGAATTTCGGCGTTAGTGAAGTCCATGTTTACAGGTCTATAGCTGTTCAACGCAATATCCAAACTAATCACGCACAGCGCCGTTTTGTAGGCAATGTCAAGACCTTTCAACTGATGTATTTTATTGCCAGATACGAGCTCTGTAGCGCTTTGTACATAACCGGAAATTTCAAAAGACAAAAAGGCGGAATTTGATAACCTTATATTTCTCGCGTCCTATTGGTTCTAGTGAGGACTGTATAGCAAGAGTTAATGAAGACCTCAAAGTTGCAGAATGGTCAATAAATTAAAGCTCAATCCACTTAGAGATACAAGTCTCATATGCGCACAAGATACAGTTGATATATGTGAACTTTCGCCTATAGTTCAGACCTGCTAACGTCATTTCTTTGGAAACAAGTGTTAAATTGCTTGGATTTTGTATTAATTGCTCTCTTACGTGTTGTTATGCGGTTAAAAATAACATCAAATATATTTATGAAATATTCACCCTTTTAAAAGACTGCTAATGCCTTTTTTCACGCATAATTTTTCTGTGTATCCTCGTGTTGATTATGAGTGTAAAAGAAGGTAAAATGAATCTTTAAATGATTGTGTTCGTTTTATATAATATTAATGGCCCCAGATATTGTACTGTTTCTTATTTAGCAACTAATGTCCGTTGTCTAAGTTCGGACGATTTTCTGAAGTATCGTAAAATTTTAAAAACTGTACAAAATCTTTGCACATTTCTCACGTGGCCTGGAATTAATCCCGATTTCGCTCATTGTGTTGGCGACCAAACCTTTTTCGTTTCTGCGATTCGCCTGTAGAAATGTCTTCCGCATGATTTGCAGACGATAATTTCGATAGCCGAAAAAGAAAACTTTTTTCCTATATTGCAAATAACAATATCACAATATAGGCAATCGTTTACTTCTTTATTTTTTGTTTTACTTGTTTTACTCTATATATTTTTTTAACATTGCTTATTTTTTATGCTTCCAAAAGACACTTGTAGCGTTATGTTAAACCTTGTTACTTAATAAATGAAGTGGAACGAAATGAAAGAAACTACACAGCTACCACATTATTCACATCCAAGCAATTAATTGAATTTCTTTTTTGTTTAGAATAAACAATGAAGATGTCGGCGTTCAAGAAGACAAAACGAGGGAAGCTCGACATTCTGAGTACGTGAGAAAAAACTCTTAACTCTGTCAGAAGTTCATCACCTTGTAAATAAATTTTATTTTTCCAGATATAAATTTGGTTTCAAATCCAGGCAACCGGAAGTGATGAAAATCCATGGGCCCCCCATTTTTTCAAAACCAGGCTATGGGCCACCAATATTTGCAATGCCGGGACACGGGCACGGGCACGGATACGGACACGGACACGGACCCCCACAAAAGGGACCCATGTAATATTTTCAAAATGTCTGCTACGTCGATACAAATCATGTAATTTTTTAATTGCAGGGGACACATCAAGAGCTGGCTGGGCTTTAAGAAGCAACATCCTATCGACGCTACACAAAAGTTCCTTGTTGATGCAAGGCTTCAATTACCATTGGCCGGATCGTGTCGCAAGCCTTTGCTATTGCCACCAAATGTCCTATACGAGTGCCGGGACACAAACTGCAAGCTCTCATGCAAACGGAATTACGCATTTCCAGGTGGAGTGAGCCTGCTCAATGTGATATGCATCTCCGGCACATGGGTTGTGCGTGACTATCAAGTTGATGAAATTCCCCAGTGCGAACGTAAGTGTTTCTATTTTCGAAAATAACACAAGTTCGTTCTCAATTCTTTAACGATTTTTCTTGATGAAAAATTAGCTATTTGCATGCCCCCCTGTCAGAACAATGGAATTTGCCTTGAGCCCGGCCTGTGCAAGTGCGCCGAGAATTTCTATGGCCCATATTGCCAGAACCGCAATTTACAATGCGCCTCGAAACCAAAAATACCAATGAATTCAAAAGTATCCTGCCGAAGCAAGTAAGTTGCTGGGAGATTGTTTTATGTCCTGAATCCCCTTAGAATTAGGAGACCCTTAATTGAATTTGAATGAGGTCACACAATAAATATAAACGAAATCAAATTCCCTTTACAGCGTTTGCAATATTGAGTGTGCGAAGGGATACCAATTCCCCGACGGTACGGGGATTACAAACCTCGAGTGCTTGAATGGGGAATGGCATCATCCGAAGAGCGGAGAAGTCACCGCTCCCGACTGCAAACGTAAGTTGTATTCGAAGACATGGATGAGACGTTAACGAATGAAGCGTGGGTGTTTATTTTTAGCAATTTGTGATCCTCCGTGTGAGAATGATGGACAGTGTGTGGCGTTCAATGTTTGCAAGTGCTCCGGCGAGTATAGGGGGCCTCGATGTGAATATGGTATGATGAGAAAAATTGAGGACAGGACATGGTTTTAATCCTTTTGTAAAACAGGCAAGGAGGTTTGTAATATGACGTATTCCGAATTTAATGGCAACTACCGCTGTTCCTTTGACACTGAGGGGGCATCGTGTACGCTTTCCTGTCCACCCGGTATTCAAATGAGTGGACTTCAAATTGCAGACTACAAGTGCAAGTACAGCACCGGAGTCTTCACGCCACCACTTCCTAAGTGCTTATTACGTAAGTCTATGACTACATTTCTTAAGTTTATACTCTGCATTCATTCTCAAATTGGATGTACCAGCTTTGTTATCAAGTCCATCTTTAGTCCTCAGTGTGGTACCCGAGAATTAGAGCTTAAGTTGGACATGCCTAGAACCCCTGAACTCGATTTCGATGATGTAAGTGTAGTTCACCTGCTCAAGAAACTAGCTTGAAAAATCAGTGGAATGTCAATTAAACATAGTTCACCAACTTATGGCTGTTCTACTGCATGGTAAAATAAGGCGATACCATGCAAATATCTATTTGAACGTTTTAAATTTGAAAAACAGTTCTCGAGGACGTGATATCTACTTTTTACTTGTTGGAGGTTTGGGAACACTAAACTGGAGCAGCAGTTAGTAACCTATTTGGTCTTTTGGAGGAGTACCAGCAAGGAGCCTAATGTTTTAGCTCCAACTAGCTGCAATCTGATTCGAACAAAATCAGGACATTGACACGGGAAGAGTTTTGCAGTGCTTTAACCTTTTCTAAAGGCTTCGCAGAGGATTTCATCATTGAGCTTAGCCTCAGGTGCTTACTGAATGTTAAGTGCATCGTTAGTTCGCCAACAAGCCGTCTGCAGTTTTTTCTGTCTAGAAATAGCACGAATGTCCCGGTATTTTGCTAACGTTTAAAAGCTTTCGCTTGGTCAGCCTAAATTTTTGAGAGTCATACCGTATCTGGTTGTACTTTCGAAAGTCATAAATCTCGATAGAAGCTCTTAACAAGTATAAGGGTAAGTTCGGGCTCTATAAATTCTTTTTTCAAGCTTGCCTAGCAGTTCATCGGCAATCTTATTCCCGGGGTGTCCCGCGACCAAGAGAAGTTTTAATGAATTCACTCTGACGGCCAAATTTAGGGAAGGCTTGCATTGCTGTACAATCTTAGAAGTGAGTAGAGGGTTGTGTAATGTCTTAAGCATAGCAGACGCAGATTCTTCTCCCTTCCACTTATTCTTGACAATATAGTTCATAGGCATTAGGATCGCATACGTTTCTGCCCGAAAGACTGACACAAAATTGCTTAAAGAACTGTGAAGTCAAATGTTGTCGTTTTCCACGAAGGCCCCAGATCTTGATCCCTTCATTTCCATCGGTTGAAATCCGAGCACAAGCTTATTTTATATGCAGGGGCAGTCCTGGAAACGTGGCCGCAGTGTCGTAGTGGGTAGAGTGCGAAGCCTACACGCCGAAGATTGAGTTTCGATTCCCGACTGAACACCCCGAATTTTTCACGGTACCACCTCTTTCGAGTTGCTGACAACACTTAAAGAGTAATAACTGTCTAAGAAAGCTTCGCAAACTACGCCGCTCGGAATCGCAAAAAACTGTAGGTCCCTTCTACTGGCGGGAGAACAGCAGCGCGCATAACACGAGTAGTTGATGAGCAAGCTAGGCCCTGGTCCCACTGTGGACTGTACACCCAATGATTATTATTAGTCCATTATTAACAAGGAAAATCGAATTTGTTTAAACGACTCAGTTGGATTATTGGTGTTCTCGTGTCAAGCGGCATTTGCGTCAGACTAGTGTTTGTAGATGGAGAGCGAGCGGTCATCAACTAGTGCGAGTTGAACGAACTTCTATTTAGACGTGGCCTTGGTTGTGCATTCAATGATGTGGATATCATGGGGAGGGAGATTAAGCAATGTATCAAAGGCGACTTGCCAAGAGTGCAGCTAAAACGAACCGCTCTTTGAAACTTGATGAAAACAGGAGTCACGCACATACGCGAAAATATATTCAACCATACAACTGTTGCATGGAGAAGAAGTTTTTCAATGTTATGTAGTTTCAACCTCATCTTTTAAGTGATAGGAACCAGTTTTACAAAAACTTTGCTCTGCTGTGCATTTTCTCGTATTGTGCACTGTTGTTGTGAGAAGTCAAGACGCCACCCTGTCCCTTTTCACTTCCGACATTACATACTAGTTGCAATCTGGCTTCGCGATAATACAATAATTCTGTTTATTACCTATGCTGTTATCCAAAAAACGTTACGTATTAGGACGCGTTTTACATTCAAAAGTCGCGTTCTCAAAAGCACTTTCCATATCTATGCGCGTATTCCTTATCAAGTGTACATTTTACTTTGCCAACAAGATTTTGAATGACAGTCTTGGAAGATTTCCGTACCGAAAAGCATGTTGCTTCTGAAACAGAGGTTGAATTCGAATCAGTTTTGAGCACATGAAGTTCGACAAGCTTGATGTAAGGCAAGCTTGGTTTCACTCCAACTAAATTTTGATATGAAGGTAACTGTGCGTCATGGGATGAAAATTTAAGGGCCAGGTTGGCAGTAGAGATTCTCAGGGCCAATAGTAATGGATCAATACCCTTTTGCAGTAGAACTGCGTATATCTTATCGGTACCAGAAGGCTTAAATACATTAAAAGACGCCATGATATATACTCGTCTCAGCATGTGATGTTTATAACCTTGTTCCCAGTTCCAAGTATTGTTTCCAGCATGGGGCCGAGGCTCTCAGCTTTTTACTCAGTATAGGTACCGTCAGGTCTTTTAAGTTTATGCAGCAAGTCTATTTTAGGGACATTCACCAATCTGCTGATTATAAAGTGTATCTGTCTTTCCTCAGAAATCTCTATAGGAGGCAATATTCTCTTTGTTTTTATCGGTACAAGTTTCAGTCGTCCTCTTTATTAGTCTAAGGTGACCTATATACACATTTTCTGGTGTCCTTTAGAATTATCTCAAGTTTCGCATGCCACCAGTGAACATTGGATCTGCAGGAGGTATTCCCGCCTGGACATGTCAGCTCGAACCCTTTGATTAGGGTGATGTTCAGATCTTGAACTGCCTGAAATACGCGACATCTTCCTTTTGAGTTCAGGCAAGCGTCTTACTTGCTTAGATAAAAAATTCGCCAAACTGAAAGGATGAAAAGCCTTAGTGCCGAAACAATTTTACTAAGTTCACACTCTCACACACTGTCATATTTTTTGCAGCCAAGGGTGTAAAATTAGTTTCAAAACCAGAAACTAAAGTGGGCGGATACTACACCTACGGCGGCAAGCCTCACGATAAAGATGTCGACAACAGTTTGGAGTTTATATCAAAATGGAAGACGCGCTCCAAAAATCACGTAAGCCATAAGCATTCCGCAGATAAAACGGCCAAAATAAAATAGCATCACTTGTTTTTCGAACGCAGGAGCTCTATTCATCCGAGGAATACATCGAAGTGCTTCCAGTTTATTCCCTTTATTTCGAGGAGTACATCGACATAACCATTGACAGGACACCTAAGCCAGCACTTTGTGCTACCTGGTCGGCGATTAATTTGAAAACCTTTGATGGAACAATTTTCAAGTGAGACAGAAATTGAAACTGTTCATAAGATTTTAATCCACAAATACGCGCTGCCCTTTTTGCAGAGCACCATTATCCTGTTCGCACACCCTGGTCTCCGATAAAATCGATGGCACATTCGACGTTGTCCTGAAAGGATGTCCATTCGGATCCGGCTACAACTGTCCGCACTCGCTTAAAATCTTTTGGCAGTCGATTATGTACACGTTCGAGAACACAAGTGAGTACCATTTCGCACTTTCATCTCATTGAGCGGAAGCGAGATTAACTCATGAATGCCCCGCAGATGGAACCATAAAGCTGTCCACTTCGCAAAAGACTCTCCCTATCCCTGTGCAGGTGAAGGGGATGAAAGTTCTCCCCGTTGCACAGCATCTTCAAATCGACTTGGACTCGGTGGGATTGACCATTTTTTGGGACAAGTATCAATACATGGCCATACAGGCAGGACCTGGTCTATGGAAACGTGTTGGCGGATTGTGTGGCTCATTAGACGGGGACTATCGAAATGATTTTATCTCAAGGGATGGCGCACTACTGAAAACGGGCAAGGCATTCACTGACTCATGGAAAGAGCGGGACGACTCTCCCTTGTGCTTCATGGATAACAGCGGTGAAGTTGACTTTTCAAAGCAATGTGAGCCCAGTCAACAGCTGAAAGCCATCGAAGTGTGCGAGCAGTTGCTCACGAACGCCAAATTGAGCGAGTGCGTTAAGGTATGTAAGACCCCAATGCAGACGAGCGAGTAGAGGCAATTAGAAATTTCATTTTTCCGACAGCCTTTCAACTTGAACGCCATAATGAAGGCGTGCGTCAACGACTACTGCAACTGTCCCAACAAGGAGAAACCGGAGTTGTGCAACTGTGACGCTGTTGCTATGATGGCTAAGGAGTGTGAGTTCCGAGGACTGAAACTGGAGCACGGCTGGCGAAATCTGCAAATATGTCGTAAGTATATGGAATCCTGTGATTTTTGGGTCAAATTTTCATGAATTTCTGTTTCGTGAAGCCATTGAATGTAGCTACGGCCGAGTGTACCTGCCTTGTGGGCCCAATCTGGAGCCGACATGTGGGTCAGAAGTTATTCCAAACAAGGACAAATGCAATGAAGGTTGCTTCTGCCCAGAAGGAACGGTACAATACAAGGACTCGTGCATCTCCCCCGAACTGTGTCCCTGCTCAATGCGAAATAAAGAATTCAAGGCGGGCAGTTCAATCAAGAAAGACTGCAACACCTGGTAATTTGCACAGTTTCTTAAATTTTTTCAACTATCCACACGATCTTCATCCGCAGCATGTGTAAAAATGGACAATGGAAGTGCACTGACGAGAATTGCGGTTCACGGTGCGCTGCCATCGGCGATCCTCACTACACCACGTTCGACGGCAAGAAATTTGACTTCATGGGCAAGTGCTCCTACTATCTCCTGAAAACTAACAACATGACAGTTGAGGCTGAGAATGTTCCCTGTTCCGGAGCCATCTCTGAAGCTTTGGACTATGCCCCAGCAAACACTCTTGAGACACCTTCCTGTACCAAGTCTGTGACAATTACGACCGTAGTCAATGGAGCGGAAACCAAACTCAAACTTGGTCAAAACCTGGTAACCTATGTGAACAACAAGGAAATCTTGAAATATCCAAAAGTCCTTGGAAACGGTCTGATCCTTGTGCGACAAGCCAGTTCCGCTTTCCTAACTGTTGACTTTGAGGACGGCATTCGCATTTGGTGGGACGGACAGACCCGGGTTTACATTGACGCTCCGCCATCGTACAGGGAAAAAACCACAGGTCTCTGCGGAACATTCAATTCGAAGACCCAGGACGACTTTCTGACCCCCGAGGGCGACATCGAAACCGCGGTCGAGCCGTTTGCAAATAAATGGAGAACTGTTGATACCTGTGATGATTTGACGAACGCGGAAACAGGTCCACATCCGTGCACTGCGAATCCGCAAATGAGGGAAGTCGCCGAAAAGCACTGTGCATGGCTGACTGATGACATTTTCCTTGATTGTCAGTGGTCTGTGGAGGCGGAAACGTATTACGAGAACTGCATCTACGATGTGTGTGCTTGCAAGGAGGATCCATCAAAGTGTTTCTGTCCAATTCTAGCTGCCTATGGTGCAGAGTGCACCCGACAGGGAATCAAAACCAGCTGGAGATACACCGTAAAAGAGTGTGGTGAGTATCTTCCCCTCGACCCCTTCCCCATTGGTTTGACCGAACGACTGATTGGCAATGTTTTCGCATTGAAAGGTATACAATGTCCCGTGGGACAGATCTATGATGAATGCGGCGATAGCTGCACCAGGACATGCGATGACGTCGCCACCAAGAACATCTGTGCGAAGGAATGTGTGGAAGGCTGCCGCTGTCCGAAGGGAGAGTATTTGAACGAAAACAACGAGTGTGTGCCAGAGAAAGAGTGTCCATGTGTCTACGATGGCATTCATTTCAAGACTGGCTACAAGGAAGTGCGACCAGGCAGACAGTTCCTGGAGCTCTGGTACTATCTAAACATGTGGCAGAGTGGAGTAGAGAAGAATAAATTCGCCATTTACATTTCAGTGTTTGCGAAGGCGGTGTGTGGGACTGCGATATGGCCGAGGCCGGAGACGAGGAGAAGTATCCCCCGTCATCGGAGCTCCGCAATCAATGTGTTAACAAACCGTATGCCACATTCTCGAAATGCGTTCCAGTTGAGCCAAAAACATGCAAAAATATGCACAATTACGTGGAGAATCTTGAGGATTGCGCGCCGGGATGTGCCTGCAAAAGCGGCTACGTCCTCGATATAACCACCAAAGAGTGTGTGAAGCCCGAGGACTGCTCGTGTCACCACGGCGGCAAAAGCTACTCTGACGGCGACAAAATGACAGAGGACTGCAACGTCTGGTAGGTGGTGGCCGAGGGGAAACAATTGCGTTTTTTCACTGATTTAATTTCAGCCTATGCAAGTCCGGCAACTGGAACTGTACCACAAACCAGTGCGAGGCCACCTGCAGCGTATGGGGAGATTCGCACTTCACGACATTCGACAACCACGATTTCGACTTCCAGGGTGCTTGCGACTACATCCTCTCGAAGGGAACAGCAGCCAACGGGGACTCATATTCCATCACCATTCAGAATGTGCTTTGCGGTTCACTCGGGGTCACCTGCTCAAAGTCCCTGCAGATCGACTTGAATGGAAGCATTCAGGATACGATTACGCTGTCGTCAGACGCGTCATTCCTGGATGATCAAAGCAAATCACCAATTAACAGTAAGACCGCGTCTAATTAGTTCAATCCTCAAACAGGGCTTAATGGCTTTTCACAAATCCCATCGCAGAGCTGCGAGAGCAACTGGGCGACAAAGGACATCTGTACAACATATACAAGGCTGGTGTTTTCATCGTCATCGAAATCATTCCACTCAAACTGCAAATCAAGTGGGACGAAGGCACTCGAGTGTATGTGAAACTCGGCAAGGAGTGGAAGGGCAAAGTCAGCGGGCTTTGCGGAAATTACAACGACAATGCCAACGACGACATGAAAACACCCTCTCAGGGACTGGAAACTAGCGCGTTCCTCTTCGGCCACTCATGGAAGTTGCAGGAGTTCTGTGCGGCTCCAACTCAACAAATTGACGCATGCAAGGAGCACCCCGAAAGAGAGACCTGGGCCCAACTGAAATGTGGCATCCTCAAGTCGTCATTGTTCAAGGTAACAGCACAGCGTGGCATTTGAAATTGCATTAAAATCTACACAGAACCAGAGATTCGATTGTTAATTGAATTTTCGTCAACTCTTAATTGTAGGAATGTCACTCTGAAGTGCCTGTCGAGAAGTACCTGAAGCGTTGTATCTTCGATACGTGCGCCTGTGACCAGGGAGGTGATTGTGAGTGTCTCTGCACAGCGATTGCAGCGTACGCTTACTCATGTGCAATGAAGGGAGTCAACGTTCGTTGGCGCACTCCACACTTGTGTCGTAAGTATATACAAATGACGTTTTCAAAATCGGCTCGATAACGATTTGTGACCTTTCACCAAAGCCATGCAATGTGACCCACATTGCTCAGAGTACAGCGCTTGTACGCCCGCTTGCCCTATTGAAACTTGCGATAACTTCCTCGACCAAGGCGTCACCGATCGCATGTGCCTGAACGAGAATTGCATTGAAGGCTGTCAGATAAAGCCTTGTGACGAGGGAATGATTTACTTGAACGACTCGTTTTCAAAGTGCGTGCCAAAGTCGGAGTGTAAGCCCGTATGCATGCTTAAGGAGGGCAAGACCTTCTATGAGGGCGATGTAACCTACACAGACGACTGCTCCACATGTCGCTGTACGAAGAAAAAGGAAGTTTGCAGTGGTGTCCCGTGCGCTAAGGAGCTTGAAACCACGACGCCACCCACCATCGTGTCCAGTTCAACAATGAGACCCCAACAGACAGAGACACAGGTGAAATGTGTGTCCGGTTGGACCAGATGGCTTAATCGTGACCAGGACTCAACAGAGAGGGAGGGAAAACTCAAGCTCAACGATGAAGAAAAGCTGCCGAAATTCGACCGATTCGAGAGCATTTACGGCACTTGCGAAAAGAAGTACATGCACAAGATCGAGTGCCGCGTGGTGGACACCCACGAGACGGCGGAGCTCATGGACGAGAATGTCTTCTGCAACCTGAAGGATGGACTCGCATGCAGGGGTAACTGCCACGACTACGAAATCAGAATATTCTGTCGATGTGGCTCCGAGGAAGTCGAAACTGAAACTACTGAGCCTCCAGCTAAACTCATCGAAGAAAAGGCCTGCGACAATGTTCTGGATGAATACAAGGAGTATCCTGATGACTGCTACAAATTCCTGCATTGCCAACCGCAAACCGATGGCTCGTGGTCATACGTTGAGAAGACCTGCGGTCCGAGCATGATGTTCAACCCCGTGCTACACATCTGCGATCACATATCGAGTGTGCAGTTGATGAAGCCCATATGCGGCGGCGAGCAGGAAACCACTGAGCCAGCGAAGTTGCAACTCTGTCCACCTGGCAAGATTTGGTCCGAGTGTGCCAACCACTGCGAGCACACTTGTCACTTCTACAGTCATGTGAGTGTACTCAATGCTGGAAAGTTTTGTTCTTCCTACAAGTCTCTCATTTCAACAGACCTTAACAAAGCGCGGCTTGTGCTTCATTGGAGATCAGTGTAAGGGTGGCTGTGTAGATGAGAACCAACCCTATTGCCCTGGCCAGAACAAGCTTTGGCGTGACGAGAAGACCTGCGTTGACCTAGACGAATGCCCGTGTATGAGCATCGATGAGGCTTATGTCAAAGTGAGTCAAATGTCAAAATTTGGTTTCCAAGAGTACTGGAACTTTTCTTCCTTCCTCCACAGCCTCACTCGGTTTACAAGCAGTTGGTGCAGGGTTCCCAAGAAACATGCCAGTGCATCGACAATACATTCCTCTGCCAGAGTTACGATGAGCCCAAGCAAATCACGGAACCGGCAGCAGGTGAAAACCTCAACCCTACTTGTGTTAAATACGAATGACATTCTCGATTGATTTCCAGAATTTACGATGTCCTTCCTGGAAACAACAACATCGGAGAAACCCCTCATTGTGCCTTCATCAACGACACCCCCACCGAAATGTGACCCCAAAAAGTACGCCACCCCGCAATTCACACAAAATTTCAAAGCTCAACATATTTGAATGTCTCCCAATTTAGGCTAGTTCCAATGATAAACGGAGAGGTTCCCCTACCGGACAGTGTTTTCGGGGCAAGCAGTACCCTCAGCGACTCACATCAGCCACAGTTCGGTCGGTTACATTCGAAACCGATTGGAGAATCGAAAGGCAGTTGGTCACCGCTCATCAATGACCAAATGCAATACCTGCAAGTTTCATTCGATGAACCGCAACCTCTATTTGGAATCGTTATGCAGGGTAGCCCGGTTTCGGATCAGTACGTGACGCTCTTCAAGGTACACACACACACAAACCTGGCAAAAATGCAAAGAGTGCATTTGTACGCTTAACCTTTGCAGATACTTCACAGCAGCGATGGCGTGGGATTCCATTACCTGATCGATGAGACAGATAAACCGCAAATGTTCAATGGACCGATTGATCCGCGAACGCCCGTCGAGTCGCTTTTTAAAATACCAATCGAAGCGAAAGTTGTGCGTATCTATCCGTTGAAATGGCACGGATCGATTGCTATGCGCGTGGAATTGCTGGGCTGCAGCAAGGACGAACCCGAACCCACCACTGAGTCCCCGCTAGAGAAATTGGTGGTAAATATTGGAGCTTGTGTGCCTTGCTGTGCTGTGCTGCATTAATTGCAATTCATCAAATCTAGGTTACAACAGCGGAGCCACCGGTGCTGACAACGACAATAAGCAGCTGGGAATTCACGCCAGAGTGCACCGATCCAATGGGTGTCGAGAACGGTGCAATGAAGCCGCCGCAGGTTAAAGCCAGCAGCGTTTGGCCGCGTCCTGTGAAGGCAAAGAAACCGCATTTGCTGGATATGCTGAAATTGTCGTCGACCATGAGCTGGAAACCGATTTTGAATTCGCCCAGTGAATACATTGAGGTGATTTTCTCATTTTTCAACCGTGTGGACATTTGTAAAACCAACTCTATCATGTGTTTCAGTTCGACTTCCTGGAGCCGAGAAACATCACTGGCCTCACTACTAAGGGTGGCCCTGAAGGCTGGGTGACAGGCTTTAAGGTTATGTACTCCAACAATGGATTCGTTTGGAATAACATTCTAGGACCCGATAGCAATCCAAAACTGTTTATTGCCAATAACGATCAGGCCACGCCTCAGACGAACTACTTCAAGTTCCCCATTCAGACGCAAATGCTGAAGGTTGTCCCTGTCAAGTGGGAGAAGGACATCAATATGCGTATCGAGCCACTGGGATGCTTCCTTCCATACCGTAAGTAGAGTTGAAGGGATATAGAGTGGCAGTGCATGAGATGGGTACATAGGTTTAGGTGGTGACGAGAATGTGCTTAATTTCCCACCACCCCGTCAGGAATTGGTAGATCTGATAACGGTCGGTGTTGAAACTAATTCGAGTCGATAGTCAAGATTAGTATAAGGTTTTGAGTGTAGTCGGAGTCTGTAGAGAAATTGATTTCTCACTAAGGCCTTTCAAGGTCGTCCGGACAGAGAGTAAATGCAAAAGGGTTTCTTGCTCTTTCGGCGGGAATCATTTAGGAGAATTAATTTTCTACTTATATCCATTCTTGTTCCCACAAAGAGACTTACATATGTCTCACTGTTTGAATGATAGCAGTTTTCTGGAGAGATCCGCAATTACCATATTTGGAAATTTGCGTTAATTGAAGTTGGTCCAGTTTGCATGAGACTACATTTGTTTTTGTTGCTGAAAAAATCGCAGTAATGTCGCGTACCTTGCGAGCTCATCAGTTTTACGTTAGTCTGGACAAAAAACGAACATCAAGACTCCAGCAGCTTTCTGTCTTGCCGTTAGAATAAACGTACCATCCGATGATGTACTAGCGCACCTTTAACAGGACAACTCTTCACAAATGGTCATAAGCCACAGTAATTAGCCATCTAAGAGATAGATCTAAAGAGAGAATGGCACATCCTGGACCTTCGTCTGTTTTAGTTGCATCAGTGCGAATGCAGATGGAATCCGTAAAGAGGTTACTTGAAGTCTTACATTAGAGAAAGTTTCTATTCTGAACTATTGAGTCTTGGGCCAGTACGCCACGGTTATCTCCTGACTTCTACCCTGCTGTTCAGTTCAGTTTACGACTAAACAGCATCCTTGAATAATAAGTTGAAAACAAATAACATACAACCCTTCAAAAACGTCTCAGGTTGACAAAAGGTGATTAGTCCTTTCAGATATGTATATGGACTTCCACTATTTAGTGACACTTAACCGCTTAAAAAGTATTAACTTCTACGTAAAGTGCCGGCATTCAGTCCCACAGCACAGTACATACAGTGTGTCAAATTAAAGTGATTTTCTTTAACCTTAGGATTAGCATCATTTTTCGGAATTTGAGAACAATAGCAAAGAATAAGAGGAAGCTCGCATATTTATTTTATCTCGTTACGCTACTCATGATGCAACACTAAGATGCACAGAAGAGAAAAGTCCTTTTATGTACATTATTTTATTTCTAACTCCCTTTTTGTATCCCCAAACCCATTAGCTGAAGTCAAGGAAGAAATTCAAGTGGTCGACACAAAACCAGTTCACTGCCCAGTGTGCGACAATGTTGTAGTCGACCCAGACGAGAAGGAATGCAAGTGCAAGTCTCCGTTGATGTGGGACGGCTCGGACTGCATCGATCGCAATTTGTGTCCATGCGTGGAAAACTACATCAGGTAGCTTAGCGTGAGCACACAATCCCGGCAAGACTAACCGCATCGAATATTCTTCCAGCTACCAAATCGGATCGAAATTCGAAAACAAAGACTGTCAGGAATGTGTGTGCGTGTTGGGTGGCGTCAAGCAGTGCAAACCAAAGAAATGTCCACCGTGTGACGAGGGTCTCCGCATAGTGCAGACGCCAACATGTGTTTGCAAATGTGAACCCTGCCCAGAACTGCAGAAATTATGCCCGTCAAGCGGAGATTGCATTCCCGAGTCATTGTGGTGCAATGGTGTGAAGGATTGTGAGGATGACGAGCCACCAGAATGCACCAAGGTATTTGAGACCACTGGCAAGCCCACAACGGAAGTGAACAAAAGTAAGTGCGTTTTTATAATTGCGTTCTTTTTCCAATGAACGTGTATTTTTTGCAGCATCCACGAAAAAATGCCCGGAGCCGGAATGTCCAAAGGGAATGAAGATGAAGATTGTAGAACAATCAGCCACCAGGCAAATGTCGGAGATTTTCAAAACGACGTAAGTTATGGCTGCAAAGTCTCAGAAGTTATGTTCATTCATCCAATCGCTTGCAGAATCACAAAGAAGTTCACGACTTTCAACGATGGTAACAGGTTCGTGCGCATCAAGTCAATAAATAAGATCGAAGAATATTTCCCTACGCCGGAGCTTGATCTTGATATTGGAGAGGAGGAGGAATGCGCAGAGTTTGTGTGTACTCCGGATCCAACTATCACCACGGTTAAAAATGTTTCGTTCTCGTGCACCGTGCCGAAGTGTCCAGACGACTACGCGGTTGAGATCGACAACTCTAAGATCAAGCCGGGCGAGTGCCTGAAGTACACGTGCATTCTGCGTCCACAAAAGGATCACGTTTGCGATTTGAGCGGAAAATCCTTCGTAACATTCGACGGCACTGAATTCAAATATGACACCTGCAGCCATATCCTGGCCAGGAATCTAGTCAACTCAACCTGGTACATATCGGGTAGGTGTCATTTCGTTCTTCGCTCCGCATCCTTTCAGTTGTTTATTTTCTTCTTCTTCTTCTTTTCTTCTTTGTGGACAGTCCAACTTAATTGCACAGAGAACCGTAAGGTTTGTCGCAAGGTGCTTACCATTAAGGACATCACTTCTGATGCTGTGCTCAGTATAATGCCGAACCTGAAGCTGAAATTCAATGGATTCATCTACACACCTCAGCAGTTGGAAAAATCTCCTCTCGCCAAATCAGCGTTCATCATTTCCCAGCCAGGCAATACCATCTTAGTGGTGTCCCGGTCTCATGGCTTCTGGGCGTCGTACGACGAAATTGGTGGTATTAAAATCGGTGTCTCCGAGAAGTTCATTAAAAGGGTCGACGGTTTGTGTGGGTACTTCAATGGCAACCCAGCCGATGATAAGCGTCTCCCCGACGGTACGGTCACAAGCAGCACAAATAAATTCGGAGATAGTTGGTTCGACAAAGAGATCCCCAAGGACGAGTGCTATCCACAGGTCTGTCCACGAGATGTTCAAATGAAAGCGCTGGCTCTTTGTAACTCCATTAAGTGAGTATTGAGTGTATAAAAAATCCATGCACACACCTCGTGTACGCGCACAATTATGAATACATACAAATGTGCATTCTTTCAGGCATCCCTCATTCCTAAAGTGCGGAAAAGCTGTTAATTACAAGCAATTCGTTTCAAAATGCATAGAAACAACTTGTGACTGCTTGAAGATGAACAAGGACAACCCGCAGTTGTGCAAATGTTCAATTTTGCAAGGATTTGTAAAACAGTGCCTGGCTGCAAAGCCCCAAATTCAGTTGGATACATGGCGAGCGGTGCACCAGTGCGGTAAGTCCGCGAGATGATGCTTTTATTTCTCTATTTATGTGTTTGTTTATCTCCGTGTAGAGATATCCTGTCCAGCACCGCTGGTGCACTCAGATTGCTACAAGCGACGTTGCGAACCATCGTGCGATAATCTGAATGGAGATGATTGTCCTGTTTTGCCGGATGCTTGCTTCAGTGGATGCTATTGTCCGGAAGGTACACTGCGCAAGGGTGATACGTGCATTCCAATTAACGAGTGCAAGGATTGTATTTGCGATACGTTCGGCACATCAAAATATCTTACATACGATAGAAAGGATTTCACTTTTAATGGCAATTGCACGTATTTGCTGTCAAGGGATATTGTGCTTCCCGGGGTGCATACGTTCCAGGTAAGCCGTTTTTTCGAGATTCTTTTTGTTTTTTTTTTTTATTTTTTTTGAATGTGTTTGCTTGGAGTTGGGTCGAATTTATAAAACCATTGGGGGATTAACACTCATTCAAACTAGAAGATAGAATTGTGTGAGCATTTTGCGAAATGATTTTAGTTTAGTTGCCTGTGTATTAGGCACAGTTTGTATCCTATTTTACTAAAAGGCATTTCTTTGAGTAGTCTTATATATTGTATAATGTAAGTGCTTTTCACTTTGGTCACTAAAATTCAGAATGATAGCCAAATATATTCATTTTTTTTTATAAATAAAATTTGCTCCCACCAATTCTCTTAACCAATAGAAATATTTTAAAGCACGCTTTTCTAAAAACCATTGTCTGTGCCAAACACAGGAGTAAATGTTCTCATTTTAAAGAATTATAGGATTTGACCGTTCTTATTGAAAATAAATTCACCTCAAAGGCCTATACTTCAGATAAAGCCAAAAGTTATTTTTAATACTTAATTACTTATCAGGAGAGAGTCTTCCATATGCTGCTGCCTTTATATTTTTGACGGCTAGGGATGGCTTTTTCTGTCTTCGAGTCAACTTTGTTTTAGTTCGGCGATGACTTGACCTTATGCCGAAGATTCAAACACATTGTCATTTGCAAACCAGGGTCTCGTTCCCATATCATCTTTGATGAGGAATTGGTGTTCATGCGCTTGATGTGGACGAGCAAGTGAAGTTGTCGGATTTTTGAGTCCGGAACTTCATCAGTATATTGGTCCAACTCGTAGATAACTTCCCTTAAATTGCGAATTTTCATTTTCCAAGGTACTAAGAAAACTCTCTATTGATGTAGAATGGTCATGAATTAGAATTTCTCTTGTAGGGCGTTTTCCGTTCCTTCTCTTGGTAAAGCTGTTCACTGCAGTATCTTAAACCAACTGTTTGGGGATTTGAATGGCAATGGATATGGTAACATTCATTTTAGAGATCTTCTTTTTGTTCCAACATTTTGTTCATATTTTACATCCGGGAGGAACGTAGGGAATTCAAAAGTCGCTCTAATAATAATAATAATTGTTGGCGCTACAGTCCAAAGGGGGACCAGAGCCTAGCTTGCTCATCAACTACTCGTGTTGTGCGCACTACTGTTCTCTACTGAGTAGAAGGGACCTACAGTTTTTTGCCGACTTCGAATGGTGAGATTTGAGAAGCTTTCTTAGATAGTTATACTCTTTTGTTGCCGTGAAAAATTCGAAAAATTGGTGTTGAGCTGGGAGTCGAACTTAGACCCTTCGGCGTGTGAGCGTCGCACTCTACGTACTATGCCAAGGCGACCAAAAGTCGCTCTAGTAACATGGAATTCCTGAAAAGCGTCGCTTGTCACCGTCTCCTAGAGAAATGATATATTTCTCGGAGTGCCATGACAAATCCTGGCAGAAGCAACTTCACTTCACTGCGCGAACCTCTAAAAGTATAACCATGCCAAAATAAACATGTTGAACTGGACGCAATTAAAATCGCTTACCTGCTTAAAACTGTTATATCTATTGTATGACTAAAAGGACACTAATTAAATCAAGAAGCATTCCGTTTGTAAACCCAGTGTAGTGGCAAACTATACATATGTATAATACATATGTATAATATTAATTATATGACGCGACAGTCTACAGAAATTCAGCTTGCTCATCAACTATTCGTATTGTTCTCTAACAAGTAGAATGGACCTACAGCTTTTTGCCGAATCCAAATGGAGAATTTTGAAAAGCTTTCTTAGACATAAATTACTCTTTAAGTGTTGTCAGCAGCTGGAAAGAGGTGCTGCCGTGAAAAATTTGAGGTGTTCAGTCGGGAAAAGAACCAAGACCCTTCGACGTGTTGGCGTCGCACTTTACTCATTACGCCACGGCGGCCACCAGTAAATATGTATGGCAGCTACAAAATCTTATCTCACAAGGATTTCTATTTTCGCGGTTAAGATTAGGTAAGAATAAATTATTCTTCATCTCAATTGGTTTAATGAAGTCTAGGAAACACGATTTACATTACCTTATTTAGAGGAAGTTTAAATAGCAGCCTGCTAATTCTATAGATCTTTAGGGTTAGCAACTAATTGCGAATTCTTTTTAGAATGCAAAAGACATGAACCGAAATAACTTTATTGTGTAATGTATTGCTCATTTTGGGCAATTACCGTTTGCCATCTTTCAGGCAGCGTCATTATTCCACGTTCACAAAACTTCTGGTTTTTATCAGCAAAAATACTAATGTCACCTATCCGTATGAGTGATATCCGCAATTACTTAGTTACACACCCAACACTCTCCCAACAACACAACCGAAATCTGTGTTGAACACTCTTGAATCACGGCTCCCATTTTGTCTAAATTTCATAAATTAATCTTAAAGGTTTGCAGTGTGATCTTAGGCACTTTGATACCTTCATCACTCAGTAGACCAAATTTGGAGTAAAAAAAGTTAAAAATGAACAAAAAGGGAAATCTCTGTTAAGGTTGGTTTCCATGCTTTTCAGTAATTGTCGTATTATTGATTAGTTCTCAAAGACGAAATATTAATCATTGGAAATAGCTTTATTGTTTTTCAAAATATTTCCCATTAAGACCCATCATGATCTTGCATGCGTTTGAACAATTTTTCGAAGCACGTTTACCACTCTGATTGAAATATCTCCAAAACATGCATTCTGAACACATCAACCGCTTCTTCAGGTGTCGAAAAACGTTGACCTCTCATTTTATTTTTTACGTGCGGGAATAGAAAGAAGTCATTCGGTGCCAAGTGAGGACTGTACGGCGGATGACTCCTCAAATCGATGTTTTGAGTGCTCAAAAATGCAGTTGTTTGAGCCGATGTGTGAGAGCTTGCATTGTCGTGGTGAAGAGTGATCCGTTTTCGGCGCTTGGTTTTCCTGATTTCTTGGTAGACAACTGGCAAACAAATGGTTGTGTACCACTCAGAATTGACTGCTCTGCGTTATTTTAGTGGTACAGTTGCGATATGTCTAGTTTTTCCGAAAAAACAGGCGACCATTTGCTTGGAAGTGCTTCGTGCACGAACAACTTTTGTTAGATTTGGCTAAATTTGAAACACCCATACAGTCTACTGCTGTTTAATTTTGGGCTCATACGCGTAACTACATGATTCATCACTTATCACGATGTCATAGACGTGTTTCGAAGCACAGTGATCGTATCTTTGAAGCATTTCTTTCGACCAATCGACAAGAGCCCATTTTTGAGCGATTGACTAATTGTGTGGGATCCAAAAGGAACAAGTTTTTTTTACGGTCAAATATTAATTCAATATTGAATGTATGCTGGTCCCACTAATGCCTAAGATTGTCTCAATCTCGCGATAGGTCACATGACGATCTTGCAATATCAGTTGGCGCACAGCATCAAAGGTTTTCGGAACAACAACTGATTTTGAGCGACCTTCATGAAATTCGTCTTGGGGTGAACTACGACCTCGGTTGAATTCACCATACCATCGCCAAAATTGAATTGAGTTCATCGATGTACTTTGTTGACTTAATCCACGCCGAAAGTTGTAAAAAATAATCGCACGAAAATTTTCACGATTTAATTCTATTTTTTGGGCGAGATGAATCTTTTAAGTTACTGTAAACAACACAAATAGCACTCGTATGTCAAAACGTTCTGAGTAGGTATAAATTCAAAAATTTCAAACTTTGCGATAGAGCTAAGAGTTACCAGATTGCAACACTAGGGTTGCCCAATCCTGAGGTATAAAAGGCAACCTTCGTAATAAAATTGGTGCCTATGGAGATAAAAAACAAATCAGCATGCGTCATTATTCCCAGCTCGATTCACTACTTCTAAGGGAAAAAATAATTTTTGGGATTTCCATAGGAACTCAAATTTTAGTTTTAAATATCCACTTCTGTTGCTAACTGCTCCAAATCTTTTATCAAAATATTTATTTTTACTTGAGCTAGGTGTCCTTTAATAAAAAAAAAAGAAAGGTAAGAAATTTGAAAACGTTCATCAACACCGTTCTGGAGAAAAACCTTAGGGCAGTATTGTCAGTATTGCCACTACATTGGGAATATGAATCTAAAATATAAGTGAGACTAGGAGTAAGTAAAAACAGAAGATTTAGATTCTCCTTCTTTTATCCAATTTATAAGCATAATAATAATTGTTGGCGCTACAGTCCAAAAGGGGACCAGGGCCTAGCTTGCTCATCAACTATTCGTGTTGTGCGCGCTACTGTTCTCTCACGAGTAGAAGGGATTACAGTTTTTTGCCGACTCCGAACGGAGAAATTTGGGAAGCTTACTTATACAGATATAACTTTTTGAGTGTTGTCAGCAGCTCGAAAGAGGTGGTGCCGTGAAAAATTCAAAAAATTGGTGTTGAGCTGGGAATCGAACCTAGACCCTTCGGCGTGTGGGCGTCACACTGTATCCACTACGCCACGGCGACCACAATTTATATGGGTTGGTATTTAATCAAAGAGCTTGGTATTTAATCAAAGAGCTGCAGGCATCATCTTTCTTGATTTCATATTGATTTGTTGACCCATGGATTAAAAAGCCGTGAACAAGTCTGAGACCCAGATTGCGTCACAGCATATGGTGAGCGATACCAAATATCGGTTAAGATGTATCAAGTGCATATGGCAGGGTGTGCACATGCGATTGTAACTGAGTTCAAAAAAACTCTACAAATTATTGAATAGTTGAAGTCCTTAATATTTGAATAGGATAAAGAATAAAAAAGGAGGAAATCAAGATGCGAGGCCTGAAAAACGTTCTTGATATAATGGAATGTGAGGGTCAAATAACGGAACAAAGGAAACTTTTTCTTTGTACACAGCAGCCTTTGGTGATGGATTTATTTTGCTACAGATTGATGAATTTTTGGCCACCGTTGTGTGGGTAAAATGAGACACTCACATGTTGCAGGTATCAGGATCGATTCCTGAGCTTAAGACGTTGGATGTTTTTATGTCTCCATATATTTCAAAATGCTGACAACCCCTAAATAGTGACTTATGAGGTTTGTTCAAAAAATTCGTGGAATACGAACATTCGACTATCCATTTATTATATTTGTACAATTGTCTCACACATATGTTAATGGCTTCAACTATATAGCACAAGACATCTCTCAATAAATTCCGGGACTGACATATAGAGGATACCACTAAACAAAAATTAATATAAGTTTTAGGAAAAACGGACATTCAAATAATACCTGTCAAATTTTCATAACAATCTAAGATTTCGATCTTTTTTTGTAGAACGATGTATCTTTGGCTATTTTGAGGCCAAGGCTTCAATTTCAGCGATCATCTCCTCATTCGAGCAATATTTTTTTCCGGTGATCATGTTTTTAAGGTGTGAAAAGATGTAGAAGCTGCTGGGGGTCGGATCTGGGGAATACGGTAGGTGGGGAAGCAATTCAAATCCCAATTTGTACAATTTGGCCATACGTAGCCAAAAACTTGTGACGCGATGCATTGTCTTGGTGGAAGAGATTTTTTTTCTCCTTTTTTGCTATGTCTTCCTTCAAGTGCATCAATAATGCCATGGAGTATTCGCTTTTACCTTTCTGAAGATAGTCGATGAATAAAGTTCCGTGTTTATCCCAAAATAAAGATGTGAGAACCTTGAAAGCCGACCTTTGTGTTTTTGGACGCTTTGACGTCCATTCCGCTGACTGCCGATTTAACTCTGGACTGTAGTGGTGGCTGAATGTTTCATTCACTGTGGGATACCGACGCAAAAGGTTCTGTTTATTCTGGCGAAACAGCTCCAAACAGATCTCAGAATTATCGATACGTTGTTGTGTTTGGTCCATTGTGAGTAAACGCGGCAACCATTTCGAAAACAGCTTTCCCATCGACAAATGTTTATGCAAAATAGTGCGCACACAGCCGTGAGATATCAGCTATCTCAAGCAATTTCATTTTGCAGTTTTCCAAACCGATTCGTGTACTTTTTTGACGTTCCAGATCGTTCAGTATCGTTAGTGTCTGTACAACCCCGTTTTAATACAGCACCAACAAATAGTTGTTTTTGATGGAGCAGAGTCCCTGCAACACTTTTGAAACCATTGCTGAGCTTGCACGGTACATTTACCCATCAAAAGTGGTGTTGATTAAACACACGAAATAGTATTTTTTCTATTGTTTCAAAAATCGCAAAGCACAGTAACTTGTAACCTAATTTTGAGAATGTCTTGAAAATTTGGCAGGTATCAACTGAACGTTTGTACTTCCTAAAAATAAAGTACGTATATGCGCCAGACCCGGGACTTATTGAGTGATGTGTTATTTATTTTGTTTAAAAGAGACATACACGTTAGACGTGACGTGCGTGTTTGGCGATTTCCTGCTGCATTCTGTTTTGTGTTGATAGTAGCATTAAGTGTTTAAAAATACTTGTCAACATTGACGGTGGCGTTCAGTTGGCGTACCTTCAGTCAAAAAAATGTCCGCAAGTGTTAAAAGTTTTTTAAATATGATCGAGAAGATGTGAACTACGAAGCTCGCCCTGGACGCCCACCACATCAACAACTAATGAACATGTTGAGAAAAAGAAACAATTGTTGTGGAGAATCGTCAAATCACTATTAGAGAAGTCGATGACGATTTTGGGTGAAAGCATGTGGCTGCAAAGTTCGTTGCAAAGTTGGTGAATTTTAACCAAAAAAATGTTGTATTGTCATCGCTCAGAAATTCATGAAAGTAGTCAACGGCGATCCAGATTTGCTTACAGTGAGGAATCACAAATATAGACATCAAAAGAACGCGTTTTGCGACGATTGAGGAGATACAAACCGAATCGCTGAAAGATCTCAAGGGCATACCGAAAGGTGCATATCAGAACTGCTTCGAGGATAGAAAAGAACGCTGGCACAAGTGTGTTATACCTGAGGGGGGCAAAAGAGAAGATCATGAGAAAATAAATATTTTTTTGAGAAAAAAAATGTAAAATGAAAAAAAAAAATGAAAACTCATTTTATGTCCATAAAAAAGATCTTTAAAATTCACCGTTCGTCGTAGGCCAAAAATAGTAAGTCCCTTCTGGTCACAGTTGCGGAAGCTTGTTTATAACCATAGTCAGATGTTGATTTATAATCAAAAACTAACCAATTTTTTCTTACACTACAACTAAAAGCCAACTTTGCATCAGTTTCTCTTTACTCATCCATCATCATTGACTATGCGCCTTCTCAAAACGAAATTATTGTGACCAATCACTTGAACTGAACAATTGTGTCCAACAACAAAAAAATGT
Organism: Eristalinus aeneus; assembly: GCA_955652365.1. NCBI lineage: Eukaryota > Metazoa > Arthropoda > Insecta > Diptera > Syrphidae > Eristalinus > Eristalinus aeneus. The sequence goes on from OY019134.1 coordinate 15,664,719, forward strand.
GATTACATTCTTCATTTTAGATTCAATAGCAATTTAAGTGCAGGATAGCTAATACACACAGCTCAGAGTTTAACCCTTCAACAAACAATACTATCTCAGTGCGAATGTACCTCCCCCTAAGCCGCAGACTAAACAGTCTGTTTGAATACGTGCATATGTGTCGCCCTCAATCCCAATCTAAACATTCAATAGAAGTTTATAATCCCTCCCAACATGTAACGTGAAAACTCCCTTTCATTTCACTCCATCAATTCAAGTTTTCCTTTCGCAGCAGCAGGCATACATGCATGCACCCATATTCAGTCGTTTTAATATTTTCCTCACAATTCTCCGTTTCAGGTTTACGTTACAATGGATGATTGCAAGAAATTGGGCGTTCTCGGCGCGGGACCGAACACAAGCTGTGCCAAATCACTTCATATTCTACACGGCAGCCATATAATTCATATTCAACGTGTTATTTCCAATAAATCGGTTCAGGTGCTAATCGATGGCATGGAAGTGAAGAAGTTGCCGTTCAAAGACTCCTGGTTGAGCATCGTGGAGTCTAATAGCAAAGAATTGAAACTCACGTTACCTGAGTCGCATGTGGAAATGACTAGCTCCTTCGAAGACATGGCCTTCTCGGTAAGTTCCGTTGTGTGAACCTCATTGTAGGGATTTTTTAAATGACTCAATCACTCCCGCAGATACGTGTGCCTAGCATTAAATATGGCAGCAAAATGGAAGGACTCTGCGGCGATTGTAATGGAGATCCTGAGAACGATCTCAAAATGAATCCCGCCAAGAGGAGGCCTTGGAAGCCATCCCAAGGGCCGCCCGAAATCACGGAGGTTGTGCAAAGCTGGCAGGCGGACGAACCGAAACTGGGAATAGACAAGGATGAGTGCTTGAGCGAAGAGGTGGCAAAGGAAGAATGCATTCCACTGCCGCCAGAGAAAGACCCCTGCCTTAAGTTCTTCGACCAAGAACTCTTTGGAGAGTGCAACATGATTGTGGAGCCTCTGACTTACGTGTCGGCCTGTCAACAGGACATGTGCAAGCCGGGCAACAATCAAAAGGGAGCATGCAATTCTCTGGCCGCTTACGCGCGAGAGTGTGCTAGGAATGGAATATGCCTCAATTGGAGAAGTGCCGACCTGTGCCCATACGACTGTCCACCCTACCTACAGTACAACCCGTGTGGATGTGTGAAGACGTGCGAAACGGTGAAAGCGGTTGATGTATTCCAAGTGATAAACTTAAGAACAAATATTGTGATGAACCCCAAGAAGGAAACCGAGTGCAGTGAGGGCAAATCTGAGGGTTGCTTCTGTCCACCAGGCAAGGTGCTTGACAACGAAAAGTGTGTGCTTGAAGAGCAATGCACCAAGTGCGACGACGGTGAGCACATTGTTGGAGACGTCTGGCAAAAGGACAAATGCACGCAATGCAAATGCAACAATGAAGGTAAGACAGAATGCACCACTCAGCAGTGCCCGCTCGAGGAGAGCATCTGCTCCGAGGGTTTCATGCCATCCAAACTCAGTTCATCGGAGGAATGCTGCGCGAAGTACATTTGTGGTACGTACATGCAAAAGTAGCCCACCAGAAGTATGTAGCGACCTTCTAATTTCAGTTCCCGAGCCGGTCAAACCTACACCTATCACCTGTCCCGAAGCACTATTCCCGAAATGCGGTCCAGATCAGTTCAAGAAACAAAAAATTGGATCGGATGGTTGTCCCCAGTTCATATGCGGTAAGAGCCTAATTATAAACCATCTCCGCCTGTACTAATAGTGTCGCTCGTTAAAGAATGCAAGCCGCTGTCTGAATGCGAACCCCTCGAGGAAATTGTCCCACTTAAGACCGGTGAAAAGCTCGTTCGAGATAATTCCGGTTGCTGCCCAACTCAGACCGTGGTGTGCGACACAAACACTTGTCCAGAGCTGGTAACCTATTGTGAACAGAAGTTCTATGAATTCAAGGCTGTTACCCACATAGGTGACTGCTGCCCAAGTGTGGTATGCAGTAAGTCGATGTCTTTATAACGCTTCTTAGATTTCTTTTTAATGACAAATGCTTACAGCACCACCGAAGGATGCCTGCATTGTTGACATGGACGGCGATGAGACTCTGAGGTCCTTGAATGAGATGTGGAAGGTGCCGGATGATCCATGTGTGCAGAAGCTTTGCACCTACGGCCCCAACGACACAACTCAAGTCAATGAAATAGTCGAAAACTGCAACAAGGAATGCCGCAAGGGCTTCGAATATCAGAGATCTGATTTGACCAAATGTTGCGGAACCTGCGTACATACACAATGTGTGTTCGGGGACGCACTCTATCCGGCAGGAGCTGAATGGCTCAGTGCTGATAATTGCACAACATATTCCTGTATAAACATGGACGGCCATCTTTCTGTAAGCTCATCGATGGAGGTTTGCCCAGATGTCAGTGGCTGTCCCGTAGAGCAACTGGAAGTCAAAGGATGCTGCAAGATCTGTGTTCCTATACCCGAGAGTCAAAGTAAGCCCCAGCCGATCAAATAGCATTCCAATCAACTTCAAAACTTAAATTTTTGCAGAGAACTGTTTGGCAACATCTCTGGCCGAGAGCGAAACCATTGGTCTCGTCAAGGTTGTCAATATCAAACATGGAAAGTGCATCAACAAGAAACCCATTCACGGCTTCACCGAGTGCTATGGATCTTGCCAATCCGGTTCGAAATACAATGCTGGTGAGTACCCTTGAGTTTCACTTTCCGAATATGCACAGGTTTTGAACTGCGCTCTTCGTAGAAACATATGGCCAAGACAAGATTTGCTTCTGTTGCTCTATCGAGGGATACAACACTATATTGGTTCCTTTGGAGTGTGATGATGGTTTTGTTTTGACAAAAGATGTAAGTGCGATAATTTTGTTCTGACCGTTTCAAGATGTTAACACGTTTTGACTTTTAGATTGAGATTCCGTCGTCGTGTGGCTGCGATTCATGCAGTTCCCAAGCCTTTAAATACAATTACGGCGGTTTAATTGATACCCGAAGCTCCATAGATCTTATTAAGCGATTGAACTAAACGTGACTGGCCCTAAATGATATCTTATAGCTTAGAATTTTTTAAATTGAATAAAAATGATTTCTTATGACTTACGTTATTTTCTTTTTCTTTCTGCAGTGGAATTAACTTTATTTTTTTGCGTATTGTTATAGCCTTGGCTGAGACTGAATTTTGAAACACTTTCTTCTGATCATGCACTATATGCCTTGGGTGAGACTGAATTTTGAATCACTTTCCTCCGATCATGCACTATATTCGTATGTGTTCAGCTGTGTTCAGTTAATTGCATTTGGTTGAACCCATTGGTCATGTATAAGCGTTGTGTTTACGAAGGACTTGTTTGTGCTTAGGAAGGACTTAAGCTGGCTAGTACTTTAGCTCAGAGCAGGCGCCCAGATGAAGTCCTCTGTCATCCGCACCTAAATGTCACCTGCACAAAACAAGGTCAAATGCACCATATCTGCTGTACGTAAAAGTAAAAGGAGGATGATTGTCGTTCAGGAGTTAATTTTGACATTCAGTCAGCTGGAAAGAGCATTCCATATCGTGTGGTGCGACTGAAGAATACGTCTGTAAATTTAGCTGTACGTCCGTTAGGGAGAGACGTATGGGCACTTCTAACGAGGCGACGATCACGAGTAAATTCCTGAGACGGGGGGAATGCAACTAGCTAACTCATTAAATGTTTTGTTATTTAAATAGCGACAAGGAATTGATAAAGACTTCTAGCGAGCCATATAACTTTGCAGCCTTTTGATTGTCAATAAGTTTTATGGTTCACATTTTAGCTCTATCTGGTGGGTGCAGAAAGCCTCAGACCGGAGTGCTATACGCAGGTACAGATATGTGCCTTTTATACTTTACCAAATCAAAATATGTGAAATATTTCTGCATGGCGTTAAGAAACCTAGACATTCCGCTGCATTCTTGGCGATCTCGAATATCTGATCGTTCAAACTTAGTGTTAAATATATCATACCGAGGATGGAAAATCGTTCAGTTTCAACAACGCTAGAACCATTCATTATTAGCGGAACGTTATTTTGTGATATATAACGCAACCGACTCCTTCAAAATTCCTTTACAAAAGTAAAGCAAAGGTGCACAATTTCACCTGAACTGGTTACTGTTCAAGTTGAATAGAAGTCACGGCCCAGCGTCGTGTAGTCTCAATAGCATCCAAGGCAAGAATTCCTACCAAAATTAGCACCATTCCCCACGTTAGAGATATATATTAAAAAATCTAGAGCAATAAAGTTCAATATCTCCAAAGAATAATCCTTTCATCGAAACAAAGACCGTCGAATTGGCAGATAGCTTCTTCTGTGTAAGTAGTTAAATAACGACAGATTACGAATTACAGATGAAGAAATTGATAACAGGCTTGGAGAAGCAAGAGTAGCATTAAGACTTCCAAATATCAACTAACATGAAACTCAAAATATTCAGCTCATGTGCCCAGGGTAATCTGTTCGATTTCGGGAAACATACAACAAAAACTGCAGGTATTCATTATACAACCCAAACACACTCCAAGTACAAATGACATAAGAGGAAATTATTGCGACACCGATTAAGAGACGTAAAAAGCCGACAGCAGCAGAAGGGCAAAATCTAGAAAGCATCTCAAGAACTCCTGAATGTAATCGATATTGCGACCAATCGAATAAGATGGAGATTCCAAGAAGATCCCACTCCAATAAAGCATATTATTTTAGAAAACCCCACTCGAACAAATAGTTACTGTCTATGAATCCAAATTTTAAAAACGAATATTTGACCAGTTTGCGATGAGAAACTCAAAAATTTCGTTAAAGAAGATGCAACTGGAACTTGATCAGCTGAAGAACCTGAGTCTTTTTGAATATATGGCAATATTTTGAACAAAGAAAGATATTTAATAATAATAATAATAAATAATAATAATTATTGCCGCGATAGTCCACAGGGGGACCAGTGCCTAGCTTTCTCATCAACTACTCGTATTGTGAGCGCTACTGTTCTTTCCCGAGTAGAAGGGACCTACAGTTTTTTGACGACTCCGAACGGCGAAGTTTGAAAAGCTTTCTTAGACATTTATTACTCTTTGAGACCAGGACCAGGAGACCCGTCCTCATATCGCCCAAATTGCCTTTTGGTTTCATTAGGCAAAGTACTTGGATGTATTATGTAAGGCAGGTTACAAACAGTATCAGAAGTCAACGGTAGATGCGATAAAACTTGTGGTAAGTTTGAACGCGGACGCTGTCCAAGGAAAGAGACGCAGAGGAGTTGAAGGGGTATTGTGCAGTAGTTACGCTAAATGTTAAAAATGCTTTTAAATCAGTGAGCTAGTCTTACAGTACGTCTCTTACCGACATAGGCAAACCCGCTTATCTGATGAAGATGGTCACGGACTATTTTACGAACAGAAGACTTAACATATTTTTAACACAGACGATGGCGTAAAATCTTAAAACATAACGGCGGGAGATATGAAGGGATATGGTCTCAGACTTCTACTGTGGGATATAATGTATAAGGGAACGCAGGGAGACAATATAATCGGCTTTGCTGACGACATCGCTATCGCTATCCGGCAAAGCACATGGATTTGGCTATCAGAAAAGTAAAAGAATGGCTCGAAAATGCCGGTCTGTAACTTATGGCATACAAAACGGGAGCGTTGCTAATTACCAGTTGCAAGACGGTGGAATATACCAACTTCATTGTTGTAGATGAGCCAATAAGGTCAAAGAAACGCGTTAAATATTTACCTAAGAGTAATATTGGACAGGCTCTCTTTCAGTGTGCTTTTAAAGTAACGTAGTAGGAAGGCTTTACTTATACAAGGACCACTCTCTCGAATCCTTCGAAATATTGGTAGACCCAGTTATGCACGTAGAATTGTACTCTCACGAGTATTCAGGTGAGTTTTCCTGTATGCAGCTCCGATTTGTGCTAAAGCGCTCACTTCAGGGCGGCTAAAACGGATAATGACGTCTGCTTACAAACTCTGCTTGATACTATCAATGAGACGTTAAGAATATAAGAATGTACCATAGAAGAACCGTAGACCGACACCAAACGGAACTATCAATTAGCCAGATGGGACGTTTCCACATGGAGGCGCATGTGATCATCCTCGTCATCGAGACCTGGATATCTAGACTTGCAGGAAAATGTAACTACCAATTAGCACAGTTTCCTTTTGGCCACGGTGGCTACCGAAAACGTTGACACAGATTTGGGAACGAAAAGCCACTGCTTTGACCATAATGTCTAAACTCCGAGGAGGACGCAGAGCAGTCAGTTTTTTACTGCAGCCACTTTGTGCAAGAGAAACGAGTATTTGTCCTACCAAGTGAACTAGAACTAGAATAAGGTACGCTTATTCATTTTGGAAGTACTCACAAATCTAAGATCGATAGAAGCAAAAAAGGGCCTCCCTCTATAGCAGAGCTAATTAACCCCGCGAAGTAATACCTACAGCAGTTCCACGGTGTTAGTGGTTGAAGTGTGCGGGGTGCGCATTATTACGCAGGCGTTTCCCCGCAATCGATTGTAACTGGTTCCGAAACATGAATGTGGCAGATTACCACATCCTTAGGCTCATCCCAAAAAAAAAAAGTTGAAGACAAAAGCGTTAATTTACAAAACAGAGCTGGTCATGTGACACGCCCAAACAAACTTTTCAATTAGATTAGTGTAACATTTGCTGCTTGGCTAGTGGCACCCTCCCACTGATATCACATTTTGGCGCAACAGTCCACAAGAGAACCAGGGCATAGTTTCCTCACCAACTACTGATCTTGTGCATGCTATTGTTATCTCAGGAGCAGAAGGGATCTGAATGTTTTCATAGACAGTTAATACTCTTTCAGAGTCGACAATTTCTCTAATAAGTGGTTTCGTTCAAAATGCGACGTCTTCAGTCAGTGTCCGGTATCAAATTTGGGACATTCAGAGTGTCAGTATCGCATTTTACACATCACGCACTGGCGGCAACATTCACACTTCATAGAGAACTTAATTGTGTCTCGTGAGACACGAGTAAAATGCTGTCTAGCCAATAAGGCAAATTTTGCGTGTTGACTAACCAATGCTCCTAAAATTTCCGCGACTAAACACGAATTTTGGAAACAATTTCGAACAAGAAGTGCGTACCGCTCAATGATTCTAGGGAAAATAACATATGAAGTCATTGTCAAAAACTTTAACCCTACCTTTCAATGGATAATCTGAGTATCTCTGTTGGGAAACCCTTTAAACGTAATTTTAATTTAATTCTTAAAAGTCAATTGGCCAGGTGGTGGTCTAGGGGGCGTCTACGCCAACAATGTGGGTGCGTCAGAGAGATTTTGTGAGATTATCATTAGCAGACTTGCTTGGTATTCTTCGAATTAAACCTAAGTTCAGTTGCTCCGTTCGACCAGATTTGAGATAACATTTCCAGTGTCAAAATGTGCACTACCATCTGCATGCCTGGGTCACATTTCAAAACCGCCATCACATTTCTCGTACATTTTCATAAATAACATATCAAAGTTTTGCAAGAAGTCTCAAAAACCAGATTATCACTCTCTCGTACAAACATACGTACACGAGCATGTGTGTCGTTAGAGTACGTAGCAATTTTGAAACTCACCCTGCATTCAGAGGCAGAACTCATCCAGATATTGCTTGCATTTGGCTTGCATCTTGTGAATGATGTATTCTACTCAGTTCGAGAGTTCGAAATTCATGGATACACTCTCTCCGTCGTACTATCATGCATTCAACAATTTATGTGCACTCTTAGAATTCTTTAGTAGGTGACATCTAGTGAATAAATCGGGCCTCACAACGAATTCACCCTTTGTTTACCAACACAAGTGCATAACTTTTGGTTGCCCAACTAAAGCCCCAGCAAGACGAACTGGTTTCACAGGAAATTACCTAACATAAGGGAACCAAAAGAAAAAAAATATTCAAATTATAGCGTGTGCATGACTTGCACACCCACAGCCAGACACACATATAAATTGATTGAATTTCGATGGAAGGAAGAATTATGTTTTGTGAATTCAAAAGAATCCTGCCATGTGGTCCCCATCTAACACTGCGGAGGAATCCACTCCTTTATTTATCTCGGTTCTCGGGCGACAGTGCCTCCCGAAAGCTGTGGAGTTGTGCTCGCAGATTTACGACTGCTAGGCAAGTGATGTGCTGCCAGTCTTTTGTCTTTGCTTTGTGCCTTTTTTTGCCGACGTCCCTCTGCTTCTGCTGGGAACAATTCAATACAAATCAATGAATTCATGTGTGTGACTTAGACACATTTTATTTTTGCGAGGATTTATTGGATTTTTTCTCCTTCGGTCGGCCTTTCACAATCGAAAACTGGATGGAAGGCCGAGCCGATGACAACGATGGGAATTTGTTTATTAAAGTCATAACAAATTTATGGACGTGTGAAGACGGAAATTTAAAATACGAGCTTTGGAATAAATTGATTTCCCAGACCAGACGGCGACATGCAGATATTTTTGATTTTTCCCTGACCATTTATCAGTGATGTAAACTTTTATTCATTATTTTTTATAAAATTATTAGTTTTCTTTTTATGGTCAGCATCGTGTCTCAGCGGCATAGTCTTTCTGCATGATTATACAATTTTTTTGTTTGTATTGGAAGCACAAATTGGGTCCATTAACACAAAAATTGTTATTGTATTCTCTAGGGTAAAAAATGAGTACTATGTGGCATCGGTTCAATCATTGAGCCAATCATCGATTTCTTCATAAGATCCGACCCGGTGACCCAGCAAATAGTTTGGCATCCATCGAAGAAATCGCTAGTGGGGAGAATATGGCAGTTGGGGTAAGACCTTTCAGTACAATCGCGTGGAGCCGGGCGTTATCATGTTGCAAAAGACAATTTTATTACCCCATAATACATCACATCTGTCTGGTACCACCATGTTCAGAACAACACCTTTGACCGTGAATGTCTTTCTTTGGCGTCGATGAAGGAGATAATGGAACGGGATCACCAGGCTTTGCATAGTATTGTTTTTTTTGGATTCACTGGAGTTTATCAGCTTCACATCTCCAGTTACGATCTGGTTTCTGAGTCGAAAATTCGATTTGCAACATTTCTCGATTAACAGTTGGTTTGGTTCAATTTCTCACAATTTATTTTTTCTGATTGAAGGAAGAATATTATTTGAAAAAAAAAAAATTTAAAAAGCTGTTGAGCTTTCACCTGCATTTAAATCTTTTACAGTTGACGTACAAAATCTACTTTTTACCAAATGAAATTAAATGACACAAAAATGTTGCTATGGACTAAATGGTGAATAGATTACTAAAGTTTGTAGTTTTGGATGCTAGTTCGAGTTGGGGGTGACTTACATTTTGAAATTTTTTTTAGCCTTTCGGATATGAAATGTCCCTTAGTTGGCCCTTAGTTTTAGCGTTTGTACATATCACATTGTATTTCAAATACCATATGTGGGCGGTATAAAAGTGATGTTTGCTTATTCGATTGCCGTCGGAGTCATCGAACATGATAAGAGATTTTATCATCATATTCAAGGTTGGCGTTCACTCGATTGTGAGGTTTCATTTTGAAGTACTAAAACTGGTTGTCAGATATCGTTCCGCCTTTTTGTCTTTTGAATTTTCCGGCTATGTACAAAGCGCTACAGAGCTCGTATCTGGCAAGGTCTTGAAATAACATACAAAACGACGATTCGCATGATTAGTTTGGATATTGCGTTTAACAGTTATAGACGTGTAAACATGGAGTTCACTAACACCGAAATTCGCACTATTTTAAAGTTTTCCTTCGTTGAAGGCAAATCCTCTAGAGAAACGTTCCGTGAGATTAATGGTGTTTTGGGGTATGGTACTCTATAACTTCGAACTGTGGAGGAATAGTTTCGACGATTCAGAGCCGGTGAAACCAACACCATGGATATGCAAGCCGGCGGGAGACCTGTGACGTCGCATACCGATCGAATCGTGGAAATCATCGAGTTAGAAAAGCATGTGGCATCTCGTTCCAAGGAGTGGCCAAACCGGGATTGACGGCCAAGAAAGTTTTGCTGTGTGTTTGGAAATGACGATGATGACTCGTCAGATGCTACGGGAGCTCGGATGGGAGGTTTTATCGCATCCATCATATACCCCGGACATAGCGCCAAGTGTTTACCATCTGTTCCCGTCCATGGCGAACGCACTAGGTGGTGTGGAGTTGAACCCAAAAGAGGCTTCTGACAAGTGGCTGTCCGAGTTTTTGGCAAATAAGAGGGGGCTAGTATGAAGTTGCCGCCTAAATGGAAATAGATCATCCAAAAAAACGGCGCATATTTGAACTAAATCCGATCACTGTAACACTTTTTATGAAGCACTGAATGAAGAGCAAAAAAGCGCAAGATATTTGCCAACCTTATCTAAGGTGATTATAATAATTTTTCATTTTTGAAGCGTTTTCTTGGGATGTAGGAACTTCGTAGTCCGAGTTTGCTTTTAAATCCCAAGAATTTTGAAATAATTCGTAAATTAACTAGAATTGGGTACTTATGTATACATAGAGACCTTTTGCAAACTTTCTGATCGCACTTAATGAAGGAAGTATTTTTGAAGCCAAAGAATCTTTACAACAATTCGCCCGGATTTTGAATAATGGATCTCACATATTGGTAGTTAAAATTAATTTGGTTCGTTTTTTTGTGTTACAAATTTTTTAAATGACCAATCACTGAAAGCATTGTCAGTTGAAAGCAAATCCAGTTCCATTTTTTTTAGTTTTCGAATATCATGTCTAAAAAAAGAGTCATTTCTGCTATCGATCCAATCATTGAGCCCTTTTTCGATTTCCTTAAAAGTCCCAAACAAGTGACCCCCAAGTCGCATTGCTTTTTTCTTGCCACTTTACAAGCAAAGCACACGCATTAATAGGTTCGGCAGGTATAAGCAGCATATTGTATATCACACTCGTCTGGTTCTACAATAAAGAGAGCATAACTTTTTCACCATGTATGTTCTTTGGATTCGATGTAGACGATGGTGGAACGTTTTCATCCTTTGAAGCAGTTCCGAGGTGGGCAATATATTTCAACATCTCTGCGTTTCAACTCGTATAGCATCTTGCATTGATAGATCGAAATTTCTTAAGCCAAGCGAAAATTGTTTGCTGTTGAACTCCCAACCATTTCGCGAGTTCACTTTGCGTTCCAATAACGTTTCTAATTCCACATTTAAATTTTTTTAGACCATCCTAGACGCACTTTGTCTTCGGTGCTTAAACAGAACTTTTGTAGCGTCAAAACCACACTCTGCTTGCTTATCGGTTGAAGCAACTTCACAATAAACTTCTACAGGCGTTTAATTGACATCAGGAGCACTTTTCTTCCGATTAAAAAGAGAATCCCTTACCTTAAAAAAACAATGATGTCATCTTTAACAGACGCTGGTGCATATTAGTTTTCGTTGTTTTGTTTTTAAAGCATGTTCTCTTATATGCTGCACGAAATACTTAAAACGAGCTCAGGATCTAATCTGATGACCTTACTTCTAACTTACTGACTCTTAGAAAGTGTTCTATGTTAAGTGTTCTTAGTAATTTGCTCGTTTTTTTTCTCAAAATCGTTTTTTAATTTTAATATTCACCCGAGAAAACTTAAAAAAAACTTGTGCTATGACAGTTCTTAACCTAACTTAATCTAATATTAAATTTTAAAAAAAAATTAATCTAAGCTATAAATTACTCTATTTCCACTTAACTATTTACACTAAACTTAACGTATATTCGTAACGTACTAATGACGCGTGCATAAGGGCTGGTATATGTTATTCATAAGTTTTAAATTTTATTCTTTTTTGATTTTCTGCGTTTTGCCTTTTGTTTATTTCTTTACTTTGTTTTATTTTTAATATTTTTCATTTTCAGTTTTTTACCCTTAAATCTATCTTTACCCATGTAAGTTGGCATTATTGTTTCATCTTTCCCGTGTTTATCTTTGGAAAGTTAGCGGCATCGAAGTTTGGTTCTGGTGCAACCACCAGTAAAAATGCCGTTCTTTCGGCTCTATTGCAGGCAGAAATCGTTCTACTGAACCATAGCAGGTCCTCGTGGCTGCGAGCGACGTCCGGCAGCTATTGCAGTTGCCTTTCTACTGTTCGGAGTGCAACGTGGAAGGTGATACGGTAGCCTTCCCTATCTTGTATCCGGCCTTTCGCGTTCAGATAAAGGAAAGCTTCAGGCGGAATGAAGTCGTTAAGACGAACGCCTTTATGGTACATTTCATTTGGGTAGTATGTCCCAAAGATCAGACACATCTTAGTTACTGCTGTTAAATGTCATAACCTTCTGGTAATCGCTTCCAAGATCAACAAAAGCGTGCAGGTGGCGCCATATCTAAATGAACTCACAATGATGTGAACGAAAGCAATAATAAATAGTCATGCCATCCTTGCGGATAATAAATAATCATGTCATTCTTGCGTAGGGGCAATGCTAATCCTTTCTGTGTAATTCTAATTTTAGTATGGCCTTTATACCAGTATGAAATTTTTTTGAAAATAAAACACTAATTATTTATGGGAAAGTAAAAACAATTTATTCAAAGTATTGGCTATTATTTTCTACACATTTTGACCACCTTTCCGACAATTGGTGAATACCACGCCAATAAAATTGTTCGTCTTTTGAAGCAAACCAATCAAACACCCAATTTTCGACCTCCTCGTAGGAATCAAAGTGCTGCTCAGCCAATGAGTGTCCCATCGATGAAAACAAATGGTAGTCGGTTGGAGCCAAGTCTGGTGAATACGGTAGGTGGGGTAGCTGCTCCCAGCCAAGTGTCTTAATATCCTGAACCGGTTTTGCTTTGTGTGCAGGTGCATTGTCATGGAGCAAAATTACCTTGCCGTGTCTTCTGGCCCATTCTGGTCGTTTCTCGATCAATGCATTTGTTCAAATTGATCAGTGTTGTCGGTAGCGATCAGTATTCATGATTTCACCAGGTTTTAAGAGCTCGTAGAACAGCACACCTTTTTGATCCCACCAAACACACAGCATTGTCTTCTTGCCGAATCGATCTGGTTTTGCAATCGATGTAGATGGTTGTCCTAGATTAACCCATGATTTTTTCCGTAAAGGATTCTTAAAATAAATCCATTTTTCATCGCCAGTTACAATCCGATGCAAAACCGATTTTCTTTCGTGTCTTTGAAGCAACATTTCACAAGTGTTTTTTCGGTGTTCCATTTGTCTTTCATTTAATTCATGTGACACTCATTTTCCACACTTTTGTATCTTTCCCATAGCTTTTAAACGGTCAGAAATTGTTTGTTGTGCAACATATAACATTGCTGTCATTTGCTTTTCACTCACAGTGTCATCTCCAGCCAATATCGTTTGCAATTCGGCGTCTTCAAACTTTTTTGGTGGTCATCCACGTTCTTTATTCCTCACATCAAAATCATTAATTCTGTATCGTTGAAACCATGTTTTGCATGTTGCTTCGGATAGAGCATGATCACTATATACCTCGACAGGCATTCGATGCGACTATGCAGAACTTTTCTTCAAACAAAAACTAAAAATTTAAGGCTTTCCGCAAATCAGTTTCTGGTACAAAATTCGACATGTTTAACACGATATGATGTTGACTGTTCAATGATTGATGTATACTAAATATTTTTCACAGATGTCACAGCAAATAAACAAAAAATAAATAAGGGCTCGTTCACAACAAATGTTCCCTATAGAGACATTTGTATCTTGACGCTCACTTCATACGGGTATACCTGGTATGTTCTGCCGAAGCAGAAACCAATTTATTTATCAATCATTTCTTTTTTTATATTTATTATAATGCCTTTATTTTGTTATGTTTGTTTATTTATATTTATTTATTTTGTTTTCTATATATATATTTATTTATATTTTATTTGTTTATGTATTTATGTATTTGGCTATTTGTTTTTTTGTTTATCTATTTATTTATTTATTTATTTATTTATTGACTTATTTATTTTTTTCTTTATTGTTATTATTTGGTTTGTTTTTTTGAAATAAAGGGTTTACATCTGTTAATTTTCTATTCATCCTATAAATGTATTCCTCTGTATTGTAAATTGTGCTGTGGCTTACTTTGTAAATTTGAAAATGTAGGCAGTTTAACTGCAAAGTGGTGGAAAGCTTTTCGACACGTGTGTCATATAACGTACTTTGAGTAAATGCTCTGAATGTGGAAGTATCGTCACCCGACCGTATGATCCATCCGAAATGTCTGCCCTCTATGACAAAGAAATGTTACCAATGTTAAAGAAGATTTAATACAGAATGAACGTGTTTTCTTATTTTTCATTGAGTTGTAACTTTTCTTTGGGTTTTCCACTACAAAATCGAAATAAAACTACTACTTCTATAAGAAATAAGCAATGTGTGTGACCGCACTGCATGTTGCATCGCATGGTACTTTCAAGATGTGATGCGTACTGTCACAGTTCTGCTTCGATGTAAAATTAAGAGTTTTGGGCTCAATCTGATTTTAAAATTTTCTTAAACACTGCATTTCTGGGCGCTTTTTAATTCAAACAGTAGCTATGAATGAAGGCAATCACTGAAGTGATGACCTACTTACATTAAACTATTTATCTCCGTCCTTAAAATTGTTTGGACAAAATATTAGCCAATTTTCATGTTATTCCAACTTTTCGTATTAAGTTTTATTTAGACATTTTTTGTCTAAATTCAAATTTTAAGTTTTGCTTTGGTAAGCATTCAGTATGCTGTACGTCTGTTTAAACATTAAAACTTTCGTTGGTCTCTTGAACAGAGTTACCTTTATGATCAAAGAATATTTAAATTGCCTTACCAGGTTGAGGACGGCGTGTACCACCGCTGACTCACACTTGAATGTTTTATCCGGCGACATGTGTAAAGAAATAACGGTACAACGGAAGCAGCAAGATATTTTCGCCAAGCAACTGATTAAATTCAGTGAGGCGTCAATAAGGATAGAAAGGAATGGAGGTGACCAAAAGAGGGAAAATGGATAAGAGCATTAAATAATTATTATTACACTTAATTTGATACAATTGAAAAATTATCCTTCATTTTTTCCTTTTCAAACTCCACTCCAGCCAACAGGTACAATAATCCTTACCGTAGCTATTGGGTGCTTTAATTCTGAAAGCACATGTGCATGTCTCGAAGAAATTGAATCGAGGTCCTTCCACTTTTCGTTAGCGGTAACGTCTTTTTCTTTTCAGTATTGATTTCGTTTTGTCCTGGAAGTTGAGGACTGTTAAACTAAAGCTATTAGGCAGATACCTCCGTTTACCCGGTAAGCGCACCTGAGGTCGGCTCGTATTTTCATTGCTTAACTGTAACTGCTTCCGAGCTGGAGAGCACATAAAATTGCATACAAAACACGACCGTGATACGTAATTCAGATTAAAAATTCTGTTAACCTTTGTGCTGCCTGCAAGTGAGCTTTAGCAGTGAACGTAATAAAAGAATGCAATAAAAACGAAACGGCGGCGTTTGAGAAATTATCGGTTGAGTTAAAAGTTCACCAGAGCGCAGAAAACTGTACGTACACGTATGGATGTGCACAAACATAACAAAGAAGACAGGCAACAAATTGAACACCTTACAAAAGAAATAATACTGCTCCGCATGGTATCCAAACGAAATGTTTTCGTGTGGAAAAACCATATCATGGTCAACATGAGGGAAATTTACTTAGCGTTTAACAAGATGGTGTGTGCACTGCTGCTACACAGGTGAGCTTTTGAATCTGTTAAACATTGGCCGGGTGGCTACACGTATTTCATATTCCCATTGCATGCAGGTGTTCAATTTAAAAGTTGCACATCGAAGGCAACATCAATCGGGGCTACGATATGTATGAACATCAATTACATCGTGTTGTGTTTTTTTCTCTCCTCTTGAAGAGTAGGTATTATCGAGTTGAAGTGCGGACAGAATTACAGACAATTTTACAAATTTTGAAGAGTGCTTGGTATTGTTAAGTACTGTGGAAGGGCACCATTATTTAAAATAAATGTCTTATTACAGCCTTGTTACCGATTTCAGGTTTTTTGAAAGTCTAGGAGTCCTTCGTTTTTCATCGTCCAAATCCCTTTTTAATGGGATTTATTAGAAAAAGTTTGTCGCCGCAGCGTAGTGGGTAGAGTGCGACTCTCATACGCCGAAGGTCCAGGTTCGATTCCGGGTTGAATACCTCTACCACGTCTCTCGAGCTTCTGACAGCACTTAAAGAGTAGTGTCGCAGTCGGCAAAAAACTGTTGGTCCTTTCTACTCGCGAGAAAACAGTAGCGCTCACAATGCGAGTAGTTTATGAGCAATCTAAGCACTGGCCCCCCTGTCGCGCCATACAATTATTTGCATATACAAGAAAAAAATGGACTTGCATCCTTACAATCCTTTAAAAGGATTTTCATCTGTGAGGTATGGTCGGAGAAAAGCATGCCCGATGAGTCGAGTCTTAGCGTCGTTTGCCAGGTCCCCAAGAAGGGCAACCCCTTCCGCGCCGATTATCGGGGGATTCTTCTTCTTAACATCACCTACAAGATCCTCTCTGTCGTATTGTGTGAGTGTCTGAAACCGTCTGTCAACAACCTGATCCCTGTTGGTGTTTTCAAGCCAGGGTTGTCCACGATAGACTAGATCTTCACTTAACGGCAGATCCTGGAAAAGACTCAAGAAGTGCAAATCGACACTCGCCATCTATTCGTTGATTTTAAGGTCGCATATGACAGTGTGCCAAGAGACGAGCTATACAGTGCCATGTCTAGTTTTGGCATTCCTACCAAACTTATCAGATTGTGTAGGATGAAAATGGAGAACTCAGCAAATGACTTCGTCTACTTCGGCTCCGCGGTAATAGGGACGACAACATTAGTACGGAACTCAAACGCAGAAATACTTTAACCAATCGCTGTTTCTTTGATCTCAAGAGGCAATTGAGTAATAAAGCGCTCTTTCGACAGACTCTCTTTATATAACAGCTTGATCATCCGAGTTCCACTTTTTGGCGCGGAAACCTGGACCTTACCAAAGGCGGATTAGAAAGCCTGTTCGTCGTTTCGAGAGAAAAGTTTTGCATACGAATTTTGGTCTTGTTTGCCTTGATGGCATCTGGAGGAGAAGATTTAACAACGAACTCTATGGGCTGTACAGTGACATGCGTCTAGTCAAGCGTTTTCGGATACAACGGTTAAGATGGCTAGGCTACCTAAAGCGTATGGACACCACTGCTCTGGAATGAAAAGTCTTCGAATCTGAGCCATTGCGACAACGTTACAGAGGCTAAGGTGGCGCACATAAGTGGAGATAGAGCTCAACCAACTTGGAGTGCGCATTAGCTGAAAGCTGGCGAAAGATCGTGATGGTTGGAGAGGGATGTTGGCCCAGGTTCACACCGGACTGTAGTGCCACAAGAAGAAGAAGAAGAAGAAGCGTGGGGAAATTAACCCAGTTTCTCGAGTATGCAGTACAATATGTGTGTAAAAAGACTTCAACACAAAAATACTTCAATACAAAGATACGCTCAATCACCTATTAAAGAAATACAATGCAACGATCTATGTTTTCTCCTCTTTAGCTTTTATGTGTCCTTACACTCAAAGTTGGAAAGAGACGGATCATATGCGGTCAACTCTATACTTCCGACTTTTGATATTTGAGTCTGTTTTGATTCTTCAAATGTGCGAGGTGTTTTTGTAATTATTTGAATATTTTATTGGTTGTTGTGATGCAACACTGGGTATATGGTTGTGACATCTTAACATCCATAAAGGACGGATTTTTTCGATGATTTGGGAGATACAAACCGAATCCCTGAGAGAGCTCAAAGGCACATTAAAAAGTGCATCAGAAACGCTTCTTGAATTGGAAAAGCATCAAGCATAATCTGAGAGGTACTAATTTGAAAGAGGCAAAATTGAAGTTAATGAATCAATAAATATTTTGTGAAAAAAAATGAAAATCGTCTTATTTCTGGACTAAACCTCACACATATTTTTATTCCTTTATCCAATATGAAACAAAACTCTCTACGCGTTAGTAAAGCATTTGTTTTTTTATGTATTTCATAGGACAATATCACTCATGTGGCCACCGTGGCATAGTGGGTGGAGTGCGACGCTCACACGCCGAAGGTCTAGGTTCGATTCTCAGCCCAACACGAATTTTTCGAATTTTTCACCGCACCACCTCTTTCGAGCTGCTGACAACACTCGAGAAGTAATAACTCTCTAAGACGAAGCTTCTCAAACTTCGCCGTTCGGAGTCGGCAAAAAACTGTAGGTCCCGTCTACTCGTGAGAGAACAGTAGCGCGCTCAACACGAGTAGTTGATGAACAAGTTAGGCCCTGGCCCCCCGTGGACTGTAGCGCCAACAATTATTATTATTATTACAGCGGCATGCTCAAGCTTCTTCGGATACAACGCTCAAGATAGTTTGGCCAAGTATAGCGTTGGTAAATTGATCTGGCCCCAAAAAGTTTTTGAATTAATCATAGAGACAACGCAACAAGGACGGCCTACGCTAAGGTGGTTCAAACAAATAAATAAGGACCTTAACCACAAAACTGAAGGCAGTTGGTGTGAGATTGCATCAACTAGTGAAACATGTTGGTTGATCTCCAGGTCCTCCCGGGCTGTAGCGCCACATAAAGAAGAGGAATAAAATAAATGCCTAAAAGTATTAAATTTCCTCCTATCAAAAGGAAGTTACAGCGTCCTTTTTAAAAATCCTTAAAATTTAGTTCAAGTCCAGAGTGCGCGTTGTCAGTAAAAAGAAAAGAGAAAAGTGTACGATCGTATTCCAATAAACATAAAAACACTCAATGTTTTCTTTTTACTTGCATTTTTTTCTGATGGCGGTCGACACAAATATTTGGCAGTGGCTTTCAATCGTTGATCCTAGGAACCATATGACACATATAATAGGACTGCCCCCCGTTTTATATATCGTTATTATCCCTCGCTGAAAATCTGAGTCTGTTATCAGATAATCAGCTTAGTCTAAAACGCCATCAGCTAATTAGACTTATTGAACCTGATAAAGTCATACAGAAAGCGATTATAATCCACACCACGAAGGTAAGAAAAATACACATCTCTGTCTGCCACATATGAGCATACATGCTAATAGATTTAACACCTCTCCAACACCCACACCACTTTCTCCCCACGGCTTTGTTCATATTGCAGAGAATAAATGTTTACCCTTAGTGCACCTGTTGCAAATTTCCTGTCATTTGATGTGTGCCTTCCTTCTCCGGAGCACGGCTGGGCTGTTGATTCCGCTATTATATCCTGCATATCTGTGGTTAAGTGTGCGGACATTTTTTAGCTGCTTTCGCCCTGTGCCCGTGTGCACTTCTATCTATGCAAGAGAAAGGACTCCGTTTTTGTACATAGAGATTAACCTGTGTGAAAATATCATCCCTCTGCCTGATGATTGTGCTACGGGAAAGAAGCATAAATAATTCGGTGTTTGCTTAACGATGGCGCTGCCAGTTTGCAGCTGGAGAAAAGGTGAAATACAAATTTAAAGCCATAGACTGGCACCTCTCTCAGTCCTTCTCTGTGATTATGAAGTCCGTCTTTTTTCGTTTGCCACTTTCAGTTAAACACTTTAAATTGAAATTAAATGATTTTATCAAGCGACGTGACTCTCTTCATACGTGAGGTTCGTGCAGGAAGGATTTGTGTGAGGGAACGAGATCTTTTCTTTGCACGAGTTTCCTCTAAACCTCCAAAAGTCTGAATTCGATTTTCAAAAAATGAACACTTCCTCAAGTTGACTAGAAAACTGAACCGTACCGATAAGTGCAGCCATGGGGCAGCACTCTCAATAAATATTCAAATGAAAAAGGTATCCACACGATTACCAATGGAATTGCCCCCAGACGGTGGGTCAATACAACGCATACCATTCATGATACACCGTAGTCCACCTGGTATGCTCTGGCATACTTTTCCATTTCAATTACACAAATCTATGGGAAGCAGCACAATAACCGAAAGAAATGGGATGTGTTTCACATGTACGTTCCTAACGTATGCACTGTAGGCAGAGGGCAATATAATGCATCAGCAGCTGCGGAGAAAACGGACAAAATTTACTCACTCCATGCAGCAATGAATATCCGTTTTCTCGTATTTTAGAAGTAAGTGCACATCGAGGATATCTGTTTTCACTCACTCCGCTTAAAATGATTTCGAAAATAAGCCCCGTACGCCGTTGATCGCAAAGGAACGTAGAAACGGAAAAAAGAAGCAAAAAACGTCCACACCAAAGGGCAGAGATATTGGAAGCATTCCGAAATCGAAAAGATAAAGTCAACAAACAGAGGTCCTTTCCTTTTTAGCTTATTGGGTATTTGGTTCTGAAGCACATAAGTACACATGTACAATTTAAATTGAAACGTGAATGCAATACGTAAAACGTTGCTGCTGGCAAAAAGTGTATGCTGAGGTGCTCCTGCAGCCGTCGGGCGATGGATTGAGGAGATATGAAGGATCTCACAAATGTAGTTTAGACGATTGAACTTCCTAACTGGTCTGGGACACCTGAGCGGAAATTAAGTATGTAATTTGAAAGTTTTCTTCTTTTTCTTTGTGTAACAATGATCTACTTATTTGGACAAATTTTTGAAATGACCTTCGTGGTAAAAATATGTATGGTACTCCTTAACGTCTGTCTAGAGTATGGCGCTCCCGCAAGTGGACTTCTCGATGCGTAGTGGACAAGAGCAAAAAGTAACTTTGACAATCCGTAGTTTTCAGGGCACCATTATAGAGTGTTTATAAACTTCGAATAACCCCCATATCTCCTGTAGAGGCAAGGACATAAGCACCACAATTGGGGGACTGACGACACAATCGAAAGTCCCATGTTTGTCCAAAAAAACATTGTTCGACTAACTGACTATAAACTCGTCAAGCTTTAAGTTCCACACTGACGAATACTTCATTCCTAAACCCATACCCAAAGTTGGTTTAGGTCTCAACAAATATTTCGGAAAGGCGTCACCTAGCAAGTGTGTTGCGAGTCAACCATTTTGGTGGCTTTTGCCCCATCCAGGCCATGATTAAGTACTGTCTTTATGGGAAAGTAAACACATTTTATTCAAAGTATTGGCCATTGTTTTCTACACATTTTGACCACCTTTCTGGCAATTCGTGAATACCACGCCAATAAAATTGTTCGTCTTTTAAAGCAAACCAATCAAATAGCCAATTTTCGACCTCCTCGTAGGAATCAAAGTGCTGCTCAGCCAATGTGTATCCCATCGATGAAAACAAATCGTAGTCGGAAGGAGTCAAGCCTGGTGAATACGGCAGGTGGGATAGCTGCTCCTAGCCAAGTGTTTTGATTGTATCCTGAACCCGTTTTGCTTTGTGTGCAGATGCATTGTCATGCAGTAAAATTATCTTGCCGTGTCTTCTGGCCCATTCTGGTCGTTTCTCGATCAATGCATGGTTCAAATTGATCATTTGTTGTCGGTAGCGATCAGTATTAACGGTTTCACCAGGCTTTAGGAGCTCGTGGAGCAGCACACCTTTCTGGTCAAACCAAACACAAAGCATTGTCTTTCTGCCGAATCGATCTGGTTTTGCAGTCGATGTTGATGCTTGTCCCAGATGAATTATTAAAATAACTCCATTTTTATCGCCAGGAACAATCCGATGCAAAACCGATTTTCTTTCGTGTCTTTGAAGCAAAATTTCACAAGTGTTTTTTTCGGTTTTCCATCTGCCTTTCGTTCAATTCATGTGGTACCCATTATCCACACCTTTGGATCTTTCCCATAGCTTTTAAAAGGTCAGAAATTATATGTTGTGCAACATTATACATTGCTGCCATTTGCTTTTGACTCAAAGTGTCATCTCCATTCAATATCGTTTGTAATTCGGCGTCTTCAAACTTTTTTGGTGGTCTTCCACGTTCTTCATTTCTCACATCAAAATCATTATTTCTAAACCGCTGAACCCATCTTTTGCCAGTTTGTTTTTGATAGATCTGCATATGGCTCGACGAGCATTCGATGCTACTCTGCAGCACTTTTCTTCAAACGAAAACAAAAAATTAATGCTTTCCGCAAATCATCACTTTCTGGTACAAAATTCGACATTTTTAACAAGATGAATAAATATGATGTTGTCTGTTCAATGACTTGATGTATACTAAATATTTTTCACAGATGTCATAGCAAACAAACAAATAAAAAATAGGGGCTCGTTCACAACAAATCTTCCCTATCGAGACATTTTTATCTTGACGCTTCATTCCGGTATTCCTGGTATACGAGGCATCTAAGTAATCTTTTCATGGATCGAAATAACTTTATTCTGTACTGTATTACCCATTTTGAGCAATGATTCTACTGGTTTTATCAGTAAACAACTGAAGAATGTACGATTTGACATCATCATCCTTAGTGAAATTTTAACCATTCAAGGATATTTGCAAAGCTCAAAAGAAAAAGTAGTCAGATGGTGTAAGTTCAGGTGGATGTGGTTATACCTTCAATATATTCTCGGCATCGATATGAAGGAAAATGCGAATTCAATTTTCAATATAATCTCCCCTAACATCAATGAATTTGTTACATCTAGGGATAAGCTTTTAAAACCCTCAAAAAAAATAATTTCCTCTTCTTTCTTCTTTCTCTCTCTTTCTTCTTTCTCTGCAAAAAAAAACATTAATTGCCGACTTGAGTTCATCATCATCCGAAAACCTTTTTCCGCGAAGATATTTTTTCAAATCCGGAAACAGGAAATAATCATTAGGCGCAAGGTCTGGACTATAGGGTGGGTGTTGGATATCTTCGAAACCACAATCTCTTGCAACAGCCTTGAAAACTCGCTCCGTGTGAACAGGAGCGTTGTCATGAAGGAGCAACACACACGCTGCGAGTTTAACCCGTCTGTCACGCAAGTGTAGCGTGGAAGCGGTTTCACCTTTCTTTCTACTCAATAAGCAAGATTCCCTTTGAGTCCCAAAAAACTGTGGTCATGAGCTTCCCGGCAGACGGAGTGGCTTTGAACTTCTTCGGTGGGTCTGTTCCTTTTTCATGCTACTGCATGGATTTTTGTTTGCTTTCAGGGTCATAGTGGTGAACCTATGTTTCGGCCCCAGCAACAATTCGATCCATAACACCGTCCGCGTTCTTACTACACATCTCCTAAAGCTCTCTACAGCATGCGATTCTCACTTTTTCCTGAAGCGCTGTGAGTATTCGTGGCACCCACCTTGCACTGATCTTACAATGCTTATGATGGTCATGAAGAATAGTGTGAATGATACCAGTTGAAAATTTGGTGATCTCTGCCATCATTTTCACCTTTATTCGGGCATCCTCGAACAAGTTTTTCGACTTCTTTAATGCTTTCTCCCGTACAAGCAGTAGCCGGGGCGCTGAAGCGGGGGTCGTCTTCAATGCTCTCTCTGCTTCTCTTGAACTCACTTGACCACTTTTGCACAGTTGATAGTGAAGTTTCGGAACCCTGGTAAACAGCCACAATCTATCCATGAATAGTTTTTTGACTTATTCATTGCCTAGTGAGAAATTTTATTACAGCGCGATGCTCTATTTTCACCATCATCGTCTCAGTTGCCATTATGATTCTGTTTAACTAGAGAATTAATAATCTAAAATTAATCACTAAAATGATAGTATTACTTGATAAATAAGTCAATTTCTATATATAACCACAGCTTCACCCCGATACGAGAATATATTGAACGTACATCCCAACAAAACTCCAATAATTTTCACTGAGTGACCAAAGATGTGTGTCGCATTGCATTGTCATGATGGAATACAACACCTTCGCGATTTGTCGATTTGGGCCTCTTTTCTTCAGCTGCACTTCAATTTTATTAGTTTTTCAATGGAGACAATGAATTGATCGTTGGTTGGGCGGTAAAGTTCAAAGTGGACAATTCTTTCTTAATCCTACCAAGCTGATAACATAACCTTCATTCGATGAATATCAGCTTTTGATGTTGCTGGAGCAGATTGGCCCGGCTTGCCCCACGATCTTTTTTCGATTGACATTGCCGTAAATAATCCTTTTTTCATCACCAGTTATAAATCTTTTTACAAATAGATCATTTTCATTACGTTTCTTTAACAAATTCATTCAAATTCATTCAGTCATTCAAATGTTAATGAATTAAATTATATGATATTCTTTTAATCTGGACTCATGTACTGAGTTTTCGTACATGGCAAAGTTGTATTAAGCGATTTTCAAAGCATGTATGTAATACATGCAGCTTCTCTGCAATCTCGTGCGTTGTACAGTTTCGATCTGAATCTGCTTTGATTTGTTCATCTCCAGCTTCAGGGTCGTCAGCGACTTCACCTTTCAGTGATGTAATACATGCAGCTTCTCTGCAATCTCGTGCGTTGTACAGTTTCGATCTGAATCTGCTTTGATTTGTTCATCTCCAGCTTCAGGGTCGTCAGCGACTTCACCTTTCAGTGAAAAAACGAAACAAACCCATTTTGATACTGCCGTTCTTTTAAAGCTTCGTTACCATAAATAGCACTTGACTTTATGTGAGCTTGCGATGCGTTTTTTTCTTAACGGAAACAAAAAAGCAAAATATGAGGAAGTTGTTCGTTTTGATTTGACAAACGAAAACTACACAACCGATTAAAAAATGTTTTTACTGATTGACAGTTGAAGTACAAACTATGTGTGTTCTAGTATTTTCTGTACCAAATTCTGAAGTCTGTCATTTGTAAAGGAGTGGAGATAAATCTCTCAGAAAGCGGCAAAGTACGGGAATGCATCTAAACCAAAAGTGTTAAGTATCATTAAGAAATGTCAAATTCAATTTTTCGACACAGAAAATAAAACCAACAACGAAATTTGAGATACATACACAGAGATAATAGGTGAATGCTCACTTATTTCTGTACGCACACCAATTTATTTGACAGAAAACCCACAACCTATCCAGACGAATTTCTTGTATTAAAATGGGTAGGGTGGTGAAATATTTTACTCTCTCGAGAGAGCGTTCATTTGACGTAAACCCCATTTTTTCGGTATGTGGGAACTGATATTGTGTTGCTTTGTGTTGTGTCAGCTGGACGTGGGAAAACTACACGAGGATATACTGGGGAAAATCCAAATACCAACCCGACGAGGCATCTCACCAATACGGAAATCGATGCTGCAATCGATGGATTGGAGGACACAATCAATAACGCCTAAGAACAGCAGAAGTGACCAAGAACAAATACGGACAGGTACAACCATTTACCAGTTCCTAACCAAAATCTTTACCACCATAGGCAGAGATTGAGAGAACGTTTGCAGCGAATCTACCGCCGCGAACTGAACACAGTAAATGGCGAATGCCAGACCGTTCTCAGGGAGTTGAACTACGCAAACATCATGTTTCGTACTGCTGTTAAACACCACCACAACACGGTCCTGCAAAATAAGCTCAAAACAATAAGGCCGGGACCAGATACCTTCAAGAAAATCAACGAGGTCATCGGAGAATGGAAGAAATTGCCATTAACCATAAAGACAAACGGGAGATTCCACCACCCCAGAGGTGAAAGCAGAAGCTTTCGTATCTCACTTCGAGAGCTGTTTCAAGCCCAAGCCGCCGGAAGATCAGAACTTCATGGCAGTCGTGAGAGACTATGTCAGCAAAGACAACCCAGCTGATAACCCGACGGAGAACCAAGATCTTTGCAACACCAGAAGAAATCGAGGAAATCATCCATGGCAGTGCAGCAAAGAAATCGGCCGGACTGGTCAAAATTTCAAATTTTGTCCTTAAACGGATGCCACACATCGTGATGATACTCCTGACTATCATCATCAACAATTACATCAACAACTGCTACTCCCCAATCAGATGGAAAATGACAGGGATTGTTCCAATTCCCAAGAAAGGGGACGCTGACAACGTGACATTATACAGACCCAAATCGCTGCTAAGCAATATGAGCAAAATCGTGGAAAGGCTTTTTATGCAGAAAATTAAACAATACTGCACGGAGTCAAACATCATCCCAGACATCCAATTCGGATTCCGGGAAAACACTCGACTCTGCATCCTTTGATGAAATTTCATCACGATGTCGTGGCGGGCTTCAACAATCACCAAGTCATCGTGGCATGCTTCTTGGATATTGAGAAGGCCTTCGACACGGCTTGGATAGAAGCACTCATTTTCAAACTCAAATTAATGAGATTTCTTTCAAACCTCATCGTGATTATCCATAGTTTTCTTCACGCCAGGAGATTTTATGTAGAAATAGAAGGAAGTAAATCAAGGATAAGGAACATCCAGGCAGGCGTTGCACAGGGATCGCGACTGGGAACTATACTGTTTAAGACCAACCGCCATTATCGCCATCTGTTAACTGTTGCCTGTTCACGGACGACTCGTTAACATCCTCAAAATAGAAGAGATTTTCTCCCCGACATCTTCTGCATGCGAGCAGAAGCAGTCGATACAACCTACCATCGAGGCTGAACCTGAACACACACCCTTGTTCAATTAAGAAAAATTTAATAAATTAAATTGCATTGTGTTGTTTTGTACTGTGCTGTTTGTTTCGGGTACGGGAACACACCTACATTCGAATAACAAAATGTGTTTGACATTTCGATTACAACAAACTTTTCGAGCAAGGCGGAGAAGATGCGAATGCCAACGCAAGCCCTGGATGCCTCAGCATATTAACAACCGAGGGATATGAGAGTGAAGGAAATTGTTACTGAAAATCATGAAATCACTATTACGGAAGTTGCTAAAGATGTCGGCATATCGGTTGAATGCATGCTGTGCATTTTTTTTCGAAAATGTTGGTCATGAAGCGTATGACAGCGAAGTTCGTTCCAAAGCTGCTGAATTTCGACCAAACAAAGTGTGACATGATCATCGCTCAGGTATTGTTAAGTGACGTCAATGATATCCAGATTTGCCTTAATGGGTCGTAACTGGTGTCGAAACAAGTATATCCGTATGAAGTGAGCGTCAAGGTACAAATGTCTCGATAGGGAACATTTGTTGTGAACGAGCCCATATTTTTTTTTTGTTTATTTGCTGTGACATCTGTGAAAAATATTTAGTATACATCAAGTCATTGTACAGACAACATCATATTTATTCATCGTGTTAAAAATGTCAAATTTTGTACCAGAAAGTGATGATTTGCGCAAACCATTAATGTTTTGTTTTCATTTGAAGAAAAATGCTGCAGAGTCGAATGATTATCTAGGCATATGGTGATCATGCTCTATCACAAGCAACATGCAAAAGATGATTTCAACGGTTCAGAAATAATGATTTTGATGTGAGAAATGAAGAACGTGGAAGACCACCAAAAAAGTTTGATGACGCCGAATTGCAAACGATATTGGCTGGAGATGACACTTTGAGTCAAAAGCAAATGGCAGCAATGTTAAATGTTGCACAACAAACAATTTCTGACCGTTTAAAAGCTATGGGAAAGATCTAAAAGTGTGGAAAATGGGTGCCACATGAATTGAATGAACGACAGATGGAAAACCGAAAAAACACTTGTGAAATTTTGCTTCAAACGCACGAAAGGAAATCGGTTCTGCATCGGATTGTTACTGGTGATGAAAAATGGATATATTTTAAATAACCTAAACGGAAAAAGGATTTAGACAAGGCGACGCGCTGTCATGCGACTTCTTTAACATCATCCTTGAGGGGATCGTGCGGAACTCACAGGTCAACACCAAAGGCACGATCTTCCACAAGTCCGTTCAATTGCTAGCTTATGCGGATGACAAGAAGATTCAACCACGAACTGTATGGGCTGTACGGCGGCATGAGGCTAGTCAAGCGTCTACGGATACAACGCTTAAGGTGGCTAGGCCATGTAGAGCGCATGGACTCGAAGAGTTTTCGAATCCGAACCACAGGGACAACGCAACAGAGGACGTCCTAGACTGAGGTGGCGCACACAAGTGGAAAAGGACCTCAACCAACTTGGAGTGCGCAATTGGAGACAGCTGGCAAGAGATCGCGCTAGCTGGAGAGGCATGTTGGTTGAGGCCCAGGTCCACCCCGGGCTGTAGCGCCATCCGAAGAAGAAGAAACGGAAAAAATCATGGGTTTATCTGGGACAACCATCAACATCGACTGCAAAACCAGATCGATTCGGCAAGAAGACAATGCTGTGTGTTTGGTGGGATCAAAAAGGTGTGCTGTACCACGAGCTCCTAAAACCTGGTGAAATTGTGAATGCTGATCGCTACCGACAACAAATGATAAATTTGAACCATGCATTGATCGAGAAGCAACCAGAATGGGCCAGAAGACGCGACAAGGTAATTTTGCTTCAGGACAATGCACCTGTACACAAAGCAAACCCGGTTCAGGATACAATCAAAACACTTGGCTGGGAGCAGCTACCCCACCCGCCGTATTCACCAGACTTGGCTCCGTCCGAGTACCATTTGTTTTCATCGATGGGACACGCATTGGCTGAGCAGCACTTTGATTCCTACGAGGAGGTCGAAAATTGGGTGTTTGATTGGTTTGCTTTAAAAGACGAACAATTTTATTGGCGTGGTATTCACGAATTGCCAGAAAGGTGGTCAAAATGTGTAGAAAACAGTGGTCAATACTTTGAATAAAATGTTTTTACTTTTCCATTAATAATTGGTTTTTTGTTTTCAGAAAAATTTAATTTCATACCGGTATACCTGGTTTATGGTTATGACATCGAAACTAAAGTGCAATCATCCCAATGGAAAAGCCCAGAAGAACCATTGAACAGGACGCCAAGTTCGGTCAAATCTGAAGGTTTTGCTGACTGTTTTGTTTGATTACGGTGGCGTAGTGCAGCAGGAGTTCTTGCCATTTGGTCATAAGGTCTATTAGGAGTATTATCTTGAAATTATGAACAGTTTGCAAAAGCAATTCGAAGAAACAATTCATGGCTTTTGCATCACAAACATGTAATTGTATACGACATTGCTTGTTCGTTAGTTTTTGGCTAAAAAAATCACCGTAATTATGTCGCAGCCACCGTATTCACCGTTCAACATGCGACTTATACTTATACTTAAAAATTCTTTCTCCAAATAAGTTAAGGGGGAAAGGTATAAGAAGGTCGATTGAGGCACGGTACACAGAGGTAAGAGCATTTTTAATGAATCTCCCGAAATTAGTTTTGTTGTTCATGTGAAAAAAAAGCAACGTGTGGTTTGGACATCAAGTCACAATCAGTTCTTACCTGTTCATGACACTTGTTTTACCCTGATGGCACATGAGAATGGAAGGATTGAATGATCAAAATCTGGCAAAGAACAGAGCTAGTGCATGATAAGTAGGAATCAAAGTGCTGCTCAGCCAATGCGTGTCCCATCGATGAAAACAAATGGTAGTCGGACGGAGCCAAGTCTGGTGAATACGGCGGGTGGGGTAGCTGCTCCCAGCCAAGTGTTTTGATTGTATCCTGAACCGGGTTTGCTTTGTGTACAGGTGCATTGTCCTGAAGCAAAATTACCTTGTCGCGTCTTCTGGCCCATTCTGGTTGCTTCTCGATCAATGCATGGTTCAAATTTATCATTTGTTGTCGGTAGCGATCAGCATTCACAATTTCACCAGGTTTTAGGAGCTCGTGGTACAGCACACCTTTTTGATCCCACCAAACACACAGCATTGTCTTCTTGCCGAATCGATCTGGTTTTGCAGTCGATGTTGATGGTTGTCCCAGATAAACCCATGATTTTTTCCGTTTCTTCTTCTTCGGATGGCGCTACAGCCCGGGGTGGACCTGGGCCTCAACCAACATGCCTCTCCAGCTAGCGCGATCTCTTGCCAGCTGTCTCCAATTGCGCACTCCAAGTTGGTTGAGGTCCTTTTCCACTTGTGTGCGCCACCTCAGTCTAGGACGTCCTCTGTTGCGTTGTCCCTGTGGTTCGGATTCGAAAACTCTTCGAGTCCATGCGCTCTACATGGCCTAGCCACCTTAAGCGTTGTATCCGTAGACGCTTGACTAGCCTCATGCCGCCGTACAGCCCATACAGTTCGTGGTTGAATCTTCTTGTCATCCGCATAAGCTAGCAATTGAACGGACTTGTGGAAGATCGTGCCTTTGGTGTTGACCTGTGAGTTCCGCACGATCCCCTCAAGGATGATGTTAAAGAAGTCGCATGACAGCGCGTCGCCTTGTCTAAATCCTTTTTCCGTTTAGGTTATTTAAAATATATCCATTTTTCATCACCAGTAACAATCCGATGCAGAACCGATTTCCTTTCGTGCGTTTGAAGCAAAATTTCACAAGTGTTTTTTCGGTTTTCCATCTGTCGTTCATTCAATTCATGTGGCACCCATTTTCCACACTTTTAGATCTTTCCCATAGCTTTTAAACGGTCAGAAATTGTTTGTTGTGCAACATTTAACATTGCTGCCATTTGCTTTTGACTCAAAGTGTCATCTCCAGCCAATATCGTTTGCAATTCGGCGTCATCAAACTTTTTTGGTGGTCTTCCACGTTCTTCATTTCTCACATCAAAATCATTATTTCTGAACCGTTGAAATCATCTTTTGCATGTTGCTTGTGATAGAGCATGATCACCATATGCCTAGATAATCATTCGACTCTGCAGCATTTTTCTTCAAATGAAAACAAAACATTAATGGTTTGCGCAAATCATCACTTTCTGGTACAAAATTTGACATTTTTAACACGATGAATAAATATGATGTTGTCTGTACAATGACTTGATGTATACTAAATATTTTTCACAGATGTCACAGCAAATAAACAAAAAAAAAATATGGGCTCGTTCACAACAAATGTTCCCTATCGAGACATTTGTACCTTGACGCTCACTTCATACGGATATACTTGTTTCGACACCAGTTACGACCCATTAAGGCAAATCTGGATATCATTGACGTCACTTAACAATACCTGAGCGATGATCATGTCACACTTTGTTTGGTCGAAATTCAGCAGCTTTGGAACGAACTTCGCTGTCATACGCTTCATGACCAACATTTTCGAAAAAAAATGCACAGCATGCATTCAACCGATATGCCGACATCTTTAGCAACTTCCGTAATAGTGATTTCATGATTTTCAGTAACAATTTCCTTCACTCTCATATCCCTCGGTTGTTAATATGCTGAGGCATCCAGGGCTTGCGTTGGCATTCGCATCTTCTCCGCCTTGCTCGAAAAGTTTGTTGTAATCGAAATGTCAAACACATTTTGTTATTCGAATGTAGGTGTGTTCCCGTACCCGAAACAAACAGCACAGTACAAAACAACACAATGCAATTTAATTTATTAAATTTTTCTTAATTGAACAAGGGTGTGTGTTCAGGTTCAGCCTCGATGGTAGGTTGTATCGACTGCTTCTGCTCGCATGCAGAAGATGTCGGGGAGAAAATCTCTTCTATTTTGAGGATGTTAACGAGTCGTCCGTGAACAGGCAACAGTTAACAGATGGCGATAATGGCGGTTGGTCTTAAACAGTATAGTTCCCAGTCGCGATCCCTGTGCAACGCCTGCCTGGATGTTCCTTATCCTTGATTTACTTCCTTCTATTTCTACATAAAATCTCCTGGCGTGAAGAAAACTATGGATAATCACGATGAGGTTTGAAAGAAATCTCATTAATTTGAGTTTGAAAATGAGTGCTTCTATCCAAGCCGTGTCGAAGGCCTTCTCAATATCCAAGAAGCATGCCACGATGACTTGGTGATTGTTGAAGCCCGCCACGACATCGTGATGAAATTTCATCAAAGGATGCAGAGTCGAGTGTTTTCCCGGAATCCGAATTGGATGTCTGGGATGATGTTTGACTCCGTGCAGTATTGTTTAATTTTCTGCATAAAAAGCCTTTCCACGATTTTGCTCATATTGCTTAGCAGCGATTTGGGTCTGTATAATGTCACGTTGTCAGCGTCCCCTTTCTTGGGAATTGGAACAATCCCTGTCATTTTCCATCTGATTGGGGAGTAGCAGTTGTTGATGTAATTGTTGATGATGATAGTCAGGAGTATCATCACGATGTGTGGCATCCGCTTAAGGACAAAATTTGAAATTTTGACCAGTCCGGCCGATTTCTTTGCTGCACTGCCATGGATGATTTCCTCGATTTCTTCTGGTGTTGCAAAGATCTTGGTTCTCCGTCGGGTTATCAGCTGGGTTGTCTTTGCTGACATAGTCTCTCACGACTGCCATGAAGTTCTGATCTTGCCGCGGCTTGGGCTTCAAACAGCTTTCGAAGTGAGATACGAAAGTTTTTGCTTTCACCTCTGGAGTGGTCGCATCTCCTCCGTTTGTCTTTATGGTTAATGGCAATTTCTTCCATTCTCCGATGACGTCGTTGATGGTGGTGTTTAACAGCAGTACGAAACATGATGTTTGCGTAGTTCAACTCCCTGAGAACGGTCTGGCATTCGCCATTTACCGTGTTCAGTTCGCGGCGGTAGATTCGCTGCAAACGTTCTCTCAATCTCTGCCTATGGTGGTAAAGATTTTGGTTAGGAACTGGTAAATGGTTGTACCTGTCCGTATTTGTTCTTGGTCACTTCTGCTGTTCTTAGGCGTTATTGATTGTGTCCTCCAATCCATCGATTGCAGCATCGATTTCCGTATTTTTGAGATGCCTCGTCGGGTTGGTATTTGGATTTTCCTCAGTATATCCTCGTGTAGTTTTCCCACGTCCAGCTGACACAACACAAAGCAACACAATATCAGTTCCCGCATACCGAAAAAATGGGGTTTTCATCAAATGAACGCTCTCTCGAGAGAGTAAAATATTTCACCACCCTGCCCATTTTAATACAAGAAATTCGTCTGGATAGGTTGTGGGTTTTCTGTCAAATAAATTGGTGTGCGTACAGAAATAAGTGAGCATTCAGCTATTATCTCTGTGTATGTGTCTCAAATTTCGTTGTTGGTTTTATTTTCTGTGTCGAAAAATTGAATTTGACATTTCTTAATGATACTTAACACATTTGGTTTAGATGCATTCCCGTACTTTGCCGCTTACTGAGAGATTTATCTCCACTCCTTTACAAATGACAGACTTCAGAATTTGGTACAGAAAATACTGGAACACACATAGTTTGAACTTCAACTGTCAATCAGTAAAAACATTTTTTAATCGGTAGTGTAGTTTTCGTTTGCAAATCAAAACGAACAACTTCCTCATATTTTGCTTTTATGTTTCCGGGAAGAAAAAAACGCATCGCAAGCTCACATAAAGTCAAGTGCTATTTATGGTAACGAAGCTTTAAAAGAACGGCAGTGTCAAAATGGGTTTGTTTCGTTTTTTCACCGAAAGGTGAAGTTGCTGACGACCCTGAAGCTGGAGATGAACAAATCAAAGCAGTAATAGATTCAGATCGACACTGTACAACGCACGAGATTGCAGGGAAGCTGCATGTATTACATACATGCTTTGAAAATCACTTAATACAACTTTGCCATGTACGAAAACTCAGTACATGAGTCCAAATTAAAAGAATATCATATAATTTAATTCATTAACATTTGAATGAATGAATGAATATTTGTAAAAAGATTTATAACTGGTGATGAAAAAAGGATTGTTTACGGCAATGTCAATCGAAAAAAGATCGTGGGGCAAGCCAGGCCAATCTGCTCCAGCAACATCAAAAGCTGATATTCATCGAATGAAAGTTATGTTATCAGCTTAGTAGGATTAAGAAAGAATTGTCCACTTTCAAATTTTACCACCCAACCGAACGTTCAATTCAGATGTCTTCATTGAAAAACTAATAAAATTGAAGTGCAGCTGAAGAAAAGAGGCCCAAATCGACAAATCGCGAAGGTGTTGTATTCCATCATGACAATGCAATGCCACATACATCTTTGGTCACTCATTGAAAATTATTGGAGCTTTGTTGGGATGTACGTTCAATATATTCTCGTATCGGGGTGAAGCTGTGGTTATATATACAAATTGACTTATTTATCAAGTAATACTATCATTTTAGTGCATTCGTGTAAGATTTCATATAAATGTGGTTATTAATTCACGTTGTATCTCTAGTTAAACATAATCTTAATGGCAACTGAGACGATGATGGTGAAAATAGAGCATCGCGCTGTAATTAAATTTCTCACTAGGCAAAACAAAAAACTATTCATGGAGAGATTGTGGCTGTTTACCAGGGTTCCGCACCTTCATTACCAACTGTGCAAAAGTGGTCAAGTGAGTTCAAGAGAAGCAGAGAGAGCATTGAAGACGACCCAGGCTTCAGCGCCCCGGCTACTGCTTGTACGGGAGAAAGCATCAAAGAAGTCGAAAAACTTGTTCGACGATAACCGAATAAAGGTGAAAATGATGGCAGAGATCACCAAGTTTTCAACTGGTATCATTCACACCATTCTTCATGGCCATCATAAGCATTGAAAGGTCAGTGCAAGGTGGGTGCCACGAATACTCACAGCGCCTCAGGAAAAAGTGAAAACCGCATGCTGTAGAGAGCTTTAGGAGATGTGTAGTAAGAACGCGGACGGTGTTATGGATCGAATTGTTGCTGGGGCCGAAACATAGGTTCACCACTATGACCCTGAAAGCAAACAAAAATCCATGCAGTGGCATGAAAAAGGAACAGACCCACCGAAGAAGTTCAAAGTCACTCCGTCTGCCGGGAAGCTCATGACCACAGTTTTTTGGGACTCAAAGGGAATCTTGCTTATTGAGTAGAAAGAAAGGTGAAACCGCTTCCACACTACACTTGCGTGAAAGACGGGTTAAACTCGCAGCATATGTGTTGCTCCTTCAAGACAACGCTCCTGTTCACACGGAGCGAGTTTTCAAGGCTGTTGCACGAGATTGTGGTTTCGAAGAAATCCAACACCCACCCTATAGTCCAGACCTTGCCCCTAATGATTATTTCCTGTTTCCGGATTTGAAAAAATGTCTTCGCGGAAAAAGGTTTTCGGATGATGATGAACTCAAGTCGGCAATAAATGTTTTTTTTTTTTGCAGAGAAAGAAGAAAGAAGAAAGAGAGACAAAGAAGAAAGAAGAAGAAATTATTTTTTTTTTTTGAGGGTTTTAAAAAGCTTATCCCTAGATGTAACAAATGCATTGATGTTAGGGGAGATTATATTGAAAAATAAAAACAATTGAAATTAAATTCGCATTTTCCTTCATATCGATGGCGAGAATATATTGAAGGTATAACTACATCCACCTGAACTTACACCATCTGACTACTTTTTCTTTTGAGCTTTGCAAATACCCTTGAATGGTTAAAATTTCACTAAGGATGATGATGTCAAATCGTACATTCTTCAGTTGTTTACTGATAAAACCAATAGAATCATTGCTCAAAATGGGTAATACAGTACAGAATAAAGTTCTTTCGATCCATGAAAAGATTACTTAGATGCCTCGTATACCAGGAATACCGGAATGAAGCGTCAAGATACCAATGTCTCGATAGGGAACATTTGTTGTGAACGAGCCCCTATTTTTCATTTGTTTGTTTGCTATGACATCTGTGAAAAATATTTAGTATACATCAATCATTGAACAGTCAACATCATATTTCTTCATTATGTTAAACATGTCGAATTTTGTACCAGAAAGTGATGATTTGCGGAAAGCATTAATTTTTTGTTTTCGTTTGAAGAAAAGTGCTGTATTATCTTGAAATTATGAACAGTTTGCAAAAGCAATTCGAAGAAACAATTCATGGCTTTTGCATCACAAACATGTAATTGTATACGACATTGCTTGTTCGTTAGTTTTTGGCTAAAAAAATCACCGTATGTCGCAGCCACCGTATTCACCGTTCAACATGCGACTTATACTTATACTTAAAAATTCTTTCTCCAAATAAGTTAAGGGGGAAAGGTATAAGAAGGTCGATTGAGGCACGGTACACAGAGGTAAGAGCATTTTTAATGAATCTCCCGAAATTAGTTTTGTTGTTCATGTGAAAAAAAAGCAACGTGTGGTTTGGACATCAAGTCACAATCAGTTCTTACCTGTTCATGACACTTGTTTTACCCTGATGGCACATGAGAATGGAAGGATTGAATGATCAAAATCTGGCAAAGAACAGAGCTAGTGCATGATAAGTAGGAATCTATTTTAGTTTAGTTAGTTTGACTTTTATTTTCAATAAATGTTTTACAATGTAAAGTTTAAGCTAAGTCATTTATGGTTTGGCCTATGGCCGTCTACCAGGTTGACAAATACATACATACGTTTTACATTAAAAATCTCCATCTATGGTACGTTTTATATAACAAAGTGCTGCTACCGAATAATCGTATAAGGCCTTTCATCCCTTTTCTCCATTTAAGATGCACGTTACTTCATATTCGTCTAAAACAAGTTTTTCGAAAATTGCTAGTCGAAATTCTTTTAGAATCGGACAAACACCAATAAAATGTAAGATGTCTTCTCTCTTCCTCATGTTACATAGGTTACAAAGAATTGGTAAATCTGGTCTGTGGGGGATAAAGTTTAACTGAACGAGTTCTCCTCTCAGTTTAAAAACTGTGCTTATTTTTTCGATTGAGTGACTGTCAAGGAAGTATGTTTTTTCATTTATAAAATGGTTTAGTTTGCTGTAGTAGTTCTACAACTATTTCTTCTACTTTATAATTTAACTATGTGCTTGTCCTGCATCCTTGCTTATACAAGGGTGGTAGAGATGTCCTGTGCCATTATCTGCGTGCGCGATATAACCGAAGAAGATTAGAGGACAGTATATTCGTCCCCAACGCCTGCAAGTACAAAATCAATGGCTTAGGTGTTAGCCGAGAATATAAGTTGCCGTTGGTTCGTTCAGCCAAACTTTGCACTTTACCTTCCATCTATTTCTCAGGTACAACGTTCTACACTCCCTCTTCAAAAGGTATTCGAATGCACGAACGCCTAACGTGACACATGGCCATTCAAGACAATAAGGAAATCATATTACAAAACAATTTCCCAGTTGGTCAATGACTGGCGCCACCACAAAGGATTCAATACGAATCAACCCCAACAACCGACATCATTATGCATTTCTGCCTTTTTTTTGCAAATGGCCTTTACGTCTCGGATTGTTTGCGCGCGGCATAAGCCAGTCAAGGATAACACGTAGCGAGCAACAGAAAGAAACAGTAGACAACGTACTCCCGCGCTATCCTGCGTACTATCTGAGTGCATTAATTCATATTTTATTATAATTTATGAATGTATGTTATCTTTTCAGCTAGTAGCAGTGCTTCCTTCAACTGCACCAAGCGCCAGCATAACCAGCGCATAAATATGTATACACAACGCTAGTGCATTCATTCGCAGGCGTCCCCGCGAGAAGGGAAACTGGTATTCTCACGTTGTTGCCGTTGCCGCGCCACTGTTAGATAGCTGTTGGCAGTTGGCTTTTAGCCGGTTTTCTATTTTTGTTGACTGGCTTTATGTTAGATTTTATATATGAAGTCAGTGGCATACGATTTCACGGAATAAATTAAATTACAGTAAGAAAGTCAAGCGAAATGCTATGCATAAATTAATTAGCATGCATATGCAAATGAGTGTACTCCCTTTTTTATGGTGACGCGACGTTGTTGGTGGGTGGACGTGTCGTCAAATTGTAATGCGTTGGCAAAACGCAGATAGACCTTGTTGCGCTGCGCTGCAAGAATCAGTTTAAAGCCTACCCGCACAAGGGTCATTCAATATATCCTTACAAATCAATTGAAACTCTTTTGCATGTGCGTGCGCGAGTACTGTGGCATGAAGTTTCATCTAAAGTGTTATCTAAATGCCGAGTCATTTAAATGTGTATAACATGCGGGAATGGTTTTAGGGCTTAGTCAGGATTTTCATAATTCACGTCAACAGAAAACTCAAATTAAAAAAGAACTCACGTTAACAGAAGAACAAAATGAAATAATTATCTTACGCGCCTATAATCAACCCTATTACCACCAAAATACAAACTTAGAGAACGTACACTATGTGCACCTATAATGTACTGTATTACCGACGACGGAATCTGAATTGGATAAGTTTATTCCCCCACCAACGAACGAAGCTTCTTAAACTGTTCTTTCAGAAGAAAAAAAGCTCTGTCAAAGATACAGTAAATCACAGACAGAATCAAAAGCTTTTTAAATTAAAAAGAGAAACAACCAGCCGAGAGGAATTAATCTTGCCGGAGGGATCCTTCGGTTTTTATGATTGTTATTCGTTATTGGATTTTACACACATAAACGAGTTGTGTGAACACTTTTCATTTTGTCAATGTTTACTACAGATTTAGGTACATTCTATTAAGGTCGAACACGAATATACAATAAATATCTATAGAAGTTTCTTGGAGCTCTAAAAATTGTTCTTTATGTGTCAAAAATATCAATAGCAATTGAATTTAGAAAAAAACCCTATTTACGAAAAGTTGGTACATGGCAAGAACAACCATATCTTGATTATATTTAAGTCATAGCAGCTTTCGTCGCCGTGGATTGTCCTGTTTTGAGATGTGCATTATTTACCGCAGGTAAGTCTTTTTTTGCATATTTCTTTTAATGAATATTCAGGGCTATACTTATTTACTAGACAAATTTTCTTAAACTAGCTTAACATATTCTTTTCTTACATCTATCTTACTGACCCTATGCGGATGCTCTAAGTTAATCTAAACATTGTTGATATTACTGCCTTTCGGCATCTTGTTTTTTTTTATTTTTTAATCTTAATCGAAACTTAAATTAAATTATGCTAAGAAAACTATTAAAAACTTAGCTGAATCAGATAAGTGCTCTTAATATAATCTTTGTCCTTAAAATATTTTAAGGAACTCTCTTTTGCAACAAAGGTCGTATATTACCTGATCAATAATTTTTGAAGAGTTTTTTTTTTTGGACCGTATTAATGACGTCTTTAAAGAAGGTCCACATTTCCAAATGTAAATGTGGCAGTTTTATTCATATACTCTTTACTGCCTTCCAATCAATAAGTTTATTGCCTTTGGAGAGTTATTGCCATGGAGAGTTTATCGGATACTAACACTGCCCGGATCCTAGGGCCTCTACTCTTTACCCTAAAAATATATCTACGGTATGTCGAATATATGTTTACAAATTGAAAAATTATTCGTAATTTCGACTGCCATAAAAAAATACACTGTTCTAAAACAAACTGTGGTCTTCATTAGTGATGGGCGCATTCGAATGATATCGCGAGTGATAATCGATTATTACAAGTTCTCGAGAACATCTCGATTCTCAACCAATCACAACTAATCTCTCGAGTGACTACTAATCACTCGAATCTCTACTAATCATACGAAAGACTACTAAGTACTCAAATGACTACTAATCACTCGTAGAAATTAAAGATCCACTATCCTGCAGTAACAAAATTTACCTAGAGCTCCCGAATTCCTTATTGCATCCGAATGGAAACCACACAGAATTGTATTCTACTTCTTAAACTCTTCGAAAAGTTTACTGAAGAACTCTCTGGAGAAAATTTTCTTACGATGTCTCTTGTAATTCTTTTATTAAGCGGCCTCCAAACAAGAATTGAAGGGCTAAAGCCTACAACACAAATTGGAAATAAAACTTAAAACTGATTTGCGACAGGTTGTTTTTAAACGCTTTAGTGAGATGGAACCAAATAAAACAGCTTCGAAATCAATATTTCTGAACCCAAGGCTCAAGAAATTTGCTTTCGGATCCAAAGAAAACGCTACCAAAGCAGACCAATGGCTTGAAGAAGAATCTGTGGACCTTCTATCTAGTTAATCTGTAGTTAAACCTATGTGAAATAGAGGATTCCGAAAAGAAGACAACAGGGCTTGTTAGATAAAAATGTAAACAAAATAATATTTCTCAACAGCTACTTAACGCGAAACAATCAGGTTTAATTTTTATTTTTATTTTCATATTTATTTATACTCAATTGAATTACAAGTCTTTTGTCTTTACTTTTATCGAATTGTCTAGTCTAAAGATACAAGATCTTATTAAATTATTTTGTTATCCTTAAGTTAACAAAGCGTCGCGTAGTGGGTAGAGTGCGACGCTCACTCGCCGAAGGGTCTCGAAGGGTCTCGAAGGGTTCGATTCCCGGCTGAACACCTCGAATTTTTCACGGCACCACCTCTTTCGCGCTGGTGTCAACACTCAAAGAGTAGTAACTGTCTAAGAAAGCTTCTCAAACTTCGCCGGCGAGGTTTGAGAATGTCCCTTCTACTCGTGAGAGAACAGTAACGCATACGACACGAGTAGTTGATGAGCAAGCTTGGTCCTGGTCCCCCAGTCGACTGTCGCGCTAACAATTATTATTTAAGTTTTCAAGAAATAAATGTCTTTGAATTTTTAATTTACGTTAATTTTGTTCGTTTTTGATTCTACCAAAATATAATCTATACAAAAAATATTTTACGATGTTTTTATTAATGCACCGAGTAGTTGGGTAATACTTGAGTTATTTTCCCTTGCGTAGTAGTAGTAGTAGTCACTCGATTGATTAATAGTGATTCAAATTATTAGTAGTCACTCGAGTAGTAAGCAGCCATTCAAATGATTAGTAGTCACTCGAGTGATTAGTAGTCATTCGAGTGATCATTCGATTATTAAAGTATCTCGATTACTAAAGTCCCGATTCTTAAAATCATTCGATTATGCCCATCACTAGTCTGCATTGCAATAAACTTATCATTAATAACACAGCCAAGTATACACAAATGTCTCACCCAGTCCAAAATACTAGATGCCGTTTTGAAAAACCAGCTGACAAACGCTTTTAATAATAGTAAAAGAGAGAAAAATTTAAAGAGAATAACGAAGAGTGATCACTATACCGATTTGTTGTATGTATTATATTGAACTATGGTACATAAAGGAGCTGTTTGGGTTCATTGTCTTTGTGTAGAATCCATCCAAGCGGCATTTTCATCTGTGTGTAAAAAAGCATGATTTCTTTTATTATGCTGACAAACTCCGGTAGACATCACCCGTTTTATCCCAAAAATGGAAATGGCATAGGAAAAGCATTCCTATGCGCAATGATTTACATCTTGAAAGTAAACTCTGATTGAAACTCTTGGCTTTTTACTTTACTAACAACCCTGCACTTTTGAAATATTATCTTTTGGTAACTAAAATAATACGAGGGTTGCCTTTTATATTTTGGGATTAGAGAACAAAAACAAATATTAATCATCGTTTTTCAAAATATTCCTCATTAAGATCTATACACTTTTGCATGCGTTTGAAGCAATTGCTGAAACACTTTTGCCACTCTGATTGAGGTATCTCCAAACAGGCATTCTGAACACATCAACCACTTCTTCAGGTGTCGAAAAACGTTGACCTCTCATTTTATTTTTTACGTACGGGAATAAAAAGAAGTCGTTCGGTGCCAAGTCAGGACTA
The DNA here is from genome assembly GCA_955652365.1 of Eristalinus aeneus. Taxonomy (NCBI): domain Eukaryota; kingdom Metazoa; phylum Arthropoda; class Insecta; order Diptera; family Syrphidae; genus Eristalinus; species Eristalinus aeneus. Next base: position 15,706,180 of record OY019134.1, read on the forward strand.
TACGCCGGATGACTCATCAAATCGATGTTTTGAGTGTTCAAAAATGCAGTTGTTTCAACCGATGTGTGAGAGCTCGCATTGTCGTGGTGAAAAGTGATCCGTCTTCGGTGGTTGGTTTACCTGATTTCTTGGAAGACAACTGGGAAAAAAATGGTTGTGTACCACTCAGAATTAACTGTTCTGCGTTGTTCTAGTGGTACGGTTGCGACAAGTCCAGTTTTTCCAAAAAAAAACAGGCGGCCATTTGCTTGGAAGTGCTTCGTGCGCGAACAACTTTTGTTGGATTTGGCTTAATTTGAAACACCCATACAGTCGACTGCTGTTTACTTTCGGGCTCATACGCATAAATCCACGGTTCATCACCTGTCACGATGTCATAGACGTTTTTCGAAGCATCGCAATCGTTGTTTTGGAGCATTTCTTTGGACCAATCGCCACGAGCCTTTTATTGAGCGATTGACAAATTGTGTAGTATCCAGCACGAACAAATATTTTTGACGGTCAAATGTTCATGCAATGTTGAATGTATGCTGGTCGCACTAATGCCTAAGGTTGTCTCAATCTCACGACTTGCGACGATCTTGCAACATCAGTTGGCGCACAGCATCAATGGTTTCCTGAACAACCTCTGATTTTGGACGACCTTCACAAAATTCGTCTTGGAGTGAACTACGACCTCGGTTGAATTCACCATACCTTCGATAAACACTGGTCCTTGATGGAGCTTCATCGCCAAAAATTGAATTAAGTTCATAGATGCACTGTTGCTGAGTTAATCCACCCCGAAAGTTTAAAAAAATAATCGCACGAACATTTTCACGATTTAATTCCATTTTTCGGCGAAATGAATTATTTAAGTTACTGTAAATAACACAAATAGCGCTCGTATATCAAAATGTTCTGAGTACGTATAACCTCAAAAATGTCAAACTTTATGATAGGGCTGGCAGTTGCCAGATTGCAACACTAGGGTTGCTCAATCCCGAAATATAAAAGGCAACCTTCATATTGATACTGGCAGACTTTGTTTCTTAATCATTAAGGGGAGCAAATCGCTTTCAGTGAGAGGCAGTCTCTTTTAAGGATTCCCGTTAATAGAGCAACAGAATAACAGCAATAACATACGAAGTCTAGCAGGATGTGTATGATACGAACACAATCATGCGTAATACTCATCTTGCTGAGATGAAAGATTTTAAAATTCAATTCATTAAACCAAAAAGTTCAATCTGCGCTAGTATACGGATATACAGTGGCGATCATATAAAAGTTCGAATGCTTACTGTTTTCATATTCATATTCATCATCAGCGAAATATATATAAATATCGAGATATTCATAGCGGCTTACGCTAGTAAAACATTCCGTGCAAAAGTGTCGAATAGGGTGAAGTTCGATTTTTTTTTGTATTTTTTTTTTGTTTTAACTTTCCTCTTAATCAAAAATGTGCAGAATTTAAACACAATACGCCGCAGTGGCGGAGTGGGTAAAGTGCGATGTGCACACGCCGAAGGGGGTAGGTTCGATTTCCGGCTGAACACCTCGAATTTTTCACGGCACCACCTCTTTCGAGCTGCTGACAACACACGAAAAGTAATAACTGTCTAAGAGAAAGCTTCTCAAACTTCGCCGTTCGGAGTCGACAACACACTGTAGGTCCCTTCTACGTGTGAGAGAACGAAAGTAGTTGATGAACAAGCTAAGCCTTGGTCCCCCTGTGAACTCTCGCTTCAATAATTATTTTATACATATATATATAATTATATTTCGTTTTAAAATAAAGATTTTATGGATAAGTTAATATGAAAATTGGTAAATATGACAGTACATTCGAACATTTACGCTCGCCACTGTATGTATTCAGAGTCCAACATTTGACTTTAAAGTTTTCCTGTTTGATTAATGAAACTTTTTTTATAAAAAAATATATATTAAATGCAGTTTTTTTTTATTCAACTTACTCATATGTAGGTAGTATATTGCGATAAATGTTAACGGATGTATATATCTAAGGCTATGATTTGAAAAAATTGATTTTGGTTTCCAAGCATTTTAAGCTTATACATTGCCATAAACTTACAATCAAATAGTTTTCACTATTATTATTGGGTTTTGACACATCAACGTGCTGAATATATTTCTTTAATTTTAATATACTGAAATATAGCTGAATTCGAAGGCGCTATATACTTAAAAAACGTTTGCGGAATAATTTCAAAAAAGTAGTTAATATTATTGAGGTTTTCGTTACATACACATACCAGGTATACCAGTATTTTTTTTAAAATAAAGCACTAATAATAAATAGGAAAGTAAAAACATTTTATTCAAAGTATTGACCACTGTTTTCTACACATTTTGACCACCTTTCTTTCAATTTGTGAATACCACGCCAATAAAATTGTTCGTCTTTTAAAGCAAATCAATCAGACACCCAATTTTCGACCTCCTCGTAGGAATCAAAGTGCTGCTCAGCCAATGCGTGTCCCATCAATTAAAAGAAATGGTAGTCGGAAGGAACCAAGTCTGGTGAAATATGAGGGTGGGGTAGCTGCTCACAGCCAAGTGTTTTGATTGTATCCTGAACCGGTTTTGCTTTGTGTGCAGGTGCATTGTCCTGAAGCAAAATTCCCTTGTCACGTCTTCTGGCCCACTCGGGTCGTTTCTCGATCAATGCATGGTTCAAATTAAACATTTGTTGTCGGTAGCGATCAGTATTAACGGTTTCACAAGGTTTAAGGAGCTCGTGGTACAGCACACCTTTCTGGTCCCACCAAACACACAGCATTGTCTTCTTGCCGAATCGATCTGGTTTCGCAGTCGATGTTGATGGTTGTCCCAGATTATCCCATGATTTTTGCCGTTTAGGATTCTTATAATAAATCCATTTTTCATCGCCAGTAACAATCCAATGCAAAACCGATTTTCTTTCGTGTCTTTGAAGCAAAATTTCACAAGTGTTTTTTTTCGGTTTTCCATCTGTCTTTCATTAAATTCATGTGATAAACATTTTCCACACTTTTGGATCTTTCCCATAGCTTTTAAACGGTCAGAAATTGTTTGTTGTGCAACATTTAACATTGCTGCCATTTGCTTTTGACTCGAAGTGTCATCTCCATCCAATATCGTTTGCAGTTCGGCGTCTTCAAACTTTTTTGGTGGTCTTCCACGTTCTTCATTTTAATGCTTCAAATTAATGCTTTCCGCAAATCATCACTTTCTGGTACAAAATTCGACATCTTTAACACGATGAAAAAATATGATGTTGACTGTTCAATGACTTGATGTATACGTAGTATTTTTCAGTGATGTCATAGCAAACAAACAAAACAAAAATATTGGCTAGTTCACAAAAAATGTTCCTTATCGAGAAATTTTATCTTGACGCTCACTTCATACGGGTATACCTGGTACGGTTATGTAATTTTCTGTCAATATTGAATTAGAAAAATATTTTGCATTTACTTGAAAAAAACATACCTCCTTAATTAATAACTTTAACAATATCACACTAAAAGCAGCTACATAGATGTGTGTACTTTATTCCTCAACTTAATTTCTTATATTTCGGGCTGGAAGAGCAAACCAAATATGTTCTTGTTAATAGCCTAGGGTGACTTTCCATTGAATTTCAATTAAGTCGACGCATCCGTCCTAGAATTGAATATCTATTATTTCAGAAGATCTGATTTCGCAAATCTTTACCAAAAAATGAAAACAAGGCTGAAACAAATTTTGTTTAGACTTCGTATTTATGTATGTGACATGCTTGCTGTTATTCAGCTGCATTGGTACGGATATCCTTAAAAGAGACTACCTCTCACTGAAAGCAATTTGTTTCCTATAACGAATAAGAGGAAAAGTTTGCAAGTATTCATGTTTCCTATAAAAAATCAAGCTTTTCCAGTGTCATAGTTCAGTTTTTCTATGAAGAAAAAGGCTTTTGGTTTGATTTTCCGATGACGTAATTAAACGTCGTGCTTGGTGTGAAAACAGGGAAATATATTCTTGAAATTTTAACGAATATTCCTACTATATTTTCAACAGGAAAATAACCTTTCCCTGGAGAAGCAAGTACACATGTGCATCATACACGCTGACACCTATCCGTCAGAACAAAGTCTACTTTGAATGAACCTTGTGTTTTCAGACAATATTTTAAGAAGAAAATATTGTAAAAGCTCTAAAAACAAGAGCTTTAGTGGCAGAAAATTAACATTTCATATTGTTATATAGAATACAGCAGTTATACTAACGCAGGAAAGGTTTCGTTGTCAGAAGGAGAATAATGACCAGGTTCAAAGTTCAAGAAACGAGAGCAGGCTAAAGATGCAATCGCAATTATTTGAAAATGAAGTATTATTTTTAGATTGGCTACGTGCGTAACAATATTTTGAGCAGAAAGGGTTAAGAAATTTATTTTATTATGACACCAAATGTTGAATATGAAACCTTTCTATCATCAGTTTTCACCTTAGAAATACAAAACGTGGTTCAACACATCTTGATGTCCGGACGAAAGCGACTTAATTTAAGTTCAATAAATAAACTTAAATTAAGTCTCTCTAAAGTAATAACTAATTTAATTATTATAATTTCGGAATGCAAAATGAAATAAATTGGGTGACCCTGCATGTTGAAGAATCAAAATTCAGATTTGTAGTCAACATTCATGTTGTGAATGCGTTCTGGAAAAAGATATTGAAACAATGGATAAATTACTGCAATGCCCCTTCAACTCTCCTCTAGATTAACGGCGTTACAGTCCTTAAAAGTCCTTCCATTTTAAGAACAACTTATGGAATGAATTTTTGGGTTAATTAACGAGTCAAGGAGCTGTTAGTGACTTTCAACAGGGAAAATGCAGAAGGTTTTCATCGAGAATTCACTCCTCAATAGTGGAGACAGTGCATTGAAGACTCTTGTACACTATGATTAACCACGCAGTTATAGGAGACTGACAGAAAGACAAAAAGACTTCACGTTTTAGCGTTATCTGTTTTATTATTCCGCAGTGTGTGTTACACGATCTCAAAATAGAATTGAGAAAACAGGAGAATTTAGCGAACTTCAAGAACCTTAGGACCTATTTAACGGCGGCTTATTCCCTTTAGAAGTATAGTACGTGCACAGAATGTGCATGAATTGAAACTAGGGTTAGTGCAGGTAGCACATTTTTTTATTTTTTTTTTTTTTGTAAATTGCCTACACAGTCCCCATTTAATTGTTTGTAATTACCATTTCTTATAAATTTTTATTCATTAAACTATCATAAATTAATTTTTTGTCCTTTTCAAAATTGTTTGTTTAAATTTCCCTTCCGACTTCCATATCTGCCCAAAGTTACTAAATTTCTATATTCTTGTTTCTAATATTTTTTGTAAAATAACTCCTTCTTACCAAGTAACTTTTTTTTTTTTAATTGAGGCAACGTAACACATTCCTTGTTACTAATCGTAATCAAAAAAATTTGAAACAACTACTAAAAGATTTGCATATAGGGTTCCATTTTAAAGCCGTCCTGGTAATACCATTTTCTTGCATCTTTTAATCAATATAAAAGTTGCTTAAAACGGAGCTTTAGTTCGGAGGGGAGAACAATTTTATGCAGAAAGGGCATAGCTGTTAGTCTTCTGCACAGAATTCAATACTTAGACAACGTCATGATGTCCGTAGGCTTGAATGAAAATTACAACAGGGAGTTGATTGTAGATTTACTGTGAATAAATCAAATCTACAGATTTCCTTTCCTTTTAAACTACTAAATCTAAAGCCATTAAGAAGTTCAACATATAATGGACTACCTTAATAGCTCTGCGGGTATGTATTTTTATTTTTCTTAAAGGAATGCCATATGTGGTCAAAAACAATTTGAACCATCGCCGTACATGCAATAGACTCAGTAATGTTCCCACAGAAAAAAGCTTAATAAAAAAGAATGATATGTACATTGGATTCCCAACACATTGAAAATAAAAACAACAAAAAACAACAAAAAACACAAAAACCCCAAAAAAAAATCAAAAAATGTAAAAAATGTAAAAAAAAATGTCAGTCGTAAGTATCTTTTAGTTAGAATAGGTTATATTAAGTAATATTAAGTTTTTATAAAAAAATTGTAGACAATTAAGTTTTTTCAAATATTTTCTTAGTTTTAAATAAATAAACATTAGTATTAATAAATTAAAAAGAAAAAAAAAGTACTGATGCCGAAAGGCAAATAAATAAATAAATAATTAGTTTAGCTTAGAGCGCCCGCATAGGGCCAGTAAGTAGATATAAGATTTCATATTAGATGTACCTAGGTTAAGCATTTTGTTCCTAGCGTTAAGTTATCATTAGTTGAAAAAAAAAAAAATAAAAATGCATTTTAAACTAAATTAAACTAAACATTGAAATGTGAGCGCTTAGTGGTGGATTTGGATTGGAACAACCAGGGCCTAGCTTGCTCATCAACTACTCGTGGTGCGGCACTACCGCTCTCTCACGAGTAGAAGAGACCTACAGTTTTTTGCCGACTCCGACCGGCGGAGTTTGAGAAGCTGTCTTAGACAGTTAATTGCCGTAATAGTCGTTCTATTATTGTAGCCTCTCGGTATGTACCTATTTAAACACACGATACAGTTTTGCACGATCCCATGTTTCCTACCACGACCGCACAAATACATTCACGTGATGAAGGAGTCCTGATACCGCTCGAGGATTCGTTTTTAAGATCTGATGTTTTGTTTTTTTCTGTTGTTCCGCCACTTTTGTTTGGCCTTGAAAGTTTCCTTTATTAAACCATCGTAATAATACTGTTATTATATTGTACAATTACTTCTGATTGCATATGTACTTGGTAAATTGAAGACTGGTAATATGGACCACCAATTAAATTCTTGTTATGATATATAATTTAAGATTTGGCCATACCGGTATGAAATTTTTTTTTAAATAAAACACTAATTATTGATGAAAAAGTAAAAACATTTAATTGAAAGTATTGGCCATTTTTTTTTTACACATTTTGACCACATTTCTGGCAATTTGTGAACACCACGCCAATAAAATTGTTCGTCTTTTAAAGCAAACCATTCAAACACCCAATTTTCGACCTCCTCGTAGGAATCAAAGTGCTGCTCAGCCAATGCGTGTCCCATCGATGAAAACAAATGGTAGTCGGAAGAAGACAAATCTGGTGAATACGGTGTTTGGGGTAGCTGCTCCCAGCCAAGTGTCTTGATATCCTGACACGGTTTTGCTTTGTGTGCAGGTGCATTGTCATGGAGCAAAATCACCGTGTCGTGGTTTCTGGCCTATTCTGGTCGTTTCTCGATGCATGGTTCAAATTAAGATCAGTATTAACGGATTCACCAGGTTTTCGGAGCTCGTGGCACAGCACACCTTTCTGGTCCCACCAAAAACACAACATTGTCTTCTTGCGGAATTGATCTGGTTTTGCAATCGATGTTGATGGTTGTCCCAGATTAACTCATGATTTTTTCCGTTTAGAATTCTTAAAGTAAATTCATTTTTATCGCCAGTTACAAACCGATGCAAAACCGATTTTCTTTCGTGTCTTCGAAGCCAAATTTCACAAGTGTCTGTCTTTCATTCAATTCATGTGGCACCCATTTGCCACACTTTCGGATGTCTCCCATAGCTTTTAAATGGTCAGAAATTATTTGTTGTGCAACATTTAACATTGCTGCCATTTGCTTTTGACTCAAAGTGTCATCTTCATCCAATATCGTTTGCAATTCGGCGTCTTCAAACTTTTTTGGTGGTCTTCCACGTTCTTCATTTCACACGTCAAAATCATTATTTGCCTCGACAAGCACAAGCGATGCGACTTTGCAGCACTTTTCTTCAAATGAAAACAAAAAATTAATGCTTGCTTAATGGTACAAAATTCGACATTTTGAACACGATGAAAATATATGATGATGTCTGTTCAATGACCTGATGTATACTAAATATGTTTCACAGACAAACAAAAAAAAAAAAAAAAAAAAAATAAGGGCTCGTTCACAACATCGAGACATTTGTATCTTGACGCTCACTTCATATTCATCGACATAGAGAGTGAATCATTGGTGTTGTGGATAAATGCAATGCTTATGAACAGAACTATAATCGCGGAGTTTGTAATGTCGGGGTTAACAGGGAATGCCCCCAAGGCTGCGGCGTGTCAGGTCTCCTATGGTGCTTTCCGCCTTGAGCACGTCTTAACTCTTTTCGAGGATCTGCTGTAAGGTGAAGATATGGTCTATCGTGGACTTCCATAGCCTGAAGACACACTGATAGGGACCTAACAGGTTATGGAAAAACGGTTTCAGATGCTCACACAATATGGTAGAAAGAACCTTTAAGAAGACTGACCCCCATGACAATTGGCGCAGTCAAAGGGATCTCTTTTCTTGTGGACCGGGCAAACGACGCTGAGATTCCACTCATCGGGCATGTTCTCCTCCGACCATATCTAACAAATGAGCTGGTGCATGCTCCCAACTAGATCATCTCCAGCTACTTTAAATAGTTCTGCGGACAGTCCGACCGCTCCAGCAGCTTTGTTCGACTTCAGCTTGGATATAGCTATCTTCACCTCGTCTAAGTAGGGGGGGACGGAATTCTTGTCTATCATCGTCCAAATCGAGTAGAACATTCTGCCTAACAGCGGGATTTGAGCCGTCATCGTCATTTAGGAGTCTGCCGAAATTATCCTTCCAGATTCTCAGAACAGACTGCGATTCTACCACGAGTTGTCCACTTTGGTCACGGCAGACTTTGGCCCGAGCCTTGTGTAATCCGGATAGCTATTTTACCATTCGATAAAACTTTCGGACTTCATTCCTGCCATAGCACCTCTCAATTTCCTCTACCGCGCGCTTCTCAGGCTCCGTCTTTTTCCTTCTGAGAAGCCGGTGCTCTTCGCTTCTTCTTTGTTCGTAGAGCTCGTGAACAGCCCTCGTTGTTTAATGCAGCGTTGGCTTACAGGTTGGCTTGTTTGCCTGCATATGCTTACCTGCACTCATCGTTATACCATGAGTTCCTTCTGGGTGGTCACGACAAACCCATCACATCAGTCGGTAGTTGTTAACGCTTTACCAGCTTTACATCATCGGTGACTCTGAGAGAGTTTCAGTTCCAAGCAATCAGCTTTTTAGGAAATTGTATATATATATATATATATATATATATATATATATTATTTTGCCCGCAATTATGATACAAGTAATTATTAATTGTTGCCATGCACTTAAGTCCATTTCACTGCCTAGAAACATGCACCAGTATTAATATAAGTGTAAAAAACACAAATTATTTTTTTATCAAATACAAGTTAGTCATTTTTTCTAGTACGGTATATCTAGTGTTAGTCGCTGAATAGCTTCTTATAAAACATCATCTCCTTATATAGAAAATAATGACCCACGTTTGTGCCTCTAACAACTTTTGGTTTAGTTTCTTCTCCACACATATTTTCGAGAGGAAAAAATAAAATTAGCACTATCTGTTGATTATATCCTGACAAAGGTAGTTTTTTTTTCTATTTTTTTTTAAAACGTCATTTCAACTCAGCCTTCGAGTCGGCTGTAACATTGATATTTGCGATTATTTGTTTATTTGTTATTTTTTTTGTTATTTATTAAATCTATTGTTATTTATTTGTTTATTATTATTCTCAGTAAATATTCAAAGCTGACATCAGTTCCCTTAAGCTATTTAACTTAAGTAAGATGTGCAGGCAAATATTCGCCGTCATGTCTGCAAACGACTAAGAACTGAAAAATATACGTATTGACTTGTTTCCATTTGTATTCAGTTAATTTTTATGAGGGATCTCCCTACAACTGATAGTACATTTGTTTTTCCTAAAACAACATGTTCCATCCAATCATCGAATAAAATACAACCAAACTTCCGCTCTCATCCCAGTGACCAATTTGTGTCCAACAACGGGTCAGCAAATGATTTGCATGCACATCACGCAAAAAAGGCCATTTAAGTGTTAAATGGACCAAATCCTAAAGAGGGTGAATGGCGACCTTAAAGTTGATAATATGGTTATGAGGAAAATAGCCAAAAATAACCCTTCTCAAATGAGGGATTCCAATCGAGTAGTATTTCACTTTTATCAGTTTCTCCTTTCTTTTCTGAATAAATTGGCCCCGTAATGGCTTTTCAAATAAACCAAACCACTGTCATTCAGCATCTTTAATTTTGCTTTAAAATGGGCCCATAACCAGTTGCGGGGGGAGACGTTGCGCTTTCCGCAGACACATTTGCTCCCCACAGTGTTTAATTGTTGCAACTTTCGGTAGCAATTATCGTTGCCTCTGTGGCATAAAACTTTTGCTCTTCAGACAAGGATTTGGAAATGTGGAAAATTTTCAAACTTTATTTCAGGCGAAGAACCATACACCCAGCGTGTGTGAGTGGTTGTGTAAGAACTCATCTTTATTTATTAAAAACAGAGCGAATGAGTTGTGCGACGGGTGACCGCAGTGGGCGGGCATGCCACTGTGCAATTATGGCTGCACAGAATTGATCACTTACCAGGAAATTATTAATTGCTTCCCATCTCTACTCCTATGGTCTTAAGAATCGAATTTTTATTCATACTCAATTCGAATTTTTAAGGCATTCGTGTTCGTTCGTTTGCACAGGTGACTTATTATGCCTGCAAATGTTGTAATTCGTGACGCACATCAACTTGTCTAAAATTAATTGCCCGAACGTCGCCAACTGGTGCCTTGGAAAGGACCAAACCACATTCTTCATTTTTTGCGAGCGGTTTTGTAAATAATTATTGCACCTTATCGCTGTCACCTGCGGATAATGATATGTTCGTGCTGATGGTTCTTCCAAGCACGCATGGTATAACACGGTCGCCGTTCGCGGCGTGTGCTATTAAAATAAATAATAGGATTCAGATTAGTATTTTTTGTTGCTCCTGACAAGGCGCATTTAATGCTTAGCTGAAGATATTTATAAGTCTTTGACGTTTTACTGACGTATATGCAACAATCACGTCAGCGTTATGCTAAAGAAATAAATGCCAAGGGGTTAAGAGCACCCCAGGACTAACGGGTGTTGGAATTAATCTCCACTGAGCATAGTATTGAATTTGCCGTGTTTGTTTTAGTTTAAAATCAGTTTTGATGGCACATAATAGAGAGTTGAAGAAAAATTGGAACAAATGTATTAAGGAACCTTTACAGCATTGTACAAATCGGAAAATAACAGACTAAAGTATTCCACAATCTCGTCTAACTTGTCAGGACGTCTAAAATATTTGGGTACACCGAGTCATAGCGATTTGGATAAGGATAGAACTGATGCAAAGCTTGTATAAGCAAGCACCAGAGAGCTGAAATGAAATTAAAACGCCTTCCTTCCTTATGGAACGAAAATCGTATCTTCCGCCAAATAATCGTAAGGTCATGTGGGTGTGGTAATACATCCAAACCAAGCTCCAATAATATTTGCCTGGTAACCAAAAATGTGTGTGACCTCGCACTGTCATGATGAAATATAACACCTTTCCGATTTGTCAATTCGGGCCGATTGCTTCAACAACATTGTTCAATTTTGTTAGGTGATCAATGTAGACATATGAATTGATAATTTAGGTATGTGGTAAAAGTTTAAAGTATACATTTCTTTTATAATCCCACCAAACTGATAACATAACTTCCTTTGATGAATATCAGCTTTTCATACTGTTTGCGATCTTTTCCGATTCACATTGCCGTAAACAACTCATTTTTCATCACCAGTTACCCATCTTTTTACAAATGGACCATTTTCATTACGTTTCCTTAACAAATCGCAGATGTTAATGATTTGTTTTAGATGTTTTCTTTCAGCTCATGAGGAACCCATATATCGAGTTTTCGGACCTAGCAAAGCTTTCTTAAGCGATTTTCATGTATGTGACAATGCAATCTCACGGGTTGTACTGTGATAATCCGAACCGATTATTGCTTTGATTTGGTCATTACTTAATTCAACTGGTCGTCAGCAACTTCATCTTGGAGCGAAAAGTTAGCAGAAAGAAATTGGGCATAACTTTTTGTGAGCAACCTATGAGGAAAATGTTCGTTTTGATTTTTCATTTTTTAGCCGACGCCAAAAAATACACCTATGAAACATTTTTTTTACAGTTGAAGTACCAACTATCAAGTAACAAAATGTGTTTCACATTTCGATTATGTCACCAAACCTAAAAAAATTAACCGAAGTCATCTATGAGTGAACTCCGCAATTGCCAACTTGCCAACTCAATACTTTGATCTTGCATTAAATATTGAATAGACTGATGCCTGAAAGACGCTTCCATGTGGAATTAATTCAACCCAAACTAGTTTTCCATGGATTCCAATATTAAAAACAGAAATTTATTTAGCTATGCAACTCACTTATCAACAACTTGAGTATAATTTTTTTTTTTCATTTGGTGTTATTTGTGGGTTTGTGGAAACATTTTTTTGAACTTTTATAAAAACGATGCTGGACAGAACTTAACAGTCTTTTAAGACAGCTATAAAGAAATTATTACTGACTTTTGACAACCATTATGTGCAAGAGATGTGGGTTTAGAAAAATGACGCAACATGTCACACAACTTGTATCTTTCAATTGATCAATTGTTATCAAAAGTAATATTTGCCCGCATAGTTTCACGTTGCGGGCCAGTGAATTGTATTTCAATATCGCGCGATTTAATGTAAAGTTGGTAGTCAACAATGATTGCCGATACATGGCAAAAAATGGTAAAAAACATTCACCAAAAATTCGAACTCCAGATGAGACTAAGTCCGAATACGCCGAGAAGTTCATAAGCCAGATATTATTTTCTTATCTCTAATTATATTATATAAAAATTAAAAAGGGCCAGCAGAATACCCTTTGTGTAAATTAAAAAAAAATATTCTTCTATACCTAAAATTGTATGCCTTAACGGTGAATTCGTTCGTTACTTGTGCACCCTGAAGTTTACCGACTTCATCTTTAGGAATTGAAAGTTGACATTTAATTGTAATACTTTAGTGCTAAGCACTAGTTGCTATCGAAAAAATCAGGGCTAGAATGAGTAAATAATTAAAAATCCAATCAATTGTAAAAAGCATGGCGAATATTATCAACGAAAAAATGTAAAGTATGTGTTCCAAAAATATAAATGTTATTTATTTTTTTAAAAATATGTGTAATAAAGCATAAAAGGAAAAGGATAGAAAAGAAACAGATGTACTAAAGATATAATTATAAAGTGTGTATAATTTAAGTTTTTGTAGAAAATCCGATTCACAGTGGCTACCCTCTACACCCATCTAAAGCAAAGGGTTGAGAGGGAGTTGAAATTGGTTCGATTTGCTACGTGGGTACAACAGGGTATTTTCGGAAGTAGAATCTAATTTCATAGGCAGCAATGCAGTGCTGTCTCAACAACGACTAGAAAGATACCACCTAAGAGCTTTTGTATGCTCTTCACATTCTTAAAAACAGGAAATCAATAAATAAAAAACAAAAGTCCTTAGAACAAGTGCTACTCACTGTTGCCAGAATGTTTGTTTATTTGCTTTTAATTTCCATTAGTTCGAAAAGTCAAATCTGGTCAAGTCATACCTTTAAAGTTTTATGTTTATCGCCAGTGATCATCCTGATGGCGAAAAACACTGTCAAATCGTTGGAGAACAAAATATAAAAATATAAAAACTATAAATTTTATCTTTTTTTTTAGGCAAGCAAGCAAAATAACTTAGAAAGTTTATTTTCCTTTAACACCTATGAAATTAAAAAAGCTTTACGTAAGCTATAAATTCTTTCCGATTGAGCAACTTTATGAGAGAGACTGAAAATAGCAATCATGCGACATGAATGCAAGTTTGATTTCAAACTTTTCCATATGCAGCGTCTTTTCAGTGTGATTGAGTACCACACTTTCTTGTGCAGGAAATCTCATAACAATAACAATATTCAGTTAACTTGACTTTAAAACTTTCTCAGCGTCATAAACTAACTTATATTTGACATTCCTCATAGATATATACAACGCAATGTATTAAAAACTAACCAAACTGGCAATAAATCACATCTCCGACTAATCGTTTTTGCAGAAGACGTCATCAATCACTCAAGTATTGTATTTGGTTAAGCCTACGGATTAATTGTAAAGACGTTAATCGTTGCTCCACAATTCCTAGCTATTGCCACCTTATGGAGAAAAACTTCCCCCAATTCGATAGCAGAAAATGTAGTGTCAGATAAGAATGGTAGTGGTGACAATTACAATTCATTCTAATATGATGAGTTGATTTTTTTCGCAACCAGTTTCCCTCCCATCCCATGACGCATGCAAAGCCTACGTTATTTACAGCGACTATAATTACGTACTTTGTGCGTTATTAAGGAGTAGACAATAAATGTAACTCCTGTGGGGATGTCTTTATGGTTGAGAAGTTTAATTAGTGTCCGTGTTGAAGCAGGGGCAAAAGAAGGTACACAAGAAGGAAATGGTGAATTGTGTGGGAATATTATTATAAATCAAAAATTTTCTCCTTAGAATTATGTCTTAGTCCATGTCAAATGGATGCCATACTCAATCGATTTGTTTTTATTCAGTTTTCAAAATGCTGCACAGTTTACTTCTGATATTATCTCAGTCTCATACCCTTTACCGAGGAGAGTTCATAGATAAAACTTTTACAGTTTTAAAGCGAATAGCCCAAAGCCACAAATTTTATGACAGATAAATATGTGGATGCGGAGGGATATGGCAAAATAACTAAAGATTTACAAATTAAATACTTACATAAAAACCGACACATATATCACTAATACTCCTTGTTGCTAACTTCACTTGAAGGAATTCATGCTACACGATTCTACAACAAATAAAGCACCTCAGCAACCTCAAACCTGCTTTGAAGTGAGACTTAACACGGTTTTCACTAGATTGTGTGACTACTGTTATTTTCGGCGTGGACCTAAATGCAAGCCTCGTTTGCAGTATCCGTGAATATAAAATTGAGGAACTGCTGTTCTAGACAATTTTACGAGGCCTTATCTGGCGCCAATTTGTCTAAACGTCAAAAGATTTTTTTTTTTGGGCTTAAGCCGCAGTCAGATAGCCTTGCCTGTGAGACAAGCAAGAATATCTTTCGTTCTATCAATATGTGAATTTCAATGTAATGTAGGGGAAAGAAGAGCGTGATTAGCAGTGAATGGCCCATTGAAGTCACTATTTCATGACAATCATGTTAGCCCAATATAGAAGTACATAACCATCTCATTCATATATATGCGGGTGTAAAAGTTTGCACCCCAAGGAATTTTATAGCAACCTGGCTGGATTTTGCCTCAGCCAGGACAGCGTTCTTTTTTTGTCCATAAAGTCCAGGTCACTGGTTGTGGCCGCCGTGGCGTAGTGGATAGAGTGCGACTCTCACACGCCGAAGGGTCTATTTTCGATTCCCGGCTGAAAACCTCGAATTTTTCACGGCATCACTTCTTTCAAGCTCTGCTCACAACAATCAAAGAATAATAAATGTATAAGAAAGCTTCTCAAACTTCGACTTTCGGAGTCGGCAAAAAACTGTAGGTCCCTTCTACTCGTGAGAGAACAGTAGCGCGCACAATACGAGTAGTTCATGAGCAAGCTAGGCCCTGGTCCCCCTGTGGACTGTCGCGCCAACAATTATTATTATTAAAGTCAAGGTTCGATTCGCAGGTCCAGGTGCGATTCCTGGGAACAAGTTCGATTCCCGGGTCCAGGTTCGATTCCCGGCTGAACACACAATTTTTTCACGTTACCACCTCTTTTAAGCTGCAGACAAAGCTCAAAAATTGTTAACTATAGGGAAAACCTTCTGAAACTTTGTCGTTTTGAGTAAGCCAAAAATAAAGGTGCCTTCTACTCGTGACAGAACAGTAGCAGGCACAATACGAGTATTTGATGAGCAAGCTCGATCCTTGTCTCCCTGTGGACCGCGGCGCCAATCAATTATTGTCATCAAAAGTAAAAATAACTTCAAATTTACGTTTAAATATTAAATTGCAAGACTCTATCACATATCTGCACAATTTTATGGTTTGTTCATGAACTAAAACGCAACATTTTTGTCAAGTGTTCTCTCCTTATTATAAATTTGAATTGAAGTATTGTTTTGAAGCAGTGTGAAAAATAATAGCACCATATTCGACTTTGTCACTATTATACTAATTACTTTTTCCTATGGTCAGTCAGGTGAGATAAACTATGCTTGCTGCCATATGCAGAATGAAAAATTCCGCTTAGATAGATTCTATAGTGACCCCAAACATACGAGTAAAGTGGTCAATAAATTTTTCCAAAGCAATGGAGCTCAAGTTATGGAGTAGCCGCCTAAGTCTCCGGACCTAAATCCCATTGAAAATCTTTGGACGGAAGGAAAGGAAAATTCAAAAATACAAAACAGCTATGAGATGTTGTGCAGTTTGCGTGGAAGAATATTCTTGCTTAGCGAGCATTAATAGCATTAATCGACTCAATACCACTACGCACAGTGGCAGAAATGGCCGTTTGACGGCGATAATTATAAGCCCTTTAGTTGAGTTAACCAAAATATATTTTTCTAAAGGATTTGGGTGTGCTGAATTCAAATCCGAAGTCAAAATAACTGCAACTGCTCAGGTTTTCGAAAGAACCGTTATAACATTTTCAAAATGGTACTAGTGGGGGGTTGGATTTACAAAATAAAGTACACAATTATGGACTTATTATTTTTATTTATTCTGCAGTCAATTTAAAATAAAATTATATAATAAATTAACAGTTAATTTACTTTTTAAATTAATATTTTGGAAAAACAGTTAACTTTACTTTGAGACAATTTACAAAGTTGGAAAATCTGAAAATAAAATAGTTTGTGTATCTGGGTTTAAAAAAAAGGATTAACATTTTCAAGATTTAATTTACAAATTATTTTAAGTCCGAAAAGTAATATAAGTCAATTCAAGGTTGTTTGTTTAAATCGAATTGCAAGAACATATCAATAGTTTCAGTAACAAATGGAACTTTTTTGCAGGCTTCCTTACTCTCTGGTTTGTTATAAATGTATCTGAAGATATTAACATTCTTTTCATAATATCTGTAAGAGTGTCTTGTCTAGATGTTTTTCGACTAAAATTCTCTCTCTACATTTTAAAATCCATATTTCTTGCTTCTAATGCTTCCTCACTTAATTCACAAATTGGTAACGCACTCTGAGAAACTATTTCATGCCTATGTATCAATATCTTGTGAACTTAAGTACTAATATAATACCAAAGATACAGCGATACAAACAATCTCGCAGTTTCAAGGCAATCATTTTTAAATTTTGGCACATCTACATTAGATCCGCTGGATAAGCACTGCAAAATTATGTGAAATTTTTTTATCAGATTTACGTCTATACCTGTTATTTCGCTTGATTTGTTTGCGTTTTTAAAGAAGCGCCATATCCTGGCTTTAGTCGATCAATTTTCAAACCCAATTCCGTTTCGAAAGCTTCTTGAATGCGAGACTTGTTTTGGGTCATACAATCTTCTGTAGCTTTAGATGTACGCCATTCTTTAACAGGCAACTTATAAGCAACGTGGAGCAAGCATTCAAACATTCTTATTCACGCGTGAAGAACGGATATTCCAAATGATAAAAAATGTTCCCAAAAGTCCTAAATTTACTATTCAAAAATATTTCAAAGAGCTCCTGTCTTTCGCAAGAAAAAAATTGAATTTTGACACCTATAATAACAATAGTTCAATATTTTCGACACTTACACTTGCACTTGTATTTGCACTTGCACTTTTGAAATTGTATCTATAATAATATGTGTAAAATAAGGTATAAAGTCAAGAAATCTTAACTACTAGTGCACGCTATGAGAAGGCTCTTCAGAATAACGTGCCGATATTATTTTGCGCAACTTAAAATAGGTTGCATTTCCGGTTTTTGGATGTTTTTTATGACAAGATGCATTTTTATTATTATGTTGTTTATTACTTTTTTGACTAATGTAATAAAGATGTTGTGCAATGTATATGAAGCGCCTAGCTGACCATGGGAGGAAGTTATTAGCAAAATCGATAATGGTGCCATTATTCTGTATATACACAAAAAATTTAAAAAAATAGCTTAGGCAAACATCGGTGACTTTGACTTCGGTTTTCAGTAAAGAAATAATTAAGCTAAAAAAATTAAGTTCACATTCAGCTCGATATTTGCCTATTCAAAAAGTACCGTTATTTAAAAGCAACTTTTAGGTTCTTGTAATCCGTCATTTTTTTTGGGCTAACGGTACTTTATAACCGAGTGAAAACTAATTGTGTTCAAAGAACATATTCTAAATAATAAATTCAATCCAAAACATTTGTTACAAACACTTGCTTTTTAATGTACCAACTGAATAAAGTTGCGTCAAGTACTTTTGAATGAACGCAACTTCCCTATTCTTACAACTTTGATGCCAAAAGTGATTAAGTGAAGTGATTAAGCCAGAAAAAAAACTTCCCAAACCATATGGCCCATATTATCAGCTAACCGGAAAGCTAACTTTTATTGAGATTGGTTACGTTTTTAAAAATCGACTTATTGCCGCTCCTGCCATAGAGCTGCCCAATAGTGCGACGTTGTGACGCTGTTCATAAAAAAAAGTTTGAACGAACAAGTAGTAACCCAGTAACAAAAGTATAAACAAAAAGCTTCACTATTCCATTGACTTTTACTTCACATTAAAGAATTTTTGCTCTTGGTGCTATTAATTTTCACACTCCGAAGTTCGGTGTCATTCCGAATAACGGGACTCACGTCACGTTTTTCTTATCTTGTTTAGGGGTTTTATTACTGATAGAATAAGGATGTTGTGCAATAAATATGATGTATTGGCATAACGGCAGGAAAAAGTTATTAGGAAAATAGTGACATATTAGTGACAAAGTCGAACATGGTGTTAATATTTTGCACAGAGCTGTATATGCAGCTGTACACCAACGCAAGTAGTGGGTTCCATATATTCGCGATGTGCCTTCCGACGTGCACTTCGTCTAGAGGACAATGTTTCAGGATTTTCAATTTCCATGACTTAAAATATCTCTTGAATTTGCCCTTCTCGGAAGTTTATTTATTATACTCTTTTCGGATTCGTTATTATGTTTGTTTTTTTTATCAGGTTTGTGATCTATTAAAAGTCTTTGCCTTCGCTATAGCTGTCTCCCATTCTTGACTGTTTCAGGCAAGCTGCTTCCAGTTGCCAAAGCCAAGGTCTCTAGCGTTCGGAATCACTTGGTCTCTACACCGAAAATTCATCCTTCCTCTCCATCTCGAACACGAATGTTAAAATTGGAAGCGTTGTTGCCCATTCGCTCGTTGTAATAAACGGATTTTTGCTTTTGAACAGCATCCACATGCTGTTGTGTTTTCTCCTCCATTCGACTTCCTCGCAGACAGGACCATATATTCGTCGCAGAATTTTATTTTCAAAAGAACCAAGGATCTGCTTACCGTTGCAATGAAATCTGGTTCTCTAAATTGGTGATTATTTTAAGATGAATTCAAAAGGAAATTTTAAATATCCTGGTATATTTCGTCTTGGCTTAGTTATTGTGTGTAGAGCGTGTTTTCTATACACCCAACCGAATGTAATATCGTTATAGAGTCGCTTTAGGGATCAAGGCAAATTTACAATATTTCAGCTCTGACCAAGTCATTTGCATGCCTGGTGTAAGTCCATAAATCAAACACAATCAATTTGTAAATCTCTCAATTTCGGGTTGCAGTTTAATTGCTGAAATATAAATTGAAACCCCCATCATTTAGTCACACGGAGCCGCCACCAACTATCAAAATCTTGTTCCCACCCTAAATTGCTCCGAAATCACACAGATTCGGAACCGCTCTTTGGGACAGTGTGTAACCGCAAAGTTATTATGCGCATTTTAATTGAGAATTTTAATCACGTTTTGCAATTAATTTGAACCCATTATTAGCAGTCCGTGTTTAATAAACGGCGCATCTATGCAAATCGCAAATGCATTTAGGCAAACCTCTAGTGGCATGGCCACTCGGAAGGTGCATCCGAACGCAATTGGCGGTGGCTGATTGGCTCCAATTAATTGTCCTGCTCCATGGGAATATTCACACTCATGAACCCACACCGGACATCGCGCGACCAAATATTTTGCATAACCTATGAACCGAGAGACAGATTTGATTTGGATTGTGTTCAAGTATCGACAATACTCTTGTGACAGAAATTTAAAACTGTGGTGAAGTCGGGTAATTAGCTTTATGTGTTGGAATGAATAACACGGTTCTCGCTGTGGAGAGTGGGTGCGAAACAAATTGTCTGAGACAAGTGAAAATTTTGGGGTTGTAGTTGAGATGCTTAATATTTTTCATTTTTTGACGAATGCTTACTAATCACAGACATACTTCCATCACATATTCTCGCCATGTATGATCATGAATAATGAACACGCTTAAGTAAAACACTTAATCCCTTACAATACGAAGAAGGATCAGAAATGTGAGTAGACACCAAACCCAAAAGTGGTTTGTTCGATATATTTCTGGAAAAAGTCGCTCAAAACTAAATGCAATACTAAAACTGTGGAGCAGGCCCCTGCGGTAGTTGTTAAGAGATAGTGAAACCACTTTAAAAGGCGAACCACTGAAAGAAGCTCGATGTTTGAATGCCAAATGAGGTATCCCAATTAAACATTTAATTAACTGAAAGTCAAAAAAGAAACCAGTTCCGATCAAACTATCAGAATATGTGACAATTCTAGGCTACACTGTACCATGGTGCCCGAAGGGGTGAAAACTGTGATGACCATAAATTCGCTGAATGGAAAGTAGCAGCTCGATAGCAAAAGAAGCCATCGCAAAAGAGTAGCATGTGGAGTGAATATGATTTTAAATTAAAAATAATCATCACTTTCTTCTTTGTTTAGTTTCATATTTGAACGCAAAAACAAATTTTTAAACTCATTGGTGGCCGCACAAAGAACTAACTTTATTTTTTACATTAGGGGTCACATGAGTTAATCCTTATGACTAAAGAGGGAGGGTTCTATTCCGGCAACGTACGGGAGGGTTCTGTTACATAAACATGTTGGTTAATTAGAAATCATGACGCATCGATAGTTGTTGCAGTTGTAGTCGACGTAAAGACTTTTTTGTTACTTACGAATCAATTCAATTACTTCGTTTTCGACTGCCACACTGTTTTGTTGAATTTATTGTACTTTATACTCATTTTGCCTTCAAAAAATGTTTGTTTTGAACGAATGATGACATTGTCAAGCGGTTATTACGTTCATAGCTTTATTTTCAAAGTCGTGTATGTAAAATGGTGGCAGCTGTGCCCTAGTGGGTAGAGTGTGATACTCACACGACGAAGGCCCAGGTTCAACTCCCGACTGAACACCAAAAATTTTTCACGGCGCCCCCTTTTTTGAGCAGCTGACAGCACTCAAAGAGTAATAACTGCCTAAGAAACAGCTTCTTAAACTTCCCGTTCAGAGTCGGCAAAAAACTGTAGGTCCCTTCTACTCGTGAGAGAACAATAGTGTGCACAACACGAGTAGTTGATGAGCAAGCTAGGCCCTGGTCCCATTGTTGATTGTCGCGCCACCCAATTATTATTATTATTATATGTAGAGAAATATATTTTGCATATATGTATACAGCCATGTAAACTATTTTTGTTTTGTCCATCACAGCAGTGGGATGATAAAAGGGAAGATAAATTCCTTCCATTTAAATCAATAAGCCTTTATTACAATTCTAAAAAACTATAGCTTGAAAATGTATTTCTGTTTTGCTTATGATATAGACCCACTTCCAAAAATATGTGATGTCAGGAATCCTAAAGTTGTCAGAGGTTGATAAGTATCCCACTTTAAGGATCATAAAAAAGTTTTCAACAAATTATAAACAAGTGACCGTCAAAATGAAAATGTTATACCATTTCAAATAAAAATAGTTCACATATTTTAGTATGGGCTGTCTGCCGCTTTTGCTGTTAGGAGTTTATATTTTGATATGGGTAGCGACGGATGGCTGAATATGTAAAATTAGCTAAAGGAGAAAAGAAGAATGACAGGATATGAGAAAAATGCGACCACACCATACAACATACATACAATCAAAAAAGTAAAACATAAAAGAAAAACCTTTAAAAGTGAGTAAACTCGATTTATGCAGTCCTTCGTATACTGCGACTCCGCGATTTGTAACTTGTTTTCGATTTGAATGCTTTCCTTTTGATTATATATTCTAGACGTCAATTCACCCATAGTACGTTTGAATAAACAATTTTTGCAAAAAGGATACACATGCTCATTCAATGAGTCATCTGGTAATTTTGACGAAAGAGCAGAAATTAAGAACGCTGATACAAATAAAGGTTAGTTTTTTTTTTATTATTTCACCAATAAAAATATCTGACGTCTTTTAAAACACAACTATTCCTTGCGTATCACGTATTCAGATTTATATACATTTCGAACATTTCGCCCTCATCAATATATATATAACTCAATGTCTGTTTGTTTGTTTGTCCTTTATAGACTCTTAGCTGGTAGGAGATAGAGCATTGATGTCTTTGGCAACTTTGTTCAGAATTTTGTCAAAAGGGTTTTGGTACCAACTTTTGTTTGGGGGGATAGCTCCCCATAGAGATGAAGTTGGGGCCTCAGTTCAAAGTTCGGCTGATCCTTTCGAGTGATATATCAATCAAAAAGCCTTTGAAAATTGAACTTTCTTCGCAGTTTTTCGGTGAAGTTAGAAGGATATGAAGCTTTAAAAAGTTTGACCGCCTCTAATATGCACACAGTTGTGCCTACAAATCTGGAAAAATCATGGAAAATCCGTCTCAATGAATACTTTCAACTAAAATTAGCTCAAGCATTCAGGCTTAGACACTTTGGGAGTTATTGGTCAAAATCTTTAAAACATCATTATGCAAATTTTGGAAAATTAAAAACGCAGAATTGAAGATCTGGGTCAACGCGCTAAGGGAACATAATTATCCAACCATCCTTTCGAATAAAAAATTGGAGATATCGCAGGTTAAATGCTTTTTGTTTCCCATATACCAATGAATCGACACGAGCCTCGATGGAGTCACGCTCATTGTACAATTCAACCCTTAAATACACACACAACGCACCCTAGAAGAAGTGCTCGTGTGTTGTTTTGGGAAGTATATATGCTTACGCGTGCGTAGATGCGTGTATGCCCGTGCACAGATTTACCGCTGGTCCAAATCTGAATTTGGATTTGTATATTCAAATACATACACATACATACATAACAGTGTAATTATTTCATATCACCTTTGAATGTTAAGCCTTGGAAACTTGTGCCGTGTAAACAGAAGCATTGTCATGAAGAAGCAACACAAACACTGCGAGTTTACCCCGTCTTTTGTTTTTAATTTCCTCCCGCAAATTATGCAAAGTGGAAGCGTAGGATGTGGCGTTGATGATTTCACCGTTTTTTTGTATTCAATGAGCAAGATTCCCTTGGAGTCGCAAAAGACTGTGGCCATGAGCGTTCCGGGAGACGGAGTGACTTTGATCTTCTTCGGGGTGTCTGTTCTTTTTTTATGCCACTGCATGGATTTTGGTTTGCTTTCAAGGTCATAGTGACGAACCCATGTTTCGTCCCCAGTAACAATTCGATCCATAATAGCGTAAGCGTTCTCACTACACATCTCCAAAAGCTCTCTACAGCATGCGATTCTCACTTTATTCTGACGCTCTGTTAGCATTCGTGGTACCCACTTTCCACTAACCTTTGAAAGGTTAAGATGGTCATGAGATTGGTGTGAATGGTACCAGTTGAAAGCTTGGTGATCTCTGCCATCATTTTCACCTTTATTCGGGCATCCTCAAGCACAAGTTTTTCAATTTCTTTGATGTGGGGCGATGAATCGGGGCTGGTCTTCAATGCTCTCTCTGCCCCTCTTGAACTAACTTGACCACTTTTGTATAGTGGATAATGAAGGTGCGGAACTCTGGTAAGCAGCCACCATCTCTTCATGAATAGTTGTTTGACTTTTTCCTTGTTTAGTGAGAAATTTAATTAAAGCGCGATGCTCAATTGTCACCATCATCGTCTCAGTTGACATTATTACTCGGTTTAACTAGAGATAAAAAGCGAATTAATAATCACATTTGTATGAAATTTTACACGAATGCACTAAAATAATAGTATTAATTGAAAAATAAGTCAATTTATATATATATAACCACAGCTTCACCCCGATACCAAGAATATATTGAGGGCCCCTCGTAAGAGTTGTATCCGGCCATAGAATTCGTCATTGTATCTTCTCCTCCAGATATCATCAACACAAACAAGGCCAAAAATCGCATGCAAAACTTTTCTCTCGAAAAGAGTAAGAGCTTCCTCATAGGCTTTTAATAACGTCCAGGTTTCCGCGCCATAAAGTAGACCTAGGATAATCGAGCTGTTATATAAATCGGCTTTAGTATTCAATTGCCTCTTGAGCCCAAAGAAACAGCGATTGGCAAGAGTTTGCGTTTGATTTCGGTACTAATGTTGTTGTCACTATTTACCGCGGAGCCGATTTATACAAAATCCTTGACTATCCTGCTTGGTAGCGTGACCCTCTGGCAGCGAGGTATTGTTTGAGACGTCGATGCTGTGTGTAATTTCTTCATGACGGCATGTGCTTTGTTTTGCTCTCATATACCGCCAGACCCATTCTAGCCGCTTCCGCTTCAATGCCAGCGAACGTTTCATTGACAGTGCGTAGTGTTCGTCCAATCACGTCAATGACATCAGCGTAAGCCTGCAATTTAGCTGACTTTGGAAGATCTTGCCTCTGGTGTTGACTTGTGATATACGCACGATCTTCTCGAGGAAGATTTTAAAGAAGTCATGTGACAGCGCTTCGCCTTGTCTTTAAAAATATGAATAACTAGTATTGCAAAATATGCATCATTCCGAACAAAGAGCTTCTTCATCCGTTTTTAGTCTAAAAAAACATTTCGCAGATCATAGTTTGTAACGCACGGGGCAAACACTTCGCAAAACAGTGTAGAAGTCATAGTGAACTCACTAACTATTAAATTGGGTTTTGAGTTATGATTAAAAATGCAGATTTAATTTGGTTTAGAAAAGGTTCACATGTGGTACTCTTACGAAATAAGAAAGCGGGTTAAGAACTCCTTACAATGATAGGTTTTTGAGAAGCAAACAGAGACCGAAAAATGCATACAGCCTTCACGTTTGCAGTCCTTGGATTTTTACAACTTAATCGAGAAACTTAGACAATTGTATTCCTTATTGTATGTGAAATGTCAAAAACAAAAACACTTTTAATTATCTTCTGCGACGCATTTGCTACATGGAAGTTTACTGCTGGTTTTAAAAATTGCTGAATTTGTGACAAGATCCGAGATTTAAAGTAGGGTGAACATGAGCTGAGCTGTGGAATTTGTTCATAATGAAAACGCTTCATATCCTTTCAATTCAGGTAAATTTGATTTTTTTCTATTAATCGATATTGTCTGCAAGTAAGGAGAAGAGACCCCTCCCCTCGATAAGAAAAGCTCCTTCCCTAATTCGTGATATATTAAAATTCAGGTTTTTTTTTTTAAATACAAGATACATATATCAAAACCCATTTCAACACAAACAAGTATAAAAAGTAACAGATGAAATATCACACATACGGCTAATAAACGTAACATTTTATAGTGACCTTTTTCACGAGGGTTAATCATTGAAAATTACTTTATTGTTTTTCAAAATATTCCCATTTAAATCTATACACTTTTGCGTGCGTTTGATCCAATTCTCGAAGCACTTTTGCCACTCTTCTTGAAGTGTCTCCAAAACATGCATTCTGAACGCATCAACCACTTCTTCGGTGCCAAGCCAGGACTATACGGCGGATGACTCATCAAATCGATGTTTTGAGTGCTTAAAAATGCAGTTGTTTGAGCCGATGTGTGAGAGCTCGCAAAGTTGTGGTGAAAGTGATCCGTCTTCGGTGGTTGGTTTTCCTGATTTCTTGGAAGACAAATGGCAAAGAAATGGTTGTGTATCACTCAGAGTTGACTGTTCCGCGTTGTTCTAGTGGTACGGTTGCGACAGTTTTTCTACAAAAAAACAGACGACGATTTGCTTGGAAGTGCTTCTTGCTCGAGCAACTTTTGGATTTGGCTCAAGTTGAAACACTCATACAGTCGACTGCTGTTTACTTCCGGCGCATACGCATAAATCCACGATTCATCACCTGTCACGGTATCATAGACGTGTTTCGAAGCACCGCGATCGTATTTTTGGAGCATTTCTTTCGACCAATCGACACGAGCCTTGTTTTGAGCGATTGACAAGTTGTGTGGGATCCAACGCGAAACAAATATTTTTGACGGTCAAATGTTCATGCAATATTGAATGTATGCTGGTACCACTAATGTCTAAGATTGTCTCAATCTCACGTTAGGTCACATGACGATCCTGCAAATCACTTGCCGCACAGCATCAATGGTTTCCGGAACAACAACTTATTTTAGACGACCTTCACGAAATTCGTCTTGGAGGGAACTACGACCTCGGTTCAATTAACCATACCATTGATAAACACTGGTCATTGATGGAGCTTCATTGCCAAAAATTGAATTAAGTTCATCGATGCACTGTTGTTGAGTTAATCCACGTCAAAATTTGTTAAACATAATCGCACGAAAATTTTCATGTTTTAATTCCATTTTTTGAGCATGATGAATCTTTTAAGTTACTGTAAATAACACAAATAGCGCTCGTATGTCAGAACGTTCTAAGTATGTATAACCTCAAAAATGTTAAATCTTACGTTAGAACTGGCAGTTGCCAGATTGCAACTCTAGGGTTGCCCAATCCGAAACAGAAAAACCAACCAGCGTAGTGTATATTCCTGTATATTACTATCGTTTTGTTAATCATTATGTCTTTAACTACCATGAACACGTCTTTGAAAGTCACATAAGAGTATTTAAAATGTTGATGATGTTAATCTCATAGTTTGTTTTCAAAAAATCCTTCATCTCCGTACGCAAATGTAATCTCTTAGTATCCATGACCATTAGGAAAATACGTCCCAAGCAAACTACGATGTACCCACCTCACGTAATCAGATTATTCACTTTATTTAAGTCCATCAAAGAACAAAAGCGATTTCCTTTTCGTGAAATAATGAAAAGAGGATTAACCTTATTACGTTAATTTTGTAAAATTTTGTGCGACTTTAATCCTTTACCCTAAAATGTGATTCTCAGCCAAATCCTTTGAAAAAATGTTATTAAGATGATATGCTTGTTAACGACAAGTAAGAATTATTTTTTCAAATCCTTAGTTGGAAAATGGAAACTTTGATTGAAATGCACTGCGATAAAATGTGTAAATAGGAGTATGTACTTTAAGGTGACTAATATCTCATTCGCTAATCGGGTGAGGGCAAGTTCACAGCAGACAGCAATCCATTCAAATTACCATGAATCTTTTTCAGTGGATTGCATGTGATACAATGACATCCAGATTGTGCACAGACTCACAACAATTAACATTTAAATTTTCGCACCCTCTGCAGATATGTGTCCTTATCGTGGGACGTGTTGAGAATTATAAATTACGACTTGTGCTTCATCACATCACACCAACTCAGATGGCTGTCTCTCAATTTTTGAAGTGTAATTACATGAAATTAATTGCTGTCATTCTACTAAGCATTTCAAATGTATACTTGCCGTTGTTGCTTTTTCTTCTTAGTTAACAACGGTATACAAGCAAAAACATATGAGGTAAGTAATAAGTTTAATTCTTGCTCTGATTGCCTTAGGAATAGATGCAAGCACATGACGTTTGTATTTCAAAACTTAAGTTAGGTTGTTTGATTTTAAAAAACGCTTCGCTTGATAATAATAAGTGGCCTCGGTGTGGTCGCCGTGGCCGAGTGGGTAGAGTGCGACGCTCACACGCCGAAGGGTCTAGGTTCGACACCCAGCTCAACATCAATTTTTCGAATTTAACGGCATCACCTCTTTCGAGCTGCTGACAACACTCAAAGAGTAATAATTGTCTAAGAAAGCTTCTCAAATCTCGCCGTTCGGAGTCGGCAAAAAACTGTAGGTCCCTTCTACTTGTGAGAGAACAGTAGTGCGCACAACACGAGTAGTTGATGAGCAAGCTAGGCCCTGGTCCCCCTTTGGACTGTAGCGCAAACAATTATTATTATCGGTGCGTAGTAGGTAAGTGTCTTGAACATATATGTCCAGTAGCAGGTTAGGTTGCTGAACTGAATTCGCGTTTTTTCATGACATAATCGATGTCGCAAAGTTTCTCTAGATTGTTGACCTAAAGCTCTGGTTGAGCTGTTTGGCTGTTTGAGCGCTGCATTTGATTGCGTTCTTATTTACGTGATCTCAATCTCGCTTTAATAAAGACGCTGATTTAAGCCGCCAAAAAATTAGATTGAATTTATGAAAGATTTTAGACTCTGATCCTTTTCCCGGGCAGTAATTGGTTTAATTTGAGGCTTGGCATTCGGTGGTGGTGTGACCGCCGTGGCATAAGGATAAGGAACGACTCTCTTCACAAGAGAATGGTCTCAGTTTCGATTCCTGGACTAAATACTTCTCACTTTATCAACGTATCACCTTTTCTTCGTTGCTGACGACATTAACAATTGTAACAATTGTGATTGCGAACAACTTATCCTCTTATCCACAACAACTTTCCTCTTATCATATTTTCGGAGTTCGCAAACAATTTGTAAAGATTGTGAGAGAATAATAGCACACACAACACAAGTATCTTCTAAAGAAGTTAGACCATTGCCTCTTTTTGTACTGTTGAGCAATCAAATATTTTTATGAAAACTATATACACTCAATTCTCTTTTTATGCGGTAGTTACCTTCCAAAACTAACCGCACAAAAAAAATCGCATAAAAAAATACACTAATCTAGTGTAAAAGAAGGAATGTGTACCATTATTTTCAAAAACGCATAAAACCAAAAAATCATATAAAAAAAGACATTAATTACATTATATAATTAGGGTTATAATAATAATAATAATAATAATAATTGTTGGCGCTACAGTCCAGAGGGGGACCAGGGCCTAGCTTGCTCATCAACTACTCGTGTTATGCGCGCTACTGTTCTCTCACGAGTAGAAGGGACCTATAGTTTTTTGCCGACTCCGAACGGTGAAATTTGAGAAGCTTTCTTAGACAGTTATTACTCTTTGAGTGTTGTCAGCAGCTCGAAAGAGGTGGTGCCGTGAAAAATTCGAAAAATTGGTGTTGAGCTGGGAGTCGAACTTAGACCCTTCGGCGTGTGAGCGTCGCACTCTACCCACTACGCCACGGCGACCACTATATAATTAGGGTTACGTTCCAAAATTTTTTAAGAGTTTAAAAGTTGTTTTCCATCTTCAAACAAATTTTTATTTTAAACTTTAAAAAATTAAAGTTCTTAATCATTCAAACGCGTCTTTACTCAACAAAAGCATTAGCTCAAGTGATAATTCATTCTTACACAAATAGCATTGAGCATATGTAACTATTGTTTGCTTGCTCTGTATAGAAGAAATATTTAAAAAGGGGAATCCCATACAAAATACTATAGAAAAATAACGCATAACTTCAAAATCTTTTACAAAAGAATCAGAATAAGATTCTCAGGAAAAATCGCATAACTTCAAAACCGCATAAAAAAGATTCGCATAAAAAGAGAATTGAGTGTATACGAGTAGAACTATTATAACGTGTCATTATGGAAAAAAATGAAAGTCAATTGACTAACGATATTTGTAATGGACGTTTAAAAAAAAAACCTAAATTCCAAATGCAAAGCTTCACAAAATCTACAAAAAGTGCCTGTGCAAAAAAGGTAAAGCTTATATATCTGAAGTCATAGTGTCAAAAACATGGGTTTCAATTCTGCAAGCATAGCTTTTGAATTAAGTTTTTCTACATTTTTCTTCTTGTAGCCCAAAAAGAAAAGTAGAGGGGCAAAATCCTGAAGTTCAAAATACCAAAATGGCAGAATCTGTTACAACCCTGGTGTTTAGTATGAATGCCTGAGTTTCGTGCGAGGCAACAGGCCTTAATTACTTTGCTACTTTGAACGTCTCTTAAAACTGGCCACAGAGTAAAATAGGACGCCAACGAGATTCTACCATCGGGAGAAGTTCTTTAAAGACGGCTTGAATTTAAATTTTATTCACTAACAAGAAGGAGGGTATTACAACTGTAAGGAGGCTACAATTAAGTATGGCGCCATTTATAAGTTGGTTTTACGTACTTAGGTTTATAATTTTTAGGAAACTGCTTTAACCACTGTTTATATTTTGTTATAAAACAATACTATTTCAGTTTAAAAAGTAAGTAAAAGTATAGTGCCTTAGTTTGTTTGACCTATTATTATTACATATCATCGAATTCAATGTTCCTATCCAGTTTTTGACTCACTGTACTTTTTTTAAATTTGATTCTTTTCGAGGCACCAAATTCGAAATTTAAATTTTAATGCATTCAGAAAACGGCCGCCACTACCCTTCCTCTGCTCCTTAAATCTTCTGCTCTTTAAATGTTCTGCACCTTAAATGTTCTTCTTCGACAGGCTTTATTGGTTGATTCTAATATTTTAGTCACCAGAGTTCGCATAATTTGTTGCCCATATAAATACGGCGTGTTTTAATACAATGCAGATTAGTTTTTGTTTCTTTTGGTTGTCTCGTTAACTTCAAATCAGAAAGTCCACAAAGGATTTATCGCCAACTACAGTTCTTTTTGGAGAGCACTTTCGTTCTCCCTTGTTTGTCATCCTGACAGCTGTTGTTTCCCATGCATAATTCCCACCAGTAGTGCATTTACCACTGCTCTTTTTTCTGCTGCCGGTTTCCTGATTTGTTCAGTGTTCAGTGTCCAAGTTTTGGTTTTCCTCTTTTTCATGTCATCAAAGCCGCTAATTTTCAAACGGATTAGTTTTTCAGGTTGACGTTGGTCGTCAGTGAGGTCTGTTTGTAAAGTGAAATCCTTCCGAAAACAGAAAACCATTGTTTTTTCTTTCGTTTACTTGTCTTTTTTATGAGAGCAGACTCATGTTTAAGTATTACTGGGGCAAATCGCGTACAGTTGCCATTCATCGCCTACGTATCACTATTCCTATAATACCAAGGTAGTCAACTGTCCATTCGCACACTATTAAGTTCTGGGTCTACAAACAAAGTAAGGAAATGTTATAGTGCTCAGCAATTCCTTAGTAATTTAAATTGAAACACGAAGAAAGTAGCTATGGTTGCTATTATCCTGTTTTCGATTAAAATTTCTTCACATGAGTGACTCTCTCTTTTTCAACAAAATTTAGGAAAAACTTTTGGCGAAGCGATAAATAAGATATAATCTATTATGTTGTTATGTTACTGTTTTCTGAAACTGGGTATAAAATTAATTTATATTTCAAGAAGACGTTGGTGATCAAAAAGCATTCAGATTAAAAATACTGTTTTGGAAGAAGTCCACCATTCCAGTAGAGTCAAGATCTTCGTAGTGTGCCGCTGAACTTTGTTTTTTGACCGCCAGTAGTAAGCGTGTAGTTATCTCGTTGTAGCGCCTGCTGTCCAAGTATACAGTGAACTAAACTAACCTGGGGGGCGGCTTTCCCCAGTACGCCTGGCTCTGCTCTTGATGCTCTGATTAATCTCCCCCCCCCCCCCCCTCGATCGCCACATCATGGGATGTACACTCAAGGCCATCTCGCGACTAAAAAGGAATGGTTTTTGGTTCCACTCGCACTGGAGCTTTGATGACCTCGCACACCGCATCTGCTATGATACTACTCTCATGGACATGCCGTCTGATGCGAGGTCAAAAATTATACAGTTGCGACGCTTTTACAAAGTCGACTTTCCACGTGTCCTGGACTAGCTGTGGCCAGAAACTGAACCGGGAAGAGCTGGAGCCTTCGTGGAAAACGACAACATTAGACTTCATGCCTCCCTAGGAAACTTCTCGTCGGTCTTCCAGGCGGAAGCCTTCGCGATGCTAATGGCCACCAACTACATTGTGAAGAATAGGTGGAAGGGAAGAAGTATCTGCGGCTGCAGCGACAGTCAAGCTGTGCTCAAGGCCTTACTCAACCCTTTAGCCACTTCCAAGATAGTTCAGGAATGCAAGTCTTCCCTTAATTCGGTCCGCAGGCTGAATTCGCTAAGACTTGTCTGGGTCCCTGGTCATCACGGGATCCTGGGAAACGAAACTGCCGATGAACTAGCTAGGCTAGGTTCAGCAGAGGCATTCGTAGGACCCGAACCCGCCTTGGGATTACCCGCGTCCCTGGTCAGGCCCTCCGTCGATGGTTGGGTCTTCCTACAGCACAAACAGAGATGGCGTGACTCTCAAGGATGCAGGGTGACCAAGAGTATGCTCCCAAACGTCTGCAAGAAATCCGCCTCTTTTCTGCTATCTCTAGACAGAAACGAATGCAGAAGACTTGTTGGCGTATTAACGGGACACTTTACCTTCGCTATGCACCTGAGTCGGCTTGGGCTTAGTGATGTCACACTCTGCGACGCCTGTGGTGAAGGTGAAGACACTTCAGAGCACTTTCCCTGTCAGTGTCCTGCCTTCGCTCATATCAGGTGGCGGTTATTTGGCGCTGATGTGGTGGGAACTGAAAACCTAAGTTCTATATCACAGAAGCGCATCTTGGTTTTTCTTCGGAAATTCAAGAAATTACATTAAATGAAGGTTACTGCCTGGTAGTACAATGGACCAGTATTTGAGTCTGAGTGCTCCAGTGTAGTTGATCCCAACCTCCAACAAAAAAACTCTTCTCTGGTACAAACGGTTCTTTTTCGAACTTCCTTTTCTAAAACAGCCCAAAGGTGCTCTATGGGATTAAGATCTGGACGTTGGGGGGGTGCGGCAACACCTTTTTCGTATTCCAAAAACACCAATTTTTTGTTGTACCGGCTGTGTGCTTTGGATCATTTCACCTGGCGGTAGTCCCAATTTTTCTTTGGTTTCGGGAATACAACGTTTTAGGATATCAACGTATCCAAACTTTGTTAAATTTCCTTCAATTACATGAAGAGAACCAACTCCGTTTGTTGCCATTGAACCCCAAACCATTATGTTCCCACCACCGTGCTTAACTGTAGAAGTTACATATTTGGGTTCCAAGGCAGTTCTGTTCCTCTTCCACACAGAGCGTCTACCATCACTACCGAAAATGTTAAATTTTGATTCGTCACAAAAAATTACTTGATTCCAGAACTCATCCGTATTCTGCACATACTCCTTGGCATACTCCAGTCGCTTTCTTATGTTTCTTTCTGATAAGGCTGACTTTTTGCGAGGTGTGCGGGCTTTAAGATCATTTTTATGTAAAATATTGCGCACTGTTTGCGTATGAACTTCTGCATTTTTTTCTTTCTTCAAAGTTTTGGCAATTTCCACAGCTGATTACTTCGGGGTTCTGTTTACTACCCTTAAAATTCTTCGTTTGCTTTGATCCGTAGAAATTTTTGAAGGCATTCCACTTCCCGAAACGCGATGATGAGAACCGTCTTCTTTCAAAGACTTTATATTATTGAAGACTGTTGACTTAGGTTTGTTAACCACGGAAGAAATTTAGCGAATACTATAATTTTGTTCATAATAATAAATTATTAAAGCTTTCATATCACGAGACGTCTGTTTATTTTCCATTTTTTCAACAACTAAATTTAATTACATAAATATGCAATTGTAAACAACTTGACAGAATAGCGGAGGTAATCTTTGATCAAAGATAAGGATATAAAAGCAACGGAGCATTATTTCTGCTCTTGGAAAACAAGCGTCCCAGTTTTTTGTTTGCCAATGAGTTTGCACTAATTTTGATTTAAACCTTTAGTTGCTAAAATTAAAAAATTAACAATAAATGTGTTTGGATTACTGAAACCATATTAAACTGCAGTTTTAATATATTAAAAAATGGCTGAGATATTCCAAGCTGAATTTGAAGGTAATAAGTGTCCCCGTTTTTTTTTTTTTTTGGTTCACTGTATATACCATTTCCGCAGACAAATTCTCAATGTTAGTTTTTTCTGCATAAGACGTTTCTATCAATGATGCCTTGTTAATCGCAGTCTGTCTATAAACTTTATAACTTGTGTTGTGTTGTCCTCATCTGTGGTATGGCTGTTCTATACTGAACTTGGTAGCACTTTGAAATTCTAATAACCAATCTGATACGACGGCCCTCAAACAAATGCATCTCATCCGTTTTTGATTTCGCTATGTGTACTTTATTTAGTTTTTCAATAACCTGTTCAAAAAATAAAATGGATTTTCAAATTTCTTGGACTACGTATATTTGCTTACAAACGCTTGAAATATTGACAGTGGCATACGTCAAGTATACTCTGAGTCGTACAATGTTAACAAGTGGTACTAGGATTTAAAGGTAGGTCGAGAAGGTGTGAATCACGGCGCTCACCCTAGAAGCCTCAAGATATCAAAAATAATAATAATAAAAATTATAATTGGTAGGCATGATAGTCGACAGGCGACCAGGATAAGAAAAATAACTTGCTCATCAACTGTGTGTTGTGCGCGTTATTGTTCTCTCACGAGTAGAAGGGGACTACAGGTTTCTGCCAGTTCCAAACGGCAAAGTTTTAAAAAGATGTTTTATTGAAAATTATTACTCCTTGCATGTTGTCAGCAGCTCGAAAGAGGTGGTGTCGTAAAAAATTCAGGTGTTTAGCTGGGAATCAAACCTAAACCTTCGGCGTGTGAGCGTCGCACTCTACCCACTACGCTACGGCGGCCACAGAGTATCGACCAAAGGTCACTAAAAATGGTGTACAAATCGTCGAGGGTTCAAGAAGTAACGCATTCTTACCTCACGTTCGTCAAATAATTAAACACGAACCTATTTTTGTGAACTAAAATATGCCTGCCAGCTATGCCGTGTATATGCTTGAGGCTAATTATCTGGCTCTCAGATGCACTTGTTTGGTTTTGTTATTTTCCTTTTCACATTGTGTGTGGCACTTTGTGAAAATATCAACTTTGCCCCGTATACAATTAACTACTGCAACTGCAGCCTTCAGCATGTGCCATTTGCTGCACATTTAATCGTATTTAACAAAATTTTCAACTCAAAAGTTATTTGTTTTCCAAGCCATTTAAAAGGCGATGCAAAATGCTCATGTTGCTGGAATTCGTGGACGGTCGACGTTGTTTTTCTCTGATGATAAAAGTTTACTGCATCCTCTTTCCTGTGAAAATTGTTTACTGTCTCAAACTTCCTCCGCTACCCGTAGTCAGAAAAAAAGAGAAAAAGTCTCCCAGTAACCTCTGCAATAAGTGAGTAGGTACCTGTAAAGACAGTCTGATCTTATATCTTTATGTCCCGGAAGAGGAAGGAAATGCGCATAATTCAACTTTGTACAACCCTTTTGCTGTTTCTTTTAATTTACATGAAGATTTTCTTTTGCTGAACCCGTTCCGAACACGTAAATGGAAAAGCTCTGACGCGGAACTAATGGCTGTGTATTTAGAAATGGATTTTCTTTGCTCTGGTTTTGAACTCTCATTGTTTGAGTTGGGGGGAAAATGTTTGCCGTTCAAATTTAGATGGCATTATGACAGCTTGCTTGGCAATTTCGTACGTTCGTGTTGTTTCCTGAAATAAAATGTATTTACGACATTAGTTTTACAAAATAAAACATTAGAGCTTTGTTTCACAGGACGGTTTACCACGATATCTTAATTTGAAGTTACATGCATTTCTGTTTTTGAAGATAATTTTTCTCTTTTCTTCAGTGATAAGTACTGCCGAGAACATTAAATTAACTTTGAAAGAATATTCGAAATTCAATATGAAGGGTACTGTTTAAGGACAGAAAAGGGAAATGACAGGTAAAGTAAAATTAAAATAAAAGAGGCTCACTGGAAAACAAAATAAAGTGGTAGATGTTCATCAATACATACAACGAGATCTCAAAAAAATTAATCAACTGTTTAATTGTAGTTCTATACCTAGACCATGTCCATTTTCGTGTCTAAGATAACTGAAATTAACAGCTGGTGCGGGCAACCAGCAACAGCTGTCTCCGTTGATAACCTCTTTTTTGAATACGCAATATTTGGTCATGTTTGCATTAGATGTATACGGGAGAGATTGACGACAGACTTTTCACACAGCACGCCAACATCTGCTTTGTCAAGCTTTAATAATATTTGATGAATGACAGAACTGAATCCCGAAGAGTTTAGGAGTCCAAGCCATGGGAGCAACGCAACGAAAGGCGTTCTCATCGAAAATGACGCTCAGAAAAAAAGTAAGACCTCAAAGTCAAATAGGCTTTTGAACAATACTGTAGACAATAGGTTGCCTTATATACAACTCAGTTTATTTTAAATCACTGTTTGTTCTTTATTCGCCGCTACAGTTCATAATAGGCCTGGGCCGTAACCAACAGACCTTTCCACGCAATACGATTTTTCGGCGGCTGCTTCGCAAGTTGGATGATATCTCTCTTTTTACTTACGCCACTTCTAATGTGATCGTTCCTGTTTAATCCAAAACCGATATACTCGAAGTCCCTGACTACCTAAAAATTCCTGGTGCCCATTATGACGCCCTGTCCAAGACATAACTGTTTTGCGTTGTGCTTCATCGATAGGTACTTTAAAAGAAATGGGTGTGGTAACAAGTTACACCTTAATAGCCTAAGAACTCTTTTCCTTAACGCCTATTGTATTGTTCAAGATCTACATAACTCACACGCTTTATTTTTTCTTTGGCAAATCCCGACATATGTTCTACATTTTGGTGTGTCAGGTATGTATTGGAAAGCCTAGGAACGAATTTACTTTTCACCAGGTAGCCGATGTCAATCGTATCTTACGAGGGTTATAAGAGGGACGTTCAATATATTCTCGGTATCGATATGAGGGAAAATGCGAATTCAATTTGAATCGCTCTTAATTTTCAATATAATCTCCCCTTACATCAATGCATTTCTTACATCTTGAGAAAAACCTTTTTTAAACCTCCAAAACCATAAATTTCCTCTATCTCT
Source organism: Eristalinus aeneus (assembly GCA_955652365.1). Lineage (NCBI taxonomy): Eukaryota > Metazoa > Arthropoda > Insecta > Diptera > Syrphidae > Eristalinus > Eristalinus aeneus. The sequence goes on from OY019134.1 coordinate 15,743,294, forward strand.
GCAAAATACCTATTACTTGAATTTTTCATTATCCGAAAATCTTTTTCCACGAAGACATTTTTTCAAATCCGGAAACAGGAAATAATCACTAAAGGCAAGGTCTGGACTATAGGATGGGTGTTGGATTTCTTCGAAAGCACAATCTCGTGCAGCAGCTATGGAAACTCGAGCTGTGTGAACAGGAGCGTTGTAATGAAGAAGCAACACACCCGCTAAGACGTTACCCCGTCTTTTCTTTTTAATTTCCCCCGCAAATTATGCAAAGTGGAAGCGTAGGATGTGGCGTTAATGGTTTTACTTATTTTTCTATACTCAATGAGCAAGATTCCCTTTGAGTCCAAAAAACCTGTGGTCTTGAGCTTCTCGGCAGACGGCGTGAATTTGAACTTTTTCGGGGGTCTGTTACTTTTTTATGCCACTGCATGGACACTTGTTTGCTTTCAGGATCATAGTGGTGAATTCGTGTTTCGTCCCCAGTAACAATTCGATCCATAACACCTTGGTCATAAAGAACGTTGTGAATGGTGCCAGTTGAAAACTTAGTGTCGTCATTTTCACCTTTATTCGGGCATCTCCAAGAACAAGTTTTTCGACTTCTTTGATGCTTTCTCCCGTACAAGCAGTAGCCGGGGCGCTGGAGCAAGGGTCGTCTTCAATGCTCTCTCTGCTTCTCTTGAACTCACTTGGCCACTTTTTGACAGTTGATAATGAAGGTGCAGAATCCTGGTAAACAGTACCATCTCTTCATGAATAGTGTTTTGACTGTTTTCTTGTATAGAGAGAGTGAGTGCTCAATTTTCGTCATCATCGTCTCAGTTGACATTATGATTCTGTTTAACTAGAGATAAAACGTGAATTAATTAACATTTACATGCAATTTACATTATTGTACGAAATAGTAGTATTACTTGATAAATATGTCAATGTATATATGTCACCACAGCTTCACCCGATACCGATATATTGAACGCCCTTTGTAAGTGTTCCATCAACGGCAACAAAATATTTCAGAAAGTCTTCAGAAATGCTCTTCAGCACTAAGTATGTTCTCTCCTGTATGTTATCGGTGGGATAAACTGGAAACTGACTCACGATCTCATCCTTTTCCAAGTCAAATTTGAGGAAGTTCTGAAATCCAAAGATCCGCTCATAGACGGGTTAAAGATGAATGCTGGTGGTGGCACCAAATCTACAATCTTGTCAAGATACCTTCTATTTTCTAAGTTCTAGAAAGGCTTACATTTAACGAACCAAATATAGAATTGTCACAGAGCTCCATTGTCTATCTACAAAAGCTATTTGATAATATTATTATTATAAACGCTGTCTAAACCACTTCAGATTAGTTAAAATACCTGGAACACACGCCTTCACAATTACTGTGGCAAGAGCAAGAGAGACAAGCATTCAGTGGAATTTATCTTGTAACTTCTCTGCGACTGTCAAGTTGATTAAAATGCCGAAGGAATTACTTTCTTATTCAATTTTTTTTTCGAAATTGTTTTAACTTAACTCAGTGTTATTCATATACACTAGAAAATTTTTTTTAAAACTATCTTAGCAATTCCTTTGGTTACACAATATCTTACTGAGCCTATGCGGGTGCTCTAAGTTAACATAAATAAAGATGCCTTTCGGCATCTTTGTTTTTTTATTCTTTTAATCTTAATCTAATTTAAATTTATGCTAACAAAACTGAAAAAAAACGTAGCTACATTTTTTTCCTACACACTATAGTTAACTTTGTCCGTTCGCAGTACGGACGCGTGCACCAGAGCGCATTACTTATTTATATGCATAAATTACTCGTATATAGTCTATACGCAGTGGTGCACCGGTTTTTTTTTTTTTTTTTGTATCTTTCATTTTAATATTTTATTTTATTTTGTTTTTCATCGCGGCTGCGAGTGACGTTCGGTGTATATAAGAGTAACCGGTCGACTTTTCGGCGTGGGACGTGGAAGATTATAGGACATCCCTCCCTGTCCTGAACTAGACCCATCATATCTAAATAAAGAAATGCTGGTGGAATAAAGCCATTCTGTCGTACCTTCTCAAAATACAAAATATTGCGGTAGTAAACCCCGAAGATCAGGCTGTTGGTAGAAGTCAACGCATGTGCAACGTGCCGTCGAATCAATTTCATTATAAAATTATCAATCCATATTTGGTTTACTTCGTTGTACAAAGCCTATTTGGGATAAAATTTCTTCTACTCGGATTCGGGAGTTCGATACAACCTGAGACAGGTCCTGAGGCACTGCTTCTCAAACAGCCTCATCTATTCCATCTGGGAAGGACTCAATTTGAACCACACAGGACAAGCGTACGCCACCATCGGCCGGATGAGTACTATATAACACATTACCTTCACCCTGGCATCAAGTTAGCTGCTGTAAAACAACCTTTTTGCCATAGAAAAGGCTTTCTTGGCCTTTATCAGAGCAGCATCTACATGTTTGTCAAAGTACAGGTACTGGTTCAACCAAGCGTCACCGAGCTTTCCACAGCTAAAGGTTCTCCCCGTGGGTCAACAATGGGGAACATTTTCCAGTTTAACTTCGTGTTCCCTGAGGTCTTGGATAGCGCGGTCCTGAAAATTATAGTCTCGTAATTATTGAAATAAATTTTTAATTTGCCGCTATCACAATATATAGTATGATCTGTACGCTAACAATTCATCGGCGTGTACGCTATAATGTGCGACATGGAGTAAAAGATCTCTAGTAAATATAGTGAACAAGGTTTACGAACCAACTGCCCCCTGTTGCAGATCGTTTTTAATGTCGAAAACCATTACTCACACTTCCTTATTAATGCATTTGAATTCGTGGACTTAATCTAGCTTCTAGGGGAAATTTATGTATGCGTCACAGTGGACTGGATGGCGAGGCTGATTGATCGCTGGCAACCAGTCGAAGCTTATTTTCGTAACCTGCACTAGTAGTCTTAGGTTAAGTCGACGCTTTCTCGCGCAGTTTGTGATACACTATTGAGTAGTAGTAGTTACATTTATTTTCATTGGTTAACATATCATTTACAAATATGGTTTAGAACTCAGCTCGCACAGAGATACGATAACAATTTATGCGAAATGAAATGCGTTCATTATAAATTGAGCAATTTTTTTGAGTAAGCTTTTAAAGGGAAACAAAGACATACACTATTGAGTTGCCTACTTTCTGGGATATACATATTTTGAACCTCAACGGCTGTCCGTCAACATGCGCTTTGTCACTTTATTCTTGTTGGTGGCAGTGGTAATAACGACTGTATTGAAATTTGACAAGACTTGGCAAGACACTTGCCTCTTAACTGGCTCAGTTCGAGTTCACTTGTAAAACCATGAATTACACCATCTTTTGGACTAGCGTCCGGTTTTTTGTAAATACATAAGGTACTTCGTTGAACGAAATGAACATTTGTTTGAAAGGTACCACACCCGACACTCGATTATGCACAATTTGAATCTTTCCTAAATTGTAAACTAAGGATAATATTAAACTCTCTTTTGGGTGGTTCGGTGTAAGGAAATGAAAGACTTGGCTCTCTACTGTCTAAAAAATATTCTTTTAGAAGAAAAAAAAGATAATCTAAAAATTCCATTTCAGAAATTTTAAAAGACTGTCTGAACATGAGCGGTATCAGTACCTTAAAAGCGGTGATGTTTTGAAAAGATTATTCTAACGGTAATTTACAAAATGTTTACATCTGACTAAAAAACCAGAATCAATCCTTTGTAGAAAATAGATCACGCAACGATGTTGAGTTAAAATATCTTCAATTGGAGAATTTTAGTGCATCGAGACAGTATACGTTTGCGTGTCCCTGAAGCCATTTGCAGGCAAGCAAGTCATATGCTGCAACCTTATGGATGTTAAAGTTTCGCTGTGAAAACTGTAGTCTGCATTGAAATGAGTTCAACAATACAATTTCAATTATGCTGTCATATGTTTCGACATGACAAATGAATTACTGTCTACGACAGTTTTACCATTTTCAACGACGACATCCTCAATCAGGGGACGTCATCAAATAAGTGGCACGTCAACTAATAATGTCAGTTTCCAATAATATCAGCAAATATTGTGCTCCGATTTTTATTTATTGCCGATAGCCGGTCTGTGCACGGAGCATACAAATAAAAATTATGCAAATCAACGGTAATTCCATTCCTTTTGTTTTCCATTGTCAGTAATTGGTTTTTGATTTTACATGGCGTGCATGTTCTAGGGCAATTCTCTGTGCAAGTTCAATTGGAAAGTGGTTGCGCGAATTTCGTGTCGAAACGTTTTTGCATACAATTCATGCACTGTGTCCCGAAGAATTTTATGTGAACGTATGGATTTGCATTTTTCAACCGAGTTTCTACGAACGGCAATACGTTGTTTTGTTTTAATTTTGGTTTGTTTTTCTGGTGAATGTTTTTTTTTTGCTTTATGTTGTACGTTAATGAACTTTTAACAGGCAAGTGCAATTGTTTCTTCAAGGACACATAGGTTTTGCGTAAATAAACATGAATCTGGTGGCCATGGGGATTGCGACAAATAAAACCTCTGGCATTCAATTGTGGAGATATTTTGGGATGAGCTCTTTTTCCCGAGCAAGGAAACAAAGGAATGTGAAGCTTAACGCCACACTTTAGAAATAAATTGATTTAGAAGTTACTAGAACCACAATTTGTAAACGTTTTCGTAACAGAGGTAGCACTTCCCTGTGCCTGTTTGTATCGCTTATCTCAACAGTCTTGCTGGATGCGTAAGCTAAGTCCCGTTTTGATTCCATAAGCTTAGGTTCGAATACCGTTTTTCCGCCAAATTATTTTCCTTTCGGCAGCATAGCTTTCGCGAGTTCTAGCTACATTGCGGAGGACATGATGGAAATAGGCTAACTCTCCAAAAATGCACTCGATGCAGAGATGACAGCTGGTCAGATTTTCTCCAGTTTTGTTTTTAACTGGATGGTATAGCGACGGTTAAAGTAAAGCGTAGGTTGATTAATATTTTCCAATAAGTTTAGTGCTGATCCGTTTTACGTTTCTTTTCCTTCCCCTAATTTGTGAAGAGAACGAGAGGTGGGAAAGTTTAACTTTTAGAGACGAAAAGTGTTTTTAACCCGTTAATTTTTTTAGTTTTTCGAGGCTTTTCCTTCCTTCCTCATCTTTTGCTCCAAAATTAGTTAAAAATTCAACTAGAAATTTATGTAGAGGCCCCACAAAATAAACCAGATAGAGTGGACTTTCAACGAGGTGAACACTCCCAGTGTCTCGGACACAAGGCACTGACGTTCGATAATGTGGTGGCTCCTGTTACCAAGTAAGGTGTCATAGCAGTGCATATAATATATACACTCGCCCGGAGTCTACGGTCGTTTCATATAACAAATGAAATATTATACAGACAAACGAGACATCAACTAAGCGGGTAGCGAAAATTGGTGATAGACTACACCACCGGGTGCATCAGTCTTGTATCAAAATTCAGCGCAAAATTTTTATGAGATCATTGGCGCTCCACTTTGGCATAATTTAAAGCGAACTACTATTTTGTATCGCGAATTAAAAGGTGATCGATCGTACGAGATATTAATCGCGTGGCCCTCAAATTAAACAAAAAGTAAAAGACCGGGATCTTTTACGCAGCTTGTCAGGCACCCTCCCGATCGAGGTCGCTTAGCGAGGAGAAAACAAAACAGCGTAACAAAGTTCTACGCTACTACTTTTCTTGCCAAAATTATCACCAACATCTAAGTATGACACTATTTCGGCAGCAGTGAACTGAATTGGATTATTGCATAAGCATGAGAAATAAACACAACTTCAGAAGACAGCGATCATACACGGAATACGGAACATTCCCAAATAGTCCATTTCATATTAAGTATAGTTTGAAAATCTTTACAGGACTGTTTTGAGAATATTTACTTTCCAAGCGAAGACTCTTAATAATCAAATAAAAAAGCGGGAGAGGATGTGGTTTAAAGTCTTTAAAAATTAACAAAATTCATGACGTATCATATTTCAAAAAAAACCTAGAATCTTGTCTTTCCAGTCTTTTAAAAAATACAACACTATACAGACCATCCCTAGGTCAGTAATTGAATTGATAAATTAACAACATGCGATTGGCAAGGGTGATTCTGCGTTCGATTTTCGTACTGATGTTGATGTCCCTATTTACCGCGGGGCTGAGGTAGACAAAGTCCTTAAATACCTCGAAGTTTCTGCTGTAATAAAACGCTCTGTTCTACGTTGGTGTTGTGTATCCTTCCTTAGTACAGCGTAAACGTTGATTACTTTGCCCTCATTTACCTCCAGACCCCATTTTGCCGCTTCCGCTTCAATAACAACAAACGCCTCAGTGAGGGCTGTTTATGTCCAATCACGACAACTCCTTCAGCGTTCGTTAGCAGTTGGTTCTTCGAAGATCGTATCTCTGGTTTTGACTTGTAAGATACACACAATATTCTCACAAAAGATGTTAAAGGAGTAAAATGCCTGTGCGTCGCCTTGTCTAAAACTTTTATTGACATTGTAGGGCTCGATGAGTTCGTTCCCAACCTTGACGCAATACCTCACCATAATCATACTACGCAATCTGACGACTTTCGTAGGAAAGCCAGAACTGGACATGGCACTATATAGCTCGTCCCAATTGACACTGTTATATTTGGCCCTAAAATTAACGATTAGGTGGTGATTGTCAATCTGTACATCTTGAGACTTCTCCAGGAAGTGTTTCGGTAGAGCACACGCGGTCCGCTTCCTCCTCTTCCGCTCCCTCGCAAGACACTGTTGGGCATTCTCGGTCGCAACTCCCGTTTTATCTACAAGACGGGCTGGAGCGATGTCCGAGTCTGCCTAGCATCTGATATAGCGGATTCGGAAGTATGAATCTTTGTTACTGGACCAATTCAAGTCAATGTACGGCCATAACACCTACATTGATTTGTTTTGCGAAGATAAACGCAGAATCTACACTTCTGAACTCTGCTCACTTTCACCAAATGCATTGTCGAAGTTGTTTTTCAGATGACATGAGGGAGCAATTTCGTGTTGATGTGAGCAACATTCGCGGACTGAGTACTAATCTCTTTGCCGTTTACGTCCTCCTCTCTCGCCATAAACCAGCTGTCTTGGCGCTGAGTGAAACGCACGTGGATGAGAATACCGATTTATCGGATTTGAACCTGTCTGGATATAGCTTGGTGCCCTTGTTCTTTTTGCACCGCGTTCTCGCCATTTATGTGCGTAGTGATGTTGCTTACCAAATTCAACCACAATATGGCCACTGTTCCAATACGGAATTTAATTTTCTGTGATTAAAACTCCATGGTTAAAACTCGCATTTAATCCACTACTAACCTGGACAGAAACTCAACTTATAACGAGTTTAATGCGCTGTCCGACTCCATAACAAGAATTGTATCCTTGTATCCTCGCACTGAAATCGCTATTGCGGGCGATTTCAATGTACACAATTCTACTTGGCTTCGACATTCAAGCCATACAACACCCGAAGAAAGGTATGTTGAAATCTTCGTTGAGGTAAATAATCTAACCCAGCTTGGGAATGAGCCAACACGAATACCTGACATTGCAGATCATACCGCTAACACCTTGGATCTGTTTCTCACCTCTCATCCGGAAAAATATTCAATTGATATACTGTCGCCTCTAGGCTCGTCCGACCACTGTGTCGTGTCAGCCAAATTCTCGTACTCCTCCCACACAGTTAGAGAACAAATTCCGAAAAGAACAGTATGGCTCTATGAGAAAGCCAACTGGAGCGGACTTAACAACTTCTTTAGGAATTTTAACTGGTCACTATGCTTCCTCGATAGTGACGTGGATGCCGCTACTGATGCGATCACAAACATTATTTCACTGGGCATGAGGTCCTTCATTCCTCACAGAGTGAAGAGCATCAAACCTAAGGCAAACGCGTGGTTCGACTTGAGCTGCAAAGAGGCTATCAGGGTGAGAGAGTTGAGTTTCCGGGATTATAAAGCCAACCCTTCTGAGGAAGCCCGGAAAATGTTCAAACGGATCCGTAATGACTGAAATGCATTAATAAGACGTGTTAAATTCTCCTTTGATCAAAATTTGAGGCAAAAAGTTCTACAATGCCCCAAGGGTAGCAGAAGCTTTTGGTCTTTCGGAAAAAACATAAGAGTTCAGCCTCGTCTTCGATCCCAACGCTCATTTGCTATGACATTCCAGTTCTCAGCGCCTTGGACAAAGTTAATCTGCTTACTGCACACTTTGCAGCTAGCTCAACGCTGCCAGATAGCACTTTGTCCCCGCCTGTACCTGAGAGCGTAAATTTCTCCATGGGGCAAATCCAATTTCGCACTCGTACAGTAGCAGTACAGATCTAAGATCATACACAAATCCGCTGGCCCCGATGGTATACCCCCTGTTCTTCTGAAGATTTGTTCTTCAGCGCTGGTAAAACCACTGCGTAAGCTTTTCCATCTGTCCTACTTTTCAGGGCTCTTTCCGAGTAAATGGAAAACTGCATTTGTCCAGCCCGTCCATAAAAGAAGGAATCTTCACCACCTCGTCCCTTCTCTCCAAGGTCATGGAAACGCTGATAAACCGTCAGCTTATGAAATATCTTGAGTCCCGGAAGCTTCTTAATGACCGGCAGTACGGCTTCCGAAGCAACCGTTTCACTGGTGATCTGATGGCATATCTCACTGAAAAGTGGAACCAATCTTTGCACAATGCAGGAGAAAGCAAGATTGTTGCGCTTGATATTTCTAAGGCATTTGACAGGGTCTGGCACCAGGCTCTCTTGTCGAAAATGTGTGCTTTTGGGATCGATGAGTCTCTTCTTCAATGGATTAGAAATTACCTTTCGACCCGTTCAATACAAGTCATTTTGGATCGATTCAAGCCTAATATTCACTGGTGTTCAACAGGGCTCTGTTTTGTCTCCGACAGTCTTCCTCGTTTTTATAAATGATCAATTGACTCGTTAGAACACCGACGTAATGTAGCGTCGTTGTCACTCTTGTATCGCTATTTCAACAAGAAATGCTCAGATGAATTAGCCAGTTGCATTCCTCCCCTTCAAAAATTCACCCGCAATACACGCCTCGCTAGGAATGCCCACCAATTCACCCTCAAGCCCTCTTTCGGACGTACAGTCAAATTCAGAGACTTGTTCTTTAGCCGCACTACACGAATCTGTAATGATCTTCCCAGCTCGATTTTTCCTCCTCATTACAATCCACAGGCATTTAAAACCAATGTGCATCGGAACCTCCTCTCCCACTCTTTCGCTATACCTTCGGCTCGTGCTGTAACATGATCCGGTCACTTAAGAGTACTCGCAACCCCTTTATCACGCGTCAATTGTATATATATATATAAGAAAAAAAAAAGGATCTACGGTAAAGCGAAGATCTGTTCTATTGTGAACTTCCCTGGCCTGAAGCCTTGCTGATATGAACCTAGTAGGTTGTGGACGAACGGCTTAGACGCTCAAACAATACGATTGAAAGGATCTTTAAGGCGATGTGTAAGAAGCGAATTTCCCGATTACAAAGGGATCAATTTTTAAACTATGGGATCAGGTATGTGGCAGAAACATAAATGAATGGTTTTAAAAAAAGCTTTAATTAAATATTAAATTAAGTCATTCGTCTATACCTTTACATTTGTTCATAGTGCATGTATTGTAGATTCCTTCCCATCTGAGTCGCAAAAAGTCCAAACATCTGAAATGTGACTTTACCAGATCTTGATCGTCAGATCCTATTGTTTTCCTTCACTCCTTGCTGAGTAAATACCTATTAGCTTTTGTGTACATATTATGTAGAGTATTTCAGAAGTTATTTTTCTTGTTAGCACTTTTTTTAGAATATCCGCCTCCAAAGACTTTTTTATACGTTTATTTCTTTTCGTTTTCCCGTATTCCTTAGTTCCAATAACCAATAAAATAATCGTTTCAACAAGTCCTTAATCCGTAGGTACCGAAATAAAGATTAATGTCTTATTGTTTCTTTTCACCTGATGAGAATATCAACCAACAATAATCTCAGAAATATCTCCATGCAATTACAGCTTATCCATTTTCTACACTTTGACATGATAAGAGAGAAGTGTCTAAGTCAATCAAACAAATCATTTTATTGATCGACTTTATGACAGTGCATAAAATTCTTTTCTTCGGTTTCATCACGAAGAAGAATTTACTATCATCCTTTCAAATCGATGGAATTGAGAATATCGAAGGTCCATTTATTGTTAATGCTAATGATGTGATGTAGCGCATGAGCTGAGAAAGAATTTCTGTAGGCTTCTGACTTTATACTGATTAACAGCTTCAAATTTAATGGGACGTACTTTACAGGTGTCATTCTTTTCCAATTTGAAGATTTGAGATATTTGTAAGCTTCCTTCTGCAAATAACTTAATAACTCTTAATGACCGACTGAGCGCCTCTTTTTTAAATTTTGATTTAAGAAAAGTCTTTTTACGTCTGATTTTGTAATTAAGAATAAAGCAGTTAATTTTTAAACAAAACAAATGTGACCCCATGGGCTATATTTTGACTATTCAATACATAATTGATGATTTGACTTTTCATAATTCATAGAAATTCAAAAATGTAATTACACATGCAACTTCCGAGTAAACAAATAATCTTACTATGTAAATTGCCAATGTAAATGGGGCTCCTTTATAAATGCGCTCTAAAGTTATATGATTTGCTTTTGCAATGAAATATTTACATTTCAAAAGATCTTATTTAAATGCGACACAAAAAGAAGAGACTTTAGAACGGATTCAAATAAAAATTAAAACAGAGCAGCAGACACCACACAACAGTAGCAATGGAAGACAATATTTGTATCATTTACTTTCAATACAATTTAAGTAGGTTTTATTGTACTCTTACGAAGGGCGTTCAATATATTCTCGGTATCGGGGTGAAGCTGCGGTTATATACCAGGTATACCGTATGAAATGACCTTTTTTTTGAAAATAAAACACTAATTATTAATGGGAAAGTAATAACATTTTATTCCAAGTATTGGCCATTGTTTTCTACACATTTTGACTAGCAATCAAAATGATTGGTTGAGCAAACCAATCAGACACCCAATTTTCGACCTCCTCGTAGGAATCAAAGTGCTGCTCAGCCAATGCGTGTCCCATCAATGAAAACAAGTCTGGTGAATTATGAGGGTGGGGTAGCTGCTCCCAGCCAAGTGTTTTGATTGCATCCTGAACCGGTTTTACTTTGTGTACAGGTGCATTGTCAAGCAAAATTACCTTGCCGTGTCTTCTGGCACATTCTGGTCGTTTCTTTATCTTGGTTCAAATTGATCATTTGTTGTCAGTAGCGATCAGTATTAACGGTTTTACCAGGGTTTAGGAGCTCGTGGTACAGCACACCTTTCTGGTCCCACCAAACACACAGCATTGTCTTCTTGCCGAATCGATCTGGTTTTGCAATCGATGTTGATGGTTGTCCCAGATGAACTATTAAAATAAATCCATTTTTATCGCCAGTAACAATCCGATGCAAAACCGATTTTCTTTCGTGCCTTTGAAGAAAAATTTCACAAGTGTTTTTTTCGGTTTTTCATCTGTCTTTCGTTCAATTCATGTGGCACCCATTTTTCCCACTTTTGCATCTTTCCCATAGCTTTTAAACGGTCAAAAATTGTTTATTGTGCAACATTTAACATTGCTGCCATTTGCTATTGACTCAAAGTGTCATCTCCATCCAATATGGTTTACACTTCTTGGTGGTCTTCCACGTTCTTCATTTCTCACATCAAAATTATTATTTCTGAATCGTTGAAACCATCTTTTGCATGTTGCTTCTAATAGAGCATGATCACCATATGCCTCGACAAGCATTCGATGCGACTCTCCAGCACTTTTCTTCAAATGAAAACAAGAAATTAATGCTTTCCGCAAATTATCCCTTTCTGGTACAAAATTCGACATTTTTAACACGATGAAAATATATGATGATGTCTGTTCAATGACTTGATGTATACTAAATATTTCTCACAGATATTCTAGCAAACAAACAAACAAAAATTAAAGGCTCGTTCACAACAAAAGTTCCTTATCGACACATTTGTATCTTGACGTTCATTCCGGTATACGAATTGACTTGTTTTTCAAGTAATACTATTATTTTAGTGCATTAATGAAAACTTTCATTTTTTTCAATTAATTCGCGTTTCATCTTTAGTTTAACAGAATCGTAATGGCAACTGAGACGATGATGTTGGCTCCGCACCTTCATTATCAACTGTGAAAATTTGGTAAAATGAGTTCAAGAGTGGCAGAGAGGGCATTGAACACGGTCCCCGCTCCGGCGCTCCGGCTACTACTTGTACGGGAGATAGCATGAAGGAAGTCGAAAAACTTGTTCTTGAGGATGGCCGAATAAAGGTGAAAGGCCTCAGGAAAAACTGAGAATAGCATGCTGTAGAGAGCTTTTGGAGATGTGCACTAAGAACGCGGACGGTGTTATCGATCGAATTGTTACTGGGGACGAAATATGGGTTCACCACTATGAAAGCAAACAAGAGTCCATTCAGTGGCATAAAACAGGAACAGACAACCCAAAGAAGTTCAAAATCACTCCGTCTACCGGGAAGCTCATGGAAACAGTTTTTTGCTGATTGAGTACAAAAAAAAGGTGAAACCGCTTGCACGCTACACTTTCACTTTGCATAATTTGCAAGGTAAACTCGCAGCGGGTGTGTTGTTTATTCGTGACAACACTCCTGTTCACACAGCCCGAGTTTCCAAGGCTGCTTCGCGAGATTATGGTTTCGTAGAAATCCAACACCCATCCTATAGTCCAGACCTTGCTCCTAGTGATTATTTCCTGTTTCCGGATTTGAAAAAATGTCTTCGTGGAAAAAGATTTTCGGATGATGAAGAACTCAAGTCGGCAATAAATGGATATTTTAGGGAGAAAGAGGAAATTTATGTTTTTGAGGGCTTAAAAAAGCTTGTCTCAAGATGTAACAAATGTATTGATGTAAGGGGAGATTATATAGAAAAATAAAAAGAATTTAAATTGAATTCGCATTTTTTTGATATCGATACCGAGAATATATTACGTTTTACAATTAAGGAATACACAAAATATCATTCAGTTTTAGTAAGAATTATATTTTGTAATGTACGAGTTGTGTTTGTTAAACTTTGTTACAGTAAGTCTGCTGCAGTTGATTCCCTTAAAGTTACCCTTACTGCACTTTTTCTGATTGAAACTGATTGGGTTTCCGGTGTCGATCATCCTGCATTTTTGAAAAATCTAAATACATGCCAAAAAAGTTGCCCAGAAAAGTTGACTTGGTTTTTGGAAGGATCATAACTGATGATGATTATGGGCACTACTTGACGTTGTGCCAAGTTTTTCCACATCGGTAACAGGAATCCCTTTGCGAGTTTGGGCATCTGCTGGAAACGTCACCTTCATCGTTGCAGTTGTACCACTTTACCTTTACAGTGGTTCTTGCCCGAACTACATCCTTGTTATTTGAAGACGTCTTGCCATACCCCGATGCTGAAGGATTGACCTCGGACTTCATATTCTCGTACTTCCTCAGTGTGTATTTGAGCTTGATTATGTTCTTGGCTGTAAACAATATTTGTTTGCTAAAGACGGAGTCGGGTACCTAAATCATCAAATCACTAGTGAACCTGCGATTTTGCTGCCCTTTTGACGCAATGTCCACTTGCCTCAACTTTTGATCATTTCGGGCAGTTTTGAATTTTTTCCGATTCTCCTCAGAAGGGTTGACTTTGAAAGCTTATTTTTCTCAACCTGATAGCCTCTTTGCAGATCGAGTCATACCACGTGTTTGTCTTCGGTTTGATACTCTTCACTCTGTGAGGAATGAAGAATTTCTCACCTGATAAAATTCACGTCACTATCGAGGAAGAATAGTGGCCAGTTAAAATCCATAAAAATGATTTTAAGGTCGCTCCAGTTGGCTTTCCCGTAGAGCCAAACTGTTCTTTTAGACAAGGCATTTGTTCTCTAACTGACTGGGACGAGTACGGCAAATTGACTGATACGACACAGTGGTCTGACGAGCCTAAAGGCGACAGTATGTCAACTGGGTATTTCTCAGGATGAGAGGTGAGAAATAGGTTCAAGGTGTTGGCGGTATGATCCGCAATGTCAGGTATCCGTATTGGCTCATTTACAAAGTGGGCCAAATTCTTTACCTCAGCAAAGATTTCAACATTCCTTCCTTTGGGTGTTGTCTGGCCGTAGCCAAGAAAAATTGTGTACATCGAAATCACCTACAAGAACGATTTCAGTGCGAGGATTCAAGGATGCAATTTTTGTAATGTAGTCGAACAGCGCATCAAACTCAGTGTAAGTTGAATTGCTATCCAGGTTCGGACTTCCATACATAAAATAGTAATTGATTAACTGCTTACGCACATGGAGTTTCAACAACAGGTAATTAAATTTCAAAAAGTTCGTACCGATGTAGAAAAAATAAGCTGAGGTATATCTAGGCAGGTAAAAGTCCAATAAGTCGGTATTCTCGCCTACGTGTGTTTCACTGAGCGCCAAGAGAGCTGGTTTATAGGGGAAGAGATGAACGTACATAGCAAATAGATTCGCTCAAAGCCCACGAACATTGCTCACAACATGTCCAAATTGCCCCAAAAAATTTTGCACATCATAATCCGCTACGTCAGAAGCAAAGCAAACTCAATCTTCACGCCAGCCCGTCTGGAAAACAAACGGAAGTTGCGACCGAGAATGCCTACCAGCGATTTTTGAAGAATGGTAAGAGGGAGGGACGGGTCCTGTACCTAACTTGAACTTTGATATTTTTTGCTTTTGTTATTGTTTTAATTTTTTTTATTGGCCAAGGTGTTACGCTCGCGACGAGTTGGGAATCAATTTATTTACTCCGGTACGAGGGAATTTTTTTAAAGTTTTATTTTGTTAATGTGGTTCTTTTGCCACACTATGTTCTATTTATGTTAATTAAAAAATTCACCATTTCAACACTAACATCATCACTCAATATCACATAGTACCACATTGGCGCTGCAAGCTATTTTCCACTATAACTCAGCAAAATATTTGATCTGAAGCAAACCATCAACAAAGTCCTTTTAAGATACAAACAAAATTACGTCCTCTTCCAAAGAAGTGGGGAAAAACTCTTTATTTTCGCCCTGCCTTATGTTTCCTTGAAAAATATTAAAATTTCTATTGAGGGCGAATCATACAGGGGTACAATGAGGCCTTAATCATCTTTACCGCCTTAGTTCACTGGCGTTTGCAATAATAACCACAAAGTAACATCAATCCGCCGCAGTCTGTCCTCTGTTTTCAATAATCATCAACCGATTATTGAAAACAGAGGTGTCGGTCGAAGGCCAATGTCAGTGCAATGAAATAGATGTTTTATAATTTGCATCTGTAGTAGGCCGTAGTTTCAAATATTCTTCTATCAAAATTCAAATTGTAGTTGGCTCTAAATTTAAACACTTTTCTTAGAAATGAGTCTTGAAAATGTAAGAAGGACTACCGGATAAAAACTGGGGAAGAGAGCAAGTCGATTGTTAACAGTGGTTGAAAACGAATCTAATTAATAATCGTTGAAATAATGTTTTCTCGTGTTCGTTATTTTTCAAAATGAAATGCATTTATTCGGCTAGATATCTCCGATGTTCGTGGCCGCCGTGACGTAGTGGGTAGAGTGCGACGCTCACACGCCGAAGGGTCTAGGTTCGATTCCCGGCAGAACACCTCGAATTTTTCACGCCACCACCTCTTTGGAGCTGCTGACAACACTCAAAGAGTAACAACTGCCTAAGAAAGCTTCTCAAACTTCGCCGTTCGGAGTCGACAAAAAAACTGTAGGTTCCTTCTACTCGTGAGAGAATAGTAGCGCGGACAACACGAGTAGTTGATGAGCAAGTTAGGCCCTGGTCCCCCTATGGACTGTCGCGCCATCAATTATTATTATCTTTGATGTTCATTATCTGCAGTCCGTTGCATAACAAATTAAATTCTTGTTACAATTTTCATAACTATCCTTCTCAAAAAAGTACTAGAACATGAGTAAAATTGAACTTCGATTGTATTAGCATTCGAAACCCAAGTTTATCTAAATTACGCGGTTTTAACTGAATTGAAGTATAGAGTTTCAGTTAATATCGAATGACTTCTGTAGAATAATTGAGAAATAAAAATCAATTTTCTGAAACCTAAATGGTTTGTAGTCTCTGAAAACTTTTCAACAACACAGATAAGGCTAACGATTATTAATACTTGATGAGATTTCGCAGATGCCCGCACCTGCTTTCAAAACGAATGAAAATCAAGGAAAATATAAGCAAATCCCGAAATCTTCCTCTAAAATTTGGTTGTTGTTTCCTAGCACTGAAAGGAGAAACGATAGAGGATTATCTCTCCATAACCATCTGTTATCACGACCGAAATTCATTGCTAATGAAATCTGGAGGGAAGTGCATCGTTAGCATAAATCTTAGGAGTCTGCGAACAATATCCACCAAATTCGCTTCACCTCTTTTCAAGCTAATTTGATTCTGACTTAAATTTTCGTAGCAGCTTTAAGCGTTCGTTATTTACGGAGCTTCATGCCGTTCAGCAACCTGCACTAGACATACGTGCAATTTGGCTTTTTTTAAAATTTAACCACAACTTGCCTAAGTGCTCCCTGATGGCTGTTACAGGAGGGACGGAATGTTTCACCGGCGTGCATATATTGACCAGCTTTGGGGCAAAGTCTAAAGGTAAATTTACACAGGTTGTATTTCTCCTGACCAAGGCAAATTATAATTGAAATTTTCAGTTCACAGTTGAGCCGCGCAATGCATACATGGAATGCAAAACAATGTGCATGTTACCGCTGTAAGCATAACGCTGCTAATAAGCAGGCCAAACGCAACCTTTAGCCGAAAGTGGATAATTGGTTCTGCGGAATAGCCAACCCGTGAATGGCAGCCAGTCAGGCTCACCGCCGTGTCGCCCATTTATCATGGCAATTTGAAGTGTTCAGTCATGAGTAGAGAAATTGATTTAAATTGCGCTACTACCGGCACTTTTTATAACACATGCATGAGGGGCGATAACACGAACTTTGTGTGATTTACGAAAGCTTCGAAACCGTTTGAGGAGCGGGAAATTACTTACAAAAATGTACGGCGCATACCGAGCTTAGCACGTGGTGATTAACTCAATGCAGTTGAAGGATTTATAGCTTGTTCCTCAAAAAGATAAATTTGTCACTAGAATATGAAAATCATGACATCTCAACCAACTTACCAAAGTATCGTACCATCGGTTTCGAAAGTTTTGAATTTGTTTGGCCTTTGCGGATAACTTGAGCAATGTTGAGTTTAAGTGGCTCTAAAATAAAGAGATTTATTCCTTGATATTAGTTAAATTACACGACCAAAATAAAATAAATGACGCATATTGAACATACTGTGTGGCTTGTTGCACCTTGAAGAGGTACCACCACTGAAGAAATACGGAAAAGTGAACATTTCAATCAAATACCAAATGTAACTATACATTTTTAACGCAATGAAAATCGACCACTTCTGGTTTATCTAAGTAGGCCCTCAACCTGGGACGATCCATGTCTGAGTGCGGTTTTTACAAGAAAAACCTTTTAAAATTTGCAGCGGTCGATTTTTTTGACCAAATTTTCAATCACTCGATTACACATTTTAGTCTTAACAGCCGCTATTTCGGGTTTAAGGCTGGCTCTTAGCTAAACGAACGTCATCGGCTCGTTGGTATAAGACAAACCGCAGCCAGAATAGAAATAAAATAGTTAGACGAGGTTAAAATGACCGAACGATACAATATTTCTTTTGATAACAGTCTTACCATACTTACCCTGCAATGAATCAATTGTAAGGCTTGCGACACAATTCTCTTGAAACTACATGTCGTTCAAGTCCATATATTTTCAAATTCGGACCATTCACAGTATCGTTAGGGTCTTTATATTTCACAAAAGTATGACGCTTAAATGTTGCCGGTATGCAAACCTCACCAAGCGATGAGTGTCATCACTCTGACGCATGTTCTCCAGAACACAATCAGAGAACGTGCGTCGCTTCAAAAGTTCCAATGGCTTCAATTCTTTAGTCAGGTTGATGTTGTATGGCAAAGAAACAAGATCATTACGCAAAGGACGCTATGATCTGGTCTGAGTAATGCCTAGTTCTGGAGAACACCGTGGTACGCATGCCAGGCCGGTAGCGATATTTACGACTTTTACTCACCCGTCGTCTCATTGAGACATCAAGTATTATCAAATTAATTGGCAATGATACTTTGACGAAAAATAAAAGAGTGCCTCTATTGCAGAACCCTTTATACGAGGTCTGTTCAAAAATAAGGTGAATTTCCAAGTTTAGCGGGCTACGTACATTCTATTCTCGACTTGTTAATAATGTTACAAATGGAATTTACTGCCCAAAAACACAGTTCAAATGTTGACAGTGGCATACTGTGAGTGTGCTCTGAGTCAGAAAATGTTCACAAGTTTGTACCACTTGTAAACCTTCTTTTAATGCGCTCTTCAAACAAGGTCGAGGAAATGTGTATGACGATGCCCCAGCACATAAACAACCGACAAATGTTGAGAAAATGAGGAAAATTGTTATGGAGAATCGTCGAATCACTGTTACAGAAGGTGCATATCGGTTGGCTCATGCCATATCATTTTTTCGGAAAATTGGAACACGAAACCCAAAAATTTAAATTTGTCGCATGAGGTCCGCTTAGAAATTGTTCAATAACGCCAATAACGATCCGGATTTTCTTAAAAAGGGCGTAACTTATGACGGATCAAATGTGTACGGTTATTACATCGAAATCAAATTCCAATGGTCCTAATGGAAGAGCACTCCAAGTTCGGTCAAATGTGAAGGTTTTTCTGACTTTTTTTTCGATTTCTGTGGAGCGGTCGTACGGTCAATAAGGAGTATTACCTGTAAAGAACCAATACGAAGAAAACGTATGTGTGGAAAAACAATTTACCAATTTTAGCCCCGTTTTACTTTGTCCAATTCCCAAAATTAAAGAGACCCATAAAAGGACGGCGATTTGGGTTGATGAGATACAAACGGAATTCACATTAATTTTTCGTTCATTCTCGTTTTTTGCCGATTCTTTACTATTATTAGGGACTGAATATCAAATGCTTTATACTTTTTCTTAACTTTCAAGATATAACTGTAGAAGAATATTCGAAAAGTTTGAGAAACAGTGTCATCACACTTCTATTACACGCTTCGAGTTCTAATAATTAACATTCATGTAAAAGATAATTACAATCAACTTAAAGAACGAGTCTCATGATCGGCTGATCCTCCCGTTAACATAATCTTTAGTTTAGGCGATGGTATATATACCGCCCACAACTCATGTGCACACTCTCTCTTTGCAATAAACTGTCACGTCACTAAGTACTTGTTGTTTACTTATTGTCCGTCCAAAGTTCGCCCACCCCACCCCCACATACCCATTCTATTTCATTATTAACTTTCCGTAATCTTTAATTGCTTTCTTGCAATAATATGTGGTTTGCTTTGTAATTTTATTCGCTTTCTTCTAATTTCATATTTGGTCTCATTTTAACTTTATATATGTTTAACTTGCCTTCCTACGATTTGCTGAAACATTTGTTATTAATCACTCGAATCATCCACACTTTCTCTCAATGTAAAGGTCAAAGGAGTCCTGCTTTAATATGTTAGTTTTACAAAACTAATGTGTGGGTTATAAAAATGAATTGTTAAAAAATGATAAATTGTTAACAATAGCAACATACAGCACCACATCTTTGACCAGCGATTGGTAAGTATCCCTAACAAAAATGTTTTTTGGATTGTTAACTAAATTATTGGGGTTTTTGTTTCCTCCATTCTTTTTCTGATTTCCTTTTTTTTGTGTAGTGCATTTCAAAGCAATTATTTTTCGGCTTAAAAATGTAAAGTGTTTTATTGCGTCTTTCAATATTCATAGCCTTATATACAAATTATCGAAGATCGCTACATGTGATTCTAGTCTATTTGTTTACTTGCTGACTGTGACAATGCAGAGACTACGTTTTCGTTAACCTTCGCATAGTTCACGGATTCCAATTTTCTGTTTACATTATAGCTAAAAAACGTATTTCTCCATGTTTTTATAAAGGATCCAGTCTAAAAAAAAAATAATTATAATAATAATTGTTGGCGCTACAGTCCAAAGGGGGACCAGGGCCTAGCTTGCTCATCAACTATTCGTTTTGTGCTCGCTACTGTTCTCACGAGTAGAAGGGACCTACAGTATTTTGCCGAATCCGAACGGCGAAATTTGAGAAGCTTTCTTAAACAGTTATTACTCTTTGAATGTTGTCAGCAGCTCGAAAGAGGTGGTGCCGTGAAAAATTCGAGAAATTGGTGTTAAACTGGGAGTCGAACCTAGACCCTTCGGCGTGTGAGCGTCGCACTCTACCCACTACGCCACGGTGACCACACACAAAAAAAAAAAAAAAATAATTACAGTGATGGAAAAATAATAGAAACAAGGACTGTTTTAATGCGAAACGTTTAAAGATGTCATCAAAAACGCTAAATCGGGGAGCCACTAACAAAGAGCAACTATGGTCGAAGATTCAAACTGCGTGGTTCTCCAATCCTGCTGAAAACTGCAACAAGTTGGTTCATTCCATGGGACGAAGCCTACACCCAAAATAGGCTAAATGGCAGCAAATTCATTCATTTTTGCCGTCAATAGTGTGAAATACTAGTAAATTTCCCACTGTTTCGTGAATTCCTCAGCCATCTTGTGTACATTCAACACAATGCGCTCGTAAACCCTACTTGCTTCCAAAAGTTCGTGTAGTCGGAACTTGAAATGGGATTTGATTTTAATAAATATATGTAGGATCCCGAAACAATGACACTGGACAAACGGACGAAATACATCAGACGACAACACTGGTACGAGACAAAAGAGAGAGAGGACAAAAACGCAAAAGAGTCAGTCATTAAACTCAGAAGAAGTAAAATCAGATTATGCGCAGATCGTTTGTTCCCTCAGGCTTGTTTTGTTTTTGATTAAACCATAAAAATTAAGATTTAAGAAGTGATTATTTTGATTTTTCTTATTAATTAAAATCGAGCCAATTTGATTGTTTGAAGAACAAGTGTTTTATTTGCATTTTTTCCACTTACCCGAATTATGGGAAAAGAACCCCACACATATATATAACATAAATATATAAAATTCATATTTATAATAACTAAAATATGTAGAAAAACAAGGGATGCATGCTGAAAAGTAAAGATTTATTTTCATTATGCGTGTTATAATTAAAATGAATATTACGTTTAAATGTTGTTCAAATCACATCCATTCACACTGAAAGATTTTATAAATAATAAAAATAACTTAATACAAGCCAAAAACAACTATTGATCATGTTTCGTGTAATTATTGGTAAGCAATGAACATGAAGCGATATTTCTATTTTCTATTTTAACTTAGAACGAAGATGCATGACAATTGTAATACGTTATAATATACTTAAAACCATTAAGTTCGTTCGAAATGAGAACATTTTTAAGAAATTAAGATACCTTCTGAGTATTATTTCATGAGAATGGCAATGAGAACAAAAATGTTATCAGACATAATATTTATTAACAACAGCTATAAAATCGATATACATTTATAGAATACGAGTTTTAGTAACAGTTATTTAGTGTTTTGTAATATTTATAATGTTTGGCTTAGTAGGTAGAAAGCGACGCCCATACCCCGAAGGGTTATGGTAGGTTCGATTCCCAGCTCAACACGAATTTTTCGAACATTTCACGGCACAACCTCTTTCGAGCTGCTGACAACACTTAAAGAGTGACAACTGTCAAGAAAGAAAGAAAGCTTCTCGAATTTTGCCGTTCGGAGTCCGCAAGAAACTGTAGGTCCCTTCTACTCGTGAAAGAACAGTAGCGCGCCCAACAGGAGTAATTGACGAGCAAGCTAGGCCCTGGTCCTCCTGTGGACTGTCGCGCCATACAATTTTTAATAATGTTTATTAGTTCATTAGTACTATTAAGAAAATTATCGCGTTCAAACTAAGTGTATGTCATCTTTTGTTTTTGGATTAATCTGTTTTATATGCCCTCTCTTTCTAACAGTCTGCTCACACGTATGCTCATTTAAGAACAAAAAAAACCCTGTCTGTGAATAAGCTGTTCAAGGCGGGGATAAGTTATAAAAAATGCTGTCAAAATGAATTCAAAGGCGAGAGATGACAGATTTGACTGTCTCCTTATTTGTCTCGAGCTAAAACTGAGAAAAGAAATATATCAGTATGTTTTCATCTTTTTTGAATTTGTTTGTGAAAAACTTTTGTGATGATTGTTTGTGATTCATAATTGCATTATTGTTATCAATTTGTTAAGGCTTTACCTTACTTTAGTAAATGAATACGATAAAATAATATTGTTTCTATAATTTTTTCCACCACTGTATATAAGAATTTGTATTTATTCAACACACGTTTGATATCTCCTCATGATCAATGTTTTACGTGAACAGTGTATGGATGTTCTTTTAGGTATCAAGGCGATGAGGTTATCGTAGTAAATCTACATTTTACCTTCAGTCACGATCCGGTGCAAAAAACTCTTCCTTTCTAAAAGCAGTTTCGAAGTTAAAGATCGCCTTTCGAAGTTTCTCGGTTTTAACCCAACTGGCGTCTAATTTCCTTGTTCTTCAATAAATCTTGATTTCTCAAATCGCACGTCAATTGCTTGCTGGGCAACTCTTGACAATTCTCTTTCGTTTTCATTTTGCTTTTGGTGCGGATCTTGATCAAGACTCTCCAATTCCTCAACTTAAAATTTTAGTTTTTTTTTAACTAGGTAACACACTGTTTCCCACAAACTGCAGCTGGCGTCACCTGTTGAGAACGAACCGGGTTAATTTGTATCCACTGCTTGATTTCATCCGATTTTTCGCCGAAAACTTTCGCCGGAGATATTTTCAAGTTTTGTTATTATTTCTTCCCCTTTCCCTGACCAAGCTGTCGATACAATTGAAGTTTGCAACAAGCCGTACATCGGTTTTCATAGCTTGTTTTCTATTACATTCCGGAAGCAATCAGAAACGTTTAAACTGATGACGATAATGCGAATAATGTGCTCAGCGTAAACGGCGTTCCGTCATCATTACCGAGAACATACACATGTTTTTTAAAGAGCTTCAGGTGCCTCATTTCGAACGCAATGAAGTGATTTCGCCGAATTTTAATTTCGATACTTAATGCCCACCATTCGTTCAAAACGAGCCAAAATCGGAAGCATACCAGAAATGCTGTAAATGTAAATATGTATGGCCAACCGTGTGTGCATTGCCCTTAGCTTATTTTTCCATAATTTTATTTTAACGAAAGGAAATAAATTCAGTATCTCTCTCAACATTTCGTTGGAAGGAAAGCATAAATTAAGATTTCATAATTTTTATGCAGCCATCCCATGTAATTAAATCGACAAAGAGAACAAATTCCGAGTTGCTCCACCACCAAAGACACCAATTCGGGTAGTACTGGTTATATTAAAGAGAGATGTTGGTCCAACACGAGTTTCATATACAGCTGCGTTCAGGAAAATAGCAGAAGCTATTTGACATTCACTGTTTGTATTAGAACTTACAAATAAATTTGATTTTCTGATTTAATCGTATAAGATAAAATATGCTACAATAACACAACCCAATAAAAGTATAGTAATAATAATAGTTATAGTAATAGTAATAAAAATAAATTCAATATTTTGTTTAAAGCCACTCCAGTTTAATTTCTATGTCGCTTTTACTACTGTCCATAACTGGTTAGTTTTGTCCAAGAAATATTTTTTTTTACATCGTAATTGAATCGAGGTCAGTACATTGAGTAGGCCTGAAACTTGTTCGCCCTAAACCTCTTATCCGTTTCTTTCTGGAATGTTTAGGATCACTGCCCATTTCAAGCTTTGTGTAATCAAGCATAATATAATCTAGAAAATCGAATATCAACGTAATGAAATTAAATCATTGTCTCGTTAAACAAATATATTGGGCCTACGCCATTGTACGGGAAGCATGCTTAAACCACAATACTGGACTCTCCATTTTTTTTAATTTTTCTCATATATCTAGGGTTGTGCTCAGTATTCACGGGACCCAGACCAAAATCGTATTGCTTTGGTATTATTTACTTAATTAAGGTGGCGCTTCAGTCCGGGGTGGACCTGGGCCTCAACCAACTAGCGTCTCCGCCAGCTTGATCTTTAGCTAGCTGTCTCCAGTTTCGCAGGCATAGTTGGGTGAGGTCCCTTTAAACTTGCTAGCGCCACCTCCGTCGCGGTCTTCCTCTACTACTACTACTACACCGTCCCTCGGGGGTGTATCCGAAGGCTTTTCAGGCCGGAGCATTGGCTTCCATCCGATCTACATGACCTACTCATCTCAATCGTTGGATCTTCACTCTTCTGGCTAAGTCGGTGTCGCTGAACAGCCCGTATAGTTCGTCATTATATATGCTTTGGGCTGCCCACATAATATTTGGTCAACTATGGCATTTAAACAACCCAAATCTTTTTGGGAGGTTTTGCTTTTTCGTAATTAGGAATTTCCTTGAACGCTCACACGCCGAAGGGGGTAGGTTCGATTCCCGGCTGAACACCTCGAATTTTTCATGGCATCACCTCTTTCGACCTGCTGACAATACTCAAAGAGTAATAACTGTCTAAGGAAGCTTGTCAAACTTCGCCGTTTGGAATCGGCAAAAAACTGAGAGAACAGTAGCGCGCCCAACACGAGTAGTTGATGAGCAATCTTGGCCCTGGTCCCCCAGTAGACTGTCGCGCTAACAATTATAATTATGAATAAAATAGTAAAAGCGATCCTTCAAAAGAAATACACAAACAAATACGCACATCATCACATCGGGATTAACATGCCAAAATGGATATGACACCTGAAAGCCGATAAATGTTTCCACCTCGTTACATCAAAAAATCTCTTCTTCGGATGGCGCTACAGCCCGGGGTGGACCCGGGCCTCAATCAACATGCCTCTCCAGCCAGCACGATCTCTTGCCAGCTGCCTCCAATTGCGCACTCCAAGTTGGTTGAGGTCCTTTTCCACTTGTGTGCGCCATCTCAGTCTAGGACGTCCTCTGTTGCGTTGTCCCTGTGGTTTGGATTCGAAAACTCTTCGGGCCGGAGCAGTGCTGTCCAAACGCTCTACATGGCCTAGCCACCTTAAGCGTTGTGTATATATATATATACATAGACATATAGACGCTTGACTAGGCTCATGCCGCCGTACAGCCCATACAGTTCGTGGTTGAATCTTCTCATCCAGATGCCATCAACGCAAAAATCGCACTCAGGACTTTTCTCTCAAAGAGACCAAGGGCTTCCTTATCAGCTTTTAGTAGCGTCCAGGTTTCTGCCCCGTAAAGCAGGATTGGGATGATCAAGGTGTTGTACAAAGTCAGTTTGGCTGTTCGGGAGAGGGCTTTATTACTCACTTGCCTCTTAAGCCCAAAGAAGCAGCGATTGGCAAGAGTGATTCTGCGTTTGATTTCAGTACTGATGTTGTTGTCCCTATTCACCGTGGAGCCGAGATAGACGAAGTCCTTGACTTCCTCGAAGTGTCTGCTGCCCATAGTGACGCTCTGTCCGAGACGTCGATGTTCTGCGTCCTTCTTCGATGACAGCATATACTTCGTTTTGCCCTCATTTACCGCCAGACCCATTTTAGCCGCTTCCGCTTCAATACCAGCAAACGCCTCATTGACGGTTCGCTGTGTTCGTCCGATCACGTCAATGTCGTCAGCGTAAGCTAGCAATTGAACTAACTTCTGGAAGATCGAGCCTCTGGTGTTGACTTGTGAGTTTCGCACGATCTTCTCGAGGATGATATTAAAGAAGTCACATGACAGTGCGTCGCCTTGTCTTAATCCTTTTTTGACATTTAAGGTCTCGGTGAGTTCGCTACCGACCCTGACGGAGCAGCGAGAGTTCTCCATCGTAATCCGACACAATCTCACGAGTTTGGTAGGGGTGCGAGACATGGCACTGTATAGCTCGCCACTATGCACGCTGTCATACGCGGCCTTGAAATCGACGAATAGAAGGTGGGTGTCGATTTGTACTTCTTGGGACTTCTCCAGGATCTGCCGCAGTGTGAAAATCTGGTCGATTGTGGACTTTCCTGGTCTGAAACCACACTGATAAGAACCTACCAGGTTGTCGACGAACGGTTTCAGGCGCTCACACAATACGGCAAATGCTGATTTTGCGGATAAATCTTTAGTCTTTAGTGACGGGGCCCATTTCCATCTTGTTGGCTTCGTCAATAGGCAGAATTGTCGCATTTGGGCCGAGGAGAATCCTCGAGTGATTCACGAGAAGCAAATGCATCCTCAACGTATCACTGTGTGGTGTGGTCTGGGCTGGAGGAATCATTGCACCTTTTTTCATGAAAATGAGTCAGGTCAAGCGCAAACAGTCAATGGTGTTCGGTATCGTGAAATGATAACCATTTTTTCGTGCCTAGAATTGAAGAAATGAATGTGGAGGGGATGTGGTTTCAACAAGACGGCGCCACATCTCATACAGCCAGAGAAACAATTCAATTGCTGCATCAGTCATTTACCGGTCGTATTATTGGCCGCCTAGATCGTGCGATTTAACACCATTGGACTTTCTTCTTTGGGGTTTTTTGAAGTGGTTTATGCGAACGAAGCCGACGACGACTCAAGCCTAAAAAGAGGAAATTGGACGCCGAATTAATGAAATACTGAAGCATTTATGCAAAACGGTCAATGAAAATTTCATTAAAAGACCGCGTAAGTGCCAGCAAATCCGCTGCGGCCATCTGGCCGATGTGTAATTCGACACATAACCCATCCTGTCTACTTAACGATATAATAATTTTTTTAAATATCTGCGTTTTATTTAAAATATAAATCTTTGCGTTCTTGTTGGGACACCCTTTATGTATACTTTGTTGCAACGATTTTAAAGTATGCATTAGCAGTTGAAGAGTCGCCGTGACGTTGTGGGTAACGTGTGACGATCACACATCCGAGGTCGCAAGTTCGATTCCTGTACTGAAAAAGTCGCTTTCCACACCGCCAATTTTTTGGAGCTGCTGAAAACACTCAAAAAAGTAATAGCATTGTCGTTCGGTCGACATAACATTGTCTTGTGAGTCTCTTTTATTCGTGATACCTCTAATTGCTGAAGAAGCTAGCTTCTGGTTCTCGTGCGGACAGATTCGCTTTGAAGCTTAGCAATGAGAAATGTCTGCTATAATAATAATAATTGTTGGCGCTACAGTCCAAAGGGGGACCAGGGCCTAGCTTGCTCATCAACTACTCGTGTTGTGCGCGCTACTGTTCTCTCACGAGTAGAAGGGACCTACAGTTTTTTGCCGACTCCGAACGGCGAAACTTGAGAAGCTTTCCTAGACAGTTATTACTCTTTGAGTATTTTCAGCAGCTCGAAAGAGGTGGTGCCGTGAAATATAAGAAAAATTGGTGTTGAACTGGGAGTCGAACCTAGACCCTTCGGCGTGTGAGCGTCGCACTCTACCCACTACGCCACGGCGACCATGTCTGCTATACTAAAACGATTTTATATTAACTCTAAGATGTTGAAAATATTCTGAATTGAACGGCTTTCTTATTGACAACATACTGTCATGTAAACGCAACAGATTTTTGATCTGAGTATGAAAGAGATTAATGAAACAGATTCATACATTTTCTTATTGGCATAACTTCGTCGTTGTTTAATTATTTGGATTGGGGATCAATAGGCGTTACAAATATTATTTCAGGAAATATTGATTCAATCAAATAAAACATCACTCAATAAGTAAGTAGGGGTAGAGTGCGTCGCTCACACGCCGAAAGTGATTTCGATTAGCAGTTCAACACAAATTTTTCGAATTTTTCACGGCACCATCTCTTTCGAGCTGCTGACAACAATGAAAGAGTAATAACTGTCTAAGAAAAAGCTTCTCAAATTTCGCCATTCGTAGTCGGCAAAAACTGTAGGTCCCTTCTACTCCTGGGAGAATAGTAGCCCGCACAACACGAGTAGTTGATGAGCAAGCTAGGCCCTGGTCTCTCTGTGAACTGTCGCGCCAAACATTTATTACTATTATAATTTATATAGTATAGGAATAGGAATAGTTTTCGATCACTGCAAATTTTAGTTTCAATGTTGCTTTATAGAAGTTTGTCTAAACATTTATTAAATTTTTCACCAGAATTACGAATTCACACACTTTTCTGCTGATGTCAAGGTCATGGAAAGTGTAAACTCTACTAAAACTATCCACTCATGCCACAAACCTATTTGATCTTTCCCGCTAGTTAAAGTTGTCACTTGTGGCTTTGCTCTTCATTTCGTGACTCGCTGTTAGAAAGTCCACCCATTGTCTGAATATATTCCATGCAATAAGCCTTCGACTGTGGCAGTTGTAAATATTAAAAATACCACTGTCATTGTTTTCTAATAAAGACGCAACATATTAAGTACTTATGTAGTTCTTTATTTATAATCCTTAATTGCTACTACAACCCCAGGTTTGTTTAACTGTGTGAGTATAAAGTGCCGCAGATGTTTTTACTATTCATGATGACGGATAAAATGTCTGATTCTATGAGTATACTAAATTCCGATGTGCACCAGTGCTCAAAAATTATACCTTAGAAATACCTTTGGTATGACTGTGTACGTCACAAGAATGATTTCTTGCAATTAAACAAGCACTCAAAAGGTGTACTGCTCAACGAGATCCATTTGAAGAACTATAAAGCTTTGCAAATCATTTAACAAAGAAATGTCGTTATCATGGCTTTTCCCACCCACCATCAGAAGGAGAGTGCATCGCTGCTAGTGTAAATTATTTCACACATTTTCAGTGAATTAGTGGGGAGAATTTGAATTAATTACAGCGACAGCTGCAGCGGAACTGCAAATTAATCAGCTGTGTTTAATGCCGAGATAAATGAAGATATAGGAGCCCAAGAGGTGTTAGTACGGTGAATTGTTTTCAAAGGAACTGAACAGGTGAACTGAATAAGAGCACAGTTGTAATTTATTTAGTACTTTTTCAAAAGATGGAATTTAAAGGACTATAAGGTGAATTTTAAATTATGAAAGGAAATTGATCAAGCCTTTCAGTGGTAGCATGTCGCAATTCATGGTAACTGAAAGTATTTTTCTTTTCGTTAAATGCTTATTCATTGAAACGGTTGAACGATAATATACATTTCCTAGTTTTAGTAATTTATAAAGTTTGTTTACTTTGTTCCGCTTCCGCTTTCCTTCTTTTTTCGTTTTCCACCATGGACTGCAAAAGTTTCCTTTCGTTGGCTGTACCATTCCGAAAGTAATAGATTTGGTGGTTACTGACTTTCAACTTTAAAATTTCCTTCCTTCAAACCGGTTCCACCCAAATTTTCAGCAACTATTTGATTTGATGCTTCTATTCGCAGTGGCTCGCTACAAGTAAGTTTCTTAACGTTAAATGTTAAATTTGACCAAGGTAGATAAACGATTGTTTTTTGTGCTCCATATGCTTACACAGTACATGTACAATGTTTCTTCTGTGCCATTGTCAGCTCAATCTGAAAGTAGAAAATATTAATCGCAGTTAACCGAGTAAGATTGTTTATAGAGAGACTCACCTCCTGTCTTTCACAAAATATTCAACTTCCAGAAATTTTAAGTTTTCAGGTTGAAACAGTAACATCTTATATGTAAAGTAAAATAAATAAACACAAAATGAATTTTTCATTTTTCTATTTGCTAATTAAAAACAAGTTTTTCTCATTGGCATGGATAAGTGCATAAGAATATCGTTCTATTTAAATTAAATTTTCGTTAACTATAATGAGTGGTGCTCAATGTATTCGCGGAATCGGAGTGCTAACATTTTTTATATCACAACAAACTATAAAATTGCTATTATTTTTAAATAACTTTTAATTCTTCTTTAAAAACAATCAAAATGTTCATGCAGAAGACACTTCATCGCCTGGAAAACTCATGGGTTAAAATTTTTGAAATTCAATGACCATTTTATTTACGAAACCATAAACCCCACACATCCATTTTCTATCATTTGCTGGAAGAATTCACAAGCTAGAGACAATAAAGAAAAAAGTGAATAATGTATATTTGATTAAATTTTTTTGTCAAACACAAGTCTCCTCAAATTCGTTCCAAATTACTTAATATCGCTTCAGAAGTTTTTTAAAAGTTTGTCTTCAACATACACACTCTTAGAACATAAATCGTTTTCTTATATATCTTGCCCTAAACTTGGCCGTTGAGATTAAAACTGAATCTGGTGATTGCAATTTTGTGACGGAATTTTGCCCATACAATAATAATAATATTAATTGGGTGGCGCTACAGTCTACAGAAGGGCCAAAGCCTAGCATCCTCGTCAAGTACTCGTGTTGTGCGCGCTACTGTTCTTTCACGAGTAGAAAGGATTTACAGATTTTTGCCAATTCCGAACGGCATAGTTTGAGAAGATTTTTATTATACAGTTATTGCTCTTTGAGTGTTGTTAGCGGCTCGAAAGAGGCAGTTCCGTGAAAAATTCGAAGTGCTCAACCGGTAATCATACCTGGACCTTTGGTATGTGAGCGTCGCACTCTACCCATTACGCTACCGCGGCCACATTTTGCCTATACGAGGGTTGCTTTTTATATTTCGGGATAAGAGAACAAAAACAAATATTAATCATCGAAAATAGCTTTATTGTTTGTCAAAATATTCCTCATTAAGTTCTATACACTTTGCATGCGTTTGAACCAATTGTCGAAGCACTTTTTCTGATTGAAGTATCTCCAAAGAATGCATTCTGAACACATCAACCGTTTCTTCAGGTTTCGAAAAACGGGAATAAAAAGATGTCATTCGGTGCCAAGTCAGGACTATACGGCGGATGACTCATCAAATTGATGTTTTGAGTGCTCAGAAATGCAGTTGTTTGATCCGATGTGTGAGAGCTCGCATTGTCGTGGTGAAGACTGATCCGTCTTCGGTTTTCCTGATTTCTTAAAAGACAACTAGCAAACAAATTATTGTGTACCACTCAGAATTGACTATTCTGCGTTGTTCTAGTGGTACGGTTGCGACATGTCCAGTTTTTCCAAACAAACAGGCGACCATCTGCTTGGGAGTGCTTCGTGCGCGAGCAACTTTTGTTGGATTTGGCTCAATTTGAAACACCCACACAGTCGACTGCTGTTTACTTCATACGCGTATATCCACGATTCATCACCTGTCACGATGTCACACACGTGTTTCGAAGCACCGCGATTGTATTTTTGAAGCATTTCTTTCGACCAGTCGACACGAGCCTTTTTTTGAGCGATTGACAAATTGTGTGGGATCCAACGCGAATAAATTGTTTTAACGGTCGAATGATCATGCAATATTGAATGTATGCTGCTCCCACTGATGCCTAAGGTTGCCTCAATCTCACGTTAGGTCACATGACGATCTTGCAATATCAGTTGGCGCACAGCATAAATCATTTCCAGAACAACAACTGATTTTGGACACGAAATTCGTCTTGGAGTAAACTACGACCTCGGTTGAATTCACCATAACATCGATAAACACTGCTCCTTGATGGAACTTCATAGCCAAATATTGAATTAAGTTCATCAATGAGTTAATCCACGTCGAAAGTTGTAAAAAATAATCGCACGATTGAATTCCATTTTTTGGGCGACATGAAGTTACTGTAAACAACACAAATAGCGCTCGTATTTCAGAACGTTCTGAGTACGTATAACTTCAAAAATGTCAAGCTTGACGATTGAGCAGTTACCAGATTGCAACACTAGGGTTGCCTAATCCCGAAATATTAAAGGCAGCTTTCGTACTGGGACTTTTATATTAAGAGATCCCACGACCACAACAAATTAGAATGGCATGCTATATCGAAATCGACATTGCCGAGTAGTATCAACATTTCGAAAATATATATTGTAGCCGTAAATTGATGAAAATATGAGCTTTTACGGGAATACAAAAATTGAGAATGATTTACATTTTAGACAACCAATTAGAAGAAAATGCGTTTTGACCTTTTATAGTCTTTATTCCCTTATTTAAACAAAGAACGGCAAGGAACTTTTTCACCACAGCTTCAGCACTCTTTACTCTTTGCAATTGCTCATCTTGTGTAAAGGTACACCGCATGCAAACAGGTTTCGCATTGGATAGATGTGAAATTCATTTTTCTTTTTCCAATGAAGGAATGATCTTTTTGCGTGGTTCTTTGCTGTGTTCTTTAATAATTTCATTTATAAACAAAACTATGACCATTATCAGAGAAGTTAAATACTGGATATTATAAAACCAGAGATATATCGTACAATATATTCGAAGTAGGGGTAACATTAACAACAATTCACGCTTTTTCAATTGGTCGAACATGAGTTATTATATGGTTCTGTGAAGTTGAGAGATTCCTTCAAAAAGTTTGTTTGGCGTAGAGTGCTTGGCACAACTCTAGCACACATGATAAAAGTAGAGTGTTGAGTAGAGTAACAAGAGTACCTGTAGACGCATACCCTTATACAATGCAAACATCTCTTGCTTTGACTGAGAAATTATTACTGGGTTATTTCTTTTGGCAATATTTGCTTTCAGAATCAAAGATTTAATGTTCTCATGGTTATGAATTTCAGAACTCCTTTTTGTTGAAGCGTGTATAAACTAAATAAAGAGGAAAATTATGTGATCTAATTAAAAGCAAATATTCCGATTGGTTGTGGCATTGTCCGTACACTTTCAATTAACATTTTTTCTATGAGGGTCATTCAATTTGTTTGATAAACTTGAAATATGAAAGCGAGTTATCGCGTTCGTGGGAAGGTATGTTGCATCAAGTAAATGTCCCCACATCCTTGAACATTTATCTTCTATATATATAAAAATCAATGTTTGTTTGTTTGTCCTTTATAGACTCTTAACTGGTAAGAGATAGAGCATTGATGTCTTTGGCAACTTTGTGCAGAATTTTGTCAAAAGGGTTTTGTTACCAACTTTTGTTTGTGGGAATAGCTCCCCATAGAGATGAAGTTGGGGCCTTTGTTCAAAGTTCGGTTGATCCTTTCGAGTGATATATCAATAAAGGTCTATGAAATTAAGTTTGAGCTTTTTTTCGCAGTTTTTCGGTGGAGAGTACCATTAGAAAGATATGAAGCTTTAAAAAGTTTGACCGCCTCTAATTTTCACTCAGTTATGTCTACAAATCTGGAAAAATCATGGAAAATCCGTCTCAATGAATACTTTCAACTAAAATTAGTTCAAGCATTCCGGCTTGAACACTTTGGGAGTTATTGGTCAAAATCTTTAAAACATCAATATGCAAATTTTGGAAAATTAAAAACGCAGTATTAAAGATCTAGGTCAACGCTCTTCTTCTTCTTCTTCGGATGGCGCTAGAGTCCGGGGTGGACCTGGGCCTCAACCAACATGCCTCTCCAGCTAGCACGATCTCTTGCCAGCTGCCTCCAATTGCGCACTCCAAGTTGGTTGAGGTCCTTTTCCACTTGTGTGCGCCATCTCAGTCTAGGACGTCCTCTGTTGCGTTGTCCCTGTGGTTCGGATTCGAAAACTCTTCGGGCCGGAGTAGTGCTGTCCATACGCTCTACATGGCCTAGCCACCTTAAGCGTTGTATCCGTAGACGCTTGACTAGGCTCATGCCGCCGTACAGCCCATACAGTTCGTGGTTGAATCTTCTCCTCCAGATGCCATCAACGCAAACAGGACCAAAAATCGCACGCAGAACTTTTCTCTCGAAGAGACCAATGGCTTCCTCATCCGCTTTTAGTAGCGTCCAGGTTTCTGCGCCGTAAAGCAGGACTGGGACGATCAAGGTGTTGTACAAAGTCACTTTGGTCGTTCGGGAGAGGGCTTTATTACTCAATTGCCTCCTAAGCCCAAAGAAACAGCGATTGGCAAGAGTGATTCTGCGCTTGATTTCGGTACTGATGTTGTTGTCCCTATTCACCGCGGAGCCGAGATAGACGAAGTCCTTCACTACCTCGAAGTGTCTGCTGCCCATAGTGACGCTCTGTCCGAGACGTCGATGTTCTGCGTCCTTCTTCGATGACAGCATATACTTCGTTTTGCCCTCGTTTACCACCAGTCCCACTTTAGCCGCTTCCGCTTCAATGTTAGCAAACGCCTCATTGACGGCTCGCTGAGTTCGGCCGATCACGTCAATGTCGTCCGCATAAGCTAGCAATTGAATGGACTTGTGGAAGATCGTGCCTCTGATGTTGACGTGTGAGTTCCGCACGATCCCCTCAAGGATGATGTTAAAGAAGTCGCATGACAGCGCGTCGCCTTTTTTTTTTTTTTCCTTTTTTGACATCGAAGGTCTCGGTGAGTTCGCTACCGACCTTGACGGAGCAGCGGGAATTCTCCATCGTCATCCTACACAATCTGACGAGTTTGGTAGGGATGCCAAAACTAGACATGGCACTGTATAGCTTGTCTCTATGCACGCTGTCATAAGCGGCCTTGAAATCGACAAATAGATGGTGGGTGTCGATTTGTACTTCTTGGGACTTCTCCAGGATCTGCCGCAGTGTGAAGATCTGGTCGATTGTGGACTTCCCTGGCCTGAAACCACACTGATAAGGACCTATCAGGTTGTTGACGAACGGTTTCAGGCGCTCACACAGTACGGCAGAGAAAATCTTATATGCGATGTTAAGGAGACTGATCCCTCGGTAGTTGGCGCAGTCGAAGGGGTCTCCTTTCTTGTGGACCGGACAAACGATGCTGAGATTCCACTCATCGGGCATGCTTTCCTCCGACCATATCTCACAGATGAGCTGGTGCATGCACCCAACCAGCTCATCCCCAGCCGCCTTGAACAGCTCTGCGGATAGTCCATCCGCGCCAGCAGCTTTGTTCGATTTCAGTCTCGATATTGCTATCTTGACCTCGTCGAAGTCGGGGGGACGGAATTCTTGTCCAGCGTCGTCCAAATTGAGTGGGACATTCTGCCTAACAACGGAATTTGCGTCGTCATCGCCGTTTAGGAGTCTGCAGAAATGATCCTTCCAGATTCTCAGCACCGACTGCGACTCTACCACTAGTTGTCCATTTTGGTCCCGGCAGGCTTCTGTCCGAGACTTATAACCACCGGATAACTGTTTTATCTTGCGGTAAAAATTTCGGACGTCATTCCTGCCAAAGCACCTCTCCATTTCCTCGACCGCGCGCTTCTCGTGCTCTTTCTTTTTTCTTCTGAGAAGCCGGTTCTCTTCCCTTCTTCTCTGTTTGTAGAGCTCACAAACAGCTCTCGTCGTTCGATGCAGCGTTGCCTTGTATGCTTCTTGTTTAGCTGCATGCGCCTGCCTACACTCGTCGTCAAACCATGGGTTTCTCTTTGGTGGTGGCGTAAAACCCAGCACATCAGTGGCAGCATCTTTGATGGCTTCTTGACAACGTTTCCACTTGTCTTCTATTGTTTGTGCAGGCAGCGTCGAACTTTGAGATAGTTTTAGGGAGAATCGATCGGCAAAGGCTCTAGCGATCGGCTGCGATTGTAGCTTTCCGACATCAAACCGTCTTGGCCTGTCTCGACTCCGTTGCTCTCTCGATATCCGAGTTCTTACCTTGGCTACAACAAGGTGATGATCCGAGTCAATGTTTGCACCTCGGAAGGTTCGGACATCGAGAATACTAGAGGAGTGTCTGACGTCGATCGCAACATGATCAATCTGGTTGACGGTTGATTGATCAGGTGATCGCCAGGTACCTTTATGAATGTTGAGGTGTGGGAACCGCGTGCTGACCACAGAGAGATTTCGCCCCGAGGCGAAGTCAACTAGCCTGAGTCCGTTTCCGGAGGTGTTGGCGTGCAGGCTGTGTCTTCCGATGACTTTAGCAAAGACTTCTTCTCTTCCCAGCTGAGCGTTGAAATCTCCTAGAACGATCTTGGTGTCGTAGCTGGGGCATCGATCATATGTCCTTTCTAGGAGGTGATAGAAGTCCTCTTTACTGCTGTCATCTTTTTCCTCTGTAAGGGCGTGGGCGCATATGAGGCTTATATTCCCGAATTTAGCCTTGATGCGGATTGTTATGAGATGTTCGCTTATGTTTTGGAAGCTTAAGACTTTTTGCCTAAGTCTGCCTCGAACAACAAAACCGCATCCAAATAAGCGTTTCCCTCTCTCCCTGTAGCAGTCGCCGTGGTATATGTCGCAGTTTCTAACTCTTCTCTTGCCCGGCCCATCCCATTTTTATACCTCTTGGGCGGAGGTCGCACTTATAGGTTTAGCAGGTTGAGTTCGGGTGAACGACAACCAGTACCCGGTGGCTACCAACGTGGAGGTAGAATAAGCACAATTGGTGTGTGGAAGACAGTTACAGCAGCTGGGCATCGCCAGGTTGATGCCAATCAGTGCCTACCCTGTTCCCACATCACCCAGCCACCAGGTCAACGCTCTAAGGGAACATAATTATCCAACCATAGTTTCGAATAATAAATTGGAGATATCGCAGGTTAAATGCTTTTCTCGCTGTAACCAGTGAATCGACACGAGCCTCAGTGGAGTCACGCACATTATACAATTCAACCCCTAAATACACACACAACGCACCCTAGAAGAAGTGATCGTGGGTTGGTTTGGGAAGTATATATGCCAACGCGTGCGTAGATGCGTGTATGCCCGAGCATAGATTTACCGCTGGTCCAAATCTGAATTTGGATTTGTACATTCAAATACATATGTATACGGTATTTGAATGTACATTACAGTGTAATTATTTCGTATCACGTTTAAATGTTAATACCGAATGTTAAACTACTCCAACAATAGCAAATCAATGTCAATATACAATGGTGTACAAAAAATCATTGGAAGCGCTCATTGCACACTAAAGGACTTAAAAGGAAACGAATGTGTTTTCGGATTTGCTCTAATTTTATAGTTTCGGGTTATTGAACAAACATTTTCCGTTATTCGCCGTCCAACTCTGGCTGACGAACTGAATGCATATTTAAAGTTATCCGTTTTATGGCGACATGTGCAGAAACTATACTTATAAACCCAAATTGCAACTTGATGGATCCGCTAAACGTTTTGCAAAACAATAATTGGATGATGGAAATGGTAAATTGACTGTCGATAAGGTCAAACAATGTATCTTATTGCCACCAGACCTCTGCATATTCGCATCAAATGCAGACGAGCCAATACATAATACATGGCTCCGTGAACGTGCTATATTAGCAGTCAAAAACACCGATGTCAACTCAATTAATTTCACCACTCAAGGTGAAATACCTGAAGAAGCGAAAACATATAAATCCATTGATACTGTGATGAACCAAGACGAAGTTGTCAACTATCCAACTGAGTTTTTGAATTCACTTGACTTACCTGGCATGCCTCCGCACGTTTTAACATTGAAAATTGGCGTGCCTATCATTTTGCTTCGAAACATTAATCCACCACGCCTTTGCAATGGCACTAGGATTTTAGTAAAAAAAATGATGGCGAATATCATCGAAGCTACTATATTGAATGGAAAATTCAAAGGAGATGATGTCCTACCGCCTCGCATTCCAATGATCCCAACTGATTTACCATTCCGACTCGTGCCACTCGCCTATGCCATTACCATCCACAAGCCACAAGGACAATCCTTACAAGTATGTGGCCTGAATTTAGAAAATCCGTGCTTCTCTCATGGACAACTGTATGTGGCCTGTTCACGAGTCGGAAAGCCTTCTAATTTATTCCTTTATGCCCCGGAAAGAAAAACAAAAAAATATTGTATGTCCAACAGCACTTCAATAAACAAAATAAAAAATAAAAATCTTCTTTTTAGTATATGTATAAACATTAACTTTTTTTTTCAATTTGATTTATTTTATACGCAACAAAGCGCACCGGGTATAGCTAGTATTATATAAATGTCATTAAATCTTCAAGTAGTACACCTTTGTTTCACAGAGGCTGATCTTACGTATACGGAGTAGTTTACGGCATACAAACTAAAGGGAAGACTACAAAATCGCAGAATTGTTCGATCAAAGTGCTACGCATTCGGCTTAAAAACGTTTACTTCTCATATGAGAATAAAATGTAATCTTTTCGCTTTATTTTGTACCCCGTTTATTTAAACAACTAATAAAGTAATCTACAATAAAATTTATGGCATGACTGTAAGTACCAGTAAGCCGGTGAATTATTATATAGAACCAATCTGAAAAATGTGTTATTAAAGTTAACACAATGTTCTATAACATAATTAAATGTGAGCCTCTCATGAAAACTTGTATCGTTGCCCAGAAATAAAGCTCTTCATAACAAAAAATGCTTAAAACTAGAGCATCTAGGAACATATTAAACAAGAAGCTGTTAATGTATGCAAAAGTAATTCTTATGCAAATATACGCTTCTTTAAGCATAGCCGTCAAACTTGTTTTCAATATAGAGTCTTAAAGCGGAATTTTTAGGTTTGCTGACGTACCATAATCGAAATGTCAAAAACATTTTGTTATTTGGTAGTTGGTACTTCAACTGCCAATCAGTAACAACATTTTTTGATGGTTGTGTAGATCTTGTTTGGCATCTGTTGAAATATGGAAAACCGAAAAGAACATTTCTGTCATTTTTTCTTTTTTATTTCCGAAGAAGAAAAAACGCATCACCAGCTCACAAAAAGTTGTTTGCTGTTAATGGTGACAAGGCTCTTAGTGTCAAAATTGGTTTGCTAAATTTCGTTCTGGAAATTTTTCACACAAAGTTGAAAAACGGTCTGGTCTTCTAGTTGAAGTTGATGACAACCAAATCAAAGCAATAATCGATTCAGTTTGTAGAGTGCAACACGTGAGATTGCAGAGAAGCCTCATGTATTATATCACATACATGTTTGGAAAATCGCTTAAAACAACTTTGCTATATACGAAAATCCGATATATGCGTTCCTCAAGAGCCGCAAGAAAATCAGTTAACACAACTCATTGACATATGCGATTTGTTAAAGAAACGTAATGAAAATGATCTATTTGTAGAAAGATTGATAACTGATGATAAAAACAGGGCAATGTCAATCGGAAGAGATCGCTGAGCAAACCAAATAAACCAGCTCAAACAACATCCAAAGCCGGAATTCATCAAAAGAAAGATATGTTATCAGTTTATAAGGGCTTTTAAAAGAATTGTCTGAACAATTAAGAACATTGGAGTTGAAGAAAAATGGCCCGAATAGAAAAATCGAAAGGGTGTTGTATACCCTAATGACAATTTATGGCTACACGCATCTTTGGTCTTTCGACAAAATCTATTGATCTTTGTTGGGATGTTTTGCCACGTCCACCATATAGTCCTACCCTTGCACCATCTGATTACTTCTTATTTAGATCTTTCCAAAACCCCTTGAAAGGTAAAAATTTCAACAATGATAACGGTGTTAAATCGTACTTGATTCAGCTTCTTCTGATAAAAACAAGAAGTTTTTTGAACGTAGAGTTGTGACAATCATAACCATTTCTTATAAGGATACGCACAAATGTCATATCACTTATACGCGCGCCGGCAGGTATAAGCTATGGGCTTTTTGAAATTGACTTCTATAATCTTACTTTGTTGGCTGCTGTGGCGTAGTGGGTAGAGTGGGACGCTCACATGCCGAAGGACAAGGTTTGATCCCCAGCTCAATACATTGAATTTTGCACAGCACCACATCTTTCGAGTTGCCGACAACACTCAAAGAGTAATTTCTGTCTAAGAGAGCTTCTCAAATTTCGCCGTTCGGAATCGGCAAAAAACTGTAAGTCCCATCTACTTGTAAGAGAACAGTAGCGCACAACACGAATAGTTGATGAGGAAG
The DNA here is from genome assembly GCA_955652365.1 of Eristalinus aeneus. Classification (NCBI taxonomy): domain Eukaryota; kingdom Metazoa; phylum Arthropoda; class Insecta; order Diptera; family Syrphidae; genus Eristalinus; species Eristalinus aeneus. The sequence goes on from OY019134.1 coordinate 15,783,262, forward strand.
CTTTTACGGAAGGGTTCTTCCTTCAAATTACATATGTGATACATTTTTGCAGAATTTTTATTTATATTTTAGTAGAAAGGTAATAACACTGAATCTCTGTAAACATGTAATGTAATGTACAACCAATGTAAAATTACTGCCACAATAAATAAACTAAATTAAACTGATGAGGAAGCTAGGCTCTGGTATTATTTTGGAATAATACAAACTAATGAATCGTACAGGATACGAGGGAGGTAGAATGCAAAATCGATCGCAATTTTCCACCTTTACTATTTTTTACAACTTCCCCGGGATGGACGATTTTTCGCCAGCTGCCTCCAGTTGCGCACTCCAAGTTGGTTGAGATCCTTCTCCACTTGCGTTCGCCACCTTACCCTTGGCCGTCCTCTGTGTTGCGTTGTCCCAATGGCTCAAATTCGAAGACTTTTCCGGCCGGAGCAGTGGTGTCCATGCGTTCTATATGGCCTAGCCTTCTTACGCGTTGTATCCGAAGATGCTTGATCAGGCGCAAGTTGCTTTACAGCCCATTGAGTTCGCCATTAAATCTTCTTTTCTAGAAGGCATCAATGCAAACACTCCCAAAAAACTTTTACACGAAATGTGCAACTTTGTAATTCCTCTTAAATCAATTAAATTACGTTGTAATTCATTGTCATGGGTGATTAGCATCGAGACACGACACGGTGCAATTTTTGAAACCATCCCTATTCTGTAAAAACTTGATTTTTAACTCTGATTTGACAGCCTCAAAGGAATGTTGCTAAATGGCCTTTTATTAACTGCACTTTTGTGTGACACCGTTGGATAAGGATGCATTATTTTTACCGTAAATTTGCGTATTTACTGCCTACCCACAACATCGTTAGAACCTGGTACAGACTTAAGCCGCCCACTGTCTAGTTTGCAGTCGGCAGTATATGCAGGGAGAATGTGATTGCTCTTAATGCTCATGAACTTATTGCTTTAGTAGAATACGTAATAGTTCAAGCCATAATTTGAAAAAGTTAGCTCCCATGAAAAATGGCTTCAATTTGTATTAATTTTGAAAACCTCGCAAAACTTATAAAAACGCATAGAAACAGAAAAATGATTTAAACAGTAAGTTCTTTGCAAATAAGCATGAAAAATTTCCGTGCCAAGTTAAACAGAACAGGTGAGTAATTTCAGCTCTCCATTTTTATATGAATTTAAGTGTGGATATAGCACAAGGAAATACAATTTGATTGGCTTTCGTCTTCGGTTTATTTCACAATAGTCCATTTGTAGTTGGCTACTATTTGCTTTATTGCCTTCTTCATTGACTTCTTTTCAGCCTCCCAACCGCAAATCAAAACGGATTCGGAAAAATATCCGCATAACGAACTTCACGTTTTCAAACCTCCCTCTCACACCAAACGTCTAAAAACCAAGATAATTTGTTCTTCCTTACAAAGATCGCAAGCTGAAAACCAAGGAGCAATGGAGTTGGAGCAGAAACGGAATAGGGTCATAATAGTGGTCATGGATTGCCGATGAAATTGAATGCATGGCTCAGTTGAGATTGAGTGCTGGAGCTATGAGCGGAAGGAGTGGGAAAAGAATGCCGGAAAAACTACTGTTATGCCACCAAGGTCCGTAGGCTTTTAAGTTTTGTTTGGATTTAATTTGATTCAGTTGCTTTGTCTTCGGTGTCCATTACTTTGTTTTCCATTGTCCTCTTCCGTCCTCGTACACTCTTTTGTTCAGTCAAGTGTTCGCTCGTTCATTACAATACAATAACTTTGTGTAATCTGGTTGCTTTTGAACAATGTTTGCTTTTTTGTTATTTTCCGATGAGACTTTTATTGTTATTGTGAATTTGTTCTTCAAAATGATGACAGCCTTTGGTCATGGTTTATGAGGGAAATTAATTTTTTGAAGTTATAGCGGGTACTTGCGGCATTCAATGTAAACAAAATAACGTTTTTTTTTCTTATGGTACACATTTTAAAAAATTTGTTCATGTTTGTGCGTTGTGCAAGTTTGACTTAAAATAAACAAATCTCAAAATATGTACTATGCATTCCAGAAAACTTTGGTTTCGAAGACATTGTTTAGTGCTTTCGGAAATGTAAAAGGTACAGACCACTAGTAAAATATGTAAATGTTTTTAAGGATTTGTTGTATTTAAAAAAATTATTGATTGAATCATGAAGATATACTTAATATTTGAATGATTTTTAAAAATAATTTTTTGCAGTCTGGCATTGCTTACAACGAACCGTTTTGAATCTTTTTTTCGTTTCGTTTTGCATTAAAATTTTTACCTCAGACATATATTTTCATTATCTCGTAAATCGGCCACCTTTCGAATGATATAGCTTTTGTTTCTACTTCGTAGCCATAAAGGCATGATTCATCACCAGTTATAAGATGTTTTTACTCAGTCTCCCAAACACTATTTTCGCAATGACACACCTTAAGCGTAGTACAAACATTGAAGTTCAAAAGCAGGTGTATTACTCCTCAGCAGAGTCGCGCATCAGATACGGCACACTGGCCTGGGAAAACGCAGCAACATCCTACATGGATAACATATCCAACATACAAGATCGTCTTGTCAAATTTGTTAGACCCATTACCTCTGACTTTCAAGGTTTAGATGTCAAAGCAATCTTCCAGATGATGACATTGCAGGACTTTATGAATGATCAACGATTTCAGCAACCTTTAAGTCACACACTAAATACAAGAAGACGATCCCAAGCAATACTGAAAGTTTCGGAAGCTTACAACTTATATGGAGACCGGGAATTACAATACACTATCCCTTAATTTATGAATTCGTAAACACAGTTTTTAAAAGTCATTCCAAATTTAAAAAAAAGGGAAAACAAAGTTAAAAAGTTGTTTAATGCAATTTCTTTCCATATCAGTTTTTTAATTCGTAAATATAAATCTCTGAATATTTGTAAAAACTATTGCAATCTAAAGCTAAATAAATTAAAGTCACTTTAAAAATTGTCACTTCCAGTGTATAACCACCTACAGATAAGCATTCAGCTTTGCAGGTAAATCATTGTAAACGAATAATCTATGTGTTTATTGATACTTCTTCTTCTTCTTCTTGTGGCGCTACAGTCAGGGGTGGACCTGGGGCTCAACCAACATGCCTCTCCAGCCAGCACGATCTTTCGCCAGCTGTCTCCAGTTGCGCACTCCAAGTTGGTTGAGGTCCTTCTCCACTTGTGTGCGCCACTTTAGTCTAGGTCGTCCTCTGTTGCGTTGTCCCAATGGCTCGGATTCAAAGACTTTTCGGGCCTGTGCAGTGGTGTCCATACGCTCTACATGGCCTAGCCACCTTAAGGGTTGTATCCGTAGACGCTTGACCAGGCGCATGTCGCTGTACAATCTATAGAGTTCGTCATTAAATCTTCTCCTCCAGATGCCATCAACACAAACAGGACCAAAAATCGCACGCAGAACTTTTCTCTCGAAGAGACTAAGGGCTTCCTCATTCGCCTTTACTAACGTCCAAGATTTTGCGCCATATAGTAGGACGGGGATGATCAAGCTGTTATATAAAGCGAGATTAGTCCTTCGAGAGAGGGCTTTATTACTCAATTGCCTCTTGAGCCCAAAGAAACAGCGATTGGCAAGAGTGATTCTGCGTTTGATTTCGGTACTGGTGTTGTTGTCCCTATTTACCTCGGAGCCGCGATAGACGAAGACTTTGACTATCTCGAAGTTTCTGCTGCCTAGTGTGACGTCCGAGACGTCGATGTTGTGTGTCCTTCCTTGATGACAGCATGTACTTCGTTTTGCCCTCATTAACCGCCAGACCCATTTTAGCCGCTTCCGCGTCAGTGCCAGCAAACGCCTCATTAACGGCTCGCTGTGTTTGTCCAATCACGTCAATGTCATTAGCGTAAGCTAGCAATTGAACTGACTTCTGGATGATCGTGCCTCTGGTGTTGACTTGTGAGTTTCGAACGATCTTCTCGAGGATGATGTTACAGAAGTCACATGACAGTCCGTCGCCTTGTCTAAATCCGTTTTTGACATCGACCTTGACGGAGCAGCGAGAGTTCTCCATCGTCATCCTACACAATCTGACGAGTTTGGTAGGAATGCCAAAACTAGACATGGCACTGTATAGCTCGTCTCTATGCACACTGTCAAATGCAGCCTTGAAATCGACGAATAGGTGGTGAGTGTCAATTTGCATTTCTTGGGTCTTTTCCAGTATCTGCAGTAATGTGAAGATCTGGTCTGTTGTGGGCTTCCCTGGCCTGAAACCACACTGATAGGGACCTATCAGGTCATGGACAAATGGTTTCAGACGCTCACACAATACGGCAGAGAGGATCTTGTATGCGATGTTCAGGAGACTAATCCCTCTGTAGTTGGCGCAGTCAAAGGGGTCTCCTTTCTTGTGGACCGGGCAAACGACGCTGAGATTCCACTCATCGGGCATGCTTTCCTCCGACCATATCTTACAGATGAGCTGGTGCATGCGCCCAACCAGGTCATCTCCAGCTGCTTTAAATAGTTCTGCGGACAGTCCGTCCGCTCCAGCAGCTTTGTTCGAATTTAGCTTGGATATTGCTATCTTCACGTCGTTTAAGTCGGGGGGACGGAATGCTTGTCTATCATCGTCCAAATTGAGTGGAACATTCTGCCTAACAGCGGGATTTGGGTCGTCATCGCCGTTTAGGAGTCTGCAGAAATGATCCTTCCAGATTCTCAGCACAGACTGCGACTCTACTACTAGTTGTCCATTTTGGTCCCGGCAGGCCTTGGTCCGAACCTTGTATACTCCCCATAACTGTTTATCTTGCGGTAAAACGTTCGTTCTTCACTACTGCCATAGCACCTTTCCATTTCCTGGACCGCGCCCTTCTCATGTTCATTCTTCTTCCTTCTGAGAAGCCGGTGCTCTTCCCTTCTTCTCTGCTCGTATAGTTCACGAACAGCCCGCGTTGTTCGATACAGCGTCGCCTTATAGGCATCTTGTTTAGCTGCGTGCGCTTGCCTGTACTCGTCGTGAAACCATGGGTTCCTTCTGGGTGGTGACGTGAAACCCAGCACATCAGTGGCAGCTTCTTTGATGGCTTCTTGACAACGTTTCCATTTTTTTCTATGCTAAGTGCAGGAAGCGTCGAACTCTGAGCGAGTTTCCGGGAGACTCGGTCGGCAAAGTTCCCAGCAATTAGCTGCGATTGTAGCTTTTCGACGTCAAACCGATTTGGCCTTTTTCGACTCCGTTGTTCTC